>OY804583.1:22919048-24119048 GCA_963680875.1 Bathymodiolus brooksi | reverse complement strand
AGCAAAACAACAGCAAGAACTACTGATCTCCTAGTCTCTGGATGCAAGCAAAACAAAAGCAAGAACTACTGATCTCCTAGGCTCTGGATACAAGAAAAACAACAGCAAGAACTACTGATCTCCTAGGCTCTGGAATCAAGCAAAACAACAGCAAGAACTACTGATCTCCTAGGCTCTGGATACAAGCAAAACAACAACAAGAACTACTGATCTCCTAGGCTCTGGATACAAGCAAAACAACAGCAAGGACTACTGATCTCCTCGGCTCTGGATACAAGCAAAACAACAGCAAGGACTACTGATCTCCTATGCTCTGGATACAAGCAAAACAACAGCAAGAACTACTGATCTCCTAGGCTCTGGATACAAGCAAAACAACAGCAAGAACTACTGATCTCTTAGTCTTTGGATACAAGCAAAACAAAAGCAAGAACTACTGATCTCCTAGGCTCTGGATACAAGAAAAACAACAGCAAGAACTACTGATCTCCTAGGCTCTGGATACAAGCAAAACAACAGCAAGAACTACTGATCTCCTAGGCTCTGAATACAAGCAAAACAACAGCAAGAACTACTGATCTCCTAGGCTCTGGATACAAGCAAAACAACAGCAAGAACTACTGATCTCTTAGTCTCTGGATGCAAGCAAAACAAAAGCAAGAACTACTTATCTCCTAGGCTCTGGATACAAGCAAAACAACAGCAAGAACTACTGATCTCCTAGGCTCTGGATACAAGAAAAACAACAGCAAGAACTACTGATCTCCTAGGCTCTGGATACAAGCAAAACAACAGCAAGAACTACTGATCTCCTAGGCTCTGGATACAAGCAAAACAACAGCAAGAACTACTGATCTCCTAGGCTCTGGATACAAGCAAAACAACAGCAAGGACTACTGATCTCCTGGGCTCTGGATACAAGCAAAACAACAGCAAGAACTACTGATCTCCTAGGCTCTGGATACAAGCAAAACAACAGTAAGGACTACTGATCTCCTAGGCTCTGGATACAAGCAAAACAACAGCAAGAACTACTGATCTCCTAGGCTCTGGAATCAAGCAAAACAACAGCAAGAACTACTGATCTCCTAAGCTCTGGATACAAGCAAAACAACAACAAGAACTACTGATCTCCTAGGCTCTGGATACAAGCAAAACAACAGCAAGGACTACTGATCTCCTAGGCTCTGGATACAAGCAAAACAACAGCAAGAACTACCGATCTCTTAGTCTTTGGATACAAGCAAAACAAAAGCAAGAACTACTGATCTCCTAGGCTCTGGATACAAGAAAAACAACAGCAAGAACTACTGATCTCCTAGGCTCTGGATACAAGCAAAACAACAGCAAGAACTACTGATCTCCTAGGCTCTGGATACAAGCAAATCAACAGCAAGAACTACTGATCTCCTAGGCTCTGGATACAAGCAAAACAACAGCAAGAACTACTGATCTCCTAGGCTCTGGATACAAGCAAGACAACAGCAAGGACTACTGATCTCCTAGGCTCTGGATACAAGCAAAACAACAGCAAGAACTACTGATCTCCTAGGCTCTGGATACAAGCAAAACAACAGCAAGAACTACTGATCTCCTAGGCTCTGGATACAAGCAAAACAACAGCAAGAACTACTGATCTCCTAGGCTCTGGATACAAGCAAAACAACAGCAAGAACTACTGATCACCTAGGCTCTTGATACAAGCAAAACAACAGCAAGAACTACTAATCTCCTAGGCTCTGGATACAAGCAAAACAACAGCAAGAACTACTGATCACCTAGGCTCTTGATACAAACAAAACAACAGCAAGAACTACTGATCTCCTAGGCTCTGGATACAAGCAAAACAACAGCAAGAACTACTGATCTCCTAGGCTCTGGATACAAGCAAAACAACAGCAAGAACTACTGATCTCCTAGGCTCTGGATACAAACAAAACAACAGCAAGAACTACTGATCTCCTAGGCTCTGGATACAAGCAAAACAACAGCAAGGACTACTGATCTCCTAGGCTCTGGATACAAGCAAAACAACAGCAAGGACTACTGATCTCCTAGGCTCTGGATTCAAGCAAAACAACAGCAAGAACTACTGATCTCCTAGGCTCTGGATACAAGCAAAACAACAGCAAGAACTACTGATCTCCTAGGCTCTGGATACAAGCAAAACAACAGTAAGAACTACTGATCTCTTCGTCTCTGGATGCAAGCAAAACAACAGCAAGAACTACTGATCTCCTAGTCTCTGGATGCAAGCAAAACAAAAGCAAGAACTACTGATCTCCTAGGCTCTGGATACAAGAAAAACAACAGCAAGAACTACTGATCTCCTAGGCTCTGGAATCAAGCAAAACAACAGCAAGAACTACTGATCTCCTAGGCTCTGGATACAAGCAAAACAACAACAAGAACTACTGATCTCCTAGGCTCTGGATACAAGCAAAACAACAGCAAGGACTACTGATCTCCTCGGCTCTGGATACAAGCAAAACAACAGCAAGGACTACTGATCTCCTATGCTCTGGATACAAGCAAAACAACAGCAAGAACTACTGATCTCCTAGGCTCTGGATACAAGCAAAACAACAGCAAGAACTACTGATCTCTTAGTCTTTGGATACAAGCAAAACAAAAGCAAGAACTACTGATCTCCTAGGCTCTGGATACAAGAAAAACAACAGCAAGAACTACTGATCTCCTAGGCTCTGGATACAAGCAAAACAACAGCAAGAACTACTGATCTCCTAGGCTCTGAATACAAGCAAAACAACAGCAAGAACTACTGATCTCCTAGGCTCTGGATACAAGCAAAACAACAGCAAGAACTACTGATCTCTTAGTCTCTGGATGCAAGCAAAACAAAAGCAAGAACTACTTATCTCCTAGGCTCTGGATACAAGCAAAACAACAGCAAGAACTACTGATCTCCTAGGCTCTGGATACAAGAAAAACAACAGCAAGAACTACTGATCTCCTAGGCTCTGGATACAAGCAAAACAACAGCAAGAACTACTGATCTCCTAGGCTCTGGATACAAGCAAAACAACAGCAAGAACTACTGATCTCCTAGGCTCTGGATACAAGCAAAACAACAGCAAGGACTACTGATCTCCTGGGCTCTGGATACAAGCAAAACAACAGCAAGAACTACTGATCTCCTAGGCTCTGGATACAAGCAAAACAACAGTAAGGACTACTGATCTCCTAGGCTCTGGATACAAGCAAAACAACAGCAAGAACTACTGATCTCCTAGGCTCTGGAATCAAGCAAAACAACAGCAAGAACTACTGATCTCCTAAGCTCTGGATACAAGCAAAACAACAACAAGAACTACTGATCTCCTAGGCTCTGGATACAAGCAAAACAACAGCAAGGACTACTGATCTCCTAGGCTCTGGATACAAGCAAAACAACAGCAAGAACTACCGATCTCTTAGTCTTTGGATACAAGCAAAACAAAAGCAAGAACTACTGATCTCCTAGGCTCTGGATACAAGAAAAACAACAGCAAGAACTACTGATCTCCTAGGCTCTGGATACAAGCAAAACAACAGCAAGAACTACTGATCTCCTAGGCTCTGGATACAAGCAAATCAACAGCAAGAACTACTGATCTCCTAGGCTCTGGATACAAGCAAAACAACAGCAAGGACTACTAATCTCCTGGGCTCTGGATACAAGCAAAACAACAGCAAGAACTACTGATCTCCTAGGCTCTGGATACAAGCAAAACAACAGTAAGGACTACTGATCTCCTAGGCTCTGGATACAAGCAAAACAACAGCAAGAACTACTGATCTCTTAGTCTTTGGATACAAGCAAAACAAAAGCAAGAACTACTGATCTCCTAGGCTCTGGATACAAGCAAAACAACAGCAAGAACTACTGATCTCCTAGGCTCTGGATACAAGCAAAACAACAGCAAGAACTACTGATCTCCTAGGCTCTGGAGACAAGCAAAACAACAGCAAGAACTACTGATCTCCTAGGCTCTGGATACAAGCAAAACAACAGCAAGGACTACTGATCTCCTAAGCTCTGGATACAAGCAAAACAACAGTAAGAACTACTGATCTCCTAGGCTCTGGATACAAGCAAAACAACAGCAAGAACTACTGATCTCCGAGGCTCTGGATACAAGCAAAACAACAGCAAGAACTACTGATCTCCTAGGCTCTGGATACAAGCAAAACAACAGCAAGAACTACTGATCTCCTAGGCTCTGAATACAAGCAAAACAACAGCAAGAACTACTGATCTCCTAGGCTCTGGATACAAGCAAAACAACAGCAAGAACTACTGATCTCCTAGGCTCTGGATACAAGCAAGACAACAGCAAGGACTACTGATCTCCTAGGCTCTGGATACAAGCAAAACAACAGCAAGAACTACTGATCTCCTAGGCTCTGGATACAAGCAAAACAACAGCAAGAACTACTGATCTCCTAGGCTCTGGATACAAGCAAAACAACAGCAAGAACTACTGATCTCCTAGGCTCTGGATACAAGCAAAACAACAGCAAGAACTACTGATCACCTAGGCTCTTGATACAAGCAAAACAACAGCAAGAACTACTAATCTCCTAGGCTCTGGATACAAGCAAAACAACAGCAAGAACTACTGATCACCTAGGCTCTTGATACAAACAAAACAACAGCAAGAACTACTGATCTCCTAGGCTCTGGATACAAGCAAAACAACAGCAAGAACTACTGATCTCCTAGGCTCTGGATACAAGCAAAACAACAGCAAGAACTACTGATCTCCTAGGCTCTGGATACAAACAAAACAACAGCAAGAACTACTGATCTCCTAGGCTCTGGATACAAGCAAAACAACAGCAAGGACTACTGATCTCCTAGGCTCTGGATACAAGCAAAACAACAGCAAGGACTACTGATCTCCTAGGCTCTGGATTCAAGCAAAACAACAGCAAGAACTACTGATCTCCTAGGCTCTGGATACAAGCAAAACAACAGCAAGAACTACTGATCTCCTAGGCTCTGGATACAAGCAAAACAACAGTAAGAACTACTGATCTCTTCGTCTCTGGATACAAGCAAAACAACAGCAAGAACTACTGATCTCCTAGTCTCTGGATGCAAGCAAAACAAAAGCAAGAACTACTGATCTCCTAGGCTCTGGATACAAGAAAAACAACAGCAAGAACTACTGATCTCCTAGGCTCTGGAATCAAGCAAAACAACAGCAAGAACTACTGATCTCCTAGGCTCTGGATACAAGCAAAACAACAACAAGAACTACTGATCTCCTAGGCTCTGGATACAAGCAAAACAACAGCAAGGACTACTGATCTCCTCGGCTCTGGATACAAGCAAAACAACAGCAAGGACTACTGATCTCCTATGCTCTGGATACAAGCAAAACAACAGCAAGAACTACTGATCTCCTAGGCTCTGGATACAAGCAAAACAACAGCAAGAACTACTGATCTCTTAGTCTTTGGATACAAGCAAAACAAAAGCAAGAACTACTGATCTCCTAGGCTCTGGATACAAGAAAAACAACAGCAAGAACTACTGATCTCCTAGGCTCTGGATACAAGCAAAACAACAGCAAGAACTACTGATCTCCTAGGCTCTGAATACAAGCAAAACAACAGCAAGAACTACTGATCTCCTAGGCTCTGGATACAAGCAAAACAACAGCAAGAACTACTGATCTCTTAGTCTCTGGATGCAAGCAAAACAAAAGCAAGAACTACTTATCTCCTAGGCTCTGGATACAAGCAAAACAACAGCAAGAACTACTGATCTCCTAGGCTCTGGATACAAGAAAAACAACAGCAAGAACTACTGATCTCCTAGGCTCTGGATACAAGCAAAACAACAGCAAGAACTACTGATCTCCTAGGCTCTGGATACAAGCAAAACAACAGCAAGAACTACTGATCTCCTAGGCTCTGGATACAAGCAAAACAACAGCAAGGACTACTGATCTCCTGGGCTCTGGATACAAGCAAAACAACAGCAAGAACTACTGATCTCCTAGGCTCTGGATACAAGCAAAACAACAGTAAGGACTACTGATCTCCTAGGCTCTGGATACAAGCAAAACAACAGCAAGAACTACTGATCTCCTAGGCTCTGGATACAAGCAAAACAACAGCAAGAACTACTGATCTCCTAAGCTCTGGATACAAGCAAAACAACAACAAGAACTACTGATCTCCTAGGCTCTGGATACAAGCAAAACAACAGCAAGGACTACTGATCTCCTAGGCTCTGGATACAAGCAAAACAACAGCAAGAACTACCGATCTCTTAGTCTTTGGATACAAGCAAAACAAAAGCAAGAACTACTGATCTCCTAGGCTCTGGATACAAGAAAAACAACAGCAAGAACTACTGATCTCCTAGGCTCTGGATACAAGCAAAACAACAGCAAGAACTACTGATCTCCTAGGCTCTGGATACAAGCAAATCAACAGCAAGAACTACTGATCTCCTAGGCTCTGGATACAAGCAAAACAACAGCAAGGACTACTAATCTCCTGGGCTCTGGATACAAGCAAAACAACAGCAAGAACTACAGATCTCCTAGGCTCTGGATACAAGCAAAACAACAGTAAGGACTACTGATCTCCTAGGCTCTGGATACAAGCAAAACAACAGCAAGAACTACTGATCTCTTAGTCTTTGGATACAAGCAAAACAAAAGCAAGAACTACTGATCTCCTAGGCTCTGGATACAAGCAAAACAACAGCAAGAACTACTGATCTCCTAGGCTCTGGATACAAGCAAAACAACAGCAAGAACTACTGATCTCCTAGGCTCTGGAGACAAGCAAAACAACAGCAAGAACTACTGATCTCCTAGGCTCTGGATAAAAGCAAAACAACAGCAAGGACTACTGATCTCCTAAGCTCTGGATACAAGCAAAACAACAGTAAGAACTACTGATCTCCTAGGCTCTGGATACAAGAAAACAACAGCAAGGACTACTGATCTCCTAGGCTCTGGATACAAGAAAACAACAGCAAGGACTACTGATCTCCTAGGCTCTGGATACAAGCAAAACAACAGTAAGAACTACTGATCTCCTAGGCTCTGGATACAAACAAAACAACAGTAAGAACTACTGATCTCCTAGGCTCTGGATACAAGCAAAACAACAGCAAGAACTACTGATCTCCTAGATTCTGGATACAAGCAAAACAACATTAAGAACTACTGATCTCCTAGGCTCTGGATACAAGAAAACAACAGCAAGGACTACTGATCTCCTAGGCTCTGGATACAAGAAAACAACAGCAAGAACTACTGATCTCCTAGGCTCTGGATACAAGCAAAACAACAGCAAGAACTACTGATCTCCTAGGCTCTGGATACAAGCAAAACAACAGCAAGCACTACTGATCTCCTGGGCTCTGGATACAAGCAAAACAACAGCAAGAACTACTGATCTCCTAGGCTCTGGATACAAGCAAAACAACAGTAAGGACTACTGATCTCCTAGGCTCTGGATACAAGCAAAACAACAGCAAGAACTACTGATCTCTTAGTCTTTGGATACAAGCAAAACAAAAGCAAGAACTACTGATCTCCTAGGCTCTGGATACAAGAAAAACAACAGCAAGAACTACTGATCTCCTAGGCTCTGGATACAAGCAAAACAACAGCAAGAACTACTGATCTCCTAGGCTCTGGATACAAGCAAAACAACAGCAAGAACTACTGATCTCCTAGGCTCTAGATACAAGCAAAACAACAGTAAGGACTACTGATCTCCTAGGCTCTGGATACAAGAAAAACAACAGCAAGAACTACTGATCTCCTAGGCTCTGGATACAAGAAAACAACAGCAAGGACTACTGATCTCCTAGGCTCTGGATACAAGCAAAACAACAGTAAGAACTACCGATCTCCTAGGCTCTGGATACAAGCAAAACAACAGTAAGAACTACTTATCTCCTAGGCTCTGGATACAAGCAAAACAACAGCAAGAACTACTGATCTCTTAGTCTTTGGATACAAGCAAAACAACAGCAAGAACTACTGATCTCCTAGGCTCTGGATACAAGAAAAACAACAGCAAGAACTACTGATCTCCTAGGCTCTGGATACAAGCAAAACAACAGCAAGAACTACTGATCTCCTAGGCTCTGGATACAAGCAAAACAACAGCAAGAACTACTGATCTCCTAGGCTCTGGATACAAGCAAAACAACAGCAAGGACTACTGATCTCCTAGGCTCTGGATACAAGCAAAACAACAGTAAGAACTACTGATCTCCTAGGCTCTGGATACAAGAAAACAACAGCAAGGACTACTGATCTCCTAGGCTCTGGATACAAGAAAACAACAGCAAGGACTACTGATCTCCTAGGCTCTGGATACAAGCAAAACAACAGTAAGAACTACTGATCTCCTAGGCTCTGGATACAAACAAAACAACAGTAAGAACTACTGATCTCCTAGGCTCTGGATACAAGCAAAACAACAGCAAGAACTACTGATCTCCTAGACTCTGGATACAAGCAAAACAACAGCAAGGACTACTGATCTCCTGGGCTCTGGATACAAGCAAAACAACAGCAAGAACTACTGATCTCCTAGGCTCTGGATACAAGCAAAACAACAGTAAGGACTACTGATCTCCTAGGCTCTGGATACAAGCAAAACAACAGCAAGAACTACTGATCTCTTAGTCTTTGGATACAAGCAAAACAAAAGCAAGAACTACTGATCTCCTAGGCTCTGGATACAAGAAAAACAACAGCAAGAACTACTGATCTCCTAGGCTCTGGATACAAGCAAAACAACAGCAAGAACTACTGATCTCCTAGGCTCTGGATACAAGCAAAACAACAGCAAGAACTACTGATCTCCTAGGCTCTAGATACAAGCAAAACAACAGTAAGGACTACTGATCTCCTAGGCTCTGGATACAAGAGAAACAACAGCAAGAACTACTGATCTCCTAGGCTCTGGATACAAGAAAACAACAGCAAGGACTACTGATCTCCTAGGCTCTGGATACAAGCAAAACAACAGTAAGAACTACTGATCTCCTAGGCTCTGGATACAAGCAAAACAACAGCAAGAACTACTGATCTCCTAGACTCTGGATACAAGCAAAACAACAGTAAGAACTACTGATCTCCTAGGCTCTGGATACAAGAAAACAACAGCAAGGACTACTGATCTCCTAGGCTCTGGATACAAGCAAAACAACAGCAAGAACTACTGATCTCCTAGGCTCTGGATACAAGCAAAACAACAGTAAGAACTACTGATCTCCTAGGCTCTGGATACAAGAAAACAACAGCAAGGACTACTGACCTCCTAGGCTCTGGATACAAGCAAAACAACAGCAAGAACTACTGATCTCCTGGGCTCTGGATACAAGCAAAACAACAGCAAGGACTACTGATCTCCTAGACTCTGGATACAAGCAAAACAACAGTAAGAACTACTGATCTCCTAGGCTCTGGATACAAGAAAACAACAGCAAGGACTACTGATCTCCTAGGCTCTGGATACAAGCAAAACAACAGCAAGAACTACTGATCTCCTGGGCTCTGGATACAAGCATAACAACAGCAAGGACTACTGATCTCCTAGGCTCTGGATACAAGAAAACAACAGCAAGGACTACTGATCTCCTAGGCTCTGGATACAAGCAAAACAACAGTAAGAACTACCGATCTCCTAGGCTCTGGATACAAGCAAAACAACAGTAAGAACTACTTATCTCCTAGGCTCTGGATACAAGCAAAACAACAGCAAGAACTACTGATCTCTTAGTCTTTGGATACAAGCAAAACAACAGCAAGAACTACTGATCTCCTAGGCTCTGGATACAAGAAAAACAACAGCAAGAACTACTGATCTCCTAGGCTCTGGATACAAGCAAAACAACAGCAAGAACTACTGATCTCCTAGGCTCTGGATACAAGCAAAACAACAGCAAGAACTACTGATCTCCTAGGCTCTGGATACAAGCAAAACAACAGCAAGGACTACTGATCTCCTAGGCTCTGGATACAAGCAAAACAACAGTAAGAACTACTGATCTCCTAGGCTCTGGATACAAGAAAACAACAGCAAGGACTACTGATCTCCTAGGCTCTGGATACAAGAAAACAACAGCAAGGACTACTGATCTCCTAGGCTCTGGATACAAGCAAAACAACAGTAAGAACTACTGATCTCCTAGGCTCTGGATACAAACAAAACAACAGTAAGAACTACTGATCTCCTAGGCTCTGGATACAAGCAAAACAACAGCAAGAACTACTGATCTCCTAGACTCTGGATACAAGCAAAACAACAGCAAGGACTACTGATCTCCTGGGCTCTGGATACAAGCAAAACAACAGCAAGAACTACTGATCTCCTAGGCTCTGGATACAAGCAAAACAACAGTAAGGACTACTGATCTCCTAGGCTCTGGATACAAGCAAAACAACAGCAAGAACTACTGATCTCTTAGTCTTTGGATACAAGCAAAACAAAAGCAAGAACTACTGATCTCCTAGGCTCTGGATACAAGAAAAACAACAGCAAGAACTACTGATCTCCTAGGCTCTGGATACAAGCAAAACAACAGCAAGAACTACTGATCTCCTAGGCTCTGGATACAAGCAAAACAACAGCAAGAACTACTGATCTCCTAGGCTCTAGATACAAGCAAAACAACAGTAAGGACTACTGATCTCCTAGGCTCTGGATACAAGAGAAACAACAGCAAGAACTACTGATCTCCTAGGCTCTGGATACAAGAAAACAACAGCAAGGACTACTGATCTCCTAGGCTCTGGATACAAGCAAAACAACAGTAAGAACTACTGATCTCCTAGGCTCTGGATACAAGCAAAACAACAGCAAGAACTACTGATCTCCTAGACTCTGGATACAAGCAAAACAACAGTAAGAACTACTGATCTCCTAGGCTCTGGATACAAGAAAACAACAGCAAGGACTACTGATCTCCTAGGCTCTGGATACAAGCAAAACAACAGCAAGAACTACTGATCTCCTAGGCTCTGGATACAAGCAAAACAACAGTAAGAACTACTGATCTCCTAGGCTCTGGATACAAGAAAACAACAGCAAGGACTACTGACCTCCTAGGCTCTGGATACAAGCAAAACAACAGCAAGAACTACTGATCTCCTGGGCTCTGGATACAAGCAAAACAACAGCAAGGACTACTGATCTCCTAGACTCTGGATACAAGCAAAACAACAGTAAGAACTACTGATCTCCTAGGCTCTGGATACAAGAAAACAACAGCAAGGACTACTGATCTCCTAGGCTCTGGATACAAGCAAAACAACAGCAAGAACTACTGATCTCCTGGGCTCTGGATACAAGCATAACAACAGCAAGGACTACTGATCTCCTAGGCTCTGGATACAAGCAAAACAACAGCAAGGACTACTTATCTCCTAGACTCTGGATACAAGGAAAACAACAGCAAGGACTACTGATCTCCTAGACTCTGGATACAAGCAAAACAACAGCAAGAACTACTGATCTCCTAGACTCTGGATACAAGCAAAACAACAGCAAGGACTACTGATCTCCTAGGCTCTGGATACAAGCAAAACAACAGCAAGAACTACTGATCTCCTGGGCTCTGGATACAAGCAAAACAACAGCAAGGACTACTGATCTCCTAGACTCTGGATACAAGCAAAACAACAGCAAGAACTACTGATCTCCCAGGCTCTGGATACAAGCAAAACAACAGCAAGGACTACTGATCTCCTAGGCTCTGGATACAAGCAAAACAACAGCAAGGACTACTGATCTCCTAGGCTCTGGATACAAGAAAACAACAGTAAGGACTACTGATCTCCTAGACTCTGGATACAAGCAAAACAACAGCAAGAACTACTGATCTCCTGGGCTCTGGATACAAGCAAAACAACAGCAAGGACTACTGATCTCCTAGGCTCTGGATACAAGCAAAACAACAGCAAGAACTACTGATCTCCTAGGCTCTGGATACAAGCAAAACAACAGCAAGAACTACTGATCTCCTGGGCTCTGGATACAAGCAAAACAACAGCAAGGACTACTGATCTCCCAGGCTCTGGATACAAGCAAAACAACAGCAAGAACTACCGATCTCCTAGGCTCTGGATACAAGCAAAACAACAGCATGAACTACTGATCTCCTAGGCTCTGGATACAAGCAAAACAACAGCAAGGACGACTCTTCTATACAACACAACAACAATAGACACTTCTCTTATATGTTCTGGATATATTCCAAAGAACAACATATGTGAGTAGCAAAAGCAGTTTTATACTGATCCCTAGTGTCCCTTTTCATCTGTCAATAACCAGTCTGCAAATCAATAATATGGTACCAACGAGAACCCGCTAAAGCATTGAAAGCGTCATCCAGTTTAGGAAGAGGGTAAGCATCTTTAGTGGTAATAGAATTTATTTTCCTGAAATCCACACATTCTTAGCAAGGTTGTATGAATCCGTCCTTTAACATTTTATCCAGCTCTTTATCAATAACTTCTTTCTTAGCAAGGTGGGTTCTACGCGCTGGGAGTTTTATAACATTATGGTTCCCTGTGTCTATCTTATGGGTCACTAAATCTGTTTGACCTAAAGGCTTGTCAGGTTCAGCAAAAACACATGAACATTATTTAACTAAATCAATCAAATGTTCCCTTTCTTGCAAAGTCAACCCATCAGAGACCTTGTCTATCAGAGGCTGCAAATGTTCGGGAAGAACACTGAGTTTAGGGGTTGTACTATCCCCCTGCACATCATCCATGACGTCAATACTACTTAATACACCAATAACACTGTCCGGACCTAACTTCACTCCCTTCTGAGTAACATTTCAAAAATAAAACGAGGACTTTTCTTCATCTTTAACATTAACTAATGCTTTTGTCAATAAAGGTCCTTTACTTTGCATGTACCTTGTACTTTCAACTAACCCAAACTCAACTTTAAGCTTGCCATCTACATAACCTTCAACAAACATTTCACTGGCAGCGGGTATTGATACCTTCTCAGAAAGTCTGATTTTAGCGCAAGTTTCATTTCTACCCTTACTCAGTTTAATTTTTGCTCATTAAGTTTCATCAACGATTTCCCGGCATGTATTTCCGCGTTTTGGACTTCAAGGAAATCCATGCCGAGAATTCCTGCTAGGTCATCAATCCTGGCCACGATCAATTCTTGTTCAAGAGAAAACTTCCCTAATTTCATCTTAGCTTTTATTTTCCCTTTAATTCTCAACTCGGTACCGTCAGCTCTATGTACAGTAGTTTTCGTTTCTGTGAGTAATTCGTTCCGATTAGGAACTTTCGAGAAAAAAAAGGTTCCGATAGAATACTAACCGGAGAACCAGTATCGACTAATAACCTACAATCAAAACCCTCAATCAAAGCATCTACGTTTAAGCAAGTTCCAGACAACATACGAAAATACACCGTACTTTTGCTATTTCACCATTAACTATCCCTAACACTTCTGTATTGATATCTATTTCTTTGTTTACTCTCTCATCTGTTACTTTTACTATTTCTTGACAATTATGACATCGGACTTCTCGTGGACCACTGAATTTCTTGGAGGGGCATATTGACTTTGTAAATAGTTAGGCCTAATAGTAGTCATCTGACTACGATTCATATCCTTTCATTTCTCTTGTTTAAAGAATTTTTCTAACTTTTCATCGAACATTTTCGAAATTTCATTTAAAGTTAAATGTTACATGTTATCTTTTCTTTCATTTGAATCTTTACATTTCATAGTCTGTACTGAAAATGTGCTTTCTTCTAATGCCATATATGCCAACATAACCAAGTGACAAAATCTGAGGGAAATCAATGATAATTAACCATAACCAAAATGACCAAATGACAAAGTCCGAGGGAAATCAATGATAATTAACCATAGCCAACATATCCAAGTGACAAAGTCTGAGGGAATTCAATGATAATTAACTATAATCAAAATGACCAAGTGACAAAATCTGAGGGAAATCAATGATAATTAACCATAACCAACATATCCAAGTGACAAAATTTAAGGGAAATCAATGATAATTAACCATAATCAAAATGACCAAGTGACAAAATCTGAGGGAAATCAATGATAATTAACCATAACCAACATATCCAAGTGACAAAGTCTGAGGGAAATCAATGATAATTAACTATAACCAACATGACCAAGTGACAAAGTTTAAGGGAAATCAATGATAATTAACCATAATCAAAATGACCAAGTGACAAAATCTGAGGGAAATCAATGATAATTAACCATAACCAACATATCCAAGTGACAAAATCTGAGGGAAATCAATGATAATTAACCATAACCAACATATCCAAGTGACAAAGTTTAAGGGAAATCAATGATAATTAACCATAATCAAAATGACCAAGGGACAAAGTCTGAGGGAAATCAATGATAATTTCCCATAACCAACATAACCAAGTGACAAAGTCTGAGGGAAATCAATAATAATTTCCCTTAACCAACATGACCAAGCGACAAAGTCTGAGGGAAATCAATGATAATTAACCATAACCAACATAACCAAGTGACAAAGTCTGAGGGAAATCAATGATAATTTCCCTTAACCAACATTACCAAGTGACAAAGTCTGAGGGAAATCAATGATAATTAACCATAACCAACATTACCAAGTGACAAAATCTGAGGGAAATCAATGATAATTAACAATAACCAACATGACCAAGTGACAAAGTCTGAGGGAAATCAATGATAATGTCCCCACGGTCGTCCCATAACCAACACGACCAAGTGGCAAAATCTGAGGGAAATCAATGATAATTAACCATAACCAACATGACCAAGTGACAAAGTCTGAGGGAAATCAATGATAATTTCCCCACGGTCGTCCCATAACAAACACGACCAAGTGACAAAGTCTGAGGGAAATCAATGATAATTTCCCCACGGTCGGCCTATAACCAACATGACCTAGTGACAAAATCTGAGGGAAATCAATGATAATTTCCCATTGCAAATATGCAATCTCAATTCTCAAACATTTCTCAAACGTGCTTACGATCCCGGTTAAGATGTTCTTTAACCATTTAACCGCATGGTTAAAACAACACCGTAAAAAAAACCTCAACCGCACAAAAAAAGTTTAAAACCAGGTTAATGGTTCAGAATATTTTCCCATAACCTGACAGACAAAAGAGAATGTAATACATTAAAACAAACTTAATGAAACGTGTTTTGTTTCAGCTGACCATAGCTAAATCCATGCTGTTGTGGTAATAGAGGGTCTCTACAGCCAGTATTGTTAATGTGTGGAAATCAAAAAGTTGATTCCAATGGTAACTAGTAAGGCAATATTATGTGAGGATCTAGTACAAATATTACCCGACATTTATTATTTTTGGAGAGGCGGGGGAGGTTGCGGGAAAAAAAATTGAATGAAGCGTCTAGTGATATGGCTGACCATAGTTAGATTCATGTCTGTTTGGAAAGATCGGGTCTGTTCATCTAGTATGGTTAATTTGGTGCTATGCAATCAGTTCCTACCACCACTGATGTTGTGAGTTCGAATCCCGAGGTGTACAACATTATGTGATAAAGTTTGTCAGGTCGGTGGTTTTCTCCACGTACTCCGGTTTCCTCCACCAATAAAACTGACCGTCACGATATAACTTACATATATTTTTTCTTTCTTTTTTAATTATACTCTTAAATTTTAATTCAAAAGTTTCTACAAAGGCAAATATTAGTCTTCCTGGTGGCCAATACATGTTTATTAACCGATAGATTTGCACTTATTGTTAACATCAAAGCCAGAAGAAGACCCATCGATAAACTATACTTGTTGACACAAATGATTGCACAATTTGTTCAGATCCGTTAATAAACATGGCCGCCACAGGCAATTCCTGTTTCTGATTGGTCGATTTCTAAAAAATCTTCTAATCTCAAACCGCTTGGCAAAATGAACCGACACTTGGTATGAAGCCTTCACGGAAGGTACTCTTTAAAGAATGCTCATTTTATTCCAGCACATTTACAAACATGACCGCCACATGCAATTCTTGCTTCTGATTGGTCGATTCCTAAAAAATATTTTCCTCTGAAACCGCTTGGCCAATTGAGCCGAATCTTTGTAGGAAGTAGCTATGGAAGGCCCTCTATAAAGATTGCACATTTCATCCTGATCCGTTAACAAACATGGCTGCCACAGGCAATTCTTTTTTCTGATTTTTTTAAAATTCTCCTCCTCTGAAACCGCTTGGCCAAATAAACCGAAACTTGGTAGGAAGCATCTATGAAAAGTCCTCTATAAAAATTGGTCATATCGTGCCGATCCGTTGACAAACACGGCTGCCACAGGCAATTCTTGTTGCTGATTGGTCGATATAAAAAATCTTCTCCTCTGAAACGCTTGGTGAAATGAACCGGAACTTGGTAGGAAGCATCTATGGAAAGTCCTCTATCAAATTTGTTCTAATTGTCCTGATTCGTTAACAAACATGGCCGCCACAGGCAATTCTTGTTTCTGATTGGTCAATTTATAAAAAAAAATAATCTCTGAAACCGCTTGGCCAAATGAACTAAAACTTGGTACGAATCATCTATGGTAGATCCTATATAAAGATTGGTCATTTCGTCCTGATCTGTTAACAAACATAGTCACCATAGGAAATTATTTTTTCTTGTTATTTCTAAAATATCTTCTCCTCTGAAACCGAGTATCCAAATGAATCAAAATTTGGTTGGAACCACCTATGGAAGGTTCGGTATAAAGTTTTCTCAAAGCAGATTGAAAGGTGAGCGACACAGGCTCAGCCCATTGAGCCTCTAGTTTATTATCAAATTTGAATAACATTTTTTTGCAAATTTTATTGCAGGATAAATACATTATTGGTGTATTGACCGTAATTTCACAGTAAAGAGACAAACTGTGTGAGAAACATGACCATAAATAAACTGTTCTTTAAAAAAAAAAAAAGTTTTGTAAATTCAAAGATACACATATAAGGTATATGATCTCCGATGGAAATCGCACAGAAATTCCTCAATTTTTATAAACAGATCATTAAACTGCCGTCCCTGTATTGGGGGACGGGCACTAGAAATATGGGATGAAGACAACTTTACTATTCATTTGTATGAAAATGTATTAAAAAATACCTATAATTTTGGTTTGTTTTAGAAATTCATTAAAAAAATATAAGTTTAATCAATTTCTGATATATAACTATAAAATCCATTTTCAGTAAAACAAACATTTTATGTCAATGAACAAATAAGTAGAATTATTACATCGTCTGTGCCCCTAGGTTTGTAACATTTCAATCTATTTCTGCCGAATTGAGGGAAGGATTTGTGTTTATATATTGCTTGTCAGTTGAAAACCTGCCATAATTAAATAATTTTAAGACTGTCAATAAGACAAATAATATATTGTAACAATAGTATGCATCAGATATAGTAGACCAAGATCCTGAGTTAGAGTCCTTGTCAGACTGGGTTAGAACAATTAGGTCTCTAGTACAAGGTCGGATTCACAAACTCAAAAATTGTGTTAATAGTCGACCTAAGTCTGTATATAAAGACCAAGAAGCTGTTAAGTGTCTTTCCTCTCTTCATGACAAATATGTTATCGTTCCTGCGGACAAGGCTTCCAACAATATCGTGTTTGTATGTAAATCATATTACTTCGAATGCCTAATCAAGGAATTAGGTATAAATAGCAACACCTCTAGCAATACCACATACAAACCAACTTCGTTCGACAAAGATGAAATCCTAGCTAACCACAGATCATTCATGACCTCTTTAAACATTCCCTCTGGTAAAAAGTCTGAGGATTTACCCTATTTATATTGGATACCTAAACTCCATAAGACACCATACAAAGAAAGGTACATAGCGGGATCATCAACTTGTTCGACGAAAGAATTGTCTATTCACCTAACAAAGATTCTGTCTGCAGTAAAAGAGGAACAACAGAAATATTGTGAAACTGTTTACTCGCGTAGTGGCATAAATCACATGTGGATTTTGAAAAACTCTAAAGATCTTTTGGATAACCTGAAATCATGATCTTTCTCTCAGGTATCCTCCATCAAAACCTTTGATTTTTCAACTCTATATACCACCCTACCGCATGACAAATTAAAAACCCGCTTAAAAGAAACAATTCATAAAGCTTTTAGTCATAGAAACTATGGCTCAAAATTTGTTGTGTTAGGCTACAATTCCACATATTTTTCAAACAAAATTCATGAAGGTAAAACATGCTACTCCGAGGAACAAGTGATCAGTATGCTGGAGTTCCTCATCGATAACATATTTGTCTCCTTTGGAGGGACACTGTTTCAGCAGGTCGTCGGCATACCAATGGGTACGAATTGTGCCCCTCTTCTAGCCGATTTATTTTTATACTCATATGAGTCGGAGTTTCTTCAAAAGCTTGTAAAAGATAAGAAGATTCATGAGGCTAGAGCCTTTAATTTCACATACAGGTATATTGATGACGTTTTATCTATCAATAATTCTAGATTTGCAGAATTTCTTCCATTGATATATCCTCCAGAGCTGGAAGTTAAAGAGACCACCGATACAGCTTCGTCCGCATCATTTTTGGACTTATACCTCGAATTTGACGACAGTGGTCAACTCAGTACTAAAATTTATGATAAGCGGGACGACTTCAATTTTAAAATCATAAATTTTCCAAATATGTGCAGCAATATACCAGCTTCTCCTGCATATGGTGTTTACATCTCGCAATTGATTCGCTATGCAAGGGGCAGTAGCAATTATTCTGATTTCCTGAAACGTCATCTTCATCTGAGAAACAGGCTACTGGACCAGGGCTATAAAAAGATTCGCCTTATTCGATCTCTTAAAAAGTTTATATTCCGATACCAATATCTTGTCGAAATATATTCCGTCTCTGCAGAAAAAATTATAAGCGATGCATTTTCATATAGTGAAAATGTATAAAGATAAAGAGTCAAATATGTCAAGAATTTTTTTTGTCAATGTGTGACGTAAAAATATTTTTGACATTTACGTCACCGAATATGGTACTGCTTTGACAACTATTTTACCTATTTTGTTCCTGTATTTAAATACTGTTACAGTGACAGCCGGAAACTTTGAACCGTAATGAGAGCGGGAGGTTTGGCGCCTTAAAATCTGATTCAACCCACCATTTCTTTAGAAATGCCTGTACCAAGTCAGGGTCATTACGGTTTTCACAGTTTTCCGGTTGTTGACTGATTTTGTCTGTTTATATAATTATGAGTTTTGACTTTCCCTTTGTAAGATTGTTCGGAGTTCGGTAATTTTGTTATTACCTTTATATCTCACTTCTAAAATAGTGTTTCATTTGTAATCAATAAGTATTATTTATGTATGTGCATGAATGTACATGAAAGTTGCTTAGCTACAAAAAGCAATGTAATTAAAGAAGATATTTCCGTCTTTTGTTATAATATACAAGTAACAAATGTTCCACGTCAACGATTTAACTGATCAAACTTGTTATTGTCTGTCCTTTAAATTACGTTTCTGATTACCCTTCAAACGTTTTATATAAATATTTTTTGACATTGACATGTCCTGGTTTAGAATATATTTAATTCAAGGTTTGATTTTATTCGATACTATTTATTTCCCCCTCCCCCCCCCCCCAAAAAAAAACAACAAAAAAGAGGGTACCTATAAAGTGCGAAACGAAATAGAAACGAAACGAAATCAACGAAAACGAAACGAAACGAAACGAGACGAAATGAAAACGAAATGAAACGAAACCAACGAAAGCAAAACGAAATCAGCTAAAGCAAAGCGAAATAGGGTACTACTAAACTGAGAAACGAAAACGAAACGAAACGAAATGAAACGAAATGAAGTTGGAAGACATATAATTGATCATCTGCAAGAGGAATTATACCTCTGTAAATTATTTTCCCATCGCGGTTTGTGATCGGCAATAACTTGTTTTAAATTCGAACTAGTATAGCAGTATATAGATGAAAATTGTGTGGCTCTTAAGTAAAAAGAAATAAAGAAACCTGCCAGGCGCTGCTTTGAAAGTTACAGAAGTGATATTAAAACATAAGATTACGACCTATGCATGTTTATACAGATCCGCAATTAGGTAACATTTTTTTCAATTCTGTTAAGTTAATCAGTATGTCAACTAATTCTAGTAGATATTGAAAGAAAATAAAATTGAATAGTCGATCATCAGAAAACGGACGCAGTAGCGTCTAAGGTGTTAAATAATTAAATGCTTATTTTGCTAGGGATAACCTGCTTTCGTTGTTGG
Organism: Bathymodiolus brooksi; assembly: GCA_963680875.1. Classification (NCBI taxonomy): domain Eukaryota; kingdom Metazoa; phylum Mollusca; class Bivalvia; order Mytilida; family Modiolidae; genus Bathymodiolus; species Bathymodiolus brooksi. The sequence continues at coordinate 24,098,746 of OY804583.1, read as the reverse complement.
CAATGCAAGTTATTCAGTAGGATTTCCCAGTGCACAAATACCTGCAGATATGATGTTTTCAAGAACTTGACTTGGAAAATGCTAAGTCCGGGTTTTAGGATATAATTTCGACAATTAGCTACTTTCATAATAATCGGAAATAGTTTGGAAGTTATTATAAATTTTCTTGTGATATGTTTTTGATTTCGGGCTATAAACGCAGAATTCCAAGTCATGTTCAAAAGACAGTAACTGACAAAAGAGTTGTGCACAGTTTATTTATATAATAGATCTACGGAGTGATGACTCTAACCTAGGTTTGACTTATCCCTGAGTAGCTTTTCTGACAGCAGTTGTCCTCTCTCTAGGAACTCACTGTATTGGACACAAACTCTAGCGTAGAGGATCAACTTTGAATGTAGACATCACACGCCGACGACGCGGGTATATTACTACCAAGAAAGGGAAAATTCACTACTGGAAGGTCAAAACCATATATTTTTGCCTCCCCTCAAGAATTGGAGAAAGTTATTGTCCCCTCTTGTCCTGGTCTTCCTGTTCCGCCACCTATGTTCCAATGTATTGTGGATGGTCACGTGAAGCCTGATTGAAAATCGGATGTGATATCGTAGAAAAGATACGCTCAGGTCAATCCATAATACGTCAGAGACATATTAAACCACGTATCTGATAAAGTCTAGGTAAAGCATTATAACTTTTTCACAGCTACTGATCATGAAGCTACTTTTGCAATAGCAAAGCAGACTGACATGTATAGTCTACTAGATTGCTGAAAGACTATACGTTTCAACCAATCTACTCAAGCGCGGATCCAGACAATTTTAAAAGGGAGGGAGGTTCCACTCAAAAGAAGGTCCAGAATAAAAAATAACCGATTTCAGTCTAATTTTCGACACTGATATACGTAATTTTTCAGTTTCCGAAAAAAAGGAGGTTCCAACCCCTAGACCCCCCCCCCCCCCCCCCCTCTTCTGGATCCGCCAACGCTAACATTTTAAAGAATTTAATATATATTTACTATATTTACTGTATTGATGCATGTCTTTTGTTGACCTTTTTGAATTTTGCAACAGAAAAATATCCAAGTGTAGATCTATAAATAGCCGAACTAACCACTCAATATTTCGTTGATTTTTACCCCATCATTGGTTGTTTTTGGATCTTTTATGCTTTGTTTGACATATTTCGTTTCGTTTCGTTTCTTCATTTTTCGTTTCGTTTTCGTTTCTCAGTTTAGTAGTACCCAGAAAATGGAAGGAAACAAATTAAAAGACAAAACGAAATAAAGAAATGAAAAAAATGATAATTCGATTTTTTAAATACAATAATTTGATTAATTATAACCCATCTTGCATGTCTGCCCGTTACAGTACTCCTCACGTACATTACCCGCAACTCAATTCAAGCCGGGTTTGCTTGCCGACAATCTTTCAGAAGTTCAAATGTCATATTTTTATTTGTGTTTATGTGTGTGTCAGTTTTTATGAATTATAAAGTTTCTGGGGTGGGCATATAGAAAAAAGGGGGGATATGAGGAATTTCTTAATTAGAAAACATGCAATTCCGACTTCCCGAAATTTGAATGAGGAATTCCTGGATCCTGAATTCCCGAGCTTAATATGGCCCGATCCCGGAGTCCCGGAAAAAATCCTACCCCACATGCTTTTCTAGGGGGGTGTAAATTTATGAAACACGAGTAACCTGAGGAAAAGGGGTCTCTCAGGAAGGTTTATATGAATCTGTTTCTAGCACAAATTTTTCACGTCAGGTGACCCAGTGGTCAATGTATTGGATCAACAACTAGGTTAAGAAAATGCTGCAATATGCAAAAACCACCCTTTACGACCGCAAACAAAATGTAGTCAAAGTATGGGCCTGTCATCGTAATTCATATGTAGGTTGCTACACTGTTCCGTGCAATCACTTCAGTTCAATTTAACGCATATCCATGAAATTTAAACGCAGTGATACTATAGGCACAAAATAAAGGCTATAGCATTGAAAAAAGAGGTTTTGGTCCCTTTTGTTTAAGAACTAGAGGCTCCCAGGAGTCTGTAATCGCTCAACTGGTTTTCAATTTGACATCTAAAGTTGATGGGGGTGTTACACATAATTTTGAAAGTGGGACACCCAAAGATCATTTCAACTCAAATTTCTGAGCAAAAGATTTTGATGTGATTTTTATCTCATAATATTCCTAAACGGAATAAACTGGCTGAAAAATCTCACAGAAAAACCCAGAATATAGGTTAAACTACTCATTGCCATGTAGCTGCAGTTAAAATTTTAGTTCATTTTGAATTGTAATAAAGCAGAAATTGACAACTAAAGACATTTTTATTTTTAGTAACAGCAGCCAACTTGAATGGAGGGCGGGTCTGAATTTTGAAAGGGACCCACCCAAGGACCATCCCTGCCAGGTTTAGGTTAATTTGGTTCAGGGGTTTCAGAGGAGAAGATTTAAATGTGAAAGTTTACGACGTACGACGGACGGACGGACGGATGACGAACGCCAAGTGATGGCAAAAGCTCACCTGGCCTTTGGCCAGGCCAGGTGAGCTAAAAACGAGCAAAACGACAAACTCGGTATTTTCATAGATTGGGATACTCAGGGTTCATTTTTCGTCTGATTTTATTACGTTTTTCGTTTGTCAATATGATGGAACTATTAACGACTGTCATACAAGTGGGAGGTTTGACGGGTGGTAAAACCTGGTTTAACCCACCATTTTCTTGGGAAATGCATGTACCAAGTTGGGAATATGATAGTTGTTTTCTAGTTTCATATTTTGTCATGTCTTAGGATTAGAGAATTTACATGTACCGATTGTTTTTATACTTGGTAACGTTTTAGGGTTAGACGAGTGGCATCTGCCTATCTGCTATCAGAAGTTCTGAACCCACCATTTTCCTGGGAAAATGTCTGTACCAAGTCAGCAATGTGTTGTTTTTCAGTTGTTCCGTTGATTGAAAACTCAGATAGTTGAGCTTCTTATCGGTTTTGTCTGTTTTTGTGCACTTTACCTTTTGAATGCCCCTTGGAGAATGGTACCGTTGTTATTACCTTTATTCGGTAGTGTGCCAACAGATCTGGTGCAATGTCTTACCGTTGTTCTTTCCTAGATATACAGGGGTAAAAAAGACCCAACACTATAAACTTTTTATTTCAGATCCTATTGTCCTATTTTGAAGAACTAAAAAAAAAACAAACAGCAACATAACAGGACGTACAGTGAGCGCCCTCCTTACAGAAGAACTTCTGGAAAAATTAATGCTTGCAAAAACTAAACATAAGAATCTCTGGAAGTTTTATTGAAATCCATTCTGTTGTTCGGAGTTCGGTAATTTTGTTATTACCCTTATTTAGGAAGAGTTATGGAATACGCAACAGTATCCTTTCTCTATTGTATAGTCTTGTATGACAATTACATAGCTTTAAATGAGAAGAAATTTTAGCAAGAACTGTTAAAATGGAAAAACAAAAATAGAAGGTGCACATTGCCATTTGGTACTAAAGAATTCATGAAATTAATGAACCTTGCCATATGGCATTAAAGATTTCCTGTAAGATTCATTCAATTCCATCAAGTTGTTAAGGAGGAATTGCATAGGCAGTGAGAGAAGTACTCGTGGACAAACGGACAAATACTATAGCGGGGGGGGGGGGGGGGGTGGTAAAATTATGTGCCGTATCAAGTTCTATTTATACCGCAAATATTTTTATTGAAGAGGGAGGGTGATTTGGTTTTTTTTTATGAAAAGGGATCAAAGGGAGAAAAGGTACTTTTACAAGATATGTAGATTTTTTTATTTTATTATTAAAGTTAATTTTCGATAGGAATTTTATACCTCCGCAAAAAAAGATTGGGGTAGATAGGACTTCTGTTGTCCGTTCGGTACGTTTGTCTGTCCGGTCGTCACACTTTTTCGTCTCTCCGACACACTTTTAAATTTTGCTCGGACGGGGGTATCTATTAGTGAACTTTAACTACTGCACTTCTGTTTTTTTTTTATTTTAATTCCTCTCCTTTAAACAGACTTGACTTAACGTTGCTGTTATGGTTCCCAAATTTAAAAGAAGCTACCAAGTCAAAAGGACAGACTCCCGATGAATAAATGCATAGTATTCTTGTTCAATGGTGACAAATCCTGTCCTTTCCTGATGAAATACAGACATGTGTGGGAAGTAGTCTAGCATCGTAATTGTGAAAATAGGTTTGATTTCTTTTAGGCCCCTATTATTTTTTCTTCTATTTTCTATTTCGTTTTGCTTTCGCTGGTTTCGTTTTCATTTCGTTAATTTCGTTTCGTTTCGTTTCTATTTCGTTTCGCACTTTATAGGTGCCCCCCACCCCCCCAAAAAAAAAACCTCCACCAAAAAACCAAACAAATAAACAAAAACAAAATAACGTGGTTCACTTATGAGATAACTGCATTATATATTTTGCTAGAGCCGTGGGACGTCAGAGAGCTATACATACGGAAAACAGCTGATTTGCCTCTCCGACTCTTGGTCGGCACATTTCCACGTTTCGTGGCTATCGGATTTTATTTTCTATCAGAAACCCTTATATAAATCGCTTCACCAATCATTTTTCTATTCATTCATAACCATCTTACCCTCAGAAAGTGGTGTTACACTCCATTACAGCACGATTTTGCCTTAGATCCTATTATTCCGCCATTTGACTTCCATTTTCGAATCTACATACGTGATCTCGCGATACTAACTGAATGATGACAGCAACGCATTGCATGATGGGAGCTAATTAATGCAGCGTGCCAAATTATTTGGAGCATTATTTGCATACGTAAACAACATTCAAATCACATGGAAGACGATACATTTAAGCGTATTCTGCAGGACAAACAGTCCATCTACAGATCAAAGAAGAGCAGAAGGAAATGATACAGAATGTGTTGGAAAGAAAAGATTCAATGGCAGAGTGTTACCAACGGGCTTCGGAAAGAGCATGTGTTACGTTCCCCCTTTTTGGACAAGGTACTACAACATTTTTTTTCCTTATGGTTATCTGTAATTCACTAAATTTGCTGTTAAAATCATTACCAATCAATATAATCAACTGTATTAAATTTTATGTTAATTGTTCTGCCTTAACAGGCGCCTATGATTGGCAATAAAAATATTTGTTTGTTTGTTTATATGCAAATCATCTCTCATGATACATTGCGGTAATCGTAGTTTTCTCGTAGTCACGTGACAAATGTTTGAAAAATGGAAGTCAAATGGCGGAATAATAGGATCTAAGGCAAAATCGTACTGTAATGGAGTGTAACACCACTTTCTGAGGGTAAGATGGTTATGAATGAATAGAAAAATGATTGGTGAAGCGATTTATATAAGGGTTTCTGATAGAAAATAAAATCCGATAGCCACGAAACGTGGAAATGTGCTGACCCAGAGTTGTAGAAGCAAATCTGCTGTTTTCCGTATGTATAGCTCTCTGACGTCCCACGGCTCTAGCAAAATATATAATGCCGTCGGACGACAGAGGAATCTCGGACTAAGTTAGTGGAGCCAGTAAACGGATATTTGTGACCATGAAATCGACAATTGATGCCATGAAGTTTTCAAATACAATATGGTAATTATACAATTTGAAGTTAAAATGTCTTAAAAATAGAGTAGTATTTCCAAAAATAAGACCCTAATTTAAAATTTTCAAAAAATTCTTCGAACAATGAAAACTCACCTTAATATTAAGTCCGTATAAACCGGAATTGAGTATGATAAGAAGTTGTCCAGACCGCTTGGAATTTAAAAACGAGTGTTATTCCATTGTAAACCAGTCAATCGGCATAAAAAACCGATATTTGCATTAATTTTATGGGAAGAACAAAGACTAAGCCGTCACCAGAACCAGCCAACCAATCAATTTTTTTTAATCGACCAATCAGCAATAAGAATTGCCTGTGGCAGCCATGTTTATTAACGAGTCAGCACGATATGAGCAATTTTTTTAGAGGACTTTCCATAGATGTTCCTACCAAGTTTCGGTTTATTTGGCCAAGCGGTTTCAGAGGAGACGAATGTTTTTAAATTGATCAATCAGAAACAAGAATTGCCTGTGGTGGCCATGTTGTTGTTGTTGTCTTGTAGATTCCTCCGATGACTTCGGAGCACCCTGTTAATTTAAACAGGTTAATTAAATGCCATGCTTGTTTACAGAACGGGACGAAATGTGCACTCTTTATAGAGGACCTTCCATAGATACCTCCTACAAAATGTCGATTTATTTGGCCAAGCGGTTTCAGAGGGGAAGATTTTTTAGTAATTGACCAATCAGAAACAAGAATTGTCTGTTATGGTCATGTTTGTAAATGTCTCGGAAGAAAATGAGCATTCTTTAAAGAGTACCTTCCATAGATGCTTCGTACCAAGTGTCGGTTCATTTGGCCAAACGGTTTCAGAGGAGATTTTTTTTAAATCGACCAATCAGAAACAAGAATTGCTTGTGGTGGCCATTTTTGTTAACGGATTGGCACGAAATGTGCAATCTTTATAGAGGACCTTCCATAGATGCTTCCTACCAAGTTTCGGTTCATTTGGCCAAACGGTTTCAGAGGAGATTTTTTTTTTAATCGACCGATCAGAAACAAGAATTGCTTGTGGTGGCCATTTTTGTTAACGGATCGGCAAGAAATTAGAGAAGATTTAAAAAAATCGATCAATCAGAAACAAGAAGTGTGGTGGCCGTTTGCTTATGGATCGGGACAAAATGTGCACTCTTAATAGATGGATTTCCATAGCTACTTCCTACAAAGTGTCGGTTTATTTGGCCAAGCGGTTTCAGAGGAAACATTTTTTTAGAAATTGACCAATCAGATATAACAATTGCCTGTGGCGGTCATGTTTGTAAATGTCTTGGATCAAAATGAGCATTCTTTAAAGAGGGCCTTCCATAGATGCTTCCTACCAAGTGTCGGTTCATTTGGCCAAGCGTTTCAGATGAGGAGATTTTTTTAGAAATCGACCAATCAGAAACAAGAATTGCCTGTGGCGGCCATGTTTATTAACGGATCTGAACAAATTGTGCAATCTTTATAGAGGATCTTCCATAGACGCGTCCTACCAACTTTTGGTTCATTTGACCAAGCTGTTTCAGAGAAGATATTTTTTAAATCAACCAATCAGAAACAAGAATTGCCTGTGTTGTGCGAAATGCACAATCTTGTTTCTGATTGATCCTCTATAAATATTGCACATTTCGTGTCGATCCGTTAACAAACATGGCCGGCACAGGCAATTCTTGTTTCTGACTGGTCGATTAAAGAAAAATCTTCTCCTCTGAAACCGCTTGGCCAAATGAACCGAAACTTGGTAGAAAGCATCTATGGAAAGTCCTCTGTAAAGATTGCACAATTTGTTCAGATCCCTTAATAAACATGGCCGCCACAGGCAATTCTTGTTTCTGATTGGTCGATTTCTAAAAAATCTTCTCATCTGAAACCTCTTTGCCAAATGAACGGACACTTGGTAGGAAGCATCTATGGAAGGTCCTCTTTAACGAATGCTCATTTTGTTCCATAGATGCTTCTTATCGTGTTTCGGTACATTTGGCCAAGCGGTTTCAGAGAAGATTTTTAAAAATCGACTAATCAGAAAAAATAATTGCTTGTGGTGGCCATGTTTTTTAACGGATCGGGAGGAAATGTGCAATCCTTATAGAGGGCCTTCCATAACTACCTCCTACAAAGTTTTGGTTCATTTGGCCAAGCGGTTTCAGAAGAGAATATTTTTTTAAATCGACCAATCAGCAACAAGAATTGCCTGTGGCAGCCATGTCTGTTAACAAATCAGCACGATATGAGCTATTTTCATAGAGGACTTTCCACAGATGTTCCTACCAAGTTTCGGTTTATTTGGCCAAGCGGTTTCAGAGGAGAAGATTTTTTTTAAATTGACCAATCAGAAACAAGAATTGCCTGTTGCGGCAATGTTTGTTTACGGATCGGGGCGAAATGTGCACTCTTCATAGAAGGCCTTCCATAGCTACCCCCTACAAAATTTTGGCTCATTTGGCGAAGAGGTTTCAGGGAAGATCTTTCAGAAATTGACCAATCAGAAACAAGAATTGCCTGTGACGGTCATGTTTGTAAATGTCTCGGAAGAAAATGAGCATTCTTTAAAGAAGACCTTCCATAGATGCTTCGTACCAAGTGTCGGTTAATTTGGCCAAGCGGTTTCAGATGAGAAGATTTCTTAGAAATCACCAATCAGAAACAAGAATTGCCTGTGGCGGCCATTTTTGTTAACATATTGGCAAGAAATGTGCAAACTTTATAGAGGACATTCCATAGATGCTTCTTACCAAGTTTTGGTTCATTTGGCCAAGCGTTTTCAGAGAAGATTTGTTTAAATCGACCAATCAGTACCAAGAAGTGTGGTGGCCATGTTTGTTAGCAGATCGGGACGAAATGTGCACTCTTTATAAAGGGCCATCCATAGCTACTTCCTACAAAGTGTCGGTTCATTTGGCCTAGCGGTTTCAGAGGAAACAATTTTTTAGAAATTGACCAATCAGAAACAAGGATTGCATGCAACGGTCATGTTTCTAAATGTCTGGGAGAAAATGAGCATTCTTTAAAGAGGACCTTGCATAGATGCTTCCCACCAAGTATCGGTTAATTTGGCCAAGTGGTTTCAGAGGAGATTTTTTAGAAATTGACCAATCAGAAACAAGAATTGCCTGTGGCGGCCATGTTTATTAATGGATCTAAACAAATTTTGCAATGTTTATAGAGGACCTTCCATAGATGCTTTCTACCAAGTTTCGGTTCATTTGGCCATGTGGTTTTAGAGAAGAAGATTAAAATGTGAAAAGTTAATGGACGACGGACGATCGGATGCCAAGTGATGGCAAAAGCTCACTTTGCCTTTGGCAAGGTGAGCTAAAACATATTGACAAAAAATAACCCAATTGCAGGATAAATATATAAAATGTCAAGGATCACAAAAGTAGAGGCAAGGGCCCGGGTGGCTCAATGAGTTTTTAATCAGTTGGATTACCTAACAACTCATACAAGCCTATTACCAATACGGCGTGTTCGCTTTCGGCTTTGTAAATTACAAAAAAGGGTGCACACTACTCGCAACCGCAAGTGATAAAGTTTACCAGTTGCTTTCTCATTGTCTGGTTCTCTCCGGCTTCTTCCACCACTAAAACTGGTCACCATGATATAGCTGAAATATTGCTGAAAGTGGCATTAAACACCAAAAATCAATCAATCAAAAGTAGAGGCATTTGTACTTGTGAATGCATTTGGTTCATTGGTTTGTGAGAAAAAGATTGAAATGTGATAGGTTTACAGACGACTGACGAAAAGTGATGACAACACCTCATTTGGACACTTTAAACAATGTCAGTTATAATGTATAATATGGTGGACATTTTTATTGGTGTTTAACACCACTTTCAAAAATAGGCCAGCCTTCAATAGAATGTCAGTTATAACGTACGACATGGTGACCATTTTTATTGGTGTTTAAGGTCCCTTTCAACAATATGTCAGGTATAACGAATAACATAGTGAACAGTTTTATTGATGTTTAGCATCACTTTCAACAATATGTCAGGTATAACGTAGAACATGGTGGCCAGTTTTATTGGTGTTGAACACCACTTTCAACAATATGTCAGTTATAACGAACAACATGGTGACCAGTTTTATTGGTGTTGAATGCCACTTTCAACAATATGTTAGTTATAGCGTAGAACATGGTGACCAGTTTTATTGGTGTTTAACGACACTTTCAACAATGTGTCAGGTATAACGTATAACATGCTGGCCAGTTTTATTGGTGTTTAACGACACTTTCAACAATATGTCAGGTATAACGTACAACATGGTAACCAGTTTTATTGGTGTTTAACGACACTTTCAACAATGTGTCAGGTATAACGTATAACATGGTGGCCAGTTTTATTGGTATTAACGCCACTGTCAACAATATTTCAGCTATGATGTATGATATGGCGTTCAGTTTTATTGGTGTTCAACGACACTTTCAACATTGTGACAAACTGACAAATCTATATGTATACAGGTATATAGTGGGATTTTTTTTATTGTTCCCTATATTTATTTTTATTCAACATTTAAGCCACACCAAATAAATTTCAAGAATATGAACTTAGGATGAAATTTTCATTGTTTTTAGAATAAAAATCAACTAAAAAAGTCACTCCGACAGCTTAATATAATGATTCACAGATGATGGATATCTGGGTGGAAGTGAATCTGTGCAGGTTGTGTTTTTGTATTGTTTATATCTACATCACATTGAACTTCCATTTAATATCAAGAGGGGGTTGGGAATCCCATTCACTGGTAGGAGTGTTGTGGTCGTGATCGCAATGTAGTTGGATTTACAACTACGAGTGCAATCAATGCCTATCATCACTAAAGTTGAGAGGTCAAACCCTGTTCATGGCGAGGTGTACTTGATACAACAATATGTGATAAAGTTTGTCAGTTACTTGCAACAGGTCTGTGGTTTTCTCCAGTTTCCTCCACCAATAAAACTGAACACAACGACACAACTGAAATATTATTGAAAGTGGCATTAAACACCATTTACCAACCAACCCATTCACTGGCTTAAACAGTCACATGTTTGTGCCCATGGAGGAAACTAGAGTATACATCTGACATCTAGTAACTGTTTTATCAAGTTCACCTTCTGTCTAACAGTTTTATTTGTGGAGGAAACTAGAGTATACATCTGACAACTTGTAACTGTTTTATCAAGTTCACCTTCTGTCTAACAGTTTTATTTGTGGAGGAAACTAGAGTATACATCTGACAACTAGTAACTGTTTTACCAAGTTCACCTTCTGTCTAACAGTTTTATTTGTTGAGGAAACTAGAGTATACATCTGACAACTAGTAACTGTTTTATTTGTGGAGGAAACTAGAGTATACATATGACAACTAGTAACTGTTTTACCAAGTTCACCTTCTGTCTAACTGGAATCAAACTCACAAAATGTAGTGTCATTTTTTTACTGGTTCCTCTAATTTGTTTTTATTCAATCTTATAACATTTTAAGGCCATACCAAATAAAATTGAGACGTTTCATCATTAAAATGGAAACTTTCTTTAAGAATATGAACTATAAGATTACATTTTCATTGTTCTCAGAAAAAAAAATTAATTAAAAAGTCACTCTGTAAGTTTGAAATAATGATTCATAAACTATGACATAAGGGACCCACCATTTAACTTGTAGGGGGGGTTATGGTTTTTTGTTTCGTTCAGAATTTTTTTTTCGGACAACACGAGAGTTAGAATAGCAAAGCGCAATTTTTTTTCCAGAATTTAACATTAGGTTATATGACAAAAACTCTTTATCAGATTATTTTTTTTTTCTTCAACAAAATCAGAATATTTTTTTCAACAACATTGGGAATCAGAATATTTTTTTTAGAAAAAAAACATACCCCCCCCCTGCAAGTTAAATGGTCCGTCCCTAATCAGATGTACATTTTGTATATCTGGGTAAAAGCGAATCAGTGTTTTTGTATTGTTTATATCTGCATCGCATTGAACATCCATTTATCAAGGGGGGAATCCCATTCACTGGTAGGGGCGTCATTGTCGTGATCATGATCGTATGGTAGTTGGATTTACAACAACATGTGCAATCAGTGTCTAACACCAATAAAGTTGCGAGTTCGAACCCCGTTCGTGCATAAGTGTACTCGATTCAACATTATGTGATAAAGTTTGTCAGTTACTTGCGACAGGCCGGTGGTTTTCTCAGGTTCCCTCCACCAATAAAACTGACCGCCACGACATAACTGAAATAATTGTTGAAAGTGGCACTAAACACCATAAACCAACCACCCCATTCACTGGCTTAAACACTGTCACATTTTTTGTGCCCATCTCAAGACCTGGATTTTCACCATCGTCACTGTTTAATTAACTTTCTGTTCATAATTGATGTGTAATAAAAATCTAAACTTAAGATACAAGTGTAAAATATAATAAATATAAATAGTATTTAGTTGTTATATCTCTGTTTATTATATTCTCATGATGTTTTTACAATACTTTTGGAATCTTTTGAAGTAAAAAAAATGCACATCTCCCCACTTCTGAATTTGGGAATCAAAACATCAAACCAATTTGTTTTCTTATAAAAAATGAAACACAAATAAATATAAATAATATATATAATGACATCTTTGGCAGGTATATCAATTCATACACTTTTAATGTCCAGATTTATCATACATCATCATTTAAAAAGATTAAAATGTCAGGTCTCCAAATAAATCATACAATTATCTGAAAATGTCATTTGTCCATACCTGTGTTAGGGAGGACAAACGTAGTCGTCGATAGCGTTATTATTTTCTGTCAGAGTAGAAAAACCCGAATTTTCACCTTTTTCATTTCATTAGAAAAACACCTAAAATTTATTATTTCGTGATAAAAAATATATCAGATAAAACTTGAAAACTAGAACTTTATTAATTTGGTAGTTATAAGCATTACAACTATGATTGGGTACTACTACTGAACGTCCAAAGTGAAGTCGTTTCGAGAAAATCGGACGCCATCTTGATTTATGTGTCAACGAACAGCTCATTTTCAAAAATAATTCCGGGAGCTATCCCTTGACCAATATTCTTCATGCATGGCTTAAAATTTGCAGAAAGTCTTCAATTTTACCAATCCGACCGCCAAAAATTAAAAACAATCGAAATCGTAACGTAAAATATAAAAGTTTACAAAACACTGTTTTTAAACTCGCTTACCACACTTCCGAAAAAAATTGAGGGTCAAATATCAATAAACTGGACCTTTCTCTAAAGATATGTCGCCAAGGTTTCAATGGATAAGCAGTAATAGCTCCCGGAAATCATTGGATGTTCGGTCCATATTTTCTGACTTTGCAATCAGAGTTGAGCGGGAAGAGTTATCGGACGTTGTGTGGCGCATGACCGGGATGTATGTCTTCCGCCATTTTGGTCAGGACAATTTCAGAGTTGTACCAAAGAAAAATAGAATTTACCGACTTATTGTTCTACCAATTGATACAATAATTATCTAGCATTGGTGTATTCAGACCACGGAGGTCAATCATGCACGGTAAGTAACAAAACTTCTTCTAAAATATAGTTTTATTCTCAAAAGAAATATCGTTTTCAACCGGATCAAATGGGGGTTAATTTTGAAAACAAAAGATGCACAAAAATCGCACAGAAACTTTACACGAACTGAATAAATATATATCTTTGCTTCGATAAATGAAAAAGAGATGGGATTTAATTCACGATTTTATTATTTTACTTGAAAAATGGCGAAAACGTCAAGCATCAATATAAAGTTGTCAAATTCTCCCAATCTATAAATAACTTTATCCAAGCAGAGCTTTGGTGACGTAATCATGGCTGTTCGGAAATTATCGGGATTTATTAATACATCTATATAAAGGAATTGTTCCGGTATCCTTTGATATTTTTAGAAAAGGGGGGATCTTTTGTGAAATGTTCAAGATTTTTTATATTTTTTGGTTTTAAATGAAATTTGTCTAAATGAAAACTTTTTATGCATTTCTCATTAAGTTCCTAGTGTATATTGTAGAATACATAGGACAATTGTTTTTAAATAGTAACATGAATTTCCATGCAACATTTTTGAAACAATTTATTTAAATTGTTATAAAACATAATTATTATGTTTCCGTGCTATTAGGGAAGCTTTATGAAATATATGCTTAATGCATACATTACAGTATGTGAATGTATTAACATTCTGGCTATATACAATGTAATCAGTGGCAGTGCATGTGATATGCTAAGTTTAATTAATTACATTTTTTCCATTACACCATTACTGTGTGCAAACTTGTTTGGTATGACAGAACATTTATGATGCATGCAGCAAACATTTCTGGAATAATGCTATTTTTCATATAGAATCTATTTGCCACCAAGCATATATGCATAAAGATAATTTTTAGTCGAAGAGTGCATTGTATTAAAGCTTTTTTCATTTGCACATGTATGATAAACTATTTCTGGAAAAGATAAATTATTTTTAGTTCTTTTTTTTTAATTTTTATTCTGTATAACATATTTTAAATGTTTATTTTTATTTTACAGGTGTGATCGTGGCATCTCAGTAGATCATTAAGAGTTTTAAATCATTAAAATGACACTTCTGAAAGTTGATGCTGTTGATTATGATTCAGTTAATCAAATATGCATAGGATCACAAAACACACAATTTAAAGAAATCACAAAGATTTCATTTGGAATAAGTTGGTCATGAACTGGGACACTGCACTATTTGTAGTGGTCAAATGTAAAATTATAGTATATAAAGGAAAAGAGAGTGACATTGAAGACTGTTATGAATTAAGATTATAAATAATAGTAGAAGATAACAGTTTATTGATTTGTGACAATAAAAATGATAACTTTGAAAATTTGGGACTTTCTAATCCCATGAACTGTTTGCTTAAATCAGCTAAAATTGTCAAATTTGAGGTTTTTCCCAGACAAAAAAATGAAAATCATGTATAAAATAACTTCAAGGCTGGCTTATAAATTGTACAGAGAACATATCTGATAATCCAAATAAGACTTTTCATGGAATACGGGGCCATAATTGAAATATTATTTTTACTAAATTTCCAGGTAGAGGGCTAATGAACCAGGACATAGTTCATACCAGTGTCCGAATTGGGGTTGCCGATAGTTTTCTCCTTGTAGTATACAGTTATAGGATCAAAATAATACCAAACACTTGAACATTTAATATTATAATATTCGACAATTATTGAAATTGTATCAATTTCGGGAATTATCTGAAATTTTGATTGAACAAAGAAAATTGACCTTTTCAATGGAAAAAATGGCAGTTTTTACACAAACTGTAATAATCACTTCATTGAGGTATGGATATTGAGGTTGTTTACCATAAAAATATTAATTTGAACATACAAAATATAATTAATTCCCTAAAATAACTTATTTTTACACTTTACGGAGCTCAAAATATTAAGCTGCAGAGTTTATAATTCTGGCGCTACAGACTTTGGGAATTTTTTTTGCTGATAAATATAGGGATTCCCTGTTAGAGGGTTCTTTTCCTTACCAAAATCAGTATTCAGAAAAATTCTAGTACTTTTTTCAGATTTTTTATGACCAAAAACTTGATCTTTCGAATGAAATTTGACGTTAAAATTATGGAGGCCTGCACAAAGGAAATAATATTAAAAAAATATATATATTAATTGAATAAATGATATTCTTGATATTTTTACCTAGAGACTGGGCACTTTGTGGACAGTGCTGCAAGTTTCAGCCTTGCAAGTTAAAGGTTTTTGAAGATATTTGACCACAAACCTGGTAGTTTGAACAAGCAGACGGCTGACACATAAATTAAAAAAACCAAGTGCAAAGGCTATTTTCAATGTTTTAAATTCTGTGACATTTTTTTCATATAAAACCTACATTGTACAGGTGTGTATAATACCTCTTTTTGAAGCATAAGGAGGATACATTACTATAGATAGGGCATTTTCAAACTTATTTTGAGAGTGTAACTCCAATTTTCTTGATTTTTTTTGCATATGCAAGTTTTATCTGTATATTTTATTAATGTATGATTGTACGCAAGGTAAAAAAGTTACCTGTTTGTTAAAACCAGGTATGAAAACAGGTAAAAATCATAGTTTAAATGATGTAAATTTGATATAGATACTGTGTTTTTCTTTAAGTAAACATGAATATCTGTGTATTACCACTTTCCACATATTAGTACTACTAACTGCAAGCATATTAATAGGAACATTCTGCCCAGGTAAGTTAATTACAGGTGAAAATGTTAATTAAGGTGAAATAAATAGGCTAATTAGACAAGCAAGATGTGGCAAATGAGCATAAATGTTTATTTAGTTCAAGAAATCACATCAAATTATAAGATTCATTAGCTAACCACTGACCAATTTAGTAATAATATATAGGTAATTAATACAGGTGTACCATAGCGTGGCCATGGGCGAAAACAAAAATTTAAAACCAGCTGTTTATTAAACTAAGAGGTGGGTGGGGGGCAAAAGTGTTCACTTAACAGAAGGGTAAAATGCATAATATTTCACTTTGATACACATCATCATTGTACATTAATGTAAAAAGAATAAAACTCTGAAATATAGAAACAGTGGAAGGGGGAGGGGGCATATTTAGACAAAAATTCTCGAAATAATTACTTTCAGTGAACATATTAAATATATTATATCTTCTATTAACAACAAAATTTATTTTGATTTTCTCTTGTTTCTTGTTTTCATGTGTTTTTATCACATATAATCATCATTACATTTGAGCAATGTGCCGAGTTAACGGTCGCCACTACTATTACGCACCGAAATGTCACTGACACCGCATGCCGAAAATGTAAATTCCGCTGCTCCCTTCAATTAAACTGTATGAAACAAATTATGAAATGGTTGCTTGAAACATTGATCTTCATTAAAATAAGTCCCCAAAGCGTCTACGGTAAATATTTTATAATAAAAAAGTTCTTTTTTGCAAACATTACCTTCGTAGATCCGGTAAACGGCAACATAGAAATTTCGGGGTTTCACTGGCTTGTAGCTTGGGATTTCTATTTTTAAAATATATATTTTCAATTAACCAATGAGAGATAGCATCCAGCGGATTTCCCTTGGAAAATAGGCTATGACGCGCCAAATACTATAAAAATACGTGCCAATCAACTGCAATCGGTCACGCAGTGCAATGCAAACACCGACCTGAATTTTCGATAGAAATTCTCCAAAACTACGTGGCCGACAGAAACGATTTATATATCATTTAAAAGCTTATTTAAAGACAAATGTATTGATATATAATACATATATAAAGATTTATTAACAAACGTGAAATCAGAGATAATCATGCACTCGATAAAGAAATTGGCGGTCAGCCGGGGTATTCCTAACTGTAACGTCACGTGACTAAACACCCTACTATAGAATAGAATAGAATAGAATAGAATAGAATATGTTTATTTGTCAATTAAAGACGCCCATGATAGGCAGTATAATTACATGAAAATCACAATATTTACATTAATTGGTATGATTAGATTTAAGAAAGCATGATAACCTATTAGGTAGTGAAAATAATATATTTTGGTCCAAAAATGTCATTTTTTTAACATTTTTCCAAAAAAAAAACCCAGAAAATCGACCACTTTTGGCTCACCGAAAAGGCCAAAACTTTTGAACAGCTCAACCGATTTTAATAATTTTTGTACCAAAATTTCCCATTTTGTATGTACTGTCATACTAAACTATAATTGGATGATTTATTAGCATTTCAATTTTTGGCTTGACCACCCTACGGCTGTGTACATACAAAATATGATACTACCAGGATACATGTACAAACTTATTTAAAAAAAAAATTGTCAGGTCTTCAAATATATCAAAGATCATCAAACAATCTTATTTTGTCATCTGTTTAATTAAATTATTATACAACTTTTTTTAAAAATAAAAATGTCAGCTGTCCAAATTATTATACAACTCCATTACAACAGCAGGTGTCTAAAGTAAATTATTATAAAACTGCATTTAGAAAATAAAAATGTCAGCTGTCCAAATTATTATAAAAACACATTTTAAAATGAAAAATGTTAACTGTCAAATTATCATTCAATTTCAATTCATTGAAATAAAATGTCAGTTTCTAAATTATTATAAAACTCCATTTAATTTAAAACAAGAACTATCTTGATATCAAAAATAATCAAACAATCTTATTTTGTCAAATGTTTAAATTATTATACAACTTCTTTTAAAAATAAAAATGTCAACTGTCCAAATTATTATAGAACTCCATTAAAGCATAAAAATGTCAGGTGTCTAAAGTAAATTATTATAAAACTTCATTTAGAAAAACAAAATGTCAGCTGTCCAAATTATATTTTATACAACTTCTTTTAAAAAATAAAAATGTCAGCCATCTAAATTATTATAAAACCACATTTTAAAATGAGAAATGTCAGCTGTCAAATTATCATACAATTTCATTGGAATAAAATGTCAGTTTCTAATAAAGCTCCATTTAATTTAAAAAAATAAAAATGGCAGGCGTCAAAAAGAAAAATGTCAGCTGTCAAATGTAAATAATAAAACTCGATTCATTAAAGAAGTTTTACTTTGTGTATTGTTGCTCCTGACTGTTTATAACAACCCACCCATAATTGTCCCCTCATGTCAATGTCAAGTGATATAGGATATTTAATCCCTGTGTCCTCCATTACTTTACATGTCAATATATCTCCTTGTTCAGATAAAACATGGAGGGCATGTGTATCACAGTCGCACACAATAATGTGTCCTGCTGTTGTTACTACAGCAGTAGGATTAAATTTTGTAGTAACATTTATCTTAGAATGTCCTGTATATGTCCACCTTAAACCCCCCTCCCTCCCTACAACCACCACCCTCCTAGTATCAACTGATGTACCATCAACAACAACTATGTCTTTGTTATTATTTGTTGTGATACGTCCTGGTAAAGTAAACAGTCTGTGTTTGTTACTGTCATATTGATAAGTATGTTGTTGTTTACCATCCATACCAAAGATAAGTAGTGCCCTTGTACTTTTGTCTGTAGGTGTGAAGGGATCACCACCAGGTTCTTTGACACCTACTATAATATAATTGTCACTAGTCACATGGATTCCCAGGGGTAACAAGAGTGATGACACTGAGAAGAATGGTTTTATTTCTCCTGACTTTGTCAAGAGTTTTATATCTGAACTGTTAAACAGAAGTATGTCATTGTTTGTTGTCAATGTCATGTCTAAGATAGAACAAGAAATCTGCTTTGTGGTTGTAATGTTGTCATTGTCAATGTTTATTTGTCTGATGACTTGTTTATCCCAATCATTAACCCATGTTGATTTGTCATCAACAGTAACTATGTTATGAATACCTGATAAATCTGTAGCGTATGAATTAACAACCTCAAAATCAATGTCGGATTGTACTTGTGGTATTTTCATTTTCTGAAGTGATCCAAATAAGTTTGGTATATCATTGACTGTTTCTTTCCCAGGAATAAAATATTTAATTTCAGAAGGAATTGGATTAAAATTAAAGTCTGACATCATTTTCTTAGATTTTGTAGCTGTTGTAAATATTGTACTTCCTTGGATAGATTTCAAAGCTGCCATGATTTCATCTTGGTAGAGTATAATTGTTTTTTCGGCTTGGTCGGCCTGTCTCTTCAAGTCACAGAATGTCTTTTTAACAGTTTTTCTTTCCAGTTCTATTTCATTTTGCAGTTTTTGAGAATGTTTAGTGATTCCATCTATTAATGTTTTTTCTCTTTTTTTAATTGTTGTTATTCTTTCATCACACAAAGACTCACATTTAGTTTCACTGATTTGGAATTCATTAAATTTTGCCTGACAGAGAGTTAAATCTTTATTATATCTCGCCTCCGCTCCTTTAAGTTCATCTATTTTTTCCGAGAGAATTTTTTCTACGGGTTCAAAGTTGTGTTTTTTGTGTTTAAATAAAATACAATCTGCACACACAAGATGATCACAGGTTCTACAGAACAGACACGTCATTTTTGTCCTATGTTCTGTACACGGAATATTGTCCGTTATTATTTTCGGTTGTACATCTTGAAATGGCGATTTAATATCAATAATCTGGTGCTGAATGTTCGTTTGTACATTCAGGTGAATATCCTTACATCTGTCGCAGATGAACTTATTGCACTCAACGCCCCTCCGCTTAATTTTTATATCAGTTTTACAGAGATCACAAAGTTTTGGATTTTGTGCTCTTTTAATGGAGCTTGAACACGCCATAGTTATACACAGTTTAATTGTGTTTACTAAAGTCCTTACATCGTGTCGGCAACAACTTTTTATACAATGGAAGAGTTTATTTACTTTCACGGGTGGTAGTTTTTGGAAACTTGATATTAATTGTAAATTCTGACCTAATAATGTTACAATCTCTGACATAGAATGGGGGTATATCTTGTGTAAAGTGGTGAAATATTTTAAAAATAATTTATATTTTTTATATTGTGATGTTTTCTTCTGATTTGTATTGATTTTGGTGACCCGATTTTAAATAGACTAATCCAAGCTAAAACTTCCTGGGTCTATACGGGGAATTCCCTTAGCCGGATGATTGTGATTTATCGAAAATGAAAAAAATAAATATTGCATAATCATGATCAATATCTCTATCAGTATATTAAAAGATGTTATAATATTAGTCGTGCCAATATTAAACTTATAAGTGTAGCAACATAAACAGAGTTGTAGCCCGTGGTCAGGATATCGGAAACGGGGGGGGGGGGCTTTGAGAGTGGGGCGGAAAGTTGGGGACAACAAGTCGGAGTAGGCCGGATAGATAGTGTGTGTGTGCTTTATGTGTCTGTATTGTTTGTCTTCGTTCTGTGTCTTGTGTACTCAGTGTTGTTAGTCCATTCACAGTCACCAGAAGTTTCAACCAGCCTATTAGGAAAAAAATTATTTAATATAGATGACCAACATTTTTCGAAGTTTTTCTGGAAAATGTCAATATGGCCTAATATAGTAATAAACCATGCAAGGGGGCTCTAAAATTAAAGATACACTATATAACTTATTTTAATTTGTTTAAATTCTGGACCCAAATTCTATATATATGTCTCATCAGTATATGACTATCGACAGGGACAGACTCAGGCAGAGGCGTGGTGGGCGTACACCCCCCTAAAAATCCTTTTGGGGGGGGGGAAGGTTTGCCCTAACTTTTGAAACTTCAAGTGACTGTGGTCCATTCTTGATTTGAACTTCAGTTTTCTCACAGGCACCTGGGTCCAGGATTTTTTTTTTATTAAAATAAGTTATTTAGAGTGTATGTTTAATCTTAGAACCCCCTGGCATGTTTTATTACTATTTTAGGCCATATTAACATTTTCCACAAATTTTCTATATATATACAAAATGTCAATGTACCATCTATTTAACTTTTGGAAAATGTCAATATAGCCTAATATAGTAGTAAACCATGCCAGGGGGCTCTAAAATTAAACATACACTATAACTTATTTTATTTTATTTTTTAATTCTGGACCCAAATTCTATATATATGTCTCATCAGTACATGGCTATCGACAGCGGCGGATTCAGGCAGAGGTGTGCCACCCCCTAAACATCCTTTTTTGGGTTGTTTTTGTTGCCCAAAAGTGTCACACGCCTCCCCCCTAACTTCATATCCTCGATTCGCCCCTGATAGATATAAATTGTTTGTGGCATTTTCAATTTTTAACCTATATCAGGTTTTTTTCATTACTGTTGTTGGTATATTAAATGATTAAGATGAAAGCCAAGTGTTGTCATATTTTCATTGTGTGTTCTCTGTTATTTTAGTTAATGTTTTGTATCATGCTAAGTTTTGTGAAGAAATACAATTCATTTTCAGTTAGGCCTATTGTAACTCTTTTGACCAGAGTTTTGTTCTCTATATTTATATTGCAACCACAAAATAATGCTCGATGAAGCTTGCAATTCTACCAGTTTCTAAACATTATAGAAATAAACTTGATATTTGCCGACACTGTATGTATATATTTTCTAATTATAAGTAGACAATTTGTTAGTTTTTTTTTTAAACCATATCTGTTTGTCATACATTTGAAATAATTGAACATTGTATACTTACTGCCGACTCTCAAGGCCTTAGATTACAAACAGGGGGTGGACCTTCGCCAGTGGCACAAGCATTTGCCCTCCTAGCTGCTTCCTTTTTCTTTGTCGTCCCCTGCACGTCTTGCCATTTCTTTTTGCATTCCGCCACAGTTCTGGCTATGCAAGACGTACTAACCACATTTACACTTTAAAATATCTGAAAAATTAAGAAATAGTCAAATAGCAGAAAAAAGTTTTTTCATTTGAAATAAACAAATATTTTAAGACAAGGAATTTAAATTATTTAATATTAAAGTTGGACATGTTGGAAAGTCTCCTATCACAAGAATGTATGCATTTCATTAATAGTGACTTAGGCCAATTGACCCATTAGGTCACTGTGCTTAATGCATACATGTATTGTTTATTATCAATTGTGTGTATTATCATGATTATAATTCAATATATAATTTATTTAATATTCCAATAAATGTAATCAACCAATCACATCACTTGTTTTTCTTGTTAATTCATTATCTATAATGAATTGTACTGCTTCTTGTGGTTGTCATATCTGCCAACATTTGAAAGTCCAAGGGATTTTATGCGTGACGACATTTTTAACGATTGTGTTTTTTCGCGACATTTTGGCATTTTTGTTTTTTTTAATGATTTTCAGTTTTTGGTGTCTCATGTTCATAAATTCCATATTTTTGTTGCAGTCTTCCTGATATCAATGTCTCATGTTCATGTATCCCATCATATTATTTCTCTATATAAAGTTGTACCTATAAAGTTTGTCAGTTTAGAAGTCTCATGTTCATATTGATCAAAACTGTAATTTAAATAATATGAATCAGAAGATAACGGAAAGAAATTTTACAGAGTTTGGGTGGATTAAGCTTTTTTAACTGATGCACAACATTTTAAGTTTCTTTTTGAGAAAATTTGGTAGCCCTTAATAGGGCTGTTTTTTTATAAATGATGCTAGATATCTTTACTTTACTTTGGTGCTGCCTATTAATGGTTTTTTTTTTGTGCTTTTACAGCCTTCTTTGCAGCGGATTTCTTGGCAGCTGGTGTCTTTGCTGCTGAAGACATCTTGTCGAACAAAAAAGGTTGCTGGCAGCCTGGGTTGAGTTCTGTGCTTTCAGTGACAGAATGTTTGGTAGCGTCGTTCAGCCCACCGTGTTCCACTTTGAAGTCACAATTGCATACTCGGCAATAAGCATGAGATGCGCTCTGTCTGGACTTTGCAAGCCAGCCATATAGTCTTTCGTCGTTCCATGGTTCTCCTATTTCTCGAGACAACAACAGACAGCTTTCTAGGAGGGCCGAGAACCATTTTCGAAGTGATTCCTCATTTCCGGGTGTCGTGATATTTATCATCTTTCTACCCAAGTTCACAAAATTAGTGTAAATTACTCAAATATCCAATTCATTATATTTCAACCTCCCACGGCACACACACAATTAGTGAATTACTGAAAGCAGTCAGCTCCACATAATTCTATATCCGAATTTTACCTGTCCCAAATCAGCAATTATTGTCAATGCTAAGTACATTGTCTGTTTTAGTTTTTGACAGATCCGACTTATTTGCGACTGGACGTTAAACAACTAACAATCAATCAACTTAGGTCAAACATGTCAAATGGGAAATGCACAAAAAAGTTCGAGTCAATATGAATAAGTAAGACTAGCTAGATAATAATTAATATTCTGACGGAGACGTGCACGTCGATTTTCCGGACACTGCTCGAGTGGGGTCGGACTTGTACTTTGTACTTGTAGTGTATATATATATTGGCTCAAGCTATTCGACCAAGGAAACCTGACCATAGTGTATATAGTGCCACAAAATAGAAACAAGTAATGGAAATTAAAATAAGGGATATGACGGGGGATATATAATATGTAAATCGTGCTTAATCTCATGGGGAAAGCTTTTACTTTTAGTTAAGTTTTACCTTTCGGCAACTTCGGCCCAACACGTATTTTTGTCTCTGGCCGTTAACACTGGACCACATTGACCGCGGATGATTGAAATGTTAGATCCACTGCCTCGGAAAGCCCAAGAAATTCGCTTTCCGACCTGTTTGGTTAACGCTTAGCCATCACAACCTGTACTTGGTCCATGGCCATGTTTTCTAGTTTTCTAGCAGACGATGTTTTTATTTACATCGGAAGTATCCATTGCGCATGATTTTCAGAAGTGAAAGTAGCGTTGCCAAGGTATTTTAGTCTTACGAAAATTGTAAGTGTGATTGTAAGATCGGTCGTAGTATTTTGTCCTAGGACTGATCCTATGTTTACGATTAATCTTACGACACGTTTTGTGAAATTGTCGTAGGATCACACTTAGGAAAATCTTAAGTACAAAACTTACGACTAACACCGTCTTACGACTTTTTGGGAAAGTGACCCGTGGTTTCTATTTGTTCTGATTAACCAAGCGAAATACTACGCACAAGATACCGGGAATGGGTCGCTTGATTTGTTTACTGGACTGCGATAAAACTTCAGAAAAAAGAAAGCGGAAATCTGTAGTATTTGGAATAAATATTTATTTAAATAAATTTAATATAAAATTTTAATAAAAAATAGTAAATATGTCATGTGATTTACTTTGCTTGATATTTTGTCAATTCATTGGAAATTAAAAACGGAAAACATTTGATGAAGCGGAATACGTGAATTATTGTTTTAAAGTTAAAAATAAAAATGTCACGATGTTGCATAATTCTAAATAATTTGCTAAGAAATTGACCAGTAATGATGGAAGCAAGTACAAGTAACTTGAATCCTTTGGATTAAAAGAAAGTTTTTACTTCCCCCAGGAGTAAAATGAGGTTGATGACGTTAATAAAGCTAGTGAAACTGTTTGTGCTTTGAAGTGAGTTCGACCCACTACTGTATCGGTGATGTCGTCTATCTAATCCCATTAAAAAAACCTATTCCAGGTTTTGCAATAGATGTTGTTGCAGTTAATTATACTGTTTTTACAATTAGTATCTTTATTAATTATTACCTGTGATGTACCTGTATTTTATGTCAAATATTGCAGAAAAAGGGAAAATATTTGAGTGAAGTAAGTGTTATTAATAGAAATTAGAATGAAACATTTTTTTCATATGGAGAATGTAAATAGTGCAAATAGTGGTGATGTTGATATTCGCAATCTGACTGTCACTCTGATTCGGACAGTTGTGCTCCAGAGGTCATGGTACCAGATGCCAGGGTGTTCAGTTCAATGCAAAATGAACAAAAATACCCATGGCTATATGACAGTGTGGTACACCAAGGGTATTTATGTAAGTTTTGTGGTCATTCTTCCTCATCACAAGAATTTGTTACTGTTGGCATTAACCTTGGTACAGTATGATTGCTATTCTATTACTGGACCTCCAAACTAATAAATGTATTGGTCTTCCCATCTATTCCCAATTCACATCATTTACGCGCTAATTTTCCCAAATATAAGGGACCCGGACCCCAGATACAAATGAGTAGGAAAATCATTGACTTGTAATAAACATGTCGGATTGAAAGCACTTTGTAATAAGCAAGTCGGATTTAAGGCACTGTAATAAGCAAGTTATTTAGTTTTCTGATTGGTTGCGTCCGTCGTCCTACGCCACGTACAGACAAAGGGAGTTCGAGTATAACTAATAATATGATTACTTTTAATGGTATATCTGTATTAAACTTTGAATTTAAGAGATATTCTCTTTAACCAAAGTATTATACCTGTATGTCGTAAAGTTTTATTTTCAATGTATTATGTAATCTTCAGGTGAGCGAGACTGGGGGTATTAAATTCTGAGAAAGTGCCATTTCATCTATTACATATGAAGAAGTTATTGTTGAAGCCATGATTTTTTTTAGATTTTACCATGGATAGGAAATAATATGCACCCTCCCTCTTTTTTTTTTTAGCTCACCTGACCCAAAGGATCATGTGAGCCTTTGTCATCACTTTGCGTCGATCGTCCGTCCGTACACAATTACTAAAAATATTCTACTCTGAAACCACTTGGCCACTTAAGACTAAACTTTGGTGGAATGGTCCGTTGGTGATCCCCTTCCAAAAGTGTGTCCGGCAGTCCCGACCTCCAACCAACATGGTCGCTGTTACTAAAAATAAAAAAGGGGGATGAAATTTTAAAAAATCTTCATATCTGAAAAAAGGGGGATGAAATTTAACAAATCTTCATCTCTGAAACTACTGGGCCAATTGGAACTAAACTTTGCTTAGTCCTTTGATGACCCCCTTTCAAAATTTTGTCCGGCAATCCAGACATCCAACCAACATGGCCACTGTTGCTAAAAACAGAAAAGGTGGATGAAATTTTAATTTTTTTCCTCTTAAACTACTGGGCCAATTGGATTCAACCTTTGCTAAAATAATCCTTTGGTGATCCCCTTTCAAAATTTTGTCTGGCAGTCCCGTCCTCGGGCCAAGATGGACGCTGTTACTATTTATTAACGATTCCTTGCACATCAAGTAGGATGCAAGGTTTTCAGTGAAATACTGTTCGTAGAAGAATATAATATTTGCACTTCGTCGTACATCTTTTTTTTTAAAGATAGTTCTTGTTTTGTTTTGCGTCAAGTTGTTTTGTGTATTATTTATGTGTTATAATCAATATATAAGTTAATAAATTCATCTGACCCCAGATAGTTTCAACAGTTACAACTGTTCTTAAACTTTAATGAATTGGCAGACACATGTTCCAAATATTTTCGGCATTGACTTAAACGTGACATTTATTCGATTTTTACATTTTTTTTCTCTGCCTATTATACTTAATATTATTATACTTTAACCCGCGTCGTCATCCGAGTCATCATCATAAAAATCAATGATAATAGGTTCTATGACACTTCTATCTATACAGTTTTCTTTGCAGTATTCTTTTTCAATTTTGACCACATGTTCTTCTGCTTTTGTCCACACATCTTTTGTAATTTTTCCGAAAGCACCATACGTGAGTTCTTTAACATCTTTTGATTGGAAGGTGGTATTGTTTTTAGCCAAGAAACCTTGGACTTGCGCCCATATTAATTCTATCGGGTTAAGTTCAGTGTCGAACGGGGGTTCTTATTACTTCATGTCCGTGTAAATTAGCAATTTTATGTTTTATAAACTACTGGGGTCTTTTTTTGTTTTATTTTTTCATATACATGTAATACTTTTTTGGTATCAGTAACAGAACTGTGTTGTGTAAGATAGTTTTGGAGAACAGCTTTTGTTTTACTAAAATTTGGGCACACCGTATCTTCTGTTTTAACATTGTGATAACTTGCATTATCTAATACAACCAAGCTAGGATTTTTCAGAGCAGGCATCAATTGATTTTCAAACCACTCAAGAAAGACAAAACTATTCATCTCCTGGTGATAGTCACCATCCTTTGATTTGGCCTGAAACACTAAATCGCAGCCGTCAATCAAACCCTCACTTCCTGTACCTGCATGCAAAACAATCAAACGTTTGCCTTTGCCCGAGGGTATTTTTGGGGCATCAGATCCATTATTCGGAAGCCACATATAATTTGTGCAGGTGATTTTGGTTAACCCATGTTTCATCCAGATACACGATATCATATCCTGCTTCCCTAAAAGATTTGATCTTTCTCAGATAATTACACCTATCATTGATAATAGACACTTGGTCGTACAGAACTCTTCGATTATCACTTATTTGTTTATAAGTATATCCAAGATCAATGAGAGTTGGAGTAAGTTTAGACTTTGATATTTTAATAGAATCTTTTATTTCCTTATGTATTATTGAGACGGTCGGAGCAATTTTCCGTGAATAGAAACCGTGGATTGTTCTTTTAATAACACAATGATCAAAGTCGTCCAAAATTTTAGCTCTTTCTTTGGGTCTATTTGACTTACACGGCCTCTTACCATTCATAATACGGTGCACTGAAGTGTAAGACACACCCAAAGCTTTAGATGTCCTTTGATATACCCTATCAAATGAGACAATTGGCTTCTTCGTTGCCTTTTCCTTACTGAAAAAAGTAAACAACTTTTTTACAAACTTTTGACATTACGGAGATAAGTCAGACTTTTTACCCATTTTACAAAAAATGCTTGTCAGTTTCGTCTAAAGTACACGTGCCTGAGAGAAAGATTTTACAGGTAAGATACCTGACGTACGAATGGCTCTTCTATAAAGTACATCTACCCCCACCCGAAAAATGACAACTTAATAGGACCAAAATGTAAAAATTCATCTGAGTGCAGCCTCAGCCAAAACAATAAGAAGCATTACAATAACCTTTTTAGTTAGCACTCCTAATTCTAAATAAAACTCTCGTTTATTTTGCTGTTAAAAAATCTACAGCTTAAAAGATATTTGGATTTTTCGTTATTCTAATAAAAAAAATGATTACTTTAGTTGCCTCTCCGCTAAGCTGCTTAAAGCACACAGCAGTAAGGAGAAAGCCCAAAGACGGGTTGGGTTGGAATCAGGATAATGTGTCCGAGTGGGGCGACGTGTCCATCTGCGGACTGTTGTTTCAGTTGGCTAGTGCTATAAAAATCCAACTTAGTGTGTTGGTCTAGTACAAAGCGGACCTCATCATCATTTCATCTCGCCATGGTATAGCTGAAAAATTGCTGAGTTGGCATTAAACAACAATCAGCCAACCCTAATTTATGATGTTTTACATTACAGGACTTACCATACTTAAACGATTTAGTGGAGGAAGTCAAGAAAGAATTCAAGGAAAGAAAGGAGTGGGAGTCTAAGTGAAAATGGGACATATAGATATACGTACTATACTTGTTTATTAAATGTTTGATATTTTGATGTGTTGTATTATTAGAAAACCTAGTCATGTGATTGTTATCAATCATCTGTCTTTTATTAGGATACTTTCAACAATATTTCAGTTATATCATGGCAGTCAGTTTTATTGGTGGAGGAAACCGGAGTACCCTGAGAAAACCACCAACCTGCCACAAGTCACTGACAAACTTTATCACATAATGTTGAATCGAGTACACCTCTCCATGAGTAGGATTCGAACTCACAACTTTAGTGATGATAGGCACTGATTGCATTAGGTGATTGTATATCTAACTACCATACGATCATGGCCACAACAGCCTCAAAAAAGACCATTACAGGAAGAATGCCAGATAACTTTCCTTTAAAATCCATTGCCGATTTCAAAGAAAATGAAAATGTAAGAAGGTAAATGACGACACGGACAATAATAGAAACAAGATGTCATGTAGGTCATGAGAGTTAACAAAAAACAAAAAAAATTCTGATGCTAAGTGAAGAACTTGCATCACTCAAATGTATTGAATAAGATTATTGATTATTACCAGTTTTTCATGGTTTATGGTGTTTAATGCCACTTTCAACAATATTTCAGTTATATCGTGGCAGTCAGTTTTATTGGTGGAGGAAAGCAGAGTACATGGAGAAAACCACGAACCTGCCGCAAGTCACAGACAAAACTTTATCACTTTAATAATAATGTATTGAGTACACCTCGCCACGAACGGGATTCGAACTCACAACTTTAGTGATGATAGGCACTGATTGCATAGGTAGTTGTAAATCCAACTAACATACGATCACCATGACCCCCAAAAAACGGTTGTAGAAGACGATTCCAGGAAGAATGCCAGTTAATTCCTTTAAAATCTGTTAGCGATTATAAAGAAAATGAAAATGTTAAAAGACGACTCAGATGATCTTAGAAACAAGAGGTCCTATAGGCCATGACAGAAAACAAAAAAAACATCATATGCCAAGAGAAGATCTTACATGGCTCAAAAAAGTATTTAGTTACTTGATTGATTGATTAGTGTTTAACGCCAATATTAGCAGTATTTCAGCTATATTGTGGCATTAAAATATAATATATATTAAATTTGTCAACTACAAGACCTTTAGAAATAAAACATACTTGTGTATTTAGTCAGAATATGTTAAACAACAAAACTCTTGAAGAATGTACATAGATGTATTGAGTACACCTCGCCATGAACGAGTTTCAAAGTCACAACTTTAGAGGTGATAGGCACTGATTGTACAGGTTGTTGTAAATCCAACTATCATACGATCACAACAATGATGGCCCCCAATCATTTCAGCTATATTGTGGCGTGAAAATATTATATATATTGAATTCGTCAACAACATGACTGTTACAAATAACACATATTTGTGTATTTAGTCAGAATATGTTAAACAACAAAACTCTGGAAGAAAATTGATGAGGGTACTTTATTGTTTTAAGCTAGGACAATTAGACCTAACATTATTTACAAAT
Organism: Bathymodiolus brooksi; assembly: GCA_963680875.1. Taxonomy (NCBI): domain Eukaryota; kingdom Metazoa; phylum Mollusca; class Bivalvia; order Mytilida; family Modiolidae; genus Bathymodiolus; species Bathymodiolus brooksi. Next base: position 24,068,731 of record OY804583.1, on the reverse strand, counting down.
AAAATAACTTCTTTAAAAATTTGTAATGTAAATAAAGAAGTTCAATGAAGGGTCCAGTTCATGTGGTCTTCATAATGATACAACATGTAAGTCTATACAGAGTTATCTCCCCTTTCTAGAATATTTCTGAATCGTCTGGTGCATCAAGGTCACGGTATTCTATAACTCTCCTAGGATCTGATCTGAAGAAAAAAATAAAAAATAAATATAACTGTTGCAAAATGAAATGAAGCAAAAGAATTAAAATTTGATGTTAGCGTAGCTATATCTTGTTATTTACAATACACATGTACAATCTACCAACATCCCATATGAGGTCATTTCAGGTCACCATTTCATCTTTGATGCAAGATAGTAATATATATTGACCAATCAGACAACAGCTTTTAGTGTGTACTCTTGCTTAAACAAGTGACATTGTCTGTACATGAAACTCCTGTCCAAACACGATCCAGATTACACAATTTCAGTATGTACAGATGAACCCTATTTTGTTTGTCCATAAACCTTGTGCAGAGTAAACAATAATTTAAAGTAGACAAATCAATCTGTACATGAGTGCTGACATCTTTCATTTTAATACATCAAGATTTAGAAGGCTCATCACTGATTGGTCGCTTGATATGACCCCTGATATGACCAAATACAAGATGCAGCTAGGTGCTTGTGTATCACTAAATAGTGTCCGCCGTGAAATACTGTCCTCTTTTACAATTGACTCCTATGATAAAGTCCGAGAAACGAATAAAGCGCAGTGATGACTTCTTTCGGTCCGTTTAAGGTTTTTCATTTGAAATATAGCACAACAGGACACAATTTCATAGGACACTATTTTGCCTTACACTTGGATATTGCTAAAAAAAATACATGGAATCCGATTGAAATCAGCTGTTTAAATATGCTACACTCCTCCCTAACATCTGACAGAATCTAATTAGAGGTCATGTCCAGATGAACATGTCGTCAGCCAATGAAAACGGAGCTGACAAAATCTTAAGTGCTTTTCAAGCTTTTATTCTTTACTACCACATCACAAACCTAAAGTTCTCTAATTGGTAGATTTTTTTAATAAGTATTCATATACGAGAGTTCGATCATCTAGATATGATGACCTCTAATCGGGTTCTATCAGGGAGATCGTAGTGTATTATAACAGTTGATTTTAATCAGATTTAGATACATGTCACTTTAATATGTAAACTGTGATATGTATTGACCAATGAAATTGTTTGAAAATTGAAAACAAAATAGTAAAAAAGGTTGACGGAATATCAGTGAAATATCATTAAAACTCTCAGTTCAAAATATGAAGAAAAAATATTTTTTCTATTAATTTGTACATTCTGATATCTACGTACCACCAGGCTAATATCCAGTTTTGATTGGTCTCTTCACATTGAGAAGCATCCAATCAGATACATAGTATATTAGCACAGGAAAAACACAATCAAACGAAAATGAAAATGTACAGACTCAATATGTTTTCTAAATAAAGTCCCAATGTAGGAAAGCTTTGTTAATCTAACCTGTGTAAACAAAACACCTGTCTATTCTGAACACAAATGTAGATCACAAGGAGGTTCAGTTTAAACTGTTTTCACTGTATATACAGTTGAATCTTGTTGTGTTGAAGTGGAAGGAACTTATGATTTTGTTGGAATTATTCAAGTTATCAATGTTAATTTTGTTAACAATTACAATGAATGGACCATATCCATGAATAGAGTTTATTTGTTGCTTCTCCGCTAAGCATGCAGCACTAAGGAGAAAGAGCAAAGACTGAATCAGGATAATGTGTCCAAGTGGGGCGACATGTGTATCCGCAGACCATTGTTTCAGTTAGCAAGCACTATAAAATTCCAACTAAGCATGTTGGTCTAGTAGAAAGCGGACCACATCATCTCATTGAAAATTAATTTGTTCTCACCATGATACAGCTGTAAAATTGGCATTAAACAACAATCACACATTCACTCACAAAGTCTAAGTTAGCACACATCTCGATAGTGATAGAAAGCTGGGATAGACTAAATTATTTATTAAGGTCAAAATCAAAACATTCTGGTAACATTTTGTCTCTTTGCATTCAATAGCAGCTTGAATGAGCTTCAATTTGCTCAAGTTATATCCAATTTTGGTTTAAAATATGCTCTAATTAGGCCAAAAAAAATATGTGTGTTTACGGTCACACGACCCACCCTATTTTTCAGCCGCCGACCCTAACCTTTTTAATCGGCAATTATTCCACCCTCATTTTTGCTAACGACCCTATCAATTTTTACACAGAATTCAGATAACCATTTTTGTTGTTTAATCAGCAGCAATGTTTTATTTATTCAACCGCTAGCTTTTTGTCGAAATTGAGAGCAAAGAAGGTAGAAAAACTGAGTAACTCGTCATAAAACAAATGACAGCTTACCGGAAATTTTGAAAATGAAATACCGGAATCGGATTCCGGAACCGGGCACGACTATTTCCGGTTTTGCCGATAGTTAAAAAAAAAAAAAATTAATGCCGACCGACCGACCCTAGATATTTTTGACATGTGACAGTAAACACTTCTAATTTTTTTTTACCTTATGGTTAAATTTTGCTCCAATTTTCGTTCAAACTTGCTCCAATTTCGATTTAAAATTGCTCCAATTTCGATTAAAATTTTGTTCAAATTTGGTTAATATTTTATCCAAATTTGGCTTAAAATTGCAGAAAGCTGCTTAAATACTGAAAAAAACATTTTGGAAAGTTTGCCTAAGTAACAGCTCACATAAGACATAGGTCACTATTCAAGAATCCAAACTTCAACATCTTTTTAAGATAGTAAACAACACAATGAGTAGAAAGTAAAGGGAGTAGAAAACTTCTGAATGTGTATGAAAGGTTACCTAACATGACCTATGACATGACCTAATGGAGGTTGTAATTAAAATATCCCACAAAAAACATCTAGGCCCACATAATCTAAATAAAAATGGAAGAATTTGCCATAGGACTTGATATACTTAGTATTTGATACAAGTGTTCTAATTGGCTGGGGTTTTTATTAGGATAAGTACAAAACAAATTTTATGACCTTTTAATAGAGGTGACCACACGGGCAGGTCTGACGGTATTGTATTTTATAGATAGACCACACCGTGTTATCTCCCCTGTTTCTAGCAATATCCAGGTCTTATTGTATTTTATAGATACACCACACCGTGTTATCTCCCCTGTTTCTAGCAATATCCAGGTCTTATTGTATTTTATAGATACACCACACTGTGTTATCTCCCCTGTTTCTAGCAATATCCAGGTCTTATTGTATTTTATTGATACACCACAACGTGTTATCTCCCCTGTTTCTAGCAATATCCAGGTCTTATTGTATTTTATAGATACACCACACCGTATTATCTCCCCTGTTTCTAGCAATATCCAGGTCTTATTGTATTTTATTGATACACCACAACGTGTTATCTCCCCTGTTTCTAGCAATATCCAGGTCTTATTGTATTTTATAGATACACCACATCGTGTTATCTCCCCTGTATCTACCACTATCCAGGTCTTATTGTATTTTATAGATACACCACACCATGTTATCCCCCCTGTTTCTAGCAATATCCAGGTCTTATTGTATCATATAGATACACCACACTGTGTTATCTCCCCTGTTTCTAGCAATATCCAGGTCATATTGTATTTTATAGATACACCACACCGTGTTATCTCCCCTGTTTCTACCACTATCCAGGTTTTATTGTATTTTATAGATACACCACATCATGTTATCTCCCCTGTTTCTAGCAATATTCAGGTCTTATTGTATTTTATTGATACACCACAATGTGTTATCTCCCCTGTTTCTAGCAATATCCAGGTCTTATTGTATTTTATTGATACACCACAACGTGTTATCTCCCCTGTTTCTAGCAATATCCAGGTTTTATTGTATTTTATAGATACACCACACCGTATTATCTTCCCTGTTTCTAGCAATATCCAGGTCTTATTGTATTTTATTGATACACCACAACGTGTTATTTCCCATGTTTATAGCAATATCCAGGTCTTATTGTATTTTATTGATACACCACACCGTGTCATCTCCCCTGTTTCTAGCAATATCCAGGTCTTATTGTATTTTATTGATACACCACACAGTGTTATCTCCCCTGTTTCTAGCAATATCCAGGTCTTATTGTATTTTATAGATACACCACATCGTGTTATCTCCCCTGTTTCTACCACTATCCAGGTCTTATTGTATTTTATTGATACACCACACCGTGTTATCTCCCCTGTTTCTAGCACTATCCAGGTCTTATTGTATTTTATTGATACACCACACAGTGTTATCTCCCCTGTTTCTAGCAATATCCAGGTCTTATTGTATTTTATAGATACACCACATCGTGTTATCTCCCCTGTATCTACCACTATCCAGGTCTTATTGTGTTTTATAGATACACCACACCATGTTATCCCCCCTGTTTCTAGCAATATCCAGGTCTTATTGTACCATATAGATACACCACACTGTGTTATCTCCCCTGTTTCTAGCAATATCCAGGTCATATTGTATTTTATAGATACACCACACCGTGTTATCTCCCCTGTTTCTACCACTATCCAGGTCTTATTGTATTTTATAGATACACCACATCATGTTATCTCCCCTGTTTCTAGCAATATTCAGGTCTTATTGTATTTTATTGATACACCACAATGTGTTATCTCCCATGTTTCTAGCAATATCCAGGTCTTATTGTATTTTATTGATACACCACAACGTGTTATCTCCCCTGTTTCTAGCAATATCCAGGTCTTATTGTATTTTATTGATACACCACAACGTGTTATCTCCCCTGTTTCTAGCAATATCCAGGTCTTATTGTATTTTATAGATACACCACACCGTATTATCTTCCCTGTTTCTAGCAATATCCAGGTCTTATTGTATTTTATTGATACACCACAACGTGTTATTTCCCATGTTTATAGCAATATCCAGGTCTTATTGTATTTTATTGATACACCACACCGTGTCATCTCCCCTGTTTCTAGCAATATCCAGGTCTTATTGTATTTTATTGATACACCACACAGTGTTATCTCCCCTGTTTCTAGCAATATCCAGGTCTTATTGTATTTTATAGATACACCACATCGTGTTATCTCCCCTGTTTCTACCACTATCCAGGTCTTATTGTATTTTATTGATACACCACACCGTGTTATCTCCCCTGTTTCTAGCAATATCCAGGTCTTATTGTATTTTATTGATACACCACACTGTGTTATCTCCCCTGTTTCTAGCAATATCCAGGTCTTATTGTATTTTATAGATACACCACACCGTGTTATCTCCCCTGTTTCTACCACTATCCAGGTCTTATTGTATTTTATTGATACACCACACCGTGTTATCTCCCCTGTTTCTAGCAATATCCAGGTCTTATTGTATTTTATTGATACACCACACTGTGTTATCTCCCCTGTTTCTAGCAATATCCAGGTCTTATTGTATTTTATAGATACACCACACCGTGTTATCTCCCCTGTTTCTACCACTATCCAGGTCTTATTGTATTTTATAGATACACCACATCATGTTATCTCCCCTGTTTCTAGCAATATTCAGGTCTTATTGTATTTTATTGATACACCACACCGTGTTATCTCCCCTGTTTCTACCACTATCCAGCTCTAATTGTAATTATGTTACTCAACTGATTACGTCGATGTCTGTAAGAATCAGATCTACAAAGAATATTCTATTATTAAAGTTTACCCTGTAAACATCAAGAGGCCTACGTTGTTTCTAGTTACACTTGGGTTACAACTCGACTTGAGTCACTATGTGGGTAACATCGGAGTAACTCTAGGAGTTTGATTGTGAACCCAGGGTACTCACATTTAATTGAGTAACACAATTAAGCAGAATTAAAATATTCTTGTATTGTAAACCTAAGTCATCCGCTTAACTTCACTACGATTGATCAGGGTTAGTTAAGAATGACGTTTTAATTCTAATTACAATATTTTTACCTTTAGCTTGTCTTTCCTTTTTATATTATAACATAATACTTGTCTCCCCTGTGTACATTGTAACATATTGTCTCCCTTTGTACATTGTAGCATATTCATTGTCTCCCCCTTGTACATTGTAATATACTAGTTTTCTCTCCTGTGTAAATTGTAACATATTGTCTCCCTTTTGTACATTATAATATACTAGTTGTCTCCCATTTGTACACTATAATATACTAGTTGTCTCCCCTGTGTACATTGTAACATATTGATTAATTATGTTTGTCCACTACTTTCTGTTCCTAGGGATAATCTCAAAGGTTAATTTACGATTACTCCATGATATTCAACATTTCAGCTATATTTATGAAGATAGCGATCAATAAATTATATAGGATAAAAGGTATTATTGAGATGGTCCAATTGCAATAGTTTGTATTGCTTTATTAATAAAAGCTTGAAGATACCAAAGGGGTAATTAGAAGCTGCAAATCTAAGAATGACATAATACAATGGTCGACAAAACACGACACAGAAAACTTAATATTGAGCAACACCAATCCCAACCAGGGCTGAACTCAGCTGGTCTGAAAGGGTAAGCAGTTTCTGCTCTGGTGGCACATAAGAAGGATGGGATTGTCAATACGATAAATAAAATAGGATATAATTAAGAAGGTAAAAAAACTTTACCTTCCAAAAGATATAAAAAACTTTACCTTCCAAAGGATATCAAAAACTCTACCTTCCAAAGGATATCAAAAACTTTACCTTCCAAAGGATATCAAAAACTTTACCTTCCAAAGGGTATCAGAAACTTTACCTTCCAAAGGATATCAAAAATTTTACCTTCCAAAGGATATCAAAAACTTTACCTGCCAAAGGATATCAAAAACTTTACCTGCCAAAGGATATCAAAAACTTTACCTGCCAAAGGATATCAAAAACTTTACCTTCCAAATGATATCAAAAACTTTACCTTCCAAAGGATATCAAAAACATTACCTTCCAAAAAATATCAAAAACTTCACCTGCCAAAGGATATCAAAAACCATTCAACAATAGACCTTTTGTACATTTCCTATAATCAAATTGAAAATGTGGAAATGGTTTATTAGGAGCTCCTAGGTGACATCATATACAAGAGATGATATACATGTATATTTATTTATTTATTTATATTTATTTGTACATACAATCTGATTGTTTTATAGACAAGTATGTTTTATTTATTATTTATATTTATTTGTACATACAATCTGATTGTTTTTTATACAAGTATGTTTTATGTTTTATTTCTAAGGGTCATGTAGGTGTCTAAGTTTAATACAATTTATTTACGCCACGATATAGCAGAAATATTGTTAAAGTTGGCACTAAACACCAATCAATCAATCAATCAATCAATATACTCTACACAACCATCAAATAGATCCCCCTGTAGGAGGGACATTTAGATAAAAATTAATTATGTATTTACAGACCCCCCCCCCCTTTCCCTGGTCATATTTCAAATAGATCCCCCTGTAGGAGGGATAATTAGATAAAAATTAATTATCAGAGCCACCCCCCTCCACACCTTTCCTTGGTCATATTTCAAATAGATCCCCCTGTAGGAGGGATAATTAGATAAAAATTAATTATCAGAGCCACCCCCCTCCACACCTTTCCCTGGTCATATTTCAAGATTTTGCTCTAAAATAAATTCACGAATTTTGACTGGAAACTTGTGGTACAAACCCATTAACAGAAATAAAGTATGTGCATGTTAACTTTTGAGATGACCCCTAATTAGGCTACTATGTAATATTTCTGTCTGTTAAGACCAAAAAAGAAGATACCATGTTTCCAATGATATTCTTCCAAAAGAAATAGATTAGTTTTTCATCATTTAAAAAAAAAAGATATTCATATAATTATGCACATGAAATTTAAAGCATTAATCAAAATGCTCGACTACAGTTTTTTTTTATTGTAAAATTCATGCTGTTAATTTTGTACGTGGCTTTGATACTAATTTAATTCTATAAATACATAGAATACTATGATCACCCGCCTGAACATAAATATAAACAGGTACTGTACATACCTGTATCCTCTATTGTAACCCCCTGACCTCCCATACGGACCCCGGTATTGTTCACGACTACGGTATGAAGGAGATTGGTAAGAATGGTGCCCACTGTTGGCTGAAAAATACAAATTTACATCGTAAGAGCCTTTAAAGGAAAACTCCAGTCAGTTGAACAATGTTATAATTCAATACATTGTAACTTTTTATTCGTAAATAGCTAATTATTAAACAAAAAACACCTTTATTAACATTAATATATTCAATTAGAAATATGAATATTTGGAATTTCCTGTCGTAGTGTAAGCGGCCATGACACCTCTTCATGTGACGTCACGGAGACAGATCATTTTAGTTGAATAAATAATGTATCTGACTTTTCCCAACATCGAGCCTTTTTGGATATGCTTTAATATCAGATCTGCAATACAATGTTAACAATTTGTATATCGTCCTACTTTTTTCCTTAATATACCCATCCCATGTTACATTTACATAAAACAAATGAGTTTATTGGTATTTTTTTGGGGGTTGGGATATCTACGTATAATTCCATGTATGTTTTACATGATTGACGGTAGGTTCAATAACTGTCACTTTTAACTCGTTTTATGCGTACATATGGTTTGTCTTCTTTTTTGTCGCCCGCGTTTTTCGTGATCACTGGTCGATGTATTGACAAGGATAGTCCTGGCGACCGTTTCACTAAAGGTCGTAAGTCGTAAACGTAGACGCATGTGTACTCTTAGGAGTTACGACCAAAGTACTTAAGGCCTACTATTTAGTAACACTACAGGTATTGCATGTGAAGCAGGATCTGCCCACCCTTCGAAAGTACTTAAGGCCTACTCTTTAGAAACACAACAGGTATCACATGTGAAGCAGGATCTGCTCACCCTTCCAGAGTACTTAAGGCCTACTCTTTAGTAACACGATAGATATCACATGTGAAGCAGGATCTGCTCACCCTTCCAAAGTACTTAAGGCCTACTCTTTAGTAACACGACAGATATCACATGTGAAGCATGATCTGCTCACTCTTCCAAAGTATTTAATGCCTACTCTTTAGTAAGACGACAGGTATCACATGTGAAGCAGGATCTACTCACCCTTCCAAAGTACTTAAGGCCTACTCTTTAGTAACACGACATGTATCACATGTGAAGCAGGATCTGCTCACCCTTCCAAAGTACTTAAGGCCTACTCTTTAGTAACACGACAGGTATCATATGTGAAGCAGGATCTGCTCACCCTTCCAACGTACTTAAGGCCTACTATTTAGCAACACGACAGGTATCATATGTGAAGCAGGATCTGCTCATCCTTCCACAGTTCTTCAGGTCTACTCTTTAGTAACACGACAGGTATCACATGTGAAAGAGGATCTGCTCACCCTCCAAAGAACTTAACGCCTACTCTTTAGTAACACGACAGGTATCACATGTGAAGCAGGATCTGCTCACCCTTCCAAAGTACTTAAGGCCTACTCTTTAGTAAAACGACAGGTATCACATGTGAAGCAGGATCTGCTCATCCTTCCAAAGTACTTAACGCCTACTCTTTAGTAACACGACAGGTATCACATGTGAACCAGGATCTGCTCACCCTTCCAAAGTACTTAAGGCCTACTCTTTAGTAACACGACAGGTATTTCATGTGCAGCATGATCTGTTCACCCTTCCAAAGTACTTAAGGCGTACTCTTTATTAACACGACAAGTATCACATGTGAAGCAGGATCTGCTCACCCTTCCAAAGTACTAAAGGCCTCCTCGTTAGTAACATGACAGGTATCATATGTGAAGCAGGATCTGCTCACCCTTCCAAAGTATTTAAGGCCTTTTGTTTAGAAACACGACAGGTATCACATGTGAAGCAGGATCTGCTCACCTTTCCACAGTTCTTCAGGTCTACTCTTTAGTAACACGACAGGTATCACATGTGAAGCAGAATCTGCTCACCCTTCCAAAGTACCTAACGCCTATTCTTTAGTAACACGACATGTATCACATGTGAAGCAGGATCTCCTCACCCTTCAAAAGTACTTAAGGCCTACTCGTTAGTAACATGAAAGGTATCACATGTGAAGCAGGATCTGCTCACCCTTCCAAAGTACTTAAGGCCTACTGTTTAGAAACACGACAGGTATCACATGTGAAGCAGGATCTGCTCACCCTTCCAAAGTACTTAAGGCCTACTCTTTAGTAACACGACAGGCATCACATGTGAAGCGGGATCTGCTCACCCTTCCAATGTACTTAAGGCCTACTCTTTAGTAACACGACAGGTATCACAGGTGAAAGAGGATCTGCTCACCCTTCCAAAGTACTTAAGGTCTACTCTTTAGTAACACGACAGGTATTACATGCGAAAGAGGATCTGCTCACCCTTCCAAAGTACTTAAGGTCTACTCTTTAGTAACACGACAGGTATCACATGTGAAAGAGGATTCGCGCACCCTTCCAAAGTACTTAAGGTCTACTCTTTAGTAACACGACAGGTATCACAGGTGAAAGAAGATCTGCTCACCCTTCCAAAGTACTTAAGGTCTACTCTTTAGTAACACGACAGGTATTACATGTGAAAGAGGATCTGCTCACCCTTCCAAAGTACTTAAGGTCTACTCTTTAGTAACACGACAGGTATCACATGTGAAAGAGGATCCGCGCACCCTTCCAAAGTACTTAAGGTCTACTCTTTAGAAACACGACAGGTATCACATGTGAAGCAGGATCTGCTCACCCTTCCAAAGTACATAAGGCCTACTCTTTAGTAACACGACAGGTATCACATGTGAAGCAGGATCTGCTCACCCTTCCAAAGTACTTAACGCCTACTCTTTAGTAACACGACAGGTATCACATGTGAAGCAGGATCTGCTCACCCTTCCAAAGTATTTAAGGCCTACTCTTTAGTAACACGACAGGTATCACATGTGAAGTAGGATCTGCTCACCCTTCCAAAGTACTTAAGGCCTAATCTTTAGTAACACGACAGGTATCACATGTGAAGCAGGATCTGCTCACCCTTCCAAAGTACCTAACGCCTACTCTTTAGTAACACGACAGGTAGCACATGTGAAGCAGGATCTCCTCACCCTTCCAAAGTACTTAAGGCCTACTCGTTAGTAACATGACAGGTATCACATGTGAAGCAGGATCTTCTCACCCTTCCAAAGTACTTAAGGCCTACTGTTTAGAAACACGACAGGTATCACATGTGAAGCAGGATCTGCTCACCCTTCCAAAGTACTTAAGGCCTACTATTTAGTAACACGACAGGTATTTCATGTGCAGCAGGATCTGTTCACCCTTCCAGAGTACTTAAGGCCTACTCTTTAGTAACACGACAGGTATCACATGTGAAGCAGGATCTGCTCACCCTTCCAAAGTACTTAAGGCCTACTCTTTAGTAACACGACAGGTATCACATGTGAAGCAGGATCTGCTCACCTTTCCAAAGTACTTAAGGCCTACTCTTTAGTAACACGACAGGTATCACATCTGAAGCAGAATCTGCTCACCCTTCCAAAGTATTTAATGCCTACTCTTTAGTAACACGACAGGTATCACATGTGAAAGAGGATCTGCTCACCCTTCCAAAGTACTTAAAGTCTACTCTTTAGTAACACGACAGGAATCACAGGTGAAAGAGGATCTGCTCACCCTTCCAAAGTACTTAAGGTCTACTCTTTAGTAACACGACAGGTTTTACATGTGAAAGAGGATCCACTCACCCTTCCAAAGTACTTAAGGTCTACTCTTTAGTAACACGACAGGTATCCCATGTGAAAGAGGATCTGCTCACCCTTCCAAAGTACTTAAGGTCTACTCTTTAGAAACACGACAGGTATCACATGTGAAGCAGGATCTGCTCACCCTTCCAAAGTACTTAAGGCCTACTCTTTAGTAACACGACAGGTATCACATGTGAAGCAGGATCTGCTCACCCTTCCAAAGTACTTAACGCCTACTCTTTAGTAACACGACAGGTATCACATGTGAAGCAGGATCTGCTCACCCTTCCAAAGTACTTAAGGCCTAATCTTTAGTAACACGACAGGTATCACCTGTGAAGCGAGTTCTACTCACCCTTCTGGAGTACTTAAGGCCTACTCTTTAGTAATACATGTATCACATATGAAGCAGGATCTGTTCACCCTTCTAAAGTGCTTAGTGTCTACTCTTTAGTAACACGACAGGTATCACATGTGAAGCAGGATCTGCTCACCCTTCCAAAGAACTTAAGGCCTACTCTTTAGTAACACGACAGGTATCACATGTGAAGCAGGATCTGCTCACCCTTCCAAAGTAATTAAGGCCTACTCTTTAGTAACACGACAGGTATCATATGTGAAGCAGGATCTGCTCAACCTTCCAAAGTATTTAAGGCCTATTCTTTAGTAACACGACAGGCATCACATGTGAAGCGGGATCTGCTCACCCTTCCAATGTACTTAAGGCCTACTCTTTAGTAACACGACAGGTATCACAGGTGAAAGAGGATCTGCTCACCCTTCCAAAGTACTTAAGGTCTACTCTTTAGTAACACGACAGGTATTACATGCGAAAGAGGATCTGCTCACCCTTCCAAAGTACTTAACGCCTACTCTTTAGTAACTCGACAGGTATCACATGTGACCCAGGATCTGCTCACCCTTCCAAAGTATTTAAGGCCTACTCTTTAGTAACACGACAGGTATCACATGTGAAGTAGGATCTGCTCACCCTTCCAAAGTACTTAAGGCCTAATCTTTAGTAACACGACAGGTATCACATGTGAAGCAGGATCTGCTCACCCTTCCAAAGTACCTAACGCCTACTCTTTAGTAACACGACAGGTAGCACATGTGAAGCAGGATCTCCTCACCCTTCCAAAGTACTTAAGGCCTACTCGTTAGTAACATGACAGGTATCACATGTGAAGCAGGATCTTCTCACCCTTCCAAAGTACTTAAGGCCTACTGTTTAGAAACACGACAGGTATCACATGTGAAGCAGGATCTGCTCACCCTTCCAAAGTACTTAAGGCCTACTATTTAGTAACACGACAGGTATTTCATGTGCAGCAGGATCTGTTCACCCTTCCAGAGTACTTAAGGCCTACTCTTTAGTAACACGACAGGCATCACATGTGAAGCAGGATCTGCTCACCCTTCCAAAGTACTTAAGGCCTACTCTTTAGTAACACGACAGGTATCACATGTGAAGCAGGATCTGCTCACCTTTCCAAAGTACTTAAGGCCTACTCTTTAGTAACACGACAGGTATCACATCTGAAGCAGAATCTGCTCACCCTTCCAAAGTATTTAATGCCTACTCTTTAGTAACACGACAGGTATCACATGTGAAAGAGGATCTGCTCACCCTTCCAAAGTACTTAAAGTCTACTCTTTAGTAACACGACAGGTATCACAGGTGAAAGAGGATCTGCTCACCCTTCCAAAGTACTTAAGGTCTACTCTTTAGTAACACGACAGGTTTTACATGTGAAAGAGGATCCACTCACCCTTCCAAAGTACTTAAGGTCTACTCTTTAGTAAAACGACAGGTATCCCATGTGAAAGAGGATCTGCTCACCCTTCCAAAGTACTTAAGGTCTACTCTTTAGAAACACGACAGGTATCACATGTGAAGCAGGATCTGCTCACCCTTCCAAAGTACTTAAGGCCTACTCTTTAGTAACACGACAGGTATCACATGTGAAGCAGGATCTGCTCACCCTTCCAAAGTACTTAACGCCTACTCTTTAGTAACACGACAGGTATCACATGTGAAGCAGGATCTGCTCACCCTTCCAAAGTACTTAAGGCCTAATCTTTAGTAACACGACAGGTATCACCTGTGAAGCGAGTTCTACTCACCCTTCTGGAGTACTTAAGGCCTACTCTTTAGTAATACATGTATCACATATGAAGCAGGATCTGTTCACCCTTCTAAAGTGCTTAGTGTCTACTCTTTAGTAACACGACAGGTATCACATGTGAAGCAGGATCTGCTCACCCTTCCAAAGAACTTAAGGCCTACTCTTTAGTAACACGACAGGTATCACATGTGAAGCAGGATCTGCTCACCCTTCCAAAGTACTTAAGGCCTACTCTTTAGTAACACGACAGGTATCATATGTGAAGCAGGATCTGCTCACCCTTCCAAAGTACTTAAGGCCTACTCTTTAGTAACACGACAGGCATCACATGTGAAGCGGGATCTGCTCACCCTTCCAATGTACTTAAGGCCTACTCTTTAGTAACACGACAGGTATCACAGGTGAAAGAGGATCTGCTCACCCTTCCAAAGTACTTAAGGTCTACTCTTTAGTAACACGACAGGTATTACATGCGAAAGAGGATCTGCTCACCCTTCCAAAGTACTTAAGGTCTACTCTTTAGTAACACGACAGGTATCACATGTGAAAGAGGATCCACGCACCCTTCCAAAGTACTTAAGGTCTACTCTTTCGTAACACGACAGGTATCACAGGTGAAAGAGGATCTGCTCACCCTTCCAAAGTACTTAAGGTCTACTCTTTAGTAACACGACAGGTATTACATGTGAAAGAGGATCTGCTCACCCTTCCAAAGTACTTAAGGTCTACTCTTTAGTAACACGACAGGTATCACATGTGAAAGAGGATCCGCGCACCCTTCCAAAGTACTTAAGGTCTACTCTTTAGAAACACGACAGGTATCACATGTGAAGCAGGATCTGCTCACCCTTCCAAAGTACATAAGGCCTACTCTTTAGTAACACGACAGGTATCACATGTGAAGCAGGATCTGCTCACCCTTCCAAAGTACTTAACGCCTACTCTTTAGTAACACGACAGGTATCACATGTGAAGCATGATCTGCTCACCCTTCCAAAGTACTTAAGGCCTACTCTTTAGTAAGATGACAGGTATCACATGTGAAGCAGGATCTGCTCACCCTTCCAAAGTACTAAAGGCCTAATCTTTAGTAACACGACAGGTATCACCTGTGAAGCGAGTTCTACTCACCCTTCCGGAGTGCTTAAGGCCTACTCTTTAGTAACACATGTATCACATATGGAGCAGGATCTGTTCACCCTTCTAAAGTGCTTAATGTCTACTCTTTAGTAACACGACAGGTATCACATGTGAAGCAGGATCTGCTCACCCTTCCAAAGTACTTAAGGCCTACTCTTTAGTAACACGACAGGTATCACATGTGAAGTAGGATCTGCTCACCCTTCCAAAGTACTTAAGGCCTACTCTTTAGTAACACGACAGGTATCACATGTGAAGCAGGATCTGCTCACCCTTCCAAAGTACCTAACGCCTACTCTTTAGTAACACGACAGGTAGCACATGTGAAGCAGGATCTGCTCACCCTTCCAAAGTACTTAAGGCCTAATCTTTAGTAACACGACAGGTATCACCTGTGAAGCGAGTTCTACTCACCCTTCTGGAGTACTTAAGGCCTACTCTTTAGTAATACATGTATCACATATGAAGCAGGATCTGTTCACCCTTCTAAAGTGCTTAGTGTCTACTCTTTAGTAACACGACAGGTATCACATGTGAAGCAGGATCTGCTCACCCTTCCAAAGAACTTAAGGCCTACTCTTTAGTAACACGACAGGTATCACATGTGAAGCAGGATCTGCTCACCCTTCCAAAGTAATTAAGGCCTACTCTTTAGTAACACGACAGGTATCATATGTGAAGCAGGATCTGCTCACCCTTCCAAAGTACTTAAGGCCTACTCTTTAGTAACACGACAGGCATCACATGTGAAGCGGGATCTGCTCACCCTTCCAATGTACTTAAGGCCTACTCTTTAGTAACACGACAGGTATCACAGGTGAAAGAGGATCTGCTCACCCTTCCAAAGTACTTAAGGTCTACTCTTTAGTAACACGACAGGTATTACATGCGAAAGAGGATCTGCTCACCCTTCCAAAGTACTTAAGGTCTACTCTTTAGTAACACGACAGGTATCACATGTGAAAGAGGATCCACGCACCCTTCCAAAGTACTTAAGGTCTACTCTTTAGAAACACGACAGGTATCACATGTGAAGCAGGATCTGCTCACCCTTCCAAAGTACATAAGGCCTACTCTTTAGTAACACGACAGGTATCACATGTGAAGCAGGATCTGCTCACCCTTCCAAAGTACTTAACGCCTACTCTTTAGTAACACGACAGGTATCACATGTGAAGCATGATCTGCTCACCCTTCCAAAGTACTTAAGGCCTACTCTTTAGTAAGATGACAGGTATCACATGTGAAGCAGGATCTGCTCACCCTTCCAAAGTACTAAAGGCCTAATCTTTAGTAACACGACAGGTATCACCTGTGAAGCGAGTTCTACTCACCCTTCCGGAGTACTTAAGGCCTACTCTTTAGTAACACATGTATCACATATGGAGCAGGATCTGTTCACCCTTCTAAAGTGCTTAATGTCTACTCTTTAGTAACACGACAGGTATCACATGTGAAGCAGGATCTGCTCACCCTTCCAAAGTACTTAAGGCCTACTCTTTAGTAACACGACAGGTATCACATGTGAAGTAGGATCTGCTCACCCTTCCAAAGTACTTAAGGCCTACTCTTTAGTAACACGACAGGTATCACATGTGAAGCAGGATCTGCTCACCCTTCCAAAGTACCTAACGCCTACTCTTTAGTAACACGACAGGTAGCACATGTGAAGCAGGATCTGCTCACCCTTCCAAAGTACTTAAGGCCTAATCTTTAGTAACACGACAGGTATCACCTGTGAAGCGAGTTCTACTCACCCTTCTGGAGTACTTAAGGCCTACTCTTTAGTAATACATGTATCACATATGAAGCAGGATCTGTTCACCCTTCTAAAGTGCTTAGTGTCTACTCTTTAGTAACACGACAGGTATCACATGTGAAGCAGGATCTGCTCACCCTTCCAAAGAACTTAAGGCCTACTCTTTAGTAACACGACAGGTATCACATGTGAAGCAGGATCTGCTCACCCTTCCAAAGTAATTAAGGCCTACTCTTTAGTAACACGACAGGTATCATATGTGAAGCAGGATCTGCTCAACCTTCCAAAGTATTTAAGGCCTATTCTTTAGTAACACGACAGGCATCACATGTGAAGCGGGATCTGCTCACCCTTCCAATGTACTTAAGGCCTACTCTTTAGTAACACGACAGGTATCACAGGTGAAAGAGGATCTGCTCACCCTTCCAAAGTACTTAAGGTCTACTCTTTAGTAACACGACAGGTAGTACATGCGAAAGAGGATCTGCTCACCCTTCCAAAGTACTTAACGCCTACTCTTTAGTAACACGACAGGTATCACATGTGACCCAGGATCTGCTCACCCTTCCAAAGTATTTAAGGCCTACTCTTTAGTAACACGACAGGTATCACATGTGAAGTAGGATCTGCTCACCCTTCCAAAGTACTTAAGGCCTAATCTTTAGTAACACGACAGGTATCACATGTGAAGCAGGATCTGCTCACCCTTCCAAAGTACCTAACGCCTACTCTTTAGTAACACGACAGGTAGCACATGTGAAGCAGGATCTCCTCACCCTTCCAAAGTACTTAAGGCCTACTCGTTAGTAACACGACAGGTATCACATGTGAAGCAGGATCTGCTCACCCTTCCAAAGTACATAAGGCCTACTCTTTAGTAACACGACAGGTATCACATGTGAAGCAGGATCTGCTCACCCTTCCAAAGTACTTAACGCCTACTCTTTAGTAACACGACAGGTATCACATGTGAAGCATGATCTGCTCACCCTTCCAAAGTACTTAAGGCCTACTCTTTAGTAAGATGACAGGTATCACATGTGAAGCAGGATCTGCTCACCCTTCCAAAGTACTAAAGGCCTAATCTTTAGTAACACGACAGGTATCACCTGTGAAGCGAGTTCTACTCACCCTTCCGGAGTACTTAAGGCCTACTCTTTAGTAACACATGTATCACATATGGAGCAGGATCTGTTCACCCTTCTAAAGTGCTTAATGTCTACTCTTTAGTAACACGACAGGTATCACATGTGAAGCAGGATCTGCTCACCCTTCCAAAGTACTTAAGGCCTACTCTTTAGTAACACGACAGGTATCACATGTGAAGTAGGATCTGCTCACCCTTCCAAAGTACTTAAGGCCTACTCTTTAGTAACACGACAGGTATCACATGTGAAGCAGGATCTGCTCACCCTTCCAAAGTACCTAACGCCTACTCTTTAGTAACACGACAGGTAGCACATGTGAAGCAGGATCTGCTCACCCTTCCAAAGTACTTAAGGCCTAATCTTTAGTAACACGACAGGTATCACCTGTGAAGCGAGTTCTACTCACCCTTCTGGAGTACTTAAGGCCTACTCTTTAGTAATACATGTATCACATATGAAGCAGGATCTGTTCACCCTTCTAAAGTGCTTAGTGTCTACTCTTTAGTAACACGACAGGTATCACATGTGAAGCAGGATCTGCTCACCCTTCCAAAGAACTTAAGGCCTACTCTTTAGTAACACGACAGGTATCACATGTGAAGCAGGATCTGCTCACCCTTCCAAAGTAATTAAGGCCTACTCTTTAGTAACACGACAGGTATCATATGTGAAGCAGGATCTGCTCAACCTTCCAAAGTATTTAAGGCCTATTCTTTAGTAACACGACAGGCATCACATGTGAAGCGGGATCTGCTCACCCTTCCAATGTACTTAAGGCCTACTCTTTAGTAACACGACAGGTATCACAGGTGAAAGAGGATCTGCTCACCCTTCCAAAGTACTTAAGGTCTACTCTTTAGTAACACGACAGGTATTACATGCGAAAGAGGATCTGCTCACCCTTCCAAAGTACTTAACGCCTACTCTTTAGTAACACGACAGGTATCACATGTGACCCAGGATCTGCTCACCCTTCCAAAGTATTTAAGGCCTACTCTTTAGTAACACGACAGGTATCACATGTGAAGTA
The DNA here is from genome assembly GCA_963680875.1 of Bathymodiolus brooksi. Taxonomy (NCBI): domain Eukaryota; kingdom Metazoa; phylum Mollusca; class Bivalvia; order Mytilida; family Modiolidae; genus Bathymodiolus; species Bathymodiolus brooksi. Next base: position 24,049,710 of record OY804583.1, on the reverse strand, counting down.
GGATCTGCTCACCCTTCCAAAGTACTTAAGGCCTAATCTTTAGTAACACGACAGGTATCACATGTGAAGCAGGATCTGCTCACCCTTCCAAAGTACCTAACGCCTACTCTTTAGTAACACGACAGGTAGCACATGTGAAGCAGGATCTCCTCACCCTTCCAAAGTACTTAAGGCCTACTCGTTAGTAACATGACAGGTATCACATGTGAAGCAGGATCTTCTCACCCTTCCAAAGTACTTAAGGCCTACTGTTTAGAAACACGACAGGTATCACATGTGAAGCAGGATCTGCTCACCCTTCCAAAGTACTTAAGGCCTACTATTTAGTAACACGACAGGTATTTCATGTGCAGCAGGATCTGTTCACCCTTCCAGAGTACTTAAGGCCTACTCTTTAGTAACACGACAGGTATCACATGTGAAGCAGGATCTGCTCACCCTTCCAAAGTACTTAAGGCCTACTCTTTAGTAACACGACAGGTATCACATGTGAAGCAGGATCTGCTCACCTTTCCAAAGTACTTAAGGCCTACTCTTTAGTAACACGACAGGTATCACATCTGAAGCAGAATCTGCTCACCCTTCCAAAGTATTTAATGCCTACTCTTTAGTAACACGACAGGTATCACATGTGAAAGAGGATCTGCTCACCCTTCCAAAGTACTTAAAGTCTACTCTTTAGTAACACGACAGGTATCACAGGTGAAAGAGGATCTGCTCACCCTTCCAAAGTACTTAAGGTCTACTCTTTAGTAACACGACAGGTTTTACATGTGAAAGAGGATCCACTCACCCTTCCAAAGTACATAAGGTCTACTCTTTAGTAACACGACAGGTATCCCATGTGAAAGAGGATCTGCTCACCCTTCCAAAGTACTTAAGGTCTACTCTTTAGAAACACGACAGGTATCACATGTGAAGCAGGATCTGCTCACCCTTCCAAAGTACTTAAGGCCTACTCTTTAGTAACACGACAGGTATCACATGTGAAACAGGATCTGCTCACCCTTCCAAAGTACTTAACGCCTACTCTTTAGTAACACGACAGGTATCACATGTGAAGCAGGATCTGCTCACCCTTCCAAAGTACTTAAGGCCTAATCTTTAGTAACACGACAGGTATCACCTGTGAAGCGAGTTCTACTCACCCTTCTGGAGTACTTAAGGCCTACTCTTTAGTAATACATGTATCACATATGAAGCAGGATCTGTTCACCCTTCTAAAGTGCTTAGTGTCTACTCTTTAGTAACACGACAGGTATCACATGTGAAACAGGATCTGCTCACCCTTCCAAAGAACTTAAGGCCTACTCTTTAGTAACACGACAGGTATCACATGTGAAGCAGGATCTGCTCACCCTTCCAAAGTACTTAAGGCCTACTCTTTAGTAACACGACAGGTATCATATGTGAAGCAGGATCTGCTCACCCTTCCAAAGTACTTAAGGCCTACTCTTTAGTAACACGACAGGCATCACATGTGAAGCGGGATCTGCTCACCCTTCCAATGTACTTAAGGCCTTCTCTTTAGTAACACGACAGGTATCACAGGTGAAAGAGGATCTACTCACCCTTCCAAAGTACTTAAGGTCTACTCTTTAGTAACACGACAGGTATTACATGCGAAAGAGGATCTGCTCACCCTTCCAAAGTACTTAAGGTCTACTCTTTAGTAACACGACAGGTATCACATGTGAAAGAGGATCCGCGCACCCTTCCAAAGTACTTAAGGTCTACTCTTTAGTAACACGACAGGTATCACAGGTGAAAGAGGATCTGCTCACCCTTCCAAAGTACTTAAGGTCTACTCTTTAGTAACACGACAGGTATTACATGTGAAAGAGGATCTGCTCACCCTTCCAAAGTACTTAAGGTCTACTCTTTAGTAACACGACAGGTATCACATGTGAAAGAGGATCCGCGCACCCTTCCAAAGTACTTAAGGTCTACTCTTTAGAAACACGACAGGTATCACATGTGAAGCAGGATCTGCTCACCCTTCCAAAGTACTTAACGCCTACTCTTTAGTAACACGACAGGTATCACATGTGAAGCAGGATCTGCTCACCCTTCCAAAGTACTTAACGCCTACTCTTTAGTAACACGACAGGTATCACATGTGAAGCATGATCTGCTCACCCTTCCAAAGTACTTAAGGCCTACTCTTTAGTAAGATGACAGGTATCACATGTGAAGCAGGATCTGCTCACCCTTCCAAAGTACTAAAGGCCTAATCTTTAGTAACACGACAGGTATCACCTGTGAAGCGAGTTCTACTCACCCTTCCGGAGTACTTAAGGCCTACTCTTTAGTAACACATGTATCACATATGGAGCAGGATCTGTTCACCCTTCTAAAGTGCTTAATGTCTACTCTTTAGTAACACGACAGGTATCACATGTGAAGCAGGATCTGCTCACCCTTCCAAAGTACTTAAGGCCTACTCTTTAGTAACACGACAGGTATCACATGTGAAGTAGGATCTGTTCACCCTTCCAAAGTACTTAAGGCCTACTCTTTAGTAACACGACAGGTATCACATGTGAAGCAGGATCTGCTCACCCTTCCAAAGTACCTAACGCCTACTCTTTAGTAACACGACAGGTAGCACATGTGAAGCAGGATCTCCTCACCCTTCCAAAGTACTTAAGGCCTACTCGTTAGTAACATGACAGGTATCACATGTGAAGCAGGATCTTCTCACCCTTCCAAAGTACTTAAGGCCTACTGTTTAGAAACACGACAGGTATCACATGTGAAGCAGGATCTGCTCACCCTTCCAAAGTACTTAAGGCCTACTATTTAGTAACACGACAGGTATTTCACGTGCAGCAGGATCTGTTCACCCTTCCAGAGTACTTAAGGCCTACTCTTTAGTAACACGACAGGTATCACATGTGAAGCAGGATCTGCTCACCCTTCCAAAGTACTTAAGGCCTACTCTTTAGTAACACGACAGGTATCACATGTGAAGCAGGATCTGCTCACCTTTCCAAAGTACTTAAGGCCTACTCTTTAGTAACACGACAGGTATCACATCTGAAGCAGAATCTGCTCACCCTTCCAAAGTATTTAATGCCTACTCTTTAGTAACACGACAGGTATCACATGTGAAAGAGGATCTGCTCACCCTTCCAAAGTACTTAAAGTCTACTCTTTAGTAACACGACAGGTATCACAGGTGAAAGAGGATCTGCTCACCCTTCCAAAGTACTTAAGGTCTACTCTTTAGTAACACGACAGGTATTACATGTGAAAGAGGATCCACTCACCCTTCCAAAGTACTTAAGGTCTACTCTTTAGTAACACGACAGGTATCCCATGTGAAAGAGGATCTGCTCACCCTTCCAAAGTACTTAAGGTCTACTCTTTAGAAACACGACAGGTATCACATGTGAAGCAGGATCTGCTCACCCTTCCAAAGTACTTAAGGCCTACTCTTTAGTAACACGACAGGTATCACATGTGAAGCAGGATCTGCTCACCCTTCCAAAGTACTTAACGCCTACTCTTTAGTAACACGACAGGTATCACATGTGAAGCAGGATCTGCTCACCCTTCCAAAGTACTTAAGGCCTACTCTTTAGTAAGATGACAGGTATCACATGTGAAGCAGGATCTTCTCACCCTTCCAAAGTACTTAAGGCCTAATCTTTAGTAACACGACAGGTATCACCTGTGAAGCGAGTTCTACTCACCCTTCTGGAGTACTTAAGGCCTACTCTTTAGTAATACATGTATCACATATGAAGCAGGATCTGTTCACCCTTCTCAAGTGCTTAGTGTCTACTCTTTAGTAACACGACAGGTATCACATGTGAAGCAGGATCTGCTCACCCTTCCAAAGAACTTAAGGCCTACTCTTTAGTAACACGACAGGTATCACATGTGAAGCAGGATCTGCTCACCCTTCCAAAGTACTTAAGGCCTACTCTTTAGTAACACGACAGGTATCATATGTGAAGCAGAATCTGCTCACCCTTCCAAAGTACCTAACGCCTACTCTTTAGTAACACGACAGGTAGCACATGTGAAGCAGGATCTCCTCACCCTTCCAAAGTACTTAAGGCCTACTGTTTAGAAACACGACAGGTATCACATGTGAAGCAGGATCTGCTCACCCTTCCAAAGTACTTAAGGTCTACTCTTTAGTAACACGACAGGTATCACAGGTGAAAGAGGATCTGCTCACCCTTCCAAAGTACTTAAGGTCTACTCTTTAGTAACACGACAGGTATTACATGTGAAAGAGGATCTGCTCACCCTTCCAAAGTACTTAAGGTCTTCTCTTTAGTAACACGACAGGTATCACATGTGAAAGAGGATCCGCGCACCCTTCCAAAGTACTTAAGGTCTACTCTTTAGAAACACGACAGGTATCACATGTGAAGCAGGATCTGCTCACCCTTCCAAAGTTCATAAGGCCTACTCTTTAGTAACACGACAGGTATCACATGTGAAGCAGGATCTGCTCACCCTTCCAAAGTACTTAACGCCTACTCTTTAGTAACACGACAGGTATCACATGTGAAGCAGGATCTGCTCACCCTTCCAAAGTACTTAAGGCCTACTCTTTAGTAAGATGACAGGTATCACATGTGAAGCAGGATCTGCTCACCCTTCCAAGGTACTAAAGGCCTAATCTTTAGTAACACGACAGGTATCACCTGTGAAGCGAGTTCTACACACCCTTCCGGAGTACTTAAGGCCTACTCTTTAGTAACACATGTATCACATATGAAGCAGGATCTGTTCACCCTTCTAAAGTACTTAATGTCTACTCTTTAGCAACACGACAGGTATCACAGGTGAAAGAGGATCCGCGCACCCTTCCAAAGTACTTAAGGTCTACTCTTTAGAAACACGACAGGTATCACATGTGAAGCAGGATCTGCTCACCCTTCCAATGTACATAAGGCCTACTCTTTAGTAACACGACAGGTATCACATGTGAAGCAGGATCTGCTCACCCTTCCAAAGTACTTAACGCCTACTCTTTAGTAACACGACAGGTATCACATGTGAAGCAGGATCTGCTCACCCTTCCAAAGTACTTAAGGCCTACTCTTTAGTAACACGACAGGTATCACATGTGAAGCAGGATCTGCTCACCCTTCCAAAGTACCTAACGCCTACTCTTTAGTAACACGACAGGTAGCACATGTGAAGCAGGATCTCCTCACCCTTCCAAAGTACTTAAGGCCTACTCGTTAGTAACATGACAGGTATCACATGTGAAGCAGGATCTTCTCACCCTTCCAAAGTACTTAAGGCCTACTGTTTAGAAACACGACAGGTATCACATGTGAAGCAGGATCTGCTCACCCTTCCAAAGTACTTAAGGCCTACTCTTTAGTAACACGACAGGCATCACATGTGAAGCGGGATCTGCTCACCCTTCCAATGTACTTAAGGCCTACTCTTTAGTAACACGACAGGTATCACAGGTGAAAGAGGATCTGCACACCCTTCCAAAGTACTTAAGGTCTACTCTTTAGTAACACGACAGGTATTACATGCGAAAAAGGATCTGCTCACCCTTCCAAAGTACTTAAGGTCTACTCTTTAGTAACACGACAGGTATCACATGTGAAAGAGGATCCGCGCACCCTTCCAAAGTACTTAAGGTCTACTCTTTAGTAACACGACAGGTATCACAGGTGAAAGAGGATCTGCTCACCCTTCCAAAGTACTTAAGGTCTACTCTTTAGTAACACGACAGGTATTACATGTGAAAGAGGATCTGCTCACCCTTCCAAAGTACTTAAGGTCTTCTCTTTAGTAACACGACAGGTATCACATGTGAAAGAGGATCCGCGCACCCTTCCAAAGTACTTAAGGTCTACTCTTTAGAAACACGACAGGTATCACATGTGAAGCAGGATCTGCTCACCCTTCCAAAGTTCATAAGGCCTACTCTTTAGTAACACGACAGGTATCACATGTGAAGCAGGATCTGCTCACCCTTCCAAAGTACTTAACGCCTACTCTTTAGTAACACGACAGGTATCACATGTGAAGCAGGATCTGCTCACCCTTCCAAAGTACTTAAGGCCTACTCTTTAGTAAGATGACAGGTATCACATGTGAAGCAGGATCTGCTCACCCTTCCAAGGTACTAAAGGCCTAATCTTTAGTAACACGACAGGTATCACCTGTGAAGCGAGTTCTACACACCCTTCCGGAGTACTTAAGGCCTACTCTTTAGTAACACATGTATCACATATGAAGCAGGATCTGTTCACCCTTCTAAAGTACTTAATGTCTACTCTTTAGCAACACGACAGGTATCACAGGTGAAAGAGGATCCGCGCACCCTTCCAAAGTACTTAAGGTCTACTCTTTAGAAACACGACAGGTATCACATGTGAAGCAGGATCTGCTCACCCTTCCAATGTACATAAGGCCTACTCTTTAGTAACACGACAGGTATCACATGTGAAGCAGGATCTGCTCACCCTTCCAAAGTACTTAACGCCTACTCTTTAGTAACACGACAGGTATCACATGTGAAGCAGGATCTGCTCACCCTTCCAAAGTACTTAAGGCCTACTCTTTAGTAACACGAAAGGTATCACATGTGAAGCAGGATCTGCTCACCCTTCCAAAGTACCTAACGCCTACTCTTTAGTAACACGACAGGTAGCACATGTGAAGCAGGATCTCCTCACCCTTCCAAAGTACTTAAGGCCTACTCGTTAGTAACATGACAGGTATCACATGTGAAGCAGGATCTTCCCACCCTTCCAAAGTACTTAAGGCCTACTGTTTAGAAACACGACAGGTATCACATGTGAAGCAGGATCTGCTCACCCTTCCAAAGTACTTAAGGCTTACTATTTAGTAACACGACAGGTATTTCATGTGCAGCAGGATCTGTTCACCCTTCCAGAGTACTTAAGGCCTACTCTTTAGTAACACGACAGGTATCACATGTGAAGCAGGATCTGCTCACCCTTCCAAAGTACTTAAGGCCTACTCTTTAGTAACACGACAGGTATCACATGTGAAGCAGGATCTGCTCACCTTTCCAAAGTACTTAAGGCCTACTCTTTAGTAACACGACAGGTATCACATCTGAAGCAGAATCTGCTCACCCTTCCAAAGTATTTAATGCCTACTCTTTAGTAACACGACAGGTATCACATGTGAAAGAGGATCTGCTCACCCTTCCAAAGTACTTAAAGTCTACTCTTTAGTAACACGACAGGTATCACAGGTGAAAGAGGATCTGCTCACCCTTCCAAAGTACTTAAGGTCTACTCTTTAGTAACACGACAGGTATTACATGTGAAAGAGGATCCACTCACCCTTCCAAAGTACTTAAGGTCTACTCTTTAGTAACACGACAGGTATTACATGCGAAAGAGGATCTGCTCACCCTTCCAAAGTACTTAAGGTCTACTCTTTAGTAACACGACAGGTATCACATGTGAAAGAGGATCCGCGCACCCTTCCAAAGTACTTAAGGTCTACTCTTTAGTAACACGACAGGTATCACAGGTGAAAGAGGATCTGCTCACCCTTCCAAAGTACTTAAGGTCTACTCTTTAGTAACACGACAGGTATTACATGTGAAAGAGGATCTGCTCACCCTTCCAAAGTACTTAAGGTCTACTCTTTAGTAACACGACAGGTATCACATGTGAAAGAGGATCCGCGCACCCTTCCAAAGTACTTAAGGTCTACTCTTTAGAAACACGACAGGTATCACATGTGAAGCAGGATCTGCTCACCCTTCCAAAGTACTTAACGCCTACTCTTTAGTAACACGACAGGTATCACATGTGAAGCAGGATCTGCTCACCCTTCCAAAGTACTTAACGCCTACTCTTTAGTAACACGACAGGTATCACATGTGAAGCATGATCTGCTCACCCTTCCAAAGTACTTAAGGCCTACTCTTTAGTAAGATGACAGGTATCACATGTGAAGCAGGATCTGCTCACCCTTCCAAAGTACTAAAGGCCTAATCTTTAGTAACACGACAGGTATCACCTGTGAAGCGAGTTCTACTCACCCTTCCGGAGTACTTAAGGCCTACTCTTTAGTAACACATGTATCACATATGGAGCAGGATCTGTTCACCCTTCTAAAGTGCTTAATGTCTACTCTTTAGTAACACGACAGGTATCACATGTGAAGCAGGATCTGCTCACCCTTCCAAAGTACTTAAGGCCTACTCTTTAGTAACACGACAGGTATCACATGTGAAGTAGGATCTGTTCACCCTTCCAAAGTACTTAAGGCCTACTCTTTAGTAACACGACAGGTATCACATGTGAAGCAGGATCTGCTCACCCTTCCAAAGTACCTAACGCCTACTCTTTAGTAACACGACAGGTAGCACATGTGAAGCAGGATCTCCTCACCCTTCCAAAGTACTTAAGGCCTACTCGTTAGTAACATGACAGGTATCACATGTGAAGCAGGATCTTCTCACCCTTCCAAAGTACTTAAGGCCTACTGTTTAGAAACACGACAGGTATCACATGTGAAGCAGGATCTGCTCACCCTTCCAAAGTACTTAAGGCCTACTATTTAGTAACACGACAGGTATTTCACGTGCAGCAGGATCTGTTCACCCTTCCAGAGTACTTAAGGCCTACTCTTTAGTAACACGACAGGTATCACATGTGAAGCAGGATCTGCTCACCCTTCCAAAGTACTTAAGGCCTACTCTTTAGTAACACGACAGGTATCACATGTGAAGCAGGATCTGCTCACCTTTCCAAAGTACTTAAGGCCTACTCTTTAGTAACACGACAGGTATCACATCTGAAGCAGAATCTGCTCACCCTTCCAAAGTATTTAATGCCTACTCTTTAGTAACACGACAGGTATCACATGTGAAAGAGGATCTGCTCACCCTTCCAAAGTACTTAAAGTCTACTCTTTAGTAACACGACAGGTATCACAGGTGAAAGAGGATCTGCTCACCCTTCCAAAGTACTTAAGGTCTACTCTTTAGTAACACGACAGGTATTACATGTGAAAGAGGATCCACTCACCCTTCCAAAGTACTTAAGGTCTACTCTTTAGTAACACGACAGGTATCCCATGTGAAAGAGGATCTGCTCACCCTTCCAAAGTACTTAAGGTCTACTCTTTAGAAACACGACAGGTATCACATGTGAAGCAGGATCTGCTCACCCTTCCAAAGTACTTAAGGCCTACTCTTTAGTAACACGACAGGTATCACATGTGAAGCAGGATCTGCTCACCCTTCCAAAGTACTTAACGCCTACTCTTTAGTAACACGACAGGTATCACATGTGAAGCAGGATCTGCTCACCCTTCCAAAGTACTTAAGGCCTACTCTTTAGTAAGATGACAGGTATCACATGTGAAGCAGGATCTTCTCACCCTTCCAAAGTACTTAAGGCCTAATCTTTAGTAACACGACAGGTATCACCTGTGAAGCGAGTTCTACTCACCCTTCTGGAGTACTTAAGGCCTACTCTTTAGTAATACATGTATCACATATGAAGCAGGATCTGTTCACCCTTCTCAAGTGCTTAGTGTCTACTCTTTAGTAACACGACAGGTATCACATGTGAAGCAGGATCTGCTCACCCTTCCAAAGAACTTAAGGCCTACTCTTTAGTAACACGACAGGTATCACATGTGAAGCAGGATCTGCTCACCCTTCCAAAGTACTTAAGGCCTACTCTTTAGTAACACGACAGGTATCATATGTGAAGCAGAATCTGCTCACCCTTCCAAAGTACCTAACGCCTACTCTTTAGTAACACGACAGGTAGCACATGTGAAGCAGGATCTCCTCACCCTTCCAAAGTACTTAAGGCCTACTGTTTAGAAACACGACAGGTATCACATGTGAAGCAGGATCTGCTCACCCTTCCAAAGTACTTAAGGTCTACTCTTTAGTAACACGACAGGTATCACAGGTGAAAGAGGATCTGCTCACCCTTCCAAAGTACTTAAGGTCTACTCTTTAGTAACACGACAGGTATTACATGTGAAAGAGGATCTGCTCACCCTTCCAAAGTACTTAAGGTCTTCTCTTTAGTAACACGACAGGTATCACATGTGAAAGAGGATCCGCGCACCCTTCCAAAGTACTTAAGGTCTACTCTTTAGAAACACGACAGGTATCACATGTGAAGCAGGATCTGCTCACCCTTCCAAAGTTCATAAGGCCTACTCTTTAGTAACACGACAGGTATCACATGTGAAGCAGGATCTGCTCACCCTTCCAAAGTACTTAACGCCTACTCTTTAGTAACACGACAGGTATCACATGTGAAGCAGGATCTGCTCACCCTTCCAAAGTACTTAAGGCCTACTCTTTAGTAAGATGACAGGTATCACATGTGAAGCAGGATCTGCTCACCCTTCCAAGGTACTAAAGGCCTAATCTTTAGTAACACGACAGGTATCACCTGTGAAGCGAGTTCTACACACCCTTCCGGAGTACTTAAGGCCTACTCTTTAGTAACACATGTATCACATATGAAGCAGGATCTGTTCACCCTTCTAAAGTACTTAATGTCTACTCTTTAGCAACACGACAGGTATCACAGGTGAAAGAGGATCCGCGCACCCTTCCAAAGTACTTAAGGTCTACTCTTTAGAAACACGACAGGTATCACATGTGAAGCAGGATCTGCTCACCCTTCCAATGTACATAAGGCCTACTCTTTAGTAACACGACAGGTATCACATGTGAAGCAGGATCTGCTCACCCTTCCAAAGTACTTAACGCCTACTCTTTAGTAACACGACAGGTATCACATGTGAAGCAGGATCTGCTCACCCTTCCAAAGTACTTAAGGCCTACTCTTTAGTAACACGACAGGTATCACATGTGAAGCAGGATCTGCTCACCCTTCCAAAGTACCTAACGCCTACTCTTTAGTAACACGACAGGTAGCACATGTGAAGCAGGATCTCCTCACCCTTCCAAAGTACTTAAGGCCTACTCGTTAGTAACATGACAGGTATCACATGTGAAGCAGGATCTTCTCACCCTTCCAAAGTACTTAAGGCCTACTGTTTAGAAACACGACAGGTATCACATGTGAAGCAGGATCTGCTCACCCTTCCAAAGTACTTAAGGCCTACTCTTTAGTAACACGACAGGCATCACATGTGAAGCGGGATCTGCTCACCCTTCCAATGTACTTAAGGCCTACTCTTTAGTAACACGACAGGTATCACAGGTGAAAGAGGATCTGCACACCCTTCCAAAGTACTTAAGGTCTACTCTTTAGTAACACGACAGGTATTACATGCGAAAGAGGATCTGCTCACCCTTCCAAAGTACTTAAGGTCTACTCTTTAGTAACACGACAGGTATCACATGTGAAAGAGGATCCGCGCACCCTTCCAAAGTACTTAAGGTCTACTCTTTAGTAACACGACAGGTATCACAGGTGAAAGAGGATCTGCTCACCCTTCCAAAGTACTTAAGGTCTACTCTTTAGTAACACGACAGGTATTACATGTGAAAGAGGATCTGCTCACCCTTCCAAAGTACTTAAGGTCTTCTCTTTAGTAACACGACAGGTATCACATGTGAAAGAGGATCCGCGCACCCTTCCAAAGTACTTAAGGTCTACTCTTTAGAAACACGACAGGTATCACATGTGAAGCAGGATCTGCTCACCCTTCCAAAGTTCATAAGGCCTACTCTTTAGTAACACGACAGGTATCACATGTGAAGCAGGATCTGCTCACCCTTCCAAAGTACTTAACGCCTACTCTTTAGTAACACGACAGGTATCACATGTGAAGCAGGATCTGCTCACCCTTCCAAAGTACTTAAGGCCTACTCTTTAGTAAGATGACAGGTATCACATGTGAAGCAGGATCTGCTCACCCTTCCAAGGTACTAAAGGCCTAATCTTTAGTAACACGACAGGTATCACCTGTGAAGCGAGTTCTACACACCCTTCCGGAGTACTTAAGGCCTACTCTTTAGTAACACATGTATCACATATGAAGCAGGATCTGTTCACCCTTCTAAAGTACTTAATGTCTACTCTTTAGCAACACGACAGGTATCACAGGTGAAAGAGGATCCGCGCACCCTTCCAAAGTACTTAAGGTCTACTCTTTAGAAACACGACAGGTATCACATGTGAAGCAGGATCTGCTCACCCTTCCAATGTACATAAGGCCTACTCTTTAGTAACACGACAGGTATCACATGTGAAGCAGGATCTGCTCACCCTTCCAAAGTACTTAACGCCTACTCTTTAGTAACACGACAGGTATCACATGTGAAGCAGGATCTGCTCACCCTTCCAAAGTACTTAAGGCCTACTCTTTAGTAACACGACAGGTATCACATGTGAAGCAGGATCTGCTCACCCTTCCAAAGTACCTAACGCCTACTCTTTAGTAACACGACAGGTAGCACATGTGAAGCAGGATCTCCTCACCCTTCCAAAGTACTTAAGGCCTACTCGTTAGTAACATGACAGGTATCACATGTGAAGCAGGATCTTCCCACCCTTCCAAAGTACTTAAGGCCTACTGTTTAGAAACACGACAGGTATCACATGTGAAGCAGGATCTGCTCACCCTTCCAAAGTACTTAAGGCTTACTATTTAGTAACACGACAGGTATTTCATGTGCAGCAGGATCTGTTCACCCTTCCAGAGTACTTAAGGCCTACTCTTTAGTAACACGACAGGTATCACATGTGAAGCAGGATCTGCTCACCCTTCCAAAGTACTTAAGGCCTACTCTTTAGTAACACGACAGGTATCACATGTGAAGCAGGATCTGCTCACCTTTCCAAAGTACTTAAGGCCTACTCTTTAGTAACACGACAGGTATCACATCTGAAGCAGAATCTGCTCACCCTTCCAAAGTATTTAATGCCTACTCTTTAGTAACACGACAGGTATCACATGTGAAAGAGGATCTGCTCACCCTTCCAAAGTACTTAAAGTCTTCTCTTTAGTAACACGACAGGTATCACATGTGAAAGAGGATCCGCGCACCCTTCCAAAGTACTTAAGGTCTACTCTTTAGAAACACGACAGGTATCACATGTGAAGCAGGATCTGCTCACCCTTCCAAAGTTCATAAGGCCTACTCTTTAGTAACACGACAGGTATCACATGTGAAGCAGGATCTGCTCACCCTTCCAAAGTACTTAACGCCTACTCTTTAGTAACACGACAGGTATCACATGTGAAGCAGGATCTGCTCACCCTTCCAAAGTACTTAAGGCCTACTCTTTAGTAAGATGACAGGTATCACATGTGAAGCAGGATCTGCTCACCCTTCCAAGGTACTAAAGGCCTAATCTTTAGTAACACGACAGGTATCACCTGTGAAGCGAGTTCTACACACCCTTCCGGAGTACTTAAGGCCTACTCTTTAGTAACACATGTATCACATATGAAGCAGGATCTGTTCACCCTTCTAAAGTACTTAATGTCTACTCTTTAGCAACACGACAGGTATCACAGGTGAAAGAGGATCCGCGCACCCTTCCAAAGTACTTAAGGTCTACTCTTTAGAAACACGACAGGTATCACATGTGAAGCAGGATCTGCTCACCCTTCCAATGTACATAAGGCCTACTCTTTAGTAACACGACAGGTATCACATGTGAAGCAGGATCTGCTCACCCTTCCAAAGTACTTAACGCCTACTCTTTAGTAACACGACAGGTATCACATGTGAAGCAGGATCTGCTCACCCTTCCAAAGTACTTAAGGCCTACTCTTTAGTAACACGACAGGTATCACATGTGAAGCAGGATCTGCTCACCCTTCCAAAGTACCTAACGCCTACTCTTTAGTAACACGACAGGTAGCACATGTGAAGCAGGATCTCCTCACCCTTCCAAAGTACTTAAGGCCTACTCGTTAGTAACATGACAGGTATCACATGTGAAGCAGGATCTTCCCACCCTTCCAAAGTACTTAAGGCCTACTGTTTAGAAACACGACAGGTATCACATGTGAAGCAGGATCTGCTCACCCTTCCAAAGTACTTAAGGCTTACTATTTAGTAACACGACAGGTATTTCATGTGCAGCAGGATCTGTTCACCCTTCCAGAGTACTTAAGGCCTACTCTTTAGTAACACGACAGGTATCACATGTGAAGCAGGATCTGCTCACCCTTCCAAAGTACTTAAGGCCTACTCTTTAGTAACACGACAGGTATCACATGTGAAGCAGGATCTGCTCACCTTTCCAAAGTACTTAAGGCCTACTCTTTAGTAACACGACAGGTATCACATCTGAAGCAGAATCTGCTCACCCTTCCAAAGTATTTAATGCCTACTCTTTAGTAACACGACAGGTATCACATGTGAAAGAGGATCTGCTCACCCTTCCAAAGTACTTAAAGTCTACTCTTTAGTAACACGACAGGTATCACAGGTGAAAGAGGATCTGCTCACCCTTCCAAAGTACTTAAGGTCTACTCTTTAGTAACACGACAGGTATTACATGTGAAAGAGGATCCACTCACCCTTCCAAAGTACTTAAGGTCTACTCTTTAGTAACACGACAGGTATCCCATGTGAAAGAGGATCTGCTCACCCTTCCAAAGTACTTAAGGTCTACTCTTTAGAAACACGACAGGTATCACATGTGAAGCAGGATCTGCTCACCCTTCCAAAGTACTTAAGGCCTACTCTTTAGTAACACGACAGGTATCACATGTGAAGCAGGATCTGCTCACCCTTCCAAAGTACTTAACGCCTACTCTTTAGTAACACGACAGGTATCACATGTGAAGCAGGATCTGCTCACCCTTCCAAAGTACTTAAGGCCTACTCTTTAGTAAGATGACAGGTATCACATGTGAAGCAGGATCTGGTCACCCTTCCAAAGTACTTAAGGCCTAATCTTTAGTAACACGACAGGTATCACCTGTGAAGCGAGTTCTACTCACCCTTCTGGAGTACTTAAGGCCTACTCTTTAGTAATACATGTATCACATATGAAGCAGGATCTGTTCACCCTTCTAAAGTGCTTAGTGTCTACTCTTTAGTAACACGACAGGTATCACATGTGAAGCAGGATCTGCTCACCCTTCCAAAGAACTTAAGGCCTACTCTTTAGTAACACGACAGGTATCACAGGTGAAGCAGGATCTGCTCACCCTTCCAAAGTACTTAAGGCCTACTCTTTAGTAACACGACAGGTATCATATGTGAAGCAGAATCTGCTCACCCTTCCAAAGTACCTAACGCCTACTCTTTAGTAACACGACAGGTAGCACATGTGAAGCAGGATCTCGTCACCCTTCCAAAGTACTTAAGGCCTACTGTTTAGAAACACGACAGGTATCACATGTGAAGCAGGATCTGCTCACCCTTCCAAAGTACTTAAGGCCTACTCTTTAGTAACACGACAGGCATCACATGTGAAGCGGGATCTGCTCACCCTTCCAATGTACTTAAGGCCTACTCTTTAGTAACACGACAGGTATCACAGGTGAAAGAGGATCTGCACACCCTTCCAAAGTACTTAAGGTCTACTCTTTAGTAACACGACAGGTATTACATGCGAAAGAGGATCTGCTCACCCTTCCAAAGTACTTAAGGTCTACTCTTTAGTAACACGACAGGTATTACATGTGAAAGAGGATCTGCTCACCCTTCCAAAGTACTTAAGGTCTTCTCTTTAGTAACACGACAGGTATCACATGTGAAAGAGGATCCGCGCACCCTTCCAAAGTACTTAAGGTCTACTCTTTAGAAACACGACAGGTATCACATGTGAAGCAGGATCTGCTCACCCTTCCAAAGTTCATAAGGCCTACTCTTTAGTAACACGACAGGTATCACATGTGAAGCAGGATCTGCTCACCCTTCCAAAGTACTTAACGCCTACTCTTTAGTAACACGACAGGTATCACATGTGAAGCAGGATCTGCTCACCCTTCCAAAGTACTTAAGGCCTACTCTTTAGTAAGATGACAGGTATCACATGTGAAGCAGGATCTGCTCACCCTTCCAAGGTACTAAAGGCCTAATCTTTAGTAACACGACAGGTATCACCTGTGAAGCGAGTTCTACACACCCTTCCGGAGTACTTAAGGCCTACTCTTTAGTAACACATGTATCACATATGAAGCAGGATCTGTTCACCCTTCTAAAGTACTTAATGTCTACTCTTTAGCAACACGACAGGTATCACAGGTGAAAGAGGATCCGCGCACCCTTCCAAAGTACTTAAGGTCTACTCTTTAGAAACACGACAGGTATCACATGTGAAGCAGGATCTGCTCACCCTTCCAATGTACATAAGGCCTACTCTTTAGTAAAACGACAGGTATCACATGTGAAGCAGGATCTGCTCACCCTTCCAAAGTACTTAACGCCTACTCTTTAGTAACACGACAGGTATCACATGTGAAGCAGGATCTGCTCACCCTTCCAAAGTACTTAAGGCCTACTCTTTAGTAACACGACAGGTATCACATGTGAAGCAGGATCTGCTCACCCTTCCAAAGTACCTAACGCCTACTCTTTAGTAACACGACAGGTAGCACATGTGAAGCAGGATCTCCTCACCCTTCCAAAGTACTTAAGGCCTACTCGTTAGTAACATGACAGGTATCACATGTGAAGCAGGATCTTCTCACCCTTCCAAAGTACTTAAGGCCTACTGTTTAGAAACACGACAGGTATCACATGTGAAGCAGGATCTGCTCACCCTTCCAAAGTACTTAAGGCTTACTATTTAGTAACACGACAGGTATTTCATGTGCAGCAGGATCTGTTCACCCTTCCAGAGTACTTAAGGCCTACTCTTTAGTAACACGACAGGTATCACATGTGAAGCAGGATCTGCTCACCCTTCCAAAGTACTTAAGGCCTACTCTTTAGTAACACGACAGGTATCACATGTGAAGCAGGATCTGCTCACCTTTCCAAAGTACTTAAGGCCTACTCTTTAGTAACACGACAGGTATCACATCTGAAGCAGAATCTGCTCACCCTTCCAAAGTATTTAATGCCTACTCTTTAGTAACACGACAGGTATCACATGTGAAAGAGGATCTGCTCACCCTTCCAAAGTACTTAAAGTCTACTCTTTAGTAACACGACAGGTATCACAGGTGAAAGAGGATCTGCTCACCCTTCCAAAGTACTTAAGGTCTACTCTTTAGTAACACGACAGGTATTACATGTGAAAGAGGATCCACTCACCCTTCCAAAGTACTTAAGGTCTACTCTTTAGTAACACGACAGGTATCCCATGTGAAAGAGGATCTGCTCACCCTTCCAAAGTACTTAAGGTCTACTCTTTAGAAACACGACAGGTATCACATGTGAAGCAGGATCTGCTCACCCTTCCAAAGTACTTAAGGCCTACTCTTTAGTAACACGACAGGTATCACATGTGAAGCAGGATCTGCTCACCCTTCCAAAGTACTTAACGCCTACTCTTTAGTAACACGACAGGTATCACATGTGAAGCAGGATCTGCTCACCCTTCCAAAGTACTTAAGGCCTACTCTTTAGTAAGATGACAGGTATCACATGTGAAGCAGGATCTGCTCACCCTTCCAAAGTACTTAAGGCCTAATCTTTAGTAACACGACAGGTATCACCTGTGAAGCGAGTTCTACTCACCCTTCTGGAGTACTTAAGGCCTACTCTTTAGTAATACATGTATCACATATGAAGCAGGATCTGTTCACCCTTCTAAAGTGCTTAGTGTCTACTCTTTAGTAACACGACAGGTATCACATGTGAAGCAGGATCTGCTCACCCTTCCAAAGAACTTAAGGCCTACTCTTTAGTAACACGACAGGTATCACAGGTGAAGCAGGATCTGCTCACCCTTCCAAAGTACTTAAGGCCTACTCTTTAGTAACACGACAGGTATCATATGTGAAGCAGAATCTGCTCACCCTTCCAAAGTACCTAACGCCTACTCTTTAGTAACACGACAGGTAGCACATGTGAAGCAGGATCTGCTCACCCTTCCAAAGTACTTAAGGCCTACTGTTTAGAAACACGACAGGTATCACATGTGAAGCAGGATCTGCTCACCCTTCCAAAGTACTTAAGGCCTACTCTTTAGTAACACGACAGGCATCACATGTGAAGCGGGATCTGCTCACCCTTCCAATGTACTTAAGGCCTACTCTTTAGTAACACGACAGGTATCACAGGTGAAAGAGGATCTGCACACCCTTCCAAAGTACTTAAGGTCTACTCTTTAGTAACACGACAGGTATTACATGCGAAAGAGGATCTGCTCACCCTTCCAAAGTACTTAAGGTCTACTCTTTAGTAACACGACAGGTATCACATGTGAAAGAGGATCCGCGCACCCTTCCAAAGTACTTAAGGTCTACTCTTTAGTAACACGACAGGTATCACAGGTGAAAGAGGATCTGCTCACCCTTCCAAAGTACTTAAGGTCTACTCTTTAGTAACACGACAGGTATTACATGTGAAAGAGGATCTGCTCACCCTTCCAAAGTACTTAAGGTCTACTCTTTAGTAACACGACAGGTATCACATGTGAAAGAGGGTCCGCGCACCCTTCCAAAGTACTTAAGGTCTACTCTTTAGAAACACGACAGGTATCACATGTGAAGCAGGATCTGCTCACCCTTCCAAAGTACATAAGGCCTACTCTTTAGTAACACGACAGGTATCACATGTGAAGCAGGATCTGCTCACCCTTCCAAAGTACTTAACGCCTACTCTTTAGTAACACGACAGGTATCACATGTGAAGCAGGATCTGCTCACCCTTCCAAAGTACTTAAGGCCTACTCTTTAGTAAGATGACAGGTATCACATGTGAAGCAGGATCTGCTCACCCTTCCAAAGTACTTAAGGCCTACTCTTTAGTAACACGACAGGTATCACATGTGAAGCAGGATCTGCTCACCTTTCCAAAGTACTTAAGGCCTACTCTTTAGTAACACGACAGGTATCACATCTGAAGCAGAATCTGCTCACCCTTCCAAAGTATTTAATGCCTACTCTTTAGTAACACGACAGGTATCACATGTGAAAGAGGATCTGCTCACCCTTCCAAAGTACTTAAAGTCTACTCTTTAGTAACACGACAGGTATCACAGGTGAAAGAGGATCTGCTCACCCTTCCAAAGTACTTAAGGTCTACTCTTTAGTAACACGACAGGTATTACATGTGAAAGAGGATCCACTCACCCTGCCAAAGTACTTAAGGTCTACTCTTTAGTAACACGACAGGTATCCCATGTGAAAGAGGATCTGCTCACCCTTCCAAAGTACTTAAGGTCTACTCTTTAGAAACACGACAGGTATCACATGTGAAGCAGGATCTGCTCACCCTTCCAAAGTACTTAAGGCCTACTCTTTAGTAACACGACAGGTATCACATGTGAAGCAGGATCTGCTCACCCTTCCAAAGTACTTAACGCCTACTCTTTAGTAACACGACAGGTATCACATGTGAAGCAGGATCTGCTCACCCTTCCAAAGTACTTAAGGCCTACTCTTTAGTAAGATGACAGGTATCACATGTGAAGCAGGATCTGCTCACCCTTCCAAAGTACTTAAGGCCTAATCTTTAGTAACACGACAGGTATCACCTGTGAAGCGAGTTCTACTCACCCTTCTGGAGTACTTAAGGCCTACTCTTTAGTAATACATGTATCACATATGAAGCAGGATCTGTTCACCCTTCTAAAGTGCTTAGTGTCTACTCTTTAGTAACACGACAGGTATCACATGTGAAGCAGGATCTGCTCACCCTTCCAAAGAACTTAAGGCCTACTCTTTAGTAACACGACAGGTATCACAGGTGAAGCAGGATCTGCTCACCCTTCCAAAGTACTTAAGGCCTACTCTTTAGTAACACGACAGGTATCATATGTGAAGCAGAATCTGCTCACCCTTCCAAAGTACCTAACGCCTACTCTTTAGTAACACGACAGTTAGCACATGTGAAGCAGGATCTCATCACCCTTCCAAAGTACTTAAGGCCTACTGTTTAGAAACACGACAGGTATCACATGTGAAGCAGGATCTGCTCACCCTTCCAAAGTACTTAAGGCCTACTCTTTAGTAACACGACAGGCATCACATGTGAAGCGGGATCTGCTCACCCTTCCAATGTACTTAAGGCCTACTCTTTAGTAACACGACAGGTATCACAGGTGAAAGAGGATCTGCACACCCTTCCAAAGTACTTAAGGTCTACTCTTTAGTAACACGACAGGTATTACATGCGAAAGAGGATCTGCTCACCCTTCCAAAGTACTTAAGGTCTACTCTTTAGTAACACGACAGGTATCACATGTGAAAGAGGATCCGCGCACCCTTCCAAAGTACTTAAGGTCTACTCTTTAGTAACACGACAGGTATCACAGGTGAAAGAGGATCTGCTCACCCTTCCAAAGTACTTAAGGTCTACTCTTTAGTAACACGACAGGTATTACATGTGAAAGAGGATCTGCTCACCCTTCCAAAGTACTTAAGGTCTACTCTTTAGTAACACGACAGGTATCACATGTGAAAGAGGGTCCGCGCACCCTTCCAAAGTACTTAAGGTCTACTCTTTAGAAACACGACAGGTATCACATGTGAAGCAGGATCTGCTCACCCTTCCAAAGTACATAAGGCCTACTCTTTAGTAACACGACAGGTATCACATGTGAAGCAGGATCTGCTCACCCTTCCAAAGTACTTAACGCCTACTCTTTAGTAACACGACAGGTATCACATGTGAAGCAGGATCTGCTCACCCTTCCAAAGTACTTAAGGCCTACTCTTTAGTAAGATGACAGGTATCACATGCGAAGCAGGATCTGCTCACCCTTCCAAAGTACTAAAGGCCTAATCTTTAGTAACACGACAGGTATCACCTGTGAAGCGAGTTCTACTCACCCTTCCGGAGTACTTAAGGCCTACTCTTTAGTAACACATGTATCACATATGAAGCAGGATCTGTTCACCCTTCTAAAGTGCTTAATGTCTACTCTTTAGTAACACGACAGGTATCACAGGTGAAAGAGGATTCGCGCACCCTTCCAAAGTACTTAAAGTCTACTCTTTAGAAACACGACAGGTATCACATGTGAAACAGGATCTGCTCACCCTTCCAAAGTACATAAGGCCTACTCTTTAGTAACACGACAGGTATCACATGTGAAGCAGGATCTGCTCACCCTTCCAAAGTACTTAACGCCTACTCTTTAGTAACACGACAGGTATCACATGTGAAGCAGGATCTGCTCACCCTTCCAAAGTACTTAAGGCCTACTCTTTAGTAACACGACAGGTATCACATGTGAAGTAGGATCTGCTCACCCTTCCAAAGTACTTAAGGCCTAATCTTTAGTAACACGACAGGTATCACATGTGAAGCAGGATCTGCTCACCCTTCCAAAGTACCTAACGCCTACTCTTTAGTAACACGACAGGTAGCACATGTGAAGCAGGATCTCCTCACCCTTCCAAAGTACTTAAGGCCTACTCGTTAGTAACATGACAGGTATCACATGTGAAGCAGGATCTTCTCACCCTTCCAAAGTACTTAAGGCCTACTGTTTAGAAACACGACAGGTATCACATGTGAAGCAGGATCTGCTCACCCTTCCAAAGTACTTAACGCCTACTCTTTAGTAACACGACAGGTATCACATGTGAAGCAGGATCTGCTCACCCTTCCAAAGTACATAAGGCCTACTCTTTAGTAACACGACAGGTATCACATGTGAAGCAGGATCTGCTCACCCTTCCAAAGTACTTAACGCCTACTCTTTAGTAACACGACAGGTATCACATGTGAAGCAGGATCTGCTCACCCTTCCAAAGTACTTAAGGCCTACTCTTTAGTAAGATGACAGGTATCACATGTGAAGCAGGATCTGCTCACCCTTCCAAAGTACTAAAGGCCTAATCTTTAGTAACACGACAGGTATCACATGTGAAGCGAGTTCTACTCACCCTTCCGGAGTACTTAAGGCCTACTCTTTAGTAACACATGTATCACATATGAAGCAGGATTTGTTCACCCTTCTAAAGTGCTTAATGTCTACTCTTTAGTAACACGACAGGTATCACAGGTGAAAGAGGATCCGCGCACCCTTCCAAAGTACTTAAAGTCTACTCTTTAGAAACACGACAGGTATCACATGTGAAGCAGGATCTGCTCACCCTTCCAAAGTACATAAGGCCTACTCTTTAGTAACACGACAGGTATCACATGTGAAGCAGGATCTGCTCACCCTTCCAAAGTACTTAACGCCTACTCTTTAGTAACACGACAGGCATCACATGTGAAGCGGGATCTGCTCACCCTTCCAATGTACTTAAGGCCTACTCTTTAGTAACACGACAGGTATCACAGGTGAAAAACGATCTGCACACCCTTCCAAAGTACTTAAGGTCTACTCTTTAGTAACACGACAGGTATTACATGCGAAAGAGGATCTGCTCACCCTTCCAAAGTACTTAAGGTCTACTCTTTAGTAACACGACAGGTATCACATGTGAAAGAGGATCCGCGCACCCTTCCAAAGTACTTAAGGTCTACTCTTTAGTAACACGACAGGTATCACAGGTGAAAGAGGATCTGCTCACCCTTCCAAAGTACTTAAGGTCTACTCTTTAGTAACACGACAGGTATTACATGTGAAAGAGGATCTGCTCACCCGTCCAAAGTACTTAAGGTCTACTCTTTAGTAACACGACAGGTATCACATGTGAAAGAGGGTCCGCGCACCCTTCCAAAGTACTTAAGGTCTACTCTTTAGAAACACGACAGGTATCACATGTGAAGCAGGATCTGCTCACCCTTCCAAAGTACATAAGGCCTACTCTTTAGTAACACGACAGGTATCACATGTGAAGCAGGATCTGCTCACCCTTCCAAAGTACTTAACGCCTACTCTTTAGTAACACGACAGGTATCACATGTGAAGCAGGATCTGCTCACCCTTCCAAAGTACTTAAGGCCTACTCTTTAGTAAGATGACAGGTATCACATGCGAAGCAGGATCTGCTCACCCTTCCAAAGTACTAAAGGCCTAATCTTTAGTAACACGACAGGTATCACCTGTGAAGCGAGTTCTACTCACCCTTCCGGAGTACTTAAGGCCTACTCTTTAGTAACACATGTATCACATATGAAGCAGGATCTGTTCACCCTTCTAAAGTGCTTAATGTCTACTCTTTAGTAACACGACAGGTATCACAGGTGAAAGAGGATCCGCGCACCCTTCCAAAGTACTTAAAGTCTACTCTTTAGAAACACGACAGGTATCACATGTGAAGCAGGATCTGCTCACCCTTCCAAAGTACATAAGGCCTACTCTTTAGTAACACGACAGGTATCACATGTGAAGCAGGATCTGCTCACCCTTCCAAAGTACTTAACGCCTACTCTTTAGTAACACGACAGGTATCACATGTGAAGCAGGATCTGCTCACCCTTCCAAAGTACTTAAGGCCTACTCTTTAGTAACACGACAGGTATCACATGTGAAGTAGGATCTGCTCACCCTTCCAAAGTACTTAAGGCCTAATCTTTAGTAACACGACAGGTATCACATGTGAAGCAGGATCTGCTCACCCTTCCAAAGTACCTAACGCCTACTCTTTAGTAACACGACAGGTAGCACATGTAAAGCAGGATCTCCACACCCTTCCAAAGTACTTAAGGCCTACTCGTTAGTAACATGACAGGTATCACATGTGAAGCAGGATCTTCTCACCCTTCCAAAGTACTTAAGGCCTACTGTTTAGAAACACGACAGGTATCACATGTGAAGCAGGATCTGCTCACCCTTCCAAAGTACTTAACGCCTACTCTTTAGTAACACGACAGGTATCACATGTGAAGCAGGATCTGCTCACCCTTCCAAAGTACATAAGGCCTACTCTTTAGTAACACGACAGGTATCACATGTGAAGCAGGATCTGCTCACCCTTCCAAAGTACTTAACGCCTACTCTTTAGTAACACGACAGGTATCACATGTGAAGCAGGATCTGCTCACCATTCCAAAGTACTTAAGGCCTACTCTTTAGTAAGATGACAGGTATCACATGTGAAGCAGGATCTGCTCACCCTTCCAAAGTACTAAAGGCCTAATCTTTAGTAACACGACAGGTATCACCTGTGAAGCGAGTTCTACTCACCCTTCCGGAGTACTTAAGGCCTACTCTTTAGTAACACATGTATCACATATGAAGCAGGATCTGTTCACCCTTCTAAAGTGCTTAATGTCTACTCTTTAGTAACACGACAGGTATCACAGGTGAAAGAGGATCCGCGCACCCTTCCAAAGTACTTAAAGTCTACTCTTTAGAAACACGACAGGTATCACATGTGAAGCAGGATCTGCTCACCCTTCCAAAGTACATAAGGCCTACTCTTTAGTAACACGACAGGTATCACATGTGAAGCAGGATCTGCTCACCCTTCCAAAGTACTTAACGCCTACTCTTTAGTAACACGACAGGTATCACATGTGAAGCAGGATCTGCTCACCCTCCCAAAGTAATTAAGGCCTACTCTTTAGTAACACGACAGGTATCACATGTGAAGTAGGATCTGTTCACCCTTCCAAAGTACTTAAGGCCTAATCTTTAGTAACACGACAGGTATCACATGTGAAGCAGGATCTGCTCACCCTTCCAAAGTACCTAACGCCTACTCTTTAGTAACACGACAGGTAGCACATGTGAAGCAGGATCTCCTCACCCTTCCAAAGTACTTAAGGCCTACTCGTTAGTAACATGACAGGTTTCACATGTGAAGCAGGATCTTCTCACCCTTCCAAAGTACTTAAGGCCTACTGTTTTGAAACACGACAGGTATCACATGTGAAGCAGGATCTGCTCACCCTTCCAAAGTACTTAACGCCTACTCTTTAGTAACACGACAGGTATCACATGTGAAGCAGGATCTGCTCACCCTTCCAAAGTACTTAAGGCCTACTCTTTAGTAACACGACAGGTATCACATGTGAAGCAGGATCTGCTCACCCTTCCAAAGTACCTAACGCCTACTCTTTAGTAACACGACAGGTAGCACATGTGAAGCAGGATCTCCTCACCCTTCCAAAGTACTTAAGGCCTACTCGTTAGTAACATGACAGGTATCACATGTGAAGCAGGATCTTCTCACCCTTCCAAAGTACTTAAGGCCTACTGTTTAGAAACACGACAGGTATCACATGTGAAGCAGGATCTGCTCACCCTTCCAAAGTACATAAGGCTTACTATTTAGTAACACGACAGGTATTTCATGTGCAGCAGGATCTGTTCACCCTTCCAGAGTACTTAAGGCCTACTCTTTAGTAACACGACAGGTATCACATGTGAAGCAGGATCTGCTCACCCTTCCAAAGTACTTAAGGCCTACTCTTTAGTAACACGACAGGTATCACATGTGAAGCAGGATCTGCTCACCTTTCCAAAGTACTTAAGGCCTACTCTTTAGTAACACGACAGGTATCACATCTGAAGCAGAATCTGCTCACCCTTCCAAAGTATTTAATGCCTACTCTTTAGTAACACGACAGGTATCACATGTGAAAGAGGATCTGCTCACCCTTCCAAAGTACTTAAAGTCTACTCTTTAGTAACACGACAGGTATCACAGGTGAAAGAGGATCTGCTCACCCTTCCAAAGTACTTAAGGTCTACTCTTTAGTAACACGACAGGTATTACATGTGAAAGAGGATCCACTCACCCTTCCAAAGTACTTAAGGTCTATTCTTTAGTAACACGACAGGTATCCCATGTGAAAGAGGATCTGCTCACCCTTCCAAAGTACTTAAGGTCTACTCTTTAGAAACACGACAGGTATCACATGTGAAGCAGGATCTGCTCACCCTTCCAAAGTACTTAAGGCCTACTCTTTAGTAACACGACAGGTATCACATGTGAAGCAGGATCTGCTCACCCTTCCAAAGTACTTAACGCCTACTCTTTAGTAACACGACAGGTATCACATGTGAAGCAGGATCTGCTCACCCTTCCAAAGTACTTAAGGCCTACTCTTTAGTAAGATGACAGGTATCACATGTGAAGCAGGATCTGCTCACCCTTCCAAAGTACTTAAGGCCTAATCTTTAGTAACACGACAGGTATCACCTGTGAAGCGAGTTCTACTCACCCTTCTGGAGTACTTAAGGCCTACTCTTTAGTAATACATGTATCACATATGAAGCAGGATCTGTTCACCCTTCTAAAGTGCTTAGTGTCTACTCTTTAGTAACACGACAGGTATCACATGTGAAGCAGGATCTGCTCACCCTTCCAAAGTACTTAAGGCCTACTCTTTAGTAACACGACAGGTATCATATGTGAAGCAGAATCTGCTCACCCTTCCAAAGTACCTAACGCCTACTCTTTAGTAACACGACAGGTAGCACATGTGAAGCAGGATCTCCTCACCCTTCCAAAGTACTTAAGGCCTACTGTTTAGAAACACGACAGGTATCACATGTGAAGCAGGATCTGCTCACCCTTCCAAAGTACTTAAGGCCTACTCTTTAGTAACACGACAGGCATCACATGTGAAGCGGGATCTGCTCACCCTTCCAATGTACTTAAGGCCTACTCTTTAGTAACACGACAGGTATCACAGGTGAAAGAGGATCTGCACACCCTTCCAAAGTACTTAAGGTCTACTCTTTAGTAACACGACAGGTATTACATGCGAAAGAGGATCTGCTCACCCTTCCAAAGTACTTAAGGTCTACTCTTTAGTAACACGACAGGTATCACATGTGAAAAAGGATCCGCGCACCCTTCCAAAGTACTTAAGGTCTACTCTTTAGTAACACGACAGGTATCACAGGTGAAAGAGGATCTGCTCACCCTTCCAAAGTACTTAAGGTCTACTCTTTAGTAACACGACAGGTATTACATGTGAAAGAGGATCTGCTCACCCTTCCAAAGTACTTAAGGTCTACTCTTTAGTAACACGACAGGTATCACATGTGAAAGAGGGTCCGCGCACCCTTCCAAAGTACTTAAGGTCTACTCTTTAGAAACACGACAGGTATCACATGTGAAGCAGGATCTGCTCACCCTTCCAAAGTACATAAGGCCTACTCTTTAGTAACACGACAGGTATCACATGTGAAGCAGGATCTGCTCACCCTTCCAAAGTACTTAACGCCTACTCTTTAGTAACACGACAGGTATCACATGTGAAGCAGGATCTGCTCACCCTTCCAAAGTACTTAAGGCCTACTCTTTAGTAAGATGACAGGTATCACATGTGAAGCAGGATCTGCTCACCCTTCCAAAGTACTAAAGGCCTAATCTTTAGTAACACGACAGGTATCACCTGTGAAGCGAGTTCTACTCACCCTTCCGGAGTACTTAAGGCCTACTCTTTAGTAACACATGTATCACATATGAAGCAGGATCTGTTCACCCTTCTAAAGTGCTTAATGTCTACTCTTTAGTAACACGACAGGTATCACAGGTGAAAGAGGATCCGCGCACCCTTCCAAAGTACTTAAAGTCTACTCTTTAGAAACACGACAGGTATCACATGTGAAGCAGGATCTGCTCACCCTTCCAAAGTACCTAACGCCTACTCTTTAGTAACACGACAGGTAGCACATGTGAAGCAGGATCTCCTCACCCTTCCAAAGTACTTAAGGCCTACTCGTTAGTAACATGACAGGTATCACATGTGAAGCAGGATCTTCTCACCCTTCCAAAGAACTTAAGGCCTACTGTTTAGAAACACGACAGGTATCACATGTGAAGCAGGATCTGCTCACCCTTCCAAAGTACTTAACGCCTACTCTTTAGTAACACGACAGGTATCACATGTGAAGCAGGATCTGCTCACCCTTCCAAAGTACATAAGGCCTACTCTTTAGTAACACGACAGGTATCACATGTGAAGCAGGATCTGCTCACCCTTCCAAAGTACTTAACGCCTACTCTTTAGTAACACGACAGGTATCACATGTGAAGCAGGATCTGCTCACCCTTCCAAAGTACTTAAGGCCTACTCTTTAGTAAGATGACAGGTATCACATGTGAAGCAGGATCTGCTCACCCTTCCAAAGTACTAAAGGCCTAATCTTTAGTAACACGACAGGTATCACCTGTGAAGCGAGTTCTACTCACCCTTCCGGAGTACTTAAGGCCTACTCTTTAGTAACACATGTATCACATATGAAGCAGGATCTGTTCACCCTTCTAAAGTGCTTAATGTCTACTCTTTAGTAACACGACAGGTATCACAGGTGAAAGAGGATCCGCGCACCCTTCCAAAGTACTTAAAGTCTACTCTTTAGAAACACGACAGGTATCACATGTGAAGCAGGATCTGCTCACCCTTCCAAAGTACTTAACGCCTACTCTTTAGTAACACGACAGGTATCACATGTGAAGCAGGATCTGCTCACCCTTCCAAAGTACTTAAGGCCTACTCTTTAGTAACACGACAGGTATCACATGTGAAGTAGGATCTGCTCACCCTTCCAAAGTACTTAAGGCCTAATCTTTAGTAACACGACAGGTATCACATGTGAAGCAGGATCTGCTCACCCTTCCAAAGTACCTAACGCCTACTCTTTAGTAACACGACAGGTAGCACATGTGAAGCAGGATCTCCTCACCCTTCCAAAGTACTTAAGGCCTACTCGTTAGTAACATGACAGGTATCACATGTGAAGCAGGATCTTCTCACCCTTCCAAAGTACTTAAGGCCTACTGTTTTGAAACACGACAGGTATCACATGTGAAGCAGGATCTGCCCACCCTTCCAAAGTACTTAACGCCTACTCTTTAGTAACACGACAGGTATCACATGTGAAGCAGGATCTGCTCACCCTTCCAAAGTACTTAAGGCCTACTCTTTAGTAACACGACAGGTATCACATGTGAAGCAGGATCTGCTCACCCTTCCAAAGTACCTAACGCCTACTCTTTAGTAACACGACAGGTAGCACATGTGAAGCAGGATCTCCTCACCCTTCCAAAGTACTTAAGGCCTACTCGTTAGTAACATGACAGGTATCACATGTGAAGCAGGATCTTCTCACCCTTCCAAAGTACTTAAGGCCTACTGTTTAGAAACACGACAGGTATCACATGTGAAGCAGGATCTGCTCACCCTTCCAAAGTACATAAGGCTTACTATTTAGTAACACGACAGGTATTTCATGTGCAGCAGGATCTGTTCACCCTTCCAGAGTACTTAAGGCCTACTCTTTAGTAACACGACAGGTATCACATGTGAAGCAGGATCTGCTCACCCTTCCAAAGTACTTAAGGCCTACTCTTTAGTAACACGACAGGTATCACATGTGAAGCAGGATCTGCTCACCTTTCCAAAGTACTTCAGGCCTACTCTTTAGTAACACGACAGGTATCACATCTGAAGCAGAATCTGCTCACCCTTCCAAAGTATTTAATGCCTACTCTTTAGTAACACGACAGGTATCACATGTGAAAGAGGATCTGCTCACCCTTCCAAAGTACTTAAAGTCTACTCTTTAGTAACACGACAGGTATCACAGGTGAAAGAGGATCTGCT
The DNA here is from genome assembly GCA_963680875.1 of Bathymodiolus brooksi. Classification (NCBI taxonomy): domain Eukaryota; kingdom Metazoa; phylum Mollusca; class Bivalvia; order Mytilida; family Modiolidae; genus Bathymodiolus; species Bathymodiolus brooksi. The sequence continues at coordinate 24,020,228 of OY804583.1, read as the reverse complement.
CACCCTTCCAAAGTACTTAAGGTCTACTCTTTAGTAACACGACAGGTATTACATTTGAAAGAGGATCCACTCACCCTTCCAAAGTACTTAAGGTCTACTCTTTAGTAACACGACAGGTATCCCATGTGAAAGAGGATCTGCTCACCCTTCCAAAGTACTTAAGGTCTACTCTTTAGAAACACGACAGGTATCACATGTGAAGCAGGATCTGCTCACCCTTCCAAAGTACTTAAGGCCTACTCTTTAGTAACACGACAGGTATCACATGTGAAGCAGGATCTGCTCACCCTTCCAAAGTACTTAACGCCTACTCTTTAGTAACACGACAGGTATCACATGTGAAGCAGGATCTGCTCACCCTTCCAAAGTACTTAAGGCCTACTCTTTAGTAAGATGACAGGTATCACATGTGAAGCAGGATCTGCTCACCCTTCCAAAGTACTTAAGGCCTAATCTTTAGTAACACGACAGGTATCACCTGTGAAGCGAGTTCTACTCACCCTTCTGGAGTACTTAAGGCCTACTCTTTAGTAATACATGTATCACATATGAAGCAGGATCTGTTCACCCTTCTAAAGTGCTTAGTGTCTACTCTTTAGTAACACGACAGGTATCACATGTGAAGCAGGATCTGCTCACCCTTCCAAAGTACTTAAAGCCTACTCTTTAGTAACACGACAGGTATCATATGTGAAGCAGAATCTGCTCACCCTTCCAAAGTACCTAACGCCTACTCTTTAGTAACATGACAGGTAGCACATGTGAAGCAGGATCTCCTCACCCTTCCAAAGTACTTAAGGCCTACTGTTTAGAAACACGACAGGTATCACATGTGAAGCAGGATCTGCTCACCCTTCCAAAGTACTTAAGGCCTACTCTTTAGTAACACGACAGGCATCACATGTGAAGCGGGATCTGCTCACCCTTCCAATGTACTTAAGGCCTACTCTTTAGTAACACGACAGGTATCACAGGTGAAAGAGGATCTGCACACCCTTCCAAAGTACTTAAGGTCTACTCTTTAGTAACACGACAGGTATTACATGCGAAAGAGGATCTGCTCACCCTTCCAAAGTACTTAAGGTCTACTCTTTAGTAACACGACAGGTATCACATGTGAAAAAGGATCTGCTCACCCTTCCAAAGTACTTAGCGCCTACTCTTTAGTAACACGACAGGTATCACATGTGAAGCAGGATCTGCTCACCCTTCCAAAGAACTTAAGGCCTACTCTTTAGTAAGATGACAGGTATCACAAGTGAAGCAGGATCTGCTCACCCTTCCAAAGTACTTAAGGCCTAATCTTTAGTAACACGACAGGTATCACCTGTGAAGCGAGTTCTACTCACCCTTCCGGAGTACTTAAGGCCTACTCTTTAGTAACACATGTATCACATATGAAGCAGGATCTGTTCACCCTTCTAAAGTGCTTAATGTCTACTCTTTAGTAACACGACAGGTATCACAGGTGAAAGAGGATCCGCGCACCCTTCCAAAGTACTTAAAGGCTACTCTTTAGAAACACGACAGGTATCACATGTGAAGCAGGATCTGCTCACCCTTCCAAAGTACATAAGGCCTACTCTTTAGTAACACGACAGGTATCACATGTGAAGCAGGATCTGCTCACCCTTCCAAAGTACTTAACGCCTACTCTTTAGTAACACGACAGGTATCACATGTTAAGCAGGATCTGCTCACCCTTCCAAAGTACTTAAGGCCTACTCTTTAGTAACACGACAGGTATCACATGTGAAGTAGGATCTGCTCACCCTTCCAAAGTACTTAAGGCCTAATCTTTAGTAACACGACAGGTATCACATGTGAAGCAGGATCTGCTCACCCTTCCAAAGTACCTAACGCCTACTCTTTAGTAACACGACAGGTAGCACATGTGAAGCAGGATCCCCTCACCCTTCCAAAGTACTTAAGGCCTACTCGTTAGTAACATGACAGGTATCACATGTGAAGCAGGATCTTCTCACCCTTCCAAAGTACTTAAGGCCCTACTGTTTAGAAACACGACAGGTATCACATGTGAAGCAGGATCTGCTCACCCTTCCAAAGTACTTAAGGCCTACTATTTAGTAACACGACAGGTATTTCATGTGCAGCAGGATCTGTTCACCCTTCCAGAGTACTTAAGGCCTACTCTTTAGTAACACGACAGGTATCACATGTGAAGCAGGATCTGCTTACCCTTCCAAAGTACTTAAGGCCTACTCTTTAGTAACACGACAGGTATCACATGTGAAGCAGGATCTGCTCACCTTTCCAAAGTACGTAAGGTCTACTCTTTAGTAACACGACAGGTATCACATCTGAAGCAGAATCTGCTCACCCTTCCAAAGTATTTAATGCCTACTCTTTAGTAACACGACAGGTATCACATGTGAAAGAGGATCTGCTCACCCTTCCAAAGTACTTAAAGTCTACTCTTTAGTAACACGACAGGTATCACAGGTGAAAGAGGATCTGCTCACCCTTCCAAAGTACTTAAGGTCTACTCTTTAGTAACACGACAGGTATTACATGTGAAAGAGGATCCACTCACCCTTCCAAAGTACTTAAGGTCTACTCTTTAGTAACACGACAGGTATCCCATGTGAAAGAGGATCTGCTCACCCTTCCAAAGTACTTAAGGTCTACTCTTTAGAAACACGACAGGTATCACATGTGAAGCAGGATCTGCTCACCCTTCCAAAGTACTTAAGGCCTACTCTTTAGTAACACGACAGGTATCACATGTGAAGCAGGATCTGCTCACCCTTCCAAAGTACTTAACGCCTACTCTTTAGTAACACGACAGGTATCACATGTGAAGCAGGATCTGCTCACCCTTCCAAAGTACTTAAGGCCTACTCTTTAGTAAGATGACAGGTATCACATGTGAAGCAGGATCTGCTCACCCTTCCAAAGAACTTAAGGCCTAATCTTTAGTAACACGACAGGTATCACCTGTGAAGCGAGTTCTACTCACCCTTCTGGAGTACTTAAGGCCTACTCTTTAGTAATACATGTATAACATATGAAGCAGGATCTGTTCACCCTTCTAACGTGCTTAGTGTCTACTCTTTAGTAACACGACAGGTATCACATGTGAAGCAGGATCTGCTCACCCTTCCAAAGAACTTAAGGCCTACTCTTTAGTAACACGACAGGTATCACATGTGAAGCAGGATCTGCTCACCCTTCCAAAGTACTTAAGGCCTACTCTTTAGTAACACGACAGGTATCATATGTGAAGCAGGATCTGCTCACCCTTCCAAAGTACTTAAGGCCTACTCTTTAGTAACACGACAGGCATCACATGTGAAGCGGGATCTGCTCACCCTTCCAATGTACTTAAGGCCTACTCTTTAGTAACACGACAGGTATCACAGGTGAAAGAGGATCTGCTCACCCTTCCAAAGTACTTAAGGTCTACTCTTTAGTAACACGACAGGTATCACATGTGAAAGAGGATCCGCGCACCCTTCCAAAGTACTTACGGTCTACTCTTTAGTAACACGACAGGTATCACAGGTGAAAGAGGATCTGCTCACCCTTCCAAAGTACTTAAGGTCTACTCTTTAGTAACACGACAGGTATTACATGTGAAAGAGGATCTGCTCACCCTTCCAAAGTACTTAAGGTCTACTCTTTAGTAACACGACAGGTATCACATGTGAAAGAGGATACGCGCACCCTTCCAAAGTACTTACGTTCTACTCTTTAGAAACACGACAGGTATCACATGTGAAGCAGGATCTGCTCACCCTTCCAAAGTACATAAGGCCTACTCTTTAGTAACACGACAGGTATCACATGTGAAGCAGGATCTGCTCACCCTTCCAAAGTACTTAACGCCTACTCTTTAGTAACACGACAGGTATCACATGTGAAGCAGGATCTGCTCACCCTTCCAAAGTACTAAAGGCCTAATCTTTAGTAACACGACAGGTATCACCTGTGAAGCGAGTTCTACTCACCCTTCCGGAGTACTTAAGGCTTACTCTTTAGTAACACATGTATCACATATGAAGCAGGATCTGTTCACCCTTCTAAAGTGCTTAATGTCTACTCTTTAGTAACACGACAGGTATCACATGTGAAGCAGGATCTGCTCACCCTTCCAAAGTACTTAAGGCCTACTCTTTAGTAACACGACAGGTATCACATGTGAAGTAGGATCTGCTCACCCTTCCAAAGTACTTAAGGCCTACTCTTTAGTAACACGACAGGTATCACATGTGAAGCAGGATCTGCTCACCCTTCCAAAGTACCTAACGCCTACTCTTTAGTAACACGACAGGTAGCACATGTGAAGTAGGATCTGCTCACCCTTCCAAAGTACTTAAGGCCTACTCTTTAGTAACACGACAGGTATCACAGGTGAAAGAGGATCCGCGCACCCTTCCAAAGTACTTAAAGTCTACTCTTTAGAAACACGACAGGTATCACATGTGAAGCAGGATCTGCTCACCCTTCCAAAGTACATAAGGCCTACTCTTTAGTAACACGACAGGTATCACATGTGAAGCAGGATCTGCTCACCCTTCCAAAGTACTTAACGCCTACTCTTTAGTAACACGACAGGTATCACATGTGAAGCAGGATCTGCTCACCCTTCCAAAGTACTTAAGGCCTACTCTTTAGTAACACGACAGGTATCATATGTGAAGCAGGATCTGCTCACCCTTCCAAAGTACTTAAGGCCTACTCTTTAGTAACACGACAGGCATCACATGTGAAGCGGGATCTGCTCACCCTTCCAATGTACTTAAGGCCTACTCTTTAGTAACACGACAGGTATCACAGGTGAAAGAGGATCTGCTCACCCTTCCAAAGTACTTAAGGTCTACTCTTTAGTAACACGACAGGTATTACATGCGAAAGAGGATCTGCTCACCCTTCCAAAGTACTTAAGGTCTACTCTTTAGTAACACGACAGGTATCACATGTGAAAGAGGATCTGCTCACCCTTCCAAAGTACTTAAGGTCTACTCTTTAGTAACACGACAGGTATCACATGTGAAAGAGGATCCGCGCACCCTTCCAAAGTACTTACGTTCTACTCTTTAGAAACACGACAGGTATCACATGTGAAGCAGGATCTGCTCACCCTTCCAAAGTACATAAGGCCTACTCTTTAGTAACACGGCAGGTATCACATGTGAAGCAGGATCTGCTCACCCTTCCAAAGTACTTAACGCCTACTCTTTAGTAACACGACAGGTATCACATGTGAAGCAGGATCTGCTCACCCTTCCAAAGTACTTAAGGCCTACTCTTTAGTAAGATGACAGGTATCACAAGTGAAGCAGGATCTGCTCACCCTTCCAAAGTACTTAAGGCCTAATCTTTAGTAACACGACAGGTATCACCTGTGAAGCGAGTTCTACTCACCCTTCCGGAGTACTTAAGGCCTACTCTTTAGTAACACATGTATCACATATGAAGCAGGATCTGTTCACCCTTCTAAAGTGCTTAATGTCTACTCTTTAGTAACACGAAAGGTATCACAGGTGAAAGAGGATCCGCGCACCCTTCCAAAGTACTTAAAGGCTACTCTTTAGAAACACGACAGGTATCACATGTGAAGCAGGATCTGCTCACCCTTCCAAAGTACATAAGGCCTACTCTTTAGTAACACGACAGGTATCACATGTGAAGCAGGATCTGCTCACCCTTCCAAAGTACTTAACGCCTACTCTTTAGTAACACGACAGGTATCACATGTTAAGCAGGATCTGCTCACCCTTCCAAAGTACTTAAGGCCTACTCTTTAGTAACACGACAGGTATCACATGTGAAGTAGGATCTGCTCACCCTTCCAAAGTACTTAAGGCCTAATCTTTAGTAACACGACAGGTATCACATGTGAAGCAGGATCTGCTCACCCTTCCAAAGTACCTAACGCCTACTCTTTAGTAACACGACAGGTAGCACATGTGAAGCAGGATCCCCTCACCCTTCCAAAGTACTTAAGGCCTACTCGTTAGTAACATGACAGGTATCACATGTGAAGCAGGATCTTCTCACCCTTCCAAAGTACTTAAGGCCCTACTGTTTAGAAACACGACAGGTATCACATGTGAAGCAGGATCTGCTCACCCTTCCAAAGTACTTAAGGCCTACTATTTAGTAACACGACAGGTATTTCATGTGCAGCAGGATCTGTTCACCCTTCCAGAGTACTTAAGGCCTACTCTTTAGTAACACGACAGGTATCACATGTGAAGCAGGATCTGCTTACCCTTCCAAAGTACTTAAGGCCTACTCTTTAGTAACACGACAGGTATCACATGTGAAGCAGGATCTGCTCACCTTTCCAAAGTACGTAAGGCCTACTCTTTAGTAACACGACAGGTATCACATCTGAAGCAGAATCTGCTCACCCTTCCAAAGTATTTAATGCCTACTCTTTAGTAACACGACAGGTATCACATGTGAAAGAGGATCTGCTCACCCTTCCAAAGTACTTAAAGTCTACTCTTTAGTAACACGACAGGTATCACAGGTGAAAGAGGATCTGCTCACCCTTCCAAAGTACTTAAGGTCTACTCTTTAGTAACACGACAGGTATTACATGTGAAAGAGGATCCACTCACCCTTCCAAAGTACTTAAGGTCTACTCTTTAGTAACACGACAGGTATCCCATGTGAAAGAGGATCTGCTCACCCTTCCAAAGTACTTAAGGTCTACTCTTTAGAAACACGACAGGTATCACATGTGAAGCAGGATCTGCTCACCCTTCCAAAGTACTTAAGGCCTACTCTTTAGTAACACGACAGGTATCACATGTGAAGCAGGATCTGCTCACCCTTCCAAAGTACTTAACGCCTACTCTTTAGTAACACGACAGGTATCACATGTGAAGCAGGATCTGCTCACCCTTCCAAAGTACTTAAGGCCTACTCTTTAGTAAGATGACAGGTATCACATGTGAAGCAGGATCTGCTCACCCTTCCAAAGTACTTAAGGCCTAATCTTTAGTAACACGACAGGTATCACCTGTGAAGCGAGTTCTACTCACCCTTCTGGAGTACTTAAGGCCTACTCTTTAGTAATACATGTATAACATATGAAGCAGGATCTGTTCACCCTTCTAACGTGCTTAGTGTCTACTCTTTAGTAACACGACAGGTATCACATGTGAAGCAGGATCTGCTCACCCTTCCAAAGAACTTAAGGCCTACTCTTTAGTAACACGACAGGTATCACATGTGAAGCAGGATCTGCTCACCCTTCCAAAGTACTTAAGGCCTACTCTTTAGTAACACGACAGGTATCATATGTGAAGCAGGATCTGCTCACCCTTCCAAAGTACTTAAGGCCTACTCTTTAGTAACACGACAGGCATCACATGTGAAGCGGGATCTGCTCACCCTTCCAATGTACTTAAGGCCTACTCTTTAGTAACACGACAGGTATCACAGGTGAAAGAGGATCTGCTCACCCTTCCAAAGTACTTAAGGTCTACTCTTTAGTAACACGACAGGTATCACATGTGAAAGAGGATCCGCGCACCCTTCCAAAGTACTTACGGTCTACTCTTTAGTAACACGACAGGTATCACAGGTGAAAGAGGATCTGCTCACCCTTCCAAAGTACTTAAGGTCTACTCTTTAGTAACACGACAGGTATTACATGTGAAAGAGGATCTGCTCACCCTTCCAAAGTACTTAAGGTCTACTCTTTAGTAACACGACAGATATCACATGTGAAAGAGGATACGCGCACCCTTCCAAAGTACTTACGTTCTACTCTTTAGAAACACGACAGGTATCACATGTGAAGCAGGATCTGCTCACCCTTCCAAAGTACATAAGGCCTACTCTTTAGTAACACGACAGGTATCACATGTGAAGCAGGATCTGCTCACCCTTCCAAAGTACTTAACGCCTACTCTTTAGTAACACGACAGGTATCACATGTGAAGCAGGATCTGCTCACCCTTCCAAAGTACTAAAGGCCTAATCTTTAGTAACACGACAGGTATCACCTGTGAAGCGAGTTCTACTCAGCCTTCCGGAGTACTTAAGGCTTACTCTTTAGTAACACATGTATCACATATGAAGCAGGATCTGTTCACCCTTCTAAAGTGCTTAATGTCTACTCTTTAGTAACACGACAGGTATCACATGTGAAGCAGGATCTGCTCACCCTTCCAAAGTACTTAAGGCCTACTCTTTAGTAACACGACAGGTATCACATGTGAAGTAGGATCTGCTCACCCTTCCAAAGTACTTAAGGCCTACTCTTTAGTAACACGACAGGTATCACATGTGAAGCAGGATCTGCTCACCCTTCCAAAGTACCTAACGCCTACTCTTTAGTAACACGACAGGTAGCACATGTGAAGTAGGATCTGCTCACCCTTCCAAAGTACTTAAGGCCTACTCTTTAGTAACACGACAGGTATCACAGGTGAAAGAGGATCCGCGCACCCTTCCAAAGTACTTAAAGTCTACTCTTTAGAAACACGACAGGTATCACATGTGAAGCAGGATCTGCTCACCCTTCCAAAGTACATAAGGCCTACTCTTTAGTAACACGACAGGTATCACATGTGAAGCAGGATCTGCTCACCCTTCCAAAGTACTTAACGCCTACTCTTTAGTAACACGACAGGTATCACATGTGAAGCAGGATCTGCTCACCCTTCCAAAGTACTTAAGGCCTACTCTTTAGTAACACGACAGGTATCATATGTGAAGCAGGATCTGCTCACCCTTCCAAAGTACTTAAGGCCTACTCTTTAGTAACACGACAGGCATCACATGTGAAGCGGGATCTGCTCACCCTTCCAATGTACTTAAGGCCTACTCTTTAGTAACACGACAGGTATCACAGGTGAAAGAGGATCTGCTCACCCTTCCAAAGTACTTAAGGTCTACTCTTTAGTAACACGACAGGTATTACATGCGAAAGAGGATCTGCTCACCCTTCCAAAGTACTTAAGGTCTACTCTTTAGTAACACGACAGGTATCACATGTGAAAGAGGATCTGCTCACCCTTCCAAAGTACTTAAGGTCTACTCTTTAGTAACACGACAGGTATCACATGTGAAAGAGGATCCGCGCACCCTTCCAAAGTACTTACGTTCTACTCTTTAGAAACACGACAGGTATCACATGTGAAGCAGGATCTGCTCACCCTTCCAAAGTACATAAGGCCTACTCTTTAGTAACACGGCAGGTATCACATGTGAAGCAGGATCTGCTCACCCTTCCAAAGTACTTAACGCCTACTCTTTAGTAACACGACAGGTATCACATGTGAAGCAGGATCTGCTCACCCTTCCAAAGTACTTAAGGCCTACTCTTTAGTAAGATGACAGGTATCACATGTGAAGCAGGATCTGCTCACCCTTCCAAAGTACTAAAGGCCTAATCTTTAGTAACACGACAGGTATCACCTGTGAAGCGAGTTCTACTCACCCTTCCGGAGTACTTAAGGCTTACTCTTTAGTAACACATGTATCACATATGAAGCAGGATCTGTTCACCCTTCTAAAGTGCTTAATGTCTACTCTTTAGTAACACGACAGGTATCACATGTGAAGCAGGATCTGCTCACCCTTCCAAAGTACTTAAGGCCTACTCTTTAGTAACACGACAGGTATCACATGTGAAGTAGGATCTGCTCACCCTTCCAAAGTACTTAAGGCCTACTCTTTAGTAACACGACAGGTATCACATGTGAAGCAGGATCTGCTCACCCTTCCAAAGTACCTAACGCCTACTCTTTAGTAACACGACAGGTAGCACATGTGAAGCAGGATCTCCTCACCCTTCCAAAGTACTTAAGGCCTACTCGTTAGTAACATGACAGGTATCACATGTGAAGCAGGATCTTCTCACCCTTCCAAAGTACTTAAGGCCTACTGTTTAGAAACACGACAGGTATCACATGTGAAGCAGGATCTGCTCACCCTTCCAAAGCACTTAAGGCCTACTATTTAGTAACACGACAGGTATTTCATGTGCAGCAGGATCTGTTCACCCTTCCAGAGTACTTAAGGCCTACTCTTTAGTAACACGACAGGTATCACATGTGAAGCAGGATCTGCTCACCCTTCCAAAGTACTTAACGCCTACTCTTTAGTAACACGACAGGTATCACATGTGAAGCAGGATCTGCTCACCCTTCCAAAGTACTTAAGGCCTACTCTTTAGTAAGATGACAGGTATCACATGTGAAGCAGGATCTGCTCACCCTTCCAAAGTACTTAAGGCCTAATCTTTAGTAACACGACAGGTATCACCTGTGAAGCGAGTTCTACTCACCCTTCTGGAGTACTTAAGGCCTACTCTTTAGTAATACATGTATCACATATGAAGCAGGATCTGTTCACCCTTCTAAAGTGCTTAGTGTCTACTCTTTAGTAACACGACAGGTATCACATGTGAAGCAGGATCTGCTCACCCTTCCAAAGAACTTAAGGCCTACTCTTTAGTAACACGACAGGTATCACATGTGAAGCAGGATCTGCTCACCCTTCCAAAGTACTTAAGGCCTACTCTTTAGTAACACGACAGGTATCATATGTGAAACAGAATCTGCTCACCCTTCCAAAGTACCTAACGCCTACTCTTTAGTAACACGACAGGTAGCACATGTGAAGCAGGATCTCCTCACCCTTCCAAAGTACTTAAAGCCTACTGTTTAGAAACACGACAGGTATCACATGTGAAGCAGGATCTGCTCACCCTTCCAAAGTACTTAAGGCCTACTCTTTAGTAACACGACAGGCATCACAAGTGAAGCGGAATCTGCTCACCCTTCCAATGTACTTAAGGCCTACTCTTTAGTAACACGACAGGTATCACAGGTGAAAGAGGATCTGCACACCCTTCCAAAGTACTTAAGGTCTACTCTTTAGTAACACGACAGGTATTACATGCGAAAGAGGATCTGCTCACCCTTCCAAAGTACTTAAGGTCTACTCTTTAGTAACACGACAGGTATCACATGTGAAAGAGGATCCGCGCACCCTTCCAAAGTACTTAAGGTCTACTCTTTAGTAACACGACAGGTATCACAGGTGAAATAGGATCTGCTCACCCTTCCAAAGTACTTAAGGTCTACTCTTTAGTAACACGACAGGTATTACATGTGAAAGAGGATCTGCTCACCCTTCCAAAGTACTTAAGGTCTACTCTTTAGTAACACGACAGGTATCACATGTGAAAGAGGATCTGCGCACCCTTCCAAAGTACTTAAGGCCTACTCTTTAGTAAGATGACAGGTATCACATGTGAAGCAGGATCTGCTCACCCTTCCAAAGTACTAAAGGCCTAATCTTTAGTAACACGACAGGTATCACCTGTGAAGCGAGTTCTACTCACCCTTCCGGAGTACTTAAGGCCTACTCTTTAGTAACACATGTATCACATATGAAGCAGGATCTGTTCACCCTTCTAAAGTGCTTAATGGCTACTCTTTAGTAACACGACAGGTATCACAGGTGAAAGAGGATCCGCGCACCCTTCCAAAGTACTTAAAGTCTACTCTTTAGAAACACGACAGGTATCACATGTGAAGCAGGATCTGCTCCCCCTTCCAAAGTACATAAGGCCTACTCTTTAGTAACACGACAGGTATCACATGTGAAGCAGGATCTGCTCACCCTTCCAAAGTACTTAACGCCTACTCTTTAGTAACACGACAGGTATCACATGTGAAGCAGGATCTGCTCACCCTTCCAAAGTACTTAAGGCCTACTCTTTAGTAACACGACAGGTATCACATGTGAAGTAGGATCTGCTCACCCTTCCAAAGTACTTAAGGCCTAATCTTTAGTAACACGACAGGTATCACATGTGAAGCAGGATCTGCTCAACCTTCCAAAGTACCTAACGCCTACTCTTTAGTAACACGACAGGTAGCACATGTGAAGCAGGATCTCCTCACCCTTCCAAAGTACTGAAGGCCTACTCGTTAGTAACATGACAGGTATCACATGTGAAGCAGGATCTTCTCACCCTTCCAAAGTACTTAAGGCCTACTGTTTAGAAACACGACAGGTATCACATGTGAAGCAGGATCTGCTCACCCTTCCAAAGTACTTAAGGCCTACTCTTTAGTAACACGACAGGTATCACATGTGAAGCAGGATCTGCTCACCTTTCCAAAGTACTTAAGGCCTACTCTTTAGTAACACGACAGGTATCACATCTGAAGCAGAATCAGCTCACCCTTCCAAAGTATTTAATGCCTACTCTTTAGTAACACGACAGGTATCACATGTGAAAGAGGATCTGCTCACAATTCCAAAGTACTTAAAGTCTACTCTTTAATAACACGACAGGTATCACAGGTGAAAGAGGATCTGCTCACCCTTCCAAAGTACTTAAGGTCTACTCTTTAGTAACACGACAGGTATTACATGTGAAAGAGGATCCACTCACCCTTCCAAAGTACTTAAAGTCTACTCTTTAGTAACACGACAGGTATCCCATGTGAAAGAGGATCTGCTCACCCTTCCAAAGTACTTAAGGTCTACTCTTTAGAAACACGACAGGTATCACATGTGAAGCAGGATCTGCTCACCCTTCCAAAGTACTTAAGGCCTACTCTTTAGTAACACGACAGGTATCACATGTGAAGCAGGATCTGCTCACCCTTCCAAAGTACCTAACGCCTACTCTTTAGTAACACGACAGGTATCACATGTGAAGCAGGATCTGCTCACCCTTCCAAAGTACTTAAGGCCTACTCTTTAGTAAGATGACAGGTATCACATGTGAAGCAGGATCTGCTCACCCTTCCAAAGTACTTAAGGCCTAATCTTTAGTAACACGACAGGTATCACCTGTGAAGCGAGTTCTACTCACTCTTCTGGAGTACTTAAGGCCTACTCTTTAGTAATACATGTATCACATATGAAGCAGGATCTGTTCACCCTTCTAAAGTGCTTAGTGTCTACTCTTTAGTAACACGACAGGTATCACATGTGAAGCAGGATCTGTTCACCCTTCCAAAGAACTTAAGGCCTACTATTTAGTAACACGACAGGTATCACATGTGAAGCAGGATCTGCTCACCCTTCCAAAGTACTTAAGGCCTACTCTTTAGTAACACGACAGGTATCATATGTGAAGCAGGATCTGCTCACCCTTCCAAAGTACTTAAGGCCTAATCTTTAGATACACGACAGGCATCACATGTGAAGCGGGATCTGCTCACCTTTCCAAAGTACTTAAGGCCTACTCTTTAGTAACACGACAGGTATCACATCTGAAGCAGAATCAGCTCACCCTTCCAAAGTATTTAATGCCTACTCTTTAGTAACACGACAGGTATCACATGTGAAAGAGGATCTGCTCACAATTCCAAAGTACTTAAAGTCTACTCTTTAATAACACGACAGGTATCACAGGTGAAAGAGGATCTGCTCACCCTTCCAAAGTACTTAAGGTCTACTCTTTAGTAACACGACAGGTATTACATGTGAAAGAGGATCCACTCACCCTTCCAAAGTACTTAAAGTCTACTCTTTAGTAACACGACAGGTATCCCATGTGAAAGAGGATCTGCTCACCCTTCCAAAGTACTTAAGGTCTACTCTTTAGAAACACGACAGGTATCACATGTGAAGCAGGATCTGCTCACCCTTCCAAAGTACTTAAGGCCTACTCTTTAGTAACACGACAGGTATCACATGTGAAGCAGGATCTGCTCACCCTTCCAAAGTACCTAACGCCTACTCTTTAGTAACACGACAGGTATCACATGTGAAGCAGGATCTGCTCACCCTTCCAAAGTACTTAAGGCCTACTCTTTAGTAAGATGACAGGTATCACATGTGAAGCAGGATCTGCTCACCCTTCCAAAGTACTTAAGGCCTAATCTTTAGTAACACGACAGGTATCACCTGTGAAGCGAGTTCTACTCACTCTTCTGGAGTACTTAAGGCCTACTCTTTAGTAATACATGTATCACATATGAAGCAGGATCTGTTCACCCTTCTAAAGTGCTTAGTGTCTACTCTTTAGTAACACGACAGGTATCACATGTGAAGCAGGATCTGTTCACCCTTCCAAAGAACTTAAGGCCTACTATTTAGTAACACGACAGGTATCACATGTGAAGCAGGATCTGCTCACCCTTCCAAAGTACTTAAGGCCTACTCTTTAGTAACACGACAGGTATCATATGTGAAGCAGGATCTGCTCACCCTTCCAAAGTACTTAAGGCCTAATCTTTAGATACACGACAGGCATCACATGTGAAGCGGGATCTGCTCACCCTTCCAATGTACTTAAGGCCTACTCTTTAGTAACACGACAGGTATCACAGGTGAAAGAGGATCTGCTCACCCTTCCAAAGTACTTAAGGTCTACTCTTTAGTAACATGACAGGTATTACATGCGAAAGAGGATCTGCTCACCCTTCCAAAGTACTTAAGGTCTACTCTTTAGTAACACGACAGGTATCACATGTGAAAGAGGATCCGCGCACCCTTCCAAAGTACTTAAGGTCTACTCTTTAGTAACACGACAGGTATCACAGGTGAAAGAGGATCTGCTCACCCTTCCAAAGTACTTAAGGTCTACTCTTTAGTAACACGACAGGTATTACATGTGAAAGAGGATCTGCTCACCCTTCCAAAGTACTTAAGGTCTACTCTTTAGTAACACGACAGGTATCACATGTGAAAGAGGATCCGCGCACCCTTCCAAAGTACTTACGGTCTACTCTTTAGAAACACGACAGGTATCACTTGTGAAGCAGGATCTGCTCACCCTTCCAAAGTACATAAGGCCTACTCTTTAGTAACACGACAGGTATCACATGTGAAGCAGGATCTGCTCACCCTTCCAAAGTACTTAAGGCCTACTCTTTAGTAAGATGACAGGTATCACATGTGAAGCAGGATCTGCTCACCCTTCCAAAGTACTAAAGGCCTAATCTTTAGTAACACGACAGGTATCACCTGTGAAGCGAGTTCTACTCACCCTTCCGGAGTACTTAAGGCCTACTCTTTAGTAACACATGTATCACATATGAAGCAGGATCTGTTCACCCTTCTAAAGTGCTTAATGTCTACTCTTTAGTAACACGACAGGTATCACATGTGAAGCAGGATCTGCTCACCCTTCCAAAGTACTTAAGGCCTACTCTTTAGTAACACGACAGGTATCACATGTGAAGTAGGATCTGCTCACCCTTCCAAAGTACTTAAGGCCTACTCTTTAGTAACACGACAGGTATCACATGTGAAGCAGGATCTGCTCACCCTTCCAAAGTACCTAACGCCTACTCTTTAGTAACACGACAGGTAGCACATGTGAAGCAGGATCTCCTCACCCTTCCAAAGTACTTAAGGCCTACTCGTTAGTAACATGACAGGTATCACATGTGAAGCAGGATCTTCTCACCCTTCCAAAGTACTTAAGGCCTACTCTTTAGAAACACGACAGGTATCACATGTGAAGCAGGATCTGCTCACCCTTCCAAAGAACTTTAGGCCTACTATTTAGTAACACGACAGGTATTTCATGTGCAGCAGGATCTGTTCACCCTTCCAGAGTACTTAAGGCCTACTCTTTAGTAACACGACAGGTATCACATGTGAAGCAGGATCTGCTCACCCTTCCAAAGTACTTAAGGCCTACTCTTTAGTAACACGACAGGTATCACATGTGAAGCAGGATCTGCTCACCTTTCCAAAGTACTTAAGGCCTACTCTTTAGTAACACGACAGGTATCACATCTGAAGCAGAATCTGCTCACCCTTCCAAAGTATTTAATGCCTACTCTTTAGTAACACGACAGGTATCACATGTGAAAGAGGATCTGCTCACCCTTCCAAAGTACTTAAGGTCTACTCTTTAGTAAGATGACAGGTATCACAGGTGAAAGAGGATCTGCTCACCCTTCCAAAGTACTTAAGGTCTACTCTTTAGTAACACGACAGGTATTACATGTGAAAGAGGATCCACTCACCCTTCCAAAGTACTTAAGGTCTACTCTTTAGTAACACGACAGGTATCCCATGTGAAAGAGGATCTGCTCACCCTTCCAAAGTACTTAAGGTCTACTCTTTAGAAACACGACAGGTATCACATGTGAAGCAGGATCTGCTCACCCTTCCAAAGTACTTAACGCCTACTCTTTAGTAACACGACAGGTATCACATGTGAAGCAGGATCTGCTCACCCTTCCAAAGTACTTAACGCCTACTCTTTAGTAACACGACAGGTATCACATGTGAAGCAGGATCTGCTCACCCTTCCAAAGTACTTAAGGCCTACTCTTTAGTAAGATGACAGGTATCACATGTGAAGCAGGATCTGCTCACCCTTCCAAAGTACTTAAGGCCTAATCTTTAGTAACACGACAGGTATCACCTGTGAAGCGAGTTCTACTCACCCTTCTGGAGTACATAAGGCCTACTCTTTAGTAATACATGTATCACATATGAAGCAGGATCTGTTCACCCTTCTAAAGTGCTTAGTGTCTACTCTTTAGTAACACGACAGGTATCACATGTGAAGCAGGATCTGCTCACCCTTCCAAAGAACTTAAGGCCTACTCTTTAGTAACACGACAGGTATCATATGTGAAGCAGAATCTGCTCACCCTTCCAAAGTACCTAACGCCTACTCTTTAGTAACACGACAGGTAGCACATGTGAAGCAGGATCTCCTCACCCTTCCAAAGTACATAAGGCCTACTGTTTAGAAACACGACAGGTATCACATGTGAAGCAGGATCTGCTCACCCTTCCAAAGTACTTAAGGCCTACTCTTTAGTAATACGACAGGCATCACATGTGAAGCGGGATCTGCTCACCCTTCCAAAGTACTTAAGGCCTACACTTTAGTAACACGACAGGTATCACAGGTGAAAGATGATCTGCACACCCTTCCAAAGTACTTAAGGTCTACTCTTTAGTAACACGACAGGTATTACATGCGAAAGAGGATCTGCTCACCCTTCCAAAGTACTTAAGGTCTACTCTTTAGTAACACGACAGGTATCACATGTGACAGAGGATCCGCGCACCCTTCCAAAGTACTTAAGGTCTACTCTTTAGTAACACGACAGGTATCACAGGTGAAATAGGATCTGCTCACCCTTCCAAAGTACTTAAGGTCTACTCTTTAGTAACACGACAGGTATTACATGTGAAAGAGGATCTGCTCACCCTTCCAAAGTACTTAAGGTCTACTCTTTAGTAACACGACAGGTATCACATGTGAAAGAGGATGCGCGCACCCTTCCAAAGTACTTAAGGTATACTCTTTAGAAACACGACAGGTATCACATGTGAAGCAGGATCTGCTCACCCTTCCAAAGTACATAAGGCCTACTCTTTAGTAACACGACAGGTATCACATGTGAAGCAGGATCTGCTCACCCTTCCAAAGTACTTAACGCCTACTCTTTAGTAACACGACAGGTATCACATGTGAAGCAGGATCTGCTCACCCTTCCAAAGTACTTAAGGCCTACTCTTTAGTAAGATGACAGGTATCACATGTGAAGCAGGATCTGCTCACCCTTCCAAAGTACTAAAGGCCTAATCTTTAGTAACACGACAGGTATCACCTGTGAAGCGAGTTCTACTCATCCTTCCGGAGTACTTAAGGCCTACTCTTTAGTAACACATGTATCACATATGAAGCAGGATCTGTTCACCCTTCTAAAGTGCTTAATGTCTACTCTTTAGTAACACGACAGGTATCACATGTGAAGCAGGATCTGCTCACCCTTCCAAAGTACTTAAGGACTACTCTTTAGTAACACGACAGGTATCACATGTGAAGTAGGATCTGCTCACCCTTCCAAAGTACTTAAGGCCTACTCTTTAGTAACACGACAGGTATCACATGTGAAGCAGGATCTGCTCACCCTTCCAAAGTACCTAACGCCTACTCTTTAGTAACACGACAGGTAGCACATGTGAAGCAGGATCTCCTCACCCTTCCAAAGTACTTAAGACCTACTCGTTAGTAACATGACAGGTATCACATGTGAAGCAGGATCTTCTCACCCTTCCAAAGTACTTAAGGCCTACTCTTTAGTAAGATGACAGGTATCACATGTGAAGCAGGATCTGCTCACCCTTCCAAAGTACTTAAGGCCTAATCTTTAGTAACACGACAGGTATCACATGTGAAGCGAGTTCTACTCACCCTTCTGGAGTACTTAAGGCCTACTCTTTAGTAATACATGTATCACATATGAAGCAGGATCTGTTCACCCTTCTAAAGTGCTTAATGTCTACTCTTTAGTAACACGACAGGTATCACATGTGAAGCAGGATCTGCTCACCCTTCCAAAGTACTTAAGGCCTACTCTTTAGTAACACGACAGGTATCACATGTGAAGCAGGATCTGCTCACCTTTCCAAAGTACTTAAGGCCTACTCTTTAGTAACACGACAGGTATCACATCTGAAGCAGAATCTGCTCACCCTTCCAAAGTATTTAATGCCTACTCTTTAGTAACACGACAGGTATCACATGTGAAAGAGGATCTGCTCACCCTTCCAAAGTACTTAAGGTCTACTCTTTAGTAACACGACAGGTATCACAGGTGAAAGAGGATCTGCTCACCCTTCCAAAGTACTTAAGGTCTACTCTTTAGTAACACGACTGGTATTACATGTGAAAGATGATCCACTCACCCTTCCAAAGTACTTAAGGTCTACTCTTTAGTAACACGACAGGTATCCCATGTGAAAGAGGATCTGCTCACCCTTCCAAAGTACTTAAGGTCTACTCTTTAGAAACACGACAGGTATCACATGTGAAGCAGGATCTGCTCACCCTTCCAAAGTACTTAACGCCTACTCTTTAGTAACACGACAGGTATCACATGTGAAGCAGGATCTGCTCACCCTTCCAAAGTACTTAACGCCTACTCTTTAGTAACACGACAGGTATCACATGTGAAGCAGGATCTGCTCACCCTTCCAAAGTACTTAAGGCCTACTCTTTAGTAAGATGACAGGTATCACATGTGAAGCAGGATCTGCTCACCCTTCCAAAGTACTTAAGGCCTAATCTTTAGTAACACGACAGGTATCACCTGTGAAGCGAGTTCTACTCACCCTTCTGGAGTACATAAGGCCTACTCTTTAGTAATACATGTATCACATATGAAGCAGGATCTGTTCACCCTTCTAAAGTGCTTAGTGTCTACTCTTTAGTAACACGACAGGTATCACATGTGAAGCAGGATCTGCTCACCCTTCCAAAGAACTTAAGGCCTACTCTTTAGTAACACGACAGGTATCATATGTGAAGCAGAATCTGCTCACCCTTCCAAAGTACCTAACGCCTACTCTTTAGTAACACGACAGGTAGCACATGTGAAGCAGGATCTCCTCACCCTTCCAAAGTACATAAGGCCTACTGTTTAGAAACACGACAGGTATCACATGTGATGCAGGATCTGCTCACCCTTCCAAAGTACTTAAGGCCTACTCTTTAGTAATACGACAGGCATCACATGTGAAGCGGGATCTGCTCACCCTTCCAATGTACTTAAGGCCTACTCTTTAGTAACACGACAGGTATCACAGGTGAAAGATGATCTGCACACCCTTCCAAAGTACTTAAGGTCTACTCTTTAGTAACACGACAGGTATTACATGCGAAAGAGGATCTGCTCACCCTTCCAAAGTACTTAAGGTCTACTCTTTAGTAACACGACAGGTATCACATGTGAAAGAGGATCCGCGCACCCTTCCAAAGTACTTAAGGTCTACTCTTTAGTAACACGACAGGTATCACAGGTGAAATAGGATCTGCTCACCCTTCCAAAGTACTTAAGGTCTACTCTTTAGTAACACGACAGGTATTACATGTGAAAGAGGATCTGCTCACCCTTCCAAAGTACTTAAGGTCTACTCTTTAGTAACACGACAGGTATCACATGTGAAAGAGGATGCGCGCACCCTTCCAAAGTACTTAAGGTATACTCTTTAGTAACACGACAGGTATCACATGTGAAGCAGGATCTGCTCACCCTTCCAAAGTACTTAACGCCTACTCTTTAGTAACACGACAGGTATCACATGTGAAGCAGGATCTGCTCACCCTTCCAAAGTACTTAAGGCCTACTCTTTAGTAAGATGACAGGTATCACATGTGAAGCAGGATCTGCTCACCCTTCCAAAGTACTAAAGGCCTAATCTTTAGTAACACGACAGGTATCACCTGTGAAGCGAGTTCTACTCACCCTTCCGGAGTACTTAAGGCCTACTCTTTAGTAACACATGTATCACATATGAAGCAGGATCTGTTCACCCTTCTAAAGTGCTTAATGTCTACTCTTTAGTAACACGACAGGTATCACATGTGAAGCAGGATCTGCTCACCCTTCCAAAGTACTTAAGGACTACTCTTTAGTAACACGACAGGTATCACATGTGAAGTAGGATCTGCTCACCCTTCCAAAGTACTTAAGGCCTACTCTTTAGTAACACGACAGGTATCACATGTGAAGCAGGATCTGCTCACCCTTCCAAAGTACCTAACGCCTACTCTTTAGTAACACGACAGGTAGCACATGTGAAGCAGGATCTCCTCACCCTTCCAAAGTACTTAAGACCTACTCGTTAGTAACATGACAGGTATCACATGTGAAGCAGGATCTTCTCACCCTTCCAAAGTACTTAAGGCCTACTCTTTAGTAAGATGACAGGTATCACATGTGAAGCAGGATCTGCTCACCCTTCCAAAGTACTTAAGGCCTACTCTTTAGTAAGATGACAGGTATCACATGTGAAGCAGGATCTGCTCACCCTTCCAAAGTACTTAAGGCCTAATCTTTAGTAACACGACAGGTATCACCTGTGAAGCGAGTTCTACTCACCCTTCTGGAGTACTTAAGGCCTACTCTATAGTAATACATGTATCACATATGAAGCAGGATCTGTTCACCCTTCTAAAGTGCTTAATGTCTACTCTTTAGTAACACGACAGGTATCACATGTGAAGCAGGATCTGCTCACCCTTCCAAAGAACTTAAGGCCTACTCTTTAGTAACACGACAGGTATCACATGTGAAGCAGGATCTGCTCACCCTTCCAAAGTACTTAAGGCCTACTCTTTAATAACACGACAGGTATCATATGTGAAGCAGAATCTGCTCACCCTTCCAAAGTACCTAACGCCTACTCTTTAGTAACACGACAGGTAGCACATGTGAAGCAGGATCTCCTCACCCTTCCAAAGTACTTAAGGCCTACTCGTTAGTAACATGACAGGTATCACATGTGAAGCAGGATCTTCTCACCCTTCCAAAGTACTTAAGGCCTACTGTTTAGTAACACGACAGGTATCACATGTGAAGCAGGATCTGCTCACCCTTCCAAAGTACTTAAGGCCTACTATTTAGTAACACGACAGGTATTTCATGTGCAGCAGGATCTGTTCACCCTTCCAGAGTACTTAAGGCCTACTCTTTAGTAACACGACAGGTATCACACGTGAAGCAGGATCTGCTCACCCTTCCAAAGTACTTAAGGCCTACTCTTTAGTAACACGACAGGTATCACATGTGAAGCAGGATCTGCTCACCTTTCCAAAGTACTTAAGGCCTACTCTTTAGTAACACGACAGGTATCACATCTGAAGCAGAATCTGCTCACCCTTCCAAAGTATTTAATGCCTACTCTTTAGTAACACGACAGGTATCACATGTGAAAGAGGATCTGCTCACCCTTCCAAAGTACTTAAGGTCTACTCTTTAGTAACACGACAGGTATCACAGGTGAAAGAGGATCTGCTCACCCTTCCAAAGTACTTAAGGTCTACTCTTTAGTAACACGACTGGTATTACATGTGAAAGAGGATCCGCTCACCCTTCCAAAGTACTTAAGGTCTACTCTTTAGTAACACGACAGGTATCACATGTGAAAGAGGATCTGCTCACCCTTCCAAAGTACTTAAGGCCTACTCTTTAGTAACACGACAGGTATCACATGTGAAGCAGGATCTGCTCACCCTTCCAAAGTACTTAACGCCTACTCTTTAGTAACACGACAGGTATCACATGTGAAGCAGGATCTGCTCACCCTTCCAAAGTACTTAAGGCCTACTCTTTAGTAAGATGACAGGTATCACAAGTGAAGCAGGATCTGCTCACCCTTCCAAAGTACTTAAGGCCTAATCTTTAGTAACACGACAGGTATCACCTGTGAAGCGAGTTCTACTGACACTTCCGGAGTACTTAAGGCCTACTCTTTAGAAACACATGTATCACATATGAAACAGGATCTGTTCACCCTTCTAAAGTGTTTAATGTCTACTCTTTAGTAACACGACAGGTATCACATGTAAAGCAGGATCTGCTCACCCTTCCAAAGAACTTAAGGCCTACTCTTTAGTATCACGACAGGTATCACATGTGAAGCAGGATCTGCTCACCCTTCCAAAGTACTTAAGGCCTACTCTTTAGTAACACGACAGGTATCACCTGTGAAGCAGGATCTCCTCACCCTTCCAAAGTACTTAAGGCCTACTCGTTAGTAACATGACAGGTATCACAAGTGAAGCAGGATCTGCTCACCCTTCCAAAGTAATTAAGGCCTACTATTTAGTAACACGACAGGTATCACATGTGAAGCAGGATCCGCTCACCCTTCCAAAGTACTTAAGGCCTACTCTTTAGTAACACGACAGGTATCACATGTGAAGCAGGATCTGCTCACCCTTCCAAAGTACTTAAGGCCTACTCTTTAGTAACACGACAGGTATCACATCTGAAGCAGAATCTGCTCATCCTTCCAAAGTATTTAATGCCTACTCTTTAGTATCACGACAGGTATCACATGTGAAAGAGGATCTGCTCACCCTTCCAAAGTACTTAAGGTCTACTCTTTAGTAACACCACAGGTATCACAGGTGAAAGAGGATCTGCTCACCCTTCCAAAGTACTTAAGGTCTACTCTTTAGTAACACGACTGGTATTACATGTGAAAGAGGATCCGCTCACCCTTCCAAAGTACTTAAGGTCTACTCTTTAGTAACACGACAGGTATCACATGTGAAAGAGGATCTGCTCACCCTACCAAAGTACTTAAGGTCTACTCTTTAGAAAGACGACAGGTATCACATGTGAAGCAGGATCTGCTCACCCTTCCAAAGTACTTAAGGCCTACTCTTTAGTAACACGACAGGTATCACATGTGAAGCAGGATCTGCTCACCCTTCCAAAGTACTTAACGCCTACTCTTTAGTAACACGACAGGTATCACATGTGAAGCAGGATCTGCTCACCCTTCCAAAGTACTTAAGGCCTACTCTTTAGTAAGATGACAGGTATCACATGTGAAGCAGGATCTGCTCACCCTTCCAAAGTACTTAAGGCCTAATCTTTAGTAACACGACAGGTATCACCTGTGAAGCGAGTTCTACTCACCCTTCTGGAGTACTTAAGGCCTACTCTTTAGTAATACATGTATCACATATGAAGCAGGATCTGTTCACCCTTCTAAAGTGCTTAATGTCTACTCTTTAGTAACACGACAGGTATCACATGTGAGCAGGATCTGCTCACCCTTCCAAAGAACTTAAGGCCTACTCTTTAGTAACACGACAGGTATCACATGTGAAGCAGGATCTGCTCACCCTTCCAAAGTACTTAAGGCCTACTCTTTAGTAACACGACAGGTATCATATGTGAAGCAGAATCTGCTCACCCTTCCAAAGTACCTAACGCCTACTCTTTAGTAACACGACAGGTAGCACATGTGAAGCAGGATCTCCTCACCCTTCCAAAGTACTTAAGGCCTACTCGTTAGTAACATGACAGGTATCACATGTGAAGCAGGATCTTCTCACCCTTCCAAAGTACTTAAGGCCTACTCTTTAGAAACACGACAGGTATCACATGTGAAGCAGGATCTGCTCACCCTTCCAAAGTACTTAAGGCCTACTATTTAGTAACACGACAGGTATTTCATGTGCAGCAGTATCTGTTCACCCTTCCAGAGTACTTAAGGCCTACTCTTTAGTAACACGACAGGTATCACACGTGAAGCAGGATCTGCTCACCCTTCCAAAGTACTTAAGGCCTACTCTTTAGTAACACGACAGGTATCACATGTGAAGCAGGATCTGCTCACCTTTCCAAAGTACTTAAGGCCTATTCTTTAGTAACACGACAGGTATCACATCTGAAGCAGAAGCTGCTCACCCTTCCAAAGTATTTAATGCCTACTCTTTAGTAACACGACAGGTATCACATGTGAAAGAGGATCTGCTCACCCTTCCAAAGTACTTATGGTCTACTCTTTAGTAACACGACTGGTATCACAGGTGAAAGAGGATCTGCTCACCCTTCCAAAGTACTTATGGCCTAATCTTTAGTAACACGACAGGTATCACCTGTGAAGCGAGTTCTACTGACACTTCCGGAGTACTTAAGGCCTACTCTTTAGAAACACATGTATCACATATGAAACAGGATCTGTTCACCCTTCTAAAGTGTTTAATGTCTACTCTTTAGTAACACGACAGGTATCACATGTAAAGCAGGATCTGCTCACCCTTCCAAAGAACTTAAGGCCTACTCTTTAGTATCACGACAGGTATCACATGTGAAGCAGGATCTGCTCACCCTTCAAAAGTACTTAAGGCCTACTCTTTAGTAACACGACAGGTATCACCTGTGAAGCAGGATCTCCTCACCCTTCCAAAGTACTTAAGGCCTACTCGTTAGTAACATGACAGGTATCACAAGTGAAGCAGGATCTGCTCACCCTTCCAAAGTAATTAAGGCCTACTATTTAGTAACACGACAGGTATCACATGTGAAGCAGGATCCGCTCACCCTTCCAAAGTACTTAAGGCCTACTCTTTAGTAACACGACAGGTATCACATGTGAAGCAGGATCTGCTCACCCTTCCAAAGTACTTAAGGCCTACTCTTTAGTAACACGACAGGTATCACATCTGAAGCAGAATCTGCTCATCCTTCCAAAGTATTTAATGCCTACTCTTTAGTATCACGACAGGTATCACATGTGAAAGAGGATCTGCTCACCCTTCCAAAGTACTTAAGGTCTACTCTTTAGTAACACCACAGGTATCACAGGTGAAAGAGGATCTGCTCACCCTTCCAAAGTACTTAAGGTCTACTCTTTAGTAACACGACTGGTATTACATGTGAAAGAGGATCCGCTCACCCTTCCAAAGTACTTAAGGTCTACTCTTTAGTAACACGACAGGTATCACATGTGAAAGAGGATCTGCTCACCCTACCAAAGTACTTAAGGTCTACTCTTTAGAAAGACGACAGGTATCACATGTGAAGCAGGATCTGCTCACCCTTCCAAAGTACTTAAGGCCTACTCTTTAGTAACACGACAGGCATCACATGTGAAGCAGGATCTGCTCACCCTTCCAAAGTACTTAACGCCTACTCTTTAGTAACACGACAGGTATCACATGTGAAGCAGGATCTGCTCACCCTTCCAAAGTACTTAAGGCCTACTCTTTAGTAAGATGACAGGTATCACATGTGAAGCAGGATCTGCTCACCCTTCCAAAGTACTTAAGGCCTAATCTTTAGTAACACGACAGGTATCACCTGTGAAGCGAGTTCTACTCACCCTTCTGGAGTACTTAAGGCCTACTCTTTAGTAATACATGTATCACATATGAAGCAGGATCTGTTCACCCTTCTAAAGTGCTTAATGTCTACTCTTTAGTAACACGACAGGTATCACATGTGAGCAGGATCTGCTCACCCTTCCAAAGAACTTAAGGCCTACTCTTTAGTAACACGACAGGTATCACATGTGAAGCAGGATCTGCTCACCCTTCCAAAGTACTTAAGGCCTACTCTTTATTAACACGACAGGTATCATATGTGAAGCAGAATCTGCTCACCCTTCCAAAGTACCTAACGCCTACTCTTTAGTAACACGACAGGTAGCACATGTGAAGCAGGATCTCCTCACCCTTCCAAAGTACTTAAGGCCTACTCGTTAGTAACATGACAGGTATCACATGTGAAGCAGGATCTTCTCACCCTTCCAAAGTACTTAAGGCCTACTCTTTAGAAACACGACAGGTATCACATGTGAAGCAGGATCTGCTCACCCTTCCAAAGTACTTAAGGCCTACTATTTAGTAACACGACAGGTATTTCATGTGCAGCAGTATCTGTTCACCCTTCCAGAGTACTTAAGGCCTACTCTTTAGTAACACGACAGGTATCACACGTGAAGCAGGATCTGCTCACCCTTCCAAAGTACTTAAGGCCTACTCTTTAGTAACACGACAGGTATCACATGTGAAGCAGGATCTGCTCACCTTTCCAAAGTACTTAAGGCCTACTCTTTAGTAACACGACAGGTATCACATCTGAAGCAGAATCTGCTCACCCTTCCAAAGTATTTAATGCCTACTCTTTAGTAACACGACAGGTATCACATGTGAAAGAGGATCTGCTCACCCTTCCAAAGTACTTAAGGTCTACTCTTTAGTAACACGACTGGTATCACAGGTGAAAGAGGATCTGCTCACCCTTCCAAAGTACTTAAGGTCTACTCTTTAGTAACACGACTGGTATTACATGTGAAAGAGGATCCGCTCACCCTTCCAAAGTACTTAAGGTCTACTCTTTAGTAACACGACAGGTATCACATGTGAAAGAGGATCTGCTCACCCTACCAAAGTACTTAAGGTCTACTCTTTAGAAACACGACAGGTATCACATGTGAAGCAGGATCTGCTCACCCTTCCAAAGTACTTAAGGCCTACTCTTTAGTAACACGACAGGTATCACCTGTGAAGCAGGATCTCCTCACCCTTCCAAAGTACTTAAGGCCTACTGTTTAGAAACACGACAGGTATCACATGTGAAGCAGGATCTGCTTACCCTTCCAAAGTAATTAAGGCCTACTATTTAGTAACACGACAGGTATTTCATGTGCAGCAGGATCTCTTCACCCTTCCAAAGTACTTAAGGCCTACTCTTTAGTAACACGACAGGCATCACATGTGCAGCAGGATCTGCTCACCCGTCCAATGTACTTAAGGCCTACTCTTTAGTAACACGACAGGTATCACATGTGAAGCAGGATCTGCTCACCTTTCCAAAGTACTTAAGGCCTACTCTTTAGTAACACCACAGGTATCACATGTGAAGCAGAATCTGCTCACCCTTCCAAAGTATTTAATGCCTACTCTTTAGTAACACGACAGGTATCACATATGAAAGAGGATCTGCTCACCCTTCCAAAGTACTTAAGGTCTACTCTTTAGTAACACGACCAGTATCACAGGTGAAAGAGGATCTGCTCACCCTTCCAAAGTACTTAAGGTCTACTCTTTAGAAACACGACAGATATCACATGTGAGCAGGATCTGCTCACCCTTCCGGAGTACTTAAGGCCTACTCTTTAGTAACACGACAGGTATCACATGTGAAGCAGGATCTGCTCACCCTTCCAAAGTACTTAACGCCTACTCTTTAGTAACACGACAGGTATCACATGTGAAGCAGGATCTGCTCACCCTTCCAAAGTACTTAAGGCCTACTCTTTTGTGAGATGAAAGGTATCACATGTGAAGCAGGATCTGCTCACCCTTCCAAAGAACTTAAGGCCTAATCTTTAGTAACACGACAGGTATCACCTGTGAAGCGAGTTCTACTGACCCTTCCGGAGTACTTAAGGCCTACTCTTTAGAAACACATGTATCACATATGAAGCAGGATCTGTTCACCCTTCTAAAGTGCTTAATGTCTACGCTTTAGTAACACGACAGGTATCACATGTGAAGCAGGATCTGCTCACCCTTCCAAAGTACTTAAGGCCTACTCTTTAGTAACACGACAGGTATCACATGTGAAGCAGGATCCGCTCACCCTTCCAAAGTACTTAAGGCCTACTCTTTAGTAACACGACAGGTATCACATGTGAAGCAGGATCTGTTCACCTTTCCAAAGTACTTAAGGCCTACTCTTTAGTAACACGACAGGTATCACATCTGAAGCAGAATCTGCTCACCCTTCCAAAGTATTTAATGCCTACTCTTTAGTATCACGACAGGTATCACATGTGAAAGAGGATCTGCTCACCCTTCCAAAGTACTTAAGGTCTACTCTTTAGTAACACGACAGGTATCACAGGTGAAAGAGGATCTGCTCACCCTTCCAAAGTACTTAAGGTCTACTCTTTAGTAACACGACTGGTATTACATGTGAAAGAGGATCCGCTCACCCTTCCAAAGTACTTAAGGTCTACTCTTTAGTAACACGACAGGTATCACATGTGAAAGAGGATCTGCTCACCCTACCAAAGTACTTAAGGTCTACTCTTTAGAAAGACGACAGGTATCACATGTGAAGCAGGATCTGCTCACCCTTCCAAAGTACTTAAGGCCTACTCTTTAGTAACACGACAGGTATCACATGTGAAGCAGGATCTGCTCACCCTTCCAAAGTACTTAACGCCTACTCTTTAGTAACACGACAGGTATCACATGTGAAGCAGGATCTGCTCACCCTTCCAAAGTACTTAAGGCCTACTCTTTAGTAAGATGACAGGTATCACATGTGAAGCAGGATCTGCTCACCCTTCCAAAGTACTTAAGGCCTAATCTTTAGTAACACGACAGGTATCACCTGTGAAGCGAGTTCTACTCACCCTTCTGGAGTACTTAAGGCCTACTCTTTAGTAATACATGTATCACATATGAAGCAGGATCTGTTCACCCTTCTAAAGTGCTTAATGTCTACTCTTTAGTAACACGACAGGTATCACATGTGAAGCAGGATCTGCTCACCCTTCCAAAGAACTTAAGGCCTACTCTTTAGTAACACGACAGGTATCACATGTGAAGCAGGATCTGCTCACCCTTCCAAAGTACTTAAGGCCTACTCTTTAGTAACACGACAGGTATCATATGTGAAGCAGAATCTGCTCACCCTTCCAAAGTACCTAACGCCTACTCTTTAGTAACACGACAGGTAGCACATGTGAAGCAGGATCTCCTCACCCTTCCAAAGTACTTAAGGCCTAGTCGTTAGTAACATGACAGGTATCACATGTGAAGCAGGATCTTCTCACCCTTCCAAAGTACTTAAGGCCTACTCTTTAGAAACACGACAGGTATCACATGTGAAGCAGGATCTGCTCACCCTTCCAAAGTACTTAAGGCCTACTATTTAGTAACACGACAGGTATTTCATGTGCAGCAGGATCTGTTCACCCTTCCAGAGTACTTAAGGCCTACTCTTTAGTAACACGACAGGTATCACACGTGAAGCAGGATCTGCTCACCCTTCCAAAGTACTTAAGGCCTACTCTTTAGTAACACGACAGGTATCACATGTGAAGCAGGATCTGCTCACCTTTCCAAAGTACTTAAGGCCTACTCTTTAGTAACACGACAGGTATCACATCTGAAGCAGAATCTGCTCACCCTTCCAAAGTATTTAATGCCTACTCTTTAGTAACACGACAGGTATCACATGTGAAAGAGGATCTGCTCACCCTTCCAAAGTACTTAAGGTCTACTCTTTAGTAACACGACTGGTATCACAGGTGAAAGAGGATCTGCTCACCCTTCCAAAGTACTTAAGGTCTACTCTTTAGTAACACGACTGGTATTACATATGAAAGAGGATCCGCTCACCCTTCCAAAGTACTTAAGGTCTACTCTTTAGTAACACGACAGGTATCACATGTGAAAGAGGATCTGCTCACCCTACCAAAGTACTTAAGGTCTACTCTTTAGAAACACGACAGGTATCACATGTGAAGCAGGATCTGCTCACCCTTCCAAAGTACTTAAGGCCTACTCTTTAGTAACACGACAGGTATCACATGTGAAGCAGGATCTGCTCACCCTTCCAAAGTACTTAACGCCTACTCTTTAGTAACACGACAGGTATCACATGTGAAGCAGGATCTGCTCACCCTTCCAAAGTACTTAAGGCCTACTCTTTAGTAAGATGACAGGTATCACATGTGAAGCAGGATCTGCTCACCCTTCCAAAGTACTTAAGGCCTAATCTTTAGTAACACGACAGGTATCACCTGTGAAGCGAGTTCTACTCACCCTTCTGGAGTACTTAAGGCCTACTCTTTAGTAACACATGTATCACATATGAAGCAGGATCTGTTCACCCTTCTAAAGTGCTTAATGTCTACTCTTTAGTAACACGACAGGTATCACATGTAAAGCAGGATCTGCTCACCCTTCCAAAGAACTTAAGGCCTACTCTTTAGTATCACGACAGGTATCACATGTGAAGCAGGATCTGCTCACCCTTCCAAAGTACTTAAGGCCTACTCTTTAGTAACACGACAGGTATCACATGTGAAGCAGGATCTCCTCACCCTTCCAAAGTACTTAAGGCCTACTCGTTAGTAACATGACAGGTATCACATGTGAAGCAGGATCTGCTCACCCTTCCAAAGTACTTAAGGCCTACTGTTTAGAAACACGACAGGTATCACATGTGAAGCAGGATCTGCTTACCCTTCCAAAGTAATTAAGGCCTACTATTTAGTAACACGACAGGTATTTCATGTGCAGCAGGATCTGTTCACCCTTCCAAAGTACTTAAGGCCTACTCTTTAGTACCACAACAGGCATCACATGTGCAGCAGGATCTGCTCACCCTTCCAATGTACTTAAGGCCTACTCTTTAGTAACACGACAGGTATCACATGTGAAGCAGGATCTGCTCACCTTTCCAAAGTACTTAAGGCCTACTCTTTAGTGACACCACAGGTATCACATGTGAAGCAGAATCTGCTCACCCTTCCAAAGTATTTAATGCCTACTCTTTAGTAACACGACAGGTATCACATATGAAAGAGGATCTATTCACCCTTCCAAAGTACTTAAGGTCTACTCTTTAGTAACACGACCGGTATCACAGGTGAAAGAGGATCTGCTCACCCTTCCAAAGTACTTAAGGTCTACTCTTTAGAAACACGACAGATATCACATGTGAGCAGGATCTGCTCACCCTTCCGGAGTACTTAAGGCCTACTCTTTAGTAACACGACAGGTATCACATGTGAAGCAGGATCTGCTCACCCTTCCAAAGTACTTAACGCCTACTCTTTAGTAACACGACAGGTATCACATGTGAAGCAGGATCTGCTCACCCTTCCAAAGTACTTAAGGCCTACTCTTTTGTGAGATGAAAGGTATCACATGTGAAGCAGGATCTGCTCACCCTTCCAAAGAACTTAAGGCCTAATCTTTAGTAACACGACAGGTATCACCTGTGAAGCGAGTTCTATTGACCCTTCCGGAGTACTTAAGGCCTACTCTTTAGAAACACATGTATCACATATGAAGCAGGATCTGTTCACCCTTCTAAAGTGCTTAATGTCTACGCTTTAGTAACACGACAGGTATCACATGTGAAGCAGGATCTGCTCACCCTTCCAAAGTACTTAAGGCCTACTCTTTAGTAACACGACAGGTATCACATGTGAAGCAGGATCCGCTCACTCTTCCAAAGTACTTAAGGCCTACTATTTAGTAACACGACAGGTATTTCATGTGCAGCAGGATCTGCTCACCCTTCCAAAGTACTTAAGGCCTACTCTTTAGTAACACGACAGGTATCACATGTGAAGCAGGATCTGCTCACCCTTCCAATGTACTTAGGGCTACTCTTTAGTAACACGACAGGTATCACATATGAAGCAGGATCTGCTCATCTTTCCAAAGTACTTAAGGCCTACTCTTTAGTAACACGACAGGTATCACATGTGAAGCAGAATCTGCTCACCCTTCCAAAGTATTTAATGCCTACTCTTTAGTAACACGACAGGTATCACATGTGAAAGAGGATCTGCTCACCTTTCCAAAGTACTTAAGGTCTACTCTTTAGTAACACGACAGGTATTACATGTGAAAGAGGATCTGCTCACCCTTCCAAAGTACTTATGGTCTACTCTTTAGTAACACGACAGGTATCACATGTGAAAGAGGATCTGCTCACCCTTCCAAAGTACTTAAGGTCTACTCTTTAGAAACATGACAGGTATCACATGTGAAGCAGGATCTGCTCACCCTTCCAAAGTACTTAACGGCTACTCTTTAGTAACACGACAGGTATCACATGTGCAGCAGGATCTGCTCACCCTTCCAATGTACTTAAGGCCTACTCTTTAGTAACACGACAGGTATCACATGTGAAGCAGGATCTGCTCACCTTTCCAAAGTACTTAAGGCCTACTCTTTAGTGACACCACAGGTATCACATGTGAAGCAGAATCTGCTCACCCTTCCAAAGTATTTAATGCCTACTCTTTAGTAACACGACAGGTATCACATATGAAAGAGGATCTATTCACCCTTCCAAAGTACTTAAGGTCTACTCTTTAGTAACACGACCGGTATCACAGGTGAAAGAGGATCTGCTCACCCTTCCAAAGTACTTAAGGTCTACTCTTTAGAAACACGACAGATATCACATGTGAGCAGGATCTGCTCACCCTTCCGGAGTACTTAAGGCCTACTCTTTAGTAACACGACAGGTATCACATGTGAAGCAGGATCTGCTCACCCTTCCAAAGTACTTAACGCCTACTCTTTAGTAACACGACAGGTATCACATGTGAAGCAGGATCTTCTCACCCTTCCAAAGTACTTAAGGCCTACTCTTTAGTGAGATGACAGGTATCACATGTGAAGCAGGATCTGCTCACCCTTCCAAAGTACTTAAGGCCTAATCTTTAGTAACACGACAGGTATCACCTGTGAAGCGAGTTCTACTCACCCTTCTGGAGTACTTAAGGCCTACTCTTTAGTAACACATGTATCACATATGAAGCAGGATCTGTTCACCCTTCTAAAGTGCTTAATGTCTACTCTTTAGTAACACGACAGGTATCACATGTAAAGCAGGATCTGCTCACCCTTCCAAAGAACTTAAGGCCTACTCTTTAGTATCACGACAGGTATCACATGTGAAGCAGGATCTGCTCACCCTTCCAAAGTACTTAAGGCCTACTCTTTAGTAACACGACAGGTATCACATGTGAAGCAGGATCTCCTCACCCTTCCAAAGTACTTAAGGCCTACTCGTTAGTAACATGACAGGTATCACATGTGAAGCAGGATCTGCTCACCCTTCCAAAGTACTTAAGGCCTACTGTTTAGAAACACGACAGGTATCACATGTGAAGCAGGATCTGCTTACCCTTCCAAAGTAATTAAGGCCTACTATTTAGTAACACGACAGGTATTTCATGTGCAGCAGGATCTGTTCACCCTTCCAAAGTACTTAAGGCCTACTCTTTAGTACCACAACAGGCATCACATGTGCAGCAGGATCTGCTCACCCTTCCAATGTACTTAAGGCCTCCTCTTTAGTAACACGACAGGTATCACATGTGAAGCAGGATCTGCTCACCTTTCCAAAGTACTTAAGGCCTACTCTTTAGTGACACCACAGGTATCACATGTGAAGCAGAATCTGCTCACCCTTCCAAAGTATTTAATGCCTACTCTTTAGTAACACGACAGGTATCACATATGAAAGAGGATCTATTCACCCTTCCAAAGTACTTAAGGTCTATTCTTTAGTAACACGACCGGTATCACAGGTGAAAGAGGATCTGCTCACCCTTCCAAAGTACTTAAGGTCTACTCTTTAGAAACACGACAGATATCACATGTGAGCAGGATCTGCTCACCCTTCCGGAGTACTTAAGGCCTACTCTTTAGTAACACGACAGGTATCACATGTGAAGCAGGATCTGCTCACCCTTCCAAAGTACTTAACGCCTACTCTTTAGTAACACGACAGGTATCACATGTGAAGCAGGATCTGCTCACCCTTCCAAAGTACTTAAGGCCTACTCTTTTGTGAGATGAAAGGTATCACATGTGAAGCAG
This sequence comes from Bathymodiolus brooksi, assembly GCA_963680875.1. Taxonomy (NCBI): domain Eukaryota; kingdom Metazoa; phylum Mollusca; class Bivalvia; order Mytilida; family Modiolidae; genus Bathymodiolus; species Bathymodiolus brooksi. The sequence continues at coordinate 23,986,387 of OY804583.1, read as the reverse complement.
GATCTGCTCACCCTTCCAAAGAACTTAAGGCCTAATCTTTAGTAACACGACAGGTATCACCTGTGAAGCGAGTTCTATTGACCCTTCCGGAGTACTTAAGGCCTACTCTTTAGAAACACATGTATCACATATGAAGCAGGATCTGTTCACCCTTCTAAAGTGCTTAATGTCTACGCTTTAGTAACACGACAGGTATCACATGTGAAGCAGGATCTGCTCACCCTTCCAAAGTACTTAAGGCCTACTCTTTAGTAACACGACAGGTATCACATGTGAAGCAGGATCCGCTCACTCTTCCAAAGTACTTAAGGCCTACTATTTAGTAACACGACAGGTATTTCATGTGCAGCAGGATCTGCTCACCCTTCCAAAGTACTTAAGGCCTACTCTTTAGTAACACGACAGGTATCACATGTGAAGCAGGATCTGCTCACCCTTCCAATGTACTTAGGGCTACTCTTTAGTAACACGACAGGTATCACATATGAAGCAGGATCTGCTCATCTTTCCAAAGTACTTAAGGCCTACTCTTTAGTAACACGACAGGTATCACATGTGAAGCAGAATCTGCTCACCCTTCCAAAGTATTTAATGCCTACTCGTTAGTAACACGACAGGTATCACATGTGAAAGAGGATCTGCTCACCCTTCCAAAGTACTTAAGGTCTACTCTTTAGTAACACGACAGGTATCACATGTGAAAGAGGATCTGCTCACCTTTCCAAAGTACTTAAGGTCTACTCTTTAGTAACACGACAGGTATTACATGTGAAAGAGGATCTGCTCACCCTTCCAAAGTACTTATGGTCTACTCTTTAGTAACACGACAGGTATCACATGTGAAAGAGGATCTGCTCACCCTTCCAAAGTACTTAAGGTCTACTCTTTAGAAACATGACAGGTATCACATGTGAAGCAGGATCTGCTCACCCTTCCAAAGTACTTAACGGCTACTCTTTAGTAACACGACAGGTATCACATGTGCAGCAGGATCTGCTCACCCTTCCAATGTACTTAAGGCCTACTCTTTAGTAACACGACAGGTATCACATGTGAAGCAGGATCTGCTCACCTTTCCAAAGTACTTAAGGCCTACTCTTTAGTGACACCACAGGTATCACATGTGAAGCAGAATCTGCTCACCCTTCCAAAGTATTTAATGCCTACTCTTTAGTAACACGACAGGTATCACATATGAAAGAGGATCTATTCACCCTTCCAAAGTACTTAAGGTCTACTCTTTAGTAACACGACCGGTATCACAGGTGAAAGAGGATCTGCTCACCCTTCCAAAGTACTTAAGGTCTACTCTTTAGAAACACGACAGATATCACATGTGAGCAGGATCTGCTCACCCTTCCGGAGTACTTAAGGCCTACTCTTTAGTAACACGACAGGTATCACATGTGAAGCAGGATCTGCTCACCCTTCCAAAGTACTTAACGCCTACTCTTTAGTAACACGACAGGTATCACATGTGAAGCAGGATCTGCTCACCCTTCCAAAGTACTTAAGGCCTACTCTTTTGTGAGATGAAAGGTATCACATGTGAAGCAGGATCTGCTCACCCTTCCAAAGAACTTAAGGCCTAATCATTAGTAACACGACAGGTATCACCTGTGAAGCGAGTTCTATTGACCCTTCCGGAGTACTTAAGGCCTACTCTTTAGAAACACATGTATCACATATGAAGCAGGATCTGTTCACCCTTCTAAAGTGCTTAATGTCTACGCTTTAGTAACACGACAGGTATCACATGTGAAGCAGGATCTGCTCACCCTTCCAAAGTACTTAAGGCCTACTCTTTAGTAACACGACAGGTATCACATGTGAAGCAGGATCCGCTCACCCTTCCAAAGTACTTAAGGCCTACTATTTAGTAACACGACAGGTATTTCATGTGCAGCAGGATCTGCTCACCCTTCCAAAGTACTTAAGGCCTACTCTTTAGTAACACGACAGGTATCACATGTGAAGCAGGATCTGCTCACCCTTCCAATGTACTTAGGGCTACTCTTTAGTAACACGACAGGTATCACATATGAAGCAGGATCTGCTCATCTTTCCAAAGTACTTAAGGCCTACTCTTTAGTAACACGACAGGTATCACATGTGAAGCAGAATCTGCTCACCCTTCCAAAGTATTTAATGCCTACTCTTTAGTAACACGACAGGTATCACATGTGAAAGAGGATCTGCTCACCCTTCCAAAGTACTTAAGGTCTACTCTTTAGTAACACGACAGGTATCACATGTGAAAGAGGATCTGCTCACCTTTCCAAAGTACTTAAGGTCTACTCTTTAGTAACACGACAGGTATTACATGTGAAAGAGGATCTGCTCACCCTTCCAAAGTACTTATGGTCTACTCTTTAGTAACACGACAGGTATCACATGTGAAAGAGGATCTGCTCACCCTTCCAAAGTACTTAAGGTCTACTCTTTAGAAACATGACAGGTATCACATGTGAAGCAGGATCTGCTCACCCTTCCAAAGTACTTAACGCCTACTCTTTAGTAACACAACAGGTATCACATGTGAAGCAGGATGTGCTCACCCTTCCAAAGTACTTAAGGCCTACTCTTTAGTAAGATGACAGGTATCACATGTGGAGCAGGATCTGCTCACCCTTCCAAAGTACTTAATGCCTAATCTTTAGTAACACGACAGGTATCACCTGTGAAGCGAGTTCTACTCACCCTTCCGGAGTACTTAAGGCCTACTCTTTAGTAACACATGTATCACATATGAAGCAGGATCTGTTCACCCTTCTAAAGTGCTTAATGTCTACTCTTTAGTAACACGACAGGTAGCACATATGAAGCAGGATCTGCTCACCCTTCCAAATTACTTAAGGCCTACTATTTAGTAACACGACAGGTATTTCATGTGAAGCAGGATCTGTTCACCCTTCCAAGTACTTAAGGCCTACTCTTTATTAACACGACAGGTATCACATGTGAAGCAGGATCTGCTCACCCTTCCAAAGTACTTAAGGCCTACTCTTTAGTAACACGACAGATATCACATGTGAAGCAGAATCTGCTCACCCTTCTAAAGTATGTATTGCCTACTCTTTAGTAACACGACAGGTATCACATGTGAAAGAGGATCTGCTCACCCTTCCAAAGTGCTTAAGGTCTACTCCTTAGTAACACGACAGGTATCACATGTGAAAGAGGATCTGCTCACCCTTCCAAAGTACTTAAGGTCTACTCTTTAGTAACACGACAGGTATCACATGTGAAAGAGGATCTGCTCACCCTTCCAAAGTACTTAAGGTCTACTCTTTAGTAACACGACAGGTATCCCATGTAAACAGGATCTGCTCACCCTTCCAAAGTACTTAACGCCTACTCTTTAGTAACACGACAGGTATCACATGTGAAGCAGGATCTGCTCACCCTTCCAAAGTACTTAAGGCCTACTCTTTAGTAACACGACAGGTATCACATGTGAAGCAGGATCTGCTCACCCTTCCAAAGTACTTAACGCCTACTCTTTAGTAACACGACAGGTATCACATGTGAAGCAGGATCTGCTCACCCTTCCAAAGTACTTAAGGCCTACTCTTTTGTGAGATGAAAGGTATCACATGTGAAGCAGAATCTGCTCACCCTTCCAAAGTATTTAATGCCTACTCTTTAGTAACACGACAGGTATCACATATGAAAGAGGATCTACTCACCCTTCCAAAGTACTTAAGGTCTACTCTTTAGTAACATGACCGGTATCACAGGTGAAAGAGGATCTGCTCACCCTTCCAAAGTACTTAAGGTCTACTCTTTAGAAACACGATAGATATCACATGTGAGCAGGATCTGCTCACCCTTCCAAAGTACTTAACGCCTACTCTTTAGTAACACGACAGGTATCACATGTGAAGCAGGATCTGCTCACCCTTCCAAAGTACTTAAGGCCTACTCTTTTGTGAGATGAAAGGTATCACATGTGAAGCAGGATCTGCTCACCCTTCCAAAGAACTTAAGGCCTAATCTTTAGTAACACGACAGGTATCACCTGTGAAGCGAGTTCTATTGACCCTTACGGAGTACTTAAGGCCTACTCTTTAGAAACACATGTATCACATATGAATCAGGATCTGTTCACCCTTCTAAAGTGCTTAATGTCTACGCTTTAGTAACACGACAGGTATCACATGTGAAGCAGGATCTGCTCACCCTTCCAAAGTACTTAAGGCCTACTCTTTAGTAACACGACAGGTATCACATGTGAAGCAGGATCCGCTTACCCTTCCAAAGTACTTAAGGCCTACTATTTAGTAACACGACAGGTATTTCATGTGCAGCAGGATCTGCTCACCCTTCCAAAGTACTTAAGGCCTACTCTTTAGTAACACGACAGGTATCACATATGAAGCAGGATCTGCTCACCCTTCCAATGTACTTAAGGCTACTCTTTAGTAACACGACAGGTATCACATATAAAGCAGGATCTGCTCATCTTTCCAAAGTACTTAAGGCCTACTCTTTAGTAACACGACAGGTATCACATGTGAAGCAGAATCTGCTCACCCTTCCAAAGTATTTAATGCCTACTCTTTAGTAACACGACAGGTATCACATGTGAAAGAGGATCTGCTCACCCTTCCAAAGTACTTAAGGTCTACTCTTTAGTAACACGACAGGTATCACATGTGAAAGAGGATCTGCTCACCTTTCCAAAGTACTTAAGGTCTACTCTTTAGTAACACGACAGGTATTACATGTGAAAGAGGATCTGCTCACCCTTCCAAAGTACTTAAGGTCTACTCTTTAGTAACACGACAGGTATCACATGTGAAAGAGGATCTGCTCACCCTTCCAAAGTACTTAAGGTCTACTCTTTAGAAACATGACAGGTATCACATGTGAAGCAGGATCTGCTCACCCTTCCAAAGTACTTAACGGCTACTCTTTAGTAACACGACAGGTATCACATGTGAAGCAGGATCTGCTCACCCTTCCTAAGTACTTAAGGCCTACTCTTTAGTAACACGACAGGTATCACATGTGAAGCAGGATGTGCTCACCCTTCCAAAGTACTTAAGGCCTACTCTTTAGTAAGATGACAGGTATCACATGTGGAGCAGGATCTGCTCACCCTTCCAAAGTACTTAAGGCCTAATCTTTAGTAACACGACAGGTATCACCTGTGAAGCGAGTTCTACTCACCCTTCCGGAGTACTTAAGGCCTACTCTTTAGTAACACATGTATCACATATGAAGCAGGATCTGTTCACCCTTCTAAAGTGCTTAATGTCTACTCTTTAGTAACACGACAGGTAGCACATATGAAGCAGGATCTGCTCACCCTTCCAAAGTACTTAAGGCCTACTCTTTAGTAACACGACAGGTATCACATGTGAAGCAGGATCTGCTCACCCTTCCAAAGTACTTAAGGCCTACTATTTAGTAACACGACAGGTATTTCATGGGAAGCAGGATCTGTTCACCCTTCCAAGTACTTAAGGCCTACTCTTTATTAACACGACAGGTATCACATGTGAAGGAGGATCTGCTCACCCTTCCAAAGTACTTAAGGCCTACTCTTTAGTAACACGACAGATATCACATGTGAAGCAGAATCTGCTCACCCTTCCAAAGTATGTATTGCCTACTCTTTAGTAACACGACAGGTATCACATGTGAAAGAGGATCTGCTCACCCTTCCAAAGTGCTTAAGGTCTACTCCTTAGTAACACGACAGGTATCACAGTTGAAAGAGGATCTGCTCACCCTTCCAAAGTACTTAAGGTCTACTCTTTAGTAACACGACAGGTATCACATGTGAAAGAGGATCTGCTCACCCTTCCAAAGTACTTAAGGTCTACTCTTTAGTAACACGACAGGTATCCCATGTAAACAGGATCTGCTCACCCTTCCAAAGTACTTAACGCCTACTCTTTAGTAACACGACAGGTATCACATGTGAAGCAAGATCTGCTCACCCTTCCAAAGTACTTAAGGCCTACTCTTTAGTAACACGACAGGTATCACATGTGAAGCAGGATCTGCTCACCCTTCCAAAGTACTTAACGCCTACTCTTTAGTAACACGACAGGTATCACATGTGAAGCAGGATCTGCTCACCCTTCCAAAGTACTTAAGGCCTACTCTTTTGTGAGATGAAAGGTATCACATGTGAAGCAGGATCTGCTCACCCTTCCAAAGAACTTAAGGCCTAATCTTTAGTAACACGACAGGTATCACCTGTGAAGCGAGTTCTACTGACCCTTCCGGAGTACTTAAGGCCTACTCTTTAGAAACACATGTATCACATATGAAGCAGGATCTGTTCACCCTTCTAAAGTGCTTAATGTCTACGCTTTAGTAACACGACAGGTATCACATGTGAAGCAGGATCTGCTCACCCTTCCAAAGTACTTAAGGCCTACTCTTTAGTAACACGACAGGTATCACATGTGAAGCAGGATCCGCTCACCCTTCCAAAGTACTTAAGGCCTACTATTTAGTAACACGACAGGTATTTCATGTGCAGCAAGATCTGCTCACCCTTCCAAAGTACTTAAGGCCTACTCTTTAGTAACACGACAGGTATCACATGTGAAGCAGGATCTGCTCACCCTTCCAATGTACTTAAGGCTACTCTTTAGTAACACGACAGGTATCACATATGAAGCAGGATCTGCTCATCTTTCCAAAGTACTTAAGGCCTACTCTTTAGTAACACGACAGGTATCACATGTGAAGCAGAATCTGCTCACCCTTCCAAAGTATTTAATGCCGACTCTTTAGTAACACGACAGGTATCACATGTGAAAGAGGATCTGCTCACCCTTCCAAAGTACTTAAGGTCTACTCTTTAGTAACACGACAGGTATCACATGTGAAAGAGGATCTGCTCACCTTTCCAAAGTACTTAAGGTCTACTCTTTAGTAACACGACAGGTATTACATGTGAAAGAGGATCTGCTCACCCTTCCAAAGTACTTAAGGTCTACTCTTTAGTAACACGACAGGTATCACATGTGAAAGAGGATCTGCTCACCCTCCCAAAGTACTTAAGGTCTACTCTTTAGAAACATGACAGGTATCACATGTGAAGCAGGATCTGCTCACCCTTCCAAAGTACTTAACGGCTACTCTTTAGTAACACGACAGGTATCACATGTGAAGCAGGATCTGCTCACCCTTCCTAAGTACTTAAGGCCTACTCTTTAGTAACACGACAGGTATCACATGTGAAGCAGGATCTGCTCACCCTTCCAAAGTACTAAAGGCCTACTCTTTAGTAAGATGACAGGTATCACATGTGAAGCAGGATCTGCTCACCCTTCCAAAGTACTTAATGCCTAATCTTTAGTAACACGACAGGTATCACCTGTGAAGCGAATTATACTCACCCTTCCGGAGTACTTAAGGCCTACTCTTTAGTAACACATGTATCACATATGAAGCAGGATCTGTTCACCCTTCTAAAGTGCTTAATATCTACTCTTTAGTAACACGACAGGTAGCACATGTGAAGCAGGATCTGCTCACCCTTCCAAAGTACTTAAGGCCTACTCTTTAGTAACACGACAGGTATCACATGTGAAGCAGGATCTGCTCACCCTTCCAAAGTACTTAAGGCCTACTATTTAGTAACACGACAGGTATTTCATGTGAAGCAGGATCTGTTCACCCTTCCAAGTACTTAAGGCCTACTCTTTATTAACACGACAGGTATCACATGTGAAGCAGGATCTGCTCACCCTTCCAAAGTATGTAGTGCCTACTCTTTAGTAACACGACAGGTATCACATGTGAAAGAGGATCTGCTCACCCTTCTAAAGTGCTTAAGGTCTACTCCTTAGTAACACGACAGGTATCACAGGTGAAAGAGGATCTGCTCACCCTTCCAAAGTACTTAAGGTCTACTATTTAGTAACATGACAGGTATCACATGTGAAAGAGGATCTGCTCACCCTTCCAAAGTACTTAAGGTCTACTCTTTAGTAACACGACAGGTATCCCATGTAAACAGGATCTGCTCACCCTTCCAAAGTACTTAACGCCTACTCTTTAGTAACACGACAGGTATCACATGTGAAGCAGGATCTGCTCACCCTTCCAAAGTACTTAAGGCCTACTCTTTAGTAACACGACAGGTATCACATGTGAAGCAGGATCTGCTCACCCTTCCAAAGTACTTAACGCCTACTCTTTAGTAACACGACAGGTATCACATGTGAAGCCAGATTTGCTCACCCTTCCAAAGTACATAAGGTCTACTCTTTGGTAACACGACAGGAATCACATGTGAAGCAGGATCTGCTCACCCTTCCAAAGTACTTAAGGCCTACTCTTTAATAAGATGGCAGGTATCACATGTGAAGCAGGATCTGCTCACCCTTCCAAAGTGCTTAAGGCCTAATCTTTAGTAACACGACAGGTGTCACATGTGAAGCGAGTTCTACTCACCCTTCCGGAGTACTTAAGGCCTACTCTTTAGTAACACGACATGTATCACATATGAAGCAGGATCTGTTCACCCTTCTAAAGTGCTTAATGTCTACTCTTTAGTAACACGACAGGTATCACATGTGAAGCAGGATCTGCTCACCTTTCCAAAGTATTTAAGGCCTACTCTTTAGTAACACGACAGATATCACATGTGAAGCAGAATCTGCTCACCCTTCCAAAGTACTTAAGGCTTACTCTTTAGTAACATGACAGGTATCACATGTGAAGGAGGATCTACTCACCCTTCCAAAGTATTTAATGCTTACTCTTTAGTAACACGACAGGTATCACCGGTGAAGCGAGTTCTACTCACCCTTCGGAGTACTTAAGGCCTACTCTTTAGTAACAAGACATGTATCACATATGAAGCAGGATCTGTTCACCCTTCTAAATTGCTTAATGTCTACTCTTTAGTAACACGACAGGTATCACATGTGAAACAGGATCTGCTCACCCTTCTAAAGTACTTAAGGCCTACTCTTTAGTCAAATGAGTTTGTGTTACTCTCTTGTTTATTTGTCTGTTACGTATTTGTTCTATATGTTTTCTTTTGTTGCAGTTTTACGCGTTTTCATAAAATTTTAATAACAATTATGCAAATTTTAGCGATTACAGGAATACTCATTAGTGAACATGATGTGTTTATGAAATAACTTTTATCAAGTGCACTCAAGGTCAAGTCTACAAGTCAAACGATTGGAAAGTCTAATGTTTTTAAAAGTTTGTAGGAGCAAAAAAGTCAAACGCCTTAAAGGAGATCTAATAATCTACCAACGTCACCATGGTCACCAATCATACTAACTGTAACAAGAAAGTCAAACGGCCTTAAAGGAGATCTAATAATCTACCACGGTAACCATGGTCATCAATCATACTAACTGTAACAAGAAAGTCAAACGGCCTTAAAGGAGATCTAATAATCTACCACGGTAACCATGGTCATCAATCATACTAACTGTAACAAGAAAGTCAAACGGCCTTAAAGGAGATCTAATAATCTACCACGGTAACCATGGTCATCAATCATACTAACTGTAACAAGAAAGTCAAACGGCCTTAACGGAGATCTAATAATCTACCACGGTAACCATGGTCACCAATCATACTAACTGTAACAAGAAAGTCAAACGCCTTAAAGGAGATCTAATAATCTACCACGGTAACCATGGTCACCAATCATACTAACTGTAAAAAGAAAGTCAAACGGCCTTAAAGGAGATCTAATAATCTGCCACGGTAACCATGGTCACCAAGCATACTAACTGTAACAAGAAAGTCAAACGGCCTTAAAGGAGATCTAATAATCTACCACGGTAACCATGGTCACCAATCATACTAACTGTAACAAGAAAGTCAAACGGCCTTAAAGGAGATCTAATAATCTACCACGGTAACCATGGTCATCAATCATACTAACTGTAACAAGAAAGTCAAACGGCCTTAAAGGAGATCTAATAATCTACCACGGTAACCATGGTCACCAATCATACTAACTGTAACAAGAAAGTCAAACGGCCTTAAAGGAGATCTAATAATCTTCCACGGTAACCATGGTCACCAATCATACTAACTGTAACAAGAAAGTCAAACGGCCTTAAAGGAGATCTAATAATCTACCACGGTAACCATGGTCACCAATCATACTAACTGTAACAAGAAAGTCAAACGGCCTTAAAGGAGATCTAATAATCTACCACGGTAACCATGGTCACCAATCATACTAACTGTAACAAGAAAGTCAAACGGCCTTAAAGGAGATCTAATAATCTACCAACGTCACCATGGTCACCAATCATACTAACTGTAACAAGAAAGTCAAACGGCCTTAAAGGAGATCTAATAATCTACCACGGTAACCATGGCCATCAATCATACTAACTGTAACAAGAAAGTCAAACGGCCTTAAAGGAGATCTAATGATCTACCACGGTAACCATGGTCACCAATCATACTAACTGTAACAAGAAAATCAAACGGCCTTAAAGGAGATCTAATAATCTACCATGGTCATCAATCATACTAACTGTAACAAGAAAGTCAAACGGCCTTAAAGGAGATCTAATAATCTACCACGGTAACCATGGTCATCAATCATACTAACTGTAACAAGAAAGTCAAACGGCCTTAAAGGAGATCTAATAATCTACCACGGTCACCAATCATACTAACTGTTTCCTTCCTCATCGTTTCAATTCATTTTGCGTTTCATTACAAATTGGTTTGAAAGATAGATTTAAGACTCCCAAAATTACAATTCAATGCATAAATATATATATCCAATATAGTGTGTGTAATGTCTTGTTGTATAAATGAATTGGTATGGTATGTTAAAATGGAAAATTACAACAAAAACAAAAACAACAAAAAACAAAAAAGTAAAAATTACCATTAAATGACGAAAGAGGAAGTCTCGGCGGAGATGACTTCCGGAACATGGCGCCAAGTTAGAACATGTTTTTTTCAGGTCAGCTGCTAAAAGTTATTCATTCATGCTGTTCTATTGCCAATTCACTGCTGAAAAATACACGTAAAAGACAATTAAAACCATTCTCGCTAATTTCGGCAAGATCAAAGTGACTATTTTGAAGTAACAGAAGTATTACTCGAACAGTTTGTTTGTTATATTGAAACTAGTCGAGCAGACCGACATTGTTTACATCGTGTTTACATCTTGCAAGCCAATGGGAAACGATAATAAAAGTTTCGATGACAATAGTAAAATGTACACTGGTAAAGAGTTGGCTGACTGCTAATTTACACATGACTATAAACAATGAAATAAGAACAATGAAGCAGGAAATAAAGGAAACAATGAACGAGTGGGTGTGTTGGAGTTGCACGCTGAGTTGGTAAATGACCAAATAAAGACATTGAATGAGGAAACCGTGCATAATCTTGAAGACAAATTAAATGAGGAAGCAAACGAAAGAATCCGGCTAGAGATATGAGGGAGGAAATGGAATGTAGTGATCGATGGTATAGAAGGAATATTGAATGAGACACCCCGAGTCACTGAATAAAAGGTTAGGACATTCTTTTGAAACTGTGCTGCGTATGCCCACGGAAGAAGCGAATTATGTTCTCCTCCAAGTAGTTCATAGACTTCCAGGTGGTACATATGAACAAAAAGTTAGAATCATTGTAAGATTTAATAGTTTAATTGTACGAGATGAAATATTGGCTGTGACGATGAAATTAAAAAAAGATTCAGGCTACAGTGTGGTTCCAGACGTCCCTCCATCAGTAAGCGCACTCCGTTCAAAGCTTTTCAGCCAGCGTCGGTGAATGCCTCATTAGGAACAAAGAAAATCTTTTTTGGTTTACTTAAAAACCTACCCGTTTGTCGCATTAAGGAAGAGGAACCAGTAGTCCGTGTACGATGATATGACTGGAAACAATACATATTGTTTATCTCTGTGCACTGTGTGTTTACATTACGTCATATCAATCTTATAATGATACATGTCCATTTTTTATTCTTTTATTCAACTGCCCAAACTTTGACTTCAGAATCTGATATCTCCATTTCTACAAAAATAAGATTGACACGACGATTAGTAAATTTTTTTTATTATACAGTTGATATACAAATATTTTGTTCATACAAATTATAGTACGGGAACGATTCTAGAAAAAGACGCGTACTTTCCGAGTTTAATGGACCGACATACCTCACGGCTGATATTTTGCAAATTGATTAGGTATACATTATATTATCATTTAAGCCCTGTCGTAGAATTTTCCCATGGTGCATTTTTTTGTTAGAGCTCTTGAAAGTGAAATTTCGTAGACTTTTCAAATTACAACTTCATTTACAAAAAGGCTGTAAGAAAATTAAACAAAGTAAATTGTTGACACAAAAAAGTTATTGTCAGAATTTTCAAAGAACAAGCAAACATTTTAACTTAGAAGATTTAGCATCTGACGGATAGCTAAATAATTACTGAGCATTTCTCGGAAGAATGTGAAAGCTTTTTCCGATTGCAGTACCTGTCATTGTGAATATAATTTAATGAATTACGCGTAGATAGTTTTTTGGTGAATACATTTGTATATTTATCAGTTCTTTAACATTCTATAATTACAAATCACTCAACAAAGTACAAATTTAACCTTAAAACAGCAATTTTTCGAAACCACTGACTCATTAAATTTATGAACGTTTTCGTTCTCGTTACTTTCCCCTGTATTAATTTCACCCTTATTCATGACAATATGCGTGTCGTGAAGTCTTGAAGTTTTGACCTTATCGTTCGAATACGTTTGTGAAATACATAAATCATTGTTCATTGTTGAGTTTAAAAGTGCTTTGTGCAAGTTCTTTTTTTGTAATGTATGGTTTTGTGTAAGTGGGTTTTACTTTTTTGTTTTTGTGGTTTAGTACCGATCGGAATAGACATCACATGTTCAGGAAAAAGTTTCGTCCTGTATATATTCCTGAACACTTGAAGTTTTATATTGTTGTTTAAATTTGTTTTATGGTATACCTTTTCTTTGTTTTGTGTTGAATTTAAGATTGTTTTGTACCAGTTTTTATACCGATGTGGTCATTTTAATTTGTCACTTATTGCCAATCAGACTATATGTGATTCGTTCTTGGAAATGTGTAGTCCCGTAACGTTTGCTCACTCACTATCGAAAAAGAGTCGAACGGTCAGCAGTTGGGAATTATGCATAATTTGTCAGATCTCTTGCGATGATACTCTATCTAAGGCAAGCGAAAAGGGGAAATGTACCTTATTTAAAGCTGTTGGCTTGAGAAAAGATGATGTCCATCGCCGTCTTCATGATGAATTTGATTCACTTGATTTGATTCCAACTGATAGGATACAGTATCATAGATCCTACTATAAAAGCTACACAAGCAAAATAAATTTAGGAAAATTTGAACCAGTTGAAGCACAAATGAATGACTCTGCCTGTGGCTCGGTGAGAACATCAGAATCTATTTGTGTAAAGACCCGCCCAATGACTGCTCCATTTGATTGGTCTCAATGCATATTTTGTAAACAGAAAAGTTACAAAAAAGATAGGAATTTAAAGCGCGTCGAATCTAAAGATCGAGTCATAAACATACTCCATGCTGCGAATAACAAGTCCGATTTCACGATGGTTATTTTAATTCAGTCAATTGACAATATCGTGGAAAATGCATTGTATCACTCGTCATGCATAGCGAACGACCTTTTAAACATGAAATCAGATACCGTACCAGTCGAAAAATAGTCTGAGCATGCAAGTGCTTTTCAACAATTCATAGATAGCATACGAGATGATCTCGTTGTTAACAAAAAGGCATTTTCTATGTCTTTCTTGCTTGATAAGTTCTGTTCCTTTCTCCCACCAAACATTGCTAGCAAATATACAGCTTCAAAATTGCAGCAAAAGTTACCCAACTATTTTGGAAGCGCCATTATTGTTGAAAAGCAATGTGGACAGGGCAAATCTAATACAATATTCAGTAGTTCAATCGCTGTGTCTGAGGCTATTCACGCTGCAAACAATCTAAAAGCCGAACTGAAATTTACTGAGTTGGAGACAAATTTTGAAAACACTAAGTCGAAACAACTTGACGAAGAACAAACACTGCATGACGTAGCAATTTACGCAGTAGCTTACAATCGTTAGAAATGTCTAATGAATATTACCCTTTGCCCTCAGAAGTTTCTATCACTGAATCTTGTAAATTAATTCCACATTGTCTGCTTAATTTTATCGTTTGGTTGGTTATTGATAGTTGTTTCTATCAGGAAAATAATTACGGAGGGATTTCAAATGATATCTTAAGAAAATGTATCTCTATCGCTGAATGTGAAATTTTCCTGGCTGGTTATTTTCAAAACCAAGAGGCGGTGATGAAGTTTTCCAAAGACAATGTCAGTGATTGTGAAGAGATTTTTTTAGCACTCAGGAGGAAGCCGATACTCGAATTATCCTCCAGTCTATGTTTGTCAATCAACAAATGGTTAAAAGAAACAGTAATGGGCGGATCGTGATTAAATCTTCTGATAATGATGTTTTACTGCGTTCTCTCCACTTCTATTCCAAAATGACCAATATCGACGAGCTTTGGTTTCAAACGGGTAGCATAACGTCAGTAAAAGACGGTCGGCAATTTATACCAGTGCATGACCTATATAACTCACTTGGAGGTGAAATGGCGAAATGTTACCAGTAGCTCACTCCCTTACTGGGTGCGACACAACGTCATCCTTTTTTGATATTGGCAAGAAGACAGTTTATAAAATTCTTAAACAAAATACAACAAAATACCAAACTTTAACAAATCTAGCTAGTTCTGATGTTGATGCATGTGTTGAAGCAAGCAGGCTGTTGGTAGCTGATCTGTATGACCCAAAACGTAGTGCTAAGTCTGTTCACAGAGATCTAAATAAACTCAGGGTAAAATTAGCTTTGTCAAAAGATTCCTCTCTTGTCAAACTTCCTCCATCTGAAGCAGCATTTAGACAACACATACTTCGTGTTGCATTCCATGTGTATGGATGGACACATGCTAATGAAGCTAAACCACCGCCTAGGTCACCTTTAGAGTATGGATGGAGAAATGAGAACAAATACTTAATGCCAAAGTACTTTGAAGGACCCATGACGTCTGACTTCTTGCAAGACCCTGTATGTGTGTGTAAAGGCAAGTCCATCTGCGGCAAAAATTGTGTTTGCGTTGAACACAATTGTGTTTGCTTGCGCATAGTGGTGTCCAACACATATTGACTATAAGATCTGGATATAACCAATATAAGAGCAACAACTATTCTTCTTCCAAGTTTGAGATACCAAAGGGGTAATTGTTAGCGTAGTAACAATGAGTTCGACAGATCGTCGGTTCGAGTCCCAGTCTGGTCAAACCAAAGATTACAAAACTGGTATTTGGTGTTTCTCTAATAAACACGCAACACTAAGGTAAAAGAACAAAGATTGGCTCGGAATCTGAATAATGTGTCCGAGTGGAGCTCGCGGTTTGTTGTTACCGGTCTTGTGCAAAGCCGCCATCATATTTATCATCGCTTCACAATGTAACTTGTTCTCGCATGATGCTCATTTAGTTTTTACTGAAAACCACCCACTCACTCAATTAGCATGAATCATCCCATATACATTATAGAAAGCTAGTAATTTTGTATCCCCCCCCCCCACTCCCCCAACAAAAACAAAATAAATAAATAATAATCTTATAAATCCCTAATAGTCATGTGATCAATATCGACGTGTGTTGACCTTATGCATACTCTGTGAATAATAAGAGTACATATAGGGTCGACACACGCAAGTTGTTAACTTAAAGAGGTGGGAGGAAAAGGAGTGGTGGGTAATTCCGTACCACGAGTGCCTCTGTGGTTGGTAAGATAGGGTAAGTAAAATTAGCCAGTTTAAAATAATGATAGCCAGTTAACCTGTCAAACTTTTTCCATCACCTATGGCATCTATGAAACTTTAAATGCATGTTCCCAAAATCCTATAGTCAAATACTCAGTCAAATATGATTTATATCCATTTTTCGAGAGAGAAAAACGTCGGACGTAAATAAACACGGCTTCTTGTTAAGGGGCCATAATTTGTATGTCAGTTAATGTTTGTATATAGACGACGCCGGAAATACCGGAAGTAATTAATGTGCACGAGACGCACGATTATGGATTTTTTGCACTAAACGTCCCTGATATGGGTTATCAGCCTGGGGTGAATTATGGCTAGCTAACTTCTGGTCGTTGCACTATCATATTAATGCTAAGTATTTGATAAACAAAATGAAATAATTAAATGGAAGTTTAATTGTGTATTCAACATATTCATTCAGAACTCTATTATCAAACAAGAGAATATCTACCCCATATATACCAATATGATGATACCCGCTTTGTACTAGACCAACACGCTTAATTGGATCTTTTTAATGCTAGCGCACTCGAACCCGCGGTCTACCGCACTGAAAGTGAGAACACTGATCATTACATCACCATTACAATATCAATAGAACTTGAAGATAGACAGCAGAATATAAAATCATCAGAAAGTCACAGCTGGTTTATAGAAATAAAGCAAATGTGTATTAAATACACCTTGCAAAATTCTACTTAGATAACGAGAAGACCAGTTACCAAAAAGTCAACTGAAACATACGACTACGAAGGGCGTACTTACACATTAGACAAAAGAAATAACAGAATTATTAAACTATTTTGGATTCAGTGCTATGTACTTGTACAATGGAAATAAGAGAAGATGTTGCTCGTTTTGTAAAAGTTTTGTAAAAGTAACGGTACATGTAATTAATTTCCATATTTAGTAGAACAGCACATTCACCTTTTGTCTTGTCAAAATTTAAAGTGGTTTTACTAATTACTTCAAAGTTTAAAATGCACTGCCATCATTTTTAGTCCAAGGGTTTAATTTGATGACTTCTCTTAAAATAATCATGACATCTTCTTAAAAAAAATTTTTTCTTGTGGCTTGACTGCTCTTCACATTGACCAATTGGTCCTGAATGACAATAGCTGCTTTTGATATTGTAATACATGCAATTGTATGTTGTGTCTTATTAAAACCCAAACTTCCAATAAGTTTATTTAATACTAGGACTTGGTTTTCCTTTTGAAGGTCTCCTGCCTTATTTTTAAAAGAACATTGTTCTTTTGCTGACATATTTTATCACAAATTCATTTCCTAGTATTTTAGCACATTGTGGTACTATTCCTAAAAAAATAAAAAGGAAATTGCACATGAAATCAGTAAAAATTAAATAGTTGATATTTTGTGAGATCAAATCTTTATAAATCATCAATTATTGACTACTAATACCAAGTAAAATACTTTCTTTTAACCATGATTTGTTTTTGCTGATTTCATGTTAAACATTTTGGACTTTTCAACTACTTCAGTGTCGATATATCATGACAATTTTGTTCTACTGGGTCGTGAAAAGGTCTATTATGGCTAGTTTACTTCCGGTCGTTACACATATGCAAAAACTATCATATTAATGCTAAGTAATTGATAAACAAAATGAAATAATTAAATGGAAGTTTGATTGTGTATTCGACAGATTCATTCGGAACTCTATTGTCAAACAAGAATATCTCTACCCCATATATATCAATATGATGATACCCGCTTTATACTAGATCAACACGCTTAATTGGATTTTTTTATTGCTACCACACTCGAACCCGCAGTCTACCGCACTCAAAGTGAAAACGAACCCGCGGTCTACAGCACTCAAAGTGAGAACGAACCCACGGTTTACGCACTCAAAGTGAGAACGAACCCGCGGTCTACCGCACTAAAAGTGAGAGCGAATCCGTAGTCTACCACACTCAAAGTGAGAACGAACCCGCGATCTGCCGCACTCAAAGTGAGAACGAACCAGCGGTCTACCACACTCAAAGTGAGAACGAACCCGCGGTCTACAGCACTCAAAGTGAGAACGAACCCGCGGTCTACAGCACTCAAAGTGAGAACGAACCCACGGTTTACGCACTCAAAGTGAGAACGAACCCGCGGTCTACCGCACTAAAAGTGAGAGCGAATCCGTAGTCTACCACACTCAAAGTGAGAACGAACCCGCGATCTGCCGCACTCAAAGTGAGAACGAACCAGCGGTCTACCACACTCAAAGTGAGAACGAACCCGCGGTCTACCACACTCAAAGTGAGAACGAACCCGCGGTCTACCACACTCAAAGTGAGAACGAACCCGCGGTCTATAGCACTCAAAGTGAGAACGAACCCGCGGTCTATAGCACTCAAAGTGAGAACGAACCCGCGGTCTACCACACTCAAAGTGAGAACGAACCCGCGGTCTACCACACTCAAAGTAAGAACGAACCCGCGGTCTACAGCACTCAAAGTGAGAACGAACCAGCGGTCTACCACACTCAAAGTGAGAACGAACCAGCGGTCTACCACACTCAAAGTGAGAACGAACCAGCGGTCTACCACACTCAAAGTGAGAACGAACCAGCGGTCTACCACACTCAAAGTGAGAACGAACCAGCGGTCTACCACACTCAAAGTGAGAACGAACCAGCGTCTACCGCACTCAAAGTGAGAACGAACCCGCGGTCAATAGCACTCAAAGTGAGAACGAACCAGCGGTCTACCACACTCAAAGTGAGAACGAACCCGCGGTCTATAGCACTCAAAGTGAGAACGAACTCGCGGTCTACCACACTCAAAGTGAGAACGAACTCGCGTCTACCACACTCAAAGTGAGAACGAACCCGCGGTCTACCACACTCAAGGTGAGAACGAACCAGCGGTCTACCACGCTCAAAGTGAGAACGAACCCGCAGTCTACCACACTCAAAGTGAGAACGAACCCGCAGTCTACCACACTCAAAGTGAGAACGAACCCGCGGTCTACCACACTCAAAGTGAGAACGAACCCGCGGTCTACCACACTCAAAGTGAGAACTAACCTGCGGTCTACCACACTCACAGTGAGAACGAACCCGCGGTCTACCACACTCACAGTGAGAACGAACCAGCGGTCTACCACACTCAAAGTGAGAACGAACCCGCGGTCTACCACACTCAAAGTGAGAACGAACCCGCGGTCTACCACACTCAAAGTGAGAACGAACCAGCGTCTACCACACTCAAAGTGAGAACGAACCAGCGTCTACCACACTCAAAGTGAGAACGAACCCGCGGTCTACCACACTCAAAGTGAGAACGAACCCGCGGTCTACAACACTCAAAGTGAGACCGAACCAGCGGTCTACCACACTCAAAGTGAGAACGAATCCGCGGTCTACCACACTCAAAGTGAGAACGAACCCGCGGTCTACCACACTCAAAGTGAGACCGAACCAGCGGTCTACCACACTCAAAGTGAGAACGAACCCGCGGTCTACCACACTCAAAGTGAGAACGAACCCGCGGTCTACCACACTCAAAGTGAGAACGAACCAGCGGTCTACCACACTCAAAGTGAGAACGAACCCGCGGTCTACCACACTCAAAGTGAGAACGAACCCGCGGTCTACCACACTCAAAGTGAGAACGAACCCGTGGTCTACCACACTCAAAGCGAGAACGAACCCGCGGTCTACCACACTCAAAGCGAGAACGAACCCGCGGTCTACCACACTCAAAGTGTGAACGAACCCGCGGTCTACCACACTCAAAGTGAGAACGAACCTGCGGTCTACCACACTCAAAGTGAGAACGAACCAGCGTCTACCACACTCAAAGTGAGAACGAACCAGCGGTCTACCACACTCAAAGCGAGAACACTGACCATAGAACTTAAAGAAAGACAGCAGAATATGAAATCATCAGAAAGTCACAGCTGGTTAATAGAAATAAACAGAAACATACGACTACGAAGGTCATGCATACACACTAGACAAACGAAATAACAGAATGATACTCGTCATTGAGATATCTAACACCCATGTAAATTATTGGGAAATTGCACCCATTATCAGTAACCGTCAATGTCAATGTCAACCCCAAATATGTTGACATAATTTTTATCAATCTTATAAATTGTTTCGTTTCATTTAATCCATTCAAACAGGTAGGTGTTTTCAATAAGAACAAAGTCGGTCCGACATGAAAACTATGCATTTAGAACAAGAGAACAATATATGACTATAACTAAAGGACTGGGAGCTATAAGGGCCAAAATCGACCCCACCTCAGATGTCGATAAAATTCTCTCCAAAATGTATTCACAATATGTGCTTTTCAGAAATAAATACAGTTAGTTAATATGTGTATCTAATTTCTCACAGGGGATCGACAAATTCAGGTAATGAAAAACAGTGAACGTCATTTTTTTCAGAATACAGAACGTACGTATCATTGTATTATAATGCATATCTTTAAAAAACAAAAACAAAGCATAATAAAACTCAATAAACAAAGCATAAATGTGACTTAATATGCAATGTGGATTGATTTCAGGAATAAAAAGATGTACCGAAGCTGTATTATGAAATTAAAGTGAACGAATAGTAATGTCGCAACGTCACCCATTTTCGACGGTCTCCTGTTTTCGACGGTTTGCTTCACGTGATAAAATCTCTCATTATTTTGATCGCTTAATTTGTCAGAGGTTATATTCTGATGCTGAAATTGCATGAATGATCTCATGAAATCTGATCTAAAAATGTCATCTTTAAATGTAAGAACTATGTACCACATCTATTATTTCACGTTCAAATTGTAGTGTTTCGTAATTCATTTTTTCGTCATCTTAACAAAGCTGTAATCATTTAAAAAATATATCTCATACACACCAATTTTGAAGTCATCGTCTGCTATGACATTGATAATGTGCATATTGAGGTCAATATCAGGGGCGGATCCAGGATTTCAAGTTAGGGGACGCACGTAAAAAAATTGCGCCGAGCGGAAGGAGGCGCGAAATTTTTTGGGGTATTTCTTATGAAAAATCACGATTTTACTCCAAAAAGTCATATTTTTTCCAATTTTAGGGATGCGCGCGCCGGGTGCGCCCCCCCCCCCCCCCCGGATCCGCCACTGGGATATCAATTCAGAAACTTATTAACATTGATCGTCAAAAACTAGTATTTTGGTATTAATCTTAAAGAAGTAATAAATAGATTTATTTGGACAATAGAACTTTGTCATATTTGAATTCTTTTTAAACACTTTTTTAACCGTACTTTATTCTCAACGACAACCAATGCGATGATATATTCCAGTACATTTTTACGGACAACCATCTCAAATCTATTAAAAAAAAATGCCAACGTGCGGGTTGAGAGAAGTCCAATATTTAAAGATCGCTTTTTTTTACAATATGGAAATATTTTGGGAAATGGTGTGAAGCAAAATGTTTAATGTGTAACGATTTTAGCTAGGACCCTGTGAAAATTATTCTAGTTTTTTTTTTGATAAACTGATTACAAGCCTTGGAATCAGATATTCCATAGAAAGTGGTTGACGATAGATAATTGTCTTACAATCAAGTATTTCATATATATTTATGATGAGAACAAGTTTACAACCATATGATTAATCATGTAGGTAAAATGTGTGTCGCTGCCATGAGTCTATGTATGATTGTTTTGATTGTCACTAGAAAAAGAGGAGATGGTAGATATTATTTTGCTGTTGCTATCAGAATCGGATGTAAGTTGTTTTTTACGTGTAAGGAGTGTGTCCTTTACATCCCGCGCTAAGGGATGTATTAAATTCGTTCCTCATAGCTGTCTGGTGTCATTTTCACATAAAGTATGTCAAATTCGCAGTCATGTTAGGATTCTAATAATAATAGGATATTATACATTATTATACACTATAGTTTTAATCCAATCAAAAGCAATATGGTTGTGATCGTCTTCCGTAATTAGAATCGTCAAAATGAAATACAACCGAATTAATATCAAATGGTGACTTGTTTCAACCTCACTTAAAATATACCTTGACATTCTTTCCAACTTGTATATCACGTTCACGATCTTTTATTACAACAACATTTCACTCAAGCGTACATTTTTTCCTGTTCTAGTTAAAGGACTTTATCAAACAGAATCATACAGTTTAAATGTAATGCAGTTAATACGCATTTAAACCACAGAAGAATATTTCTATTTTCCACACCTTGTGGTGTGGGGTCACTATTGTGCATGCGAAATATTAATTGCAAACCCCATTGACTGGCTATTTGCTGCCTGTCTAGAATATCTTATTTTTTTCTCGATCGACAGTTCAGAAGCTAGAAAACAATATGATGAATATTGTCTGTCAATCATGCAAACAATAACTTATGCACATGACAGAACGCATTTTCAATGCACTACATACACAAACTTTTGATCCATCATGTGTCCATTGGAGGTTGATTTAAGAGAATGCAACTGATAGAAGTTAAAAGTTTAATTTGGGCGCAAAAGGGGAAACGTTATATAATTTATGAAAATGTTATGTGAATTCAGTGGCCAGCCATCCCAGTCTGGTGGCAAAAGAAAAGGTATTGTTCTGATATGCCTAACGTTGTGTCTGCAATTGACGGAACTTCACATGAGATACAAATTCCATCCAATGAACCCCAACAAAAAACATATTTTCAGCAAACCAATTCTTTTCATTGATTGATATGAAAAGAAAGTTTATAAACAGTGATAATCATAAATTCCATCAATATCAATAACACAATTACCTTTCATCTTAATTGAACTTGAGCCGTCGTGGTCGTATGGTAGTTGAATTTACAACTACCTGTGCAATCATTGCCTATCACCACTTAAGTTATGAGTTTGAACCCCATTCATGGCGAGGTGTACTCGATAAAACACTATGTGATAAAGTTTGTCAGTGACTTGCGGCAGGTCTGTGGATTTCTCTGTGTACTCCAATTTCAGCCACAAAAGTAGTAACTGAAATATGTTTGAAAGTGGTGTTAAACACCTAACCTCCAATGGACAAATGATGGATCAAACGTTTGTGCATGTAGTTCATAACATAAAACACCTTTGGGTCATAATGTGAGAGCTATCTGTTGGAGTGTGCCCAAAAAATATCTATTCCTTTTGGATCAAACTATTTTACTTCATTTTAGAAGTAGCATCGATAGACCATTAAACCTACCTCCGTATCCCTGTAGTAATAATTATTTCAGTATCCCGGAAGAAAATATATAATCAATAATTGAGGGCTTATGAAAAAAACCTATTTTGGATGAAGTGGTGTTTATTTTATTTTTATCTTACATTTGTATATAACTGTTAAGTGCCGACATATCATCGTTTTTTGCGGCAAAGATTGCTTCTCAAATATCAAAACGTCATCTAAGCGCTAGGCATATATGAACATTTTCCCGTCGTTTTTCAAGAAATTTAACACCTCGTGAAACCAAAAAAATACTTTAACAGTATTTGTGTTTTATTTATTTTAATAATTTGGTAAAATATTTTTCTGGTGCACGACTGCGGAGGTGCTTAATTTCTTCGAAAACCGTCCAACTATCGCAGGCAAAAAATTCCACGAAATACAGAAAACAAATAACGCTCATGACGTCACAATGACGTTAAATACGTATCGATTTTGTTGGAAACAAGTTTTAGCATCAAAAATATGATGTCGTCTTTTTCTCTTTGTTTCAATGTACACAAACTGTATTTAAAATAAATACAATTATATACAGAAACATAAGTTATTTACTGATGAATTTCATTACTTGAAATGAATCATGAAATGTACAGATTGTGTATATAATGGTCTCATATATACAATCAGAAGAGTGCAAATATTGATTTTAAGGGTCTGGCTGAGGTTATAAATAAATTAATATTGAACAACCTCCACAATCCTCCACCAACAAAATATTTTGATATAATCATTAACCCTCTATACTCAAAACAACCGCTCAATTTGGTGTTGGTGGAAGACTGTGGAGGTATATAAAATAGCTAAAATGTACATTAAATATGTCGTTTGTAGTCCATTATTAGCATTATTCGTCTAATTATGATGTCATTATGACGTCATAGCGCACCCAATTTCACGGAAAGTAATATTTTTTGAAAATTTGTTTATCTAACAATTAAATTAGTAAATCGTTTTTATTCTATGTCCAGCATTATTTTTTTATATAATGTGGGGTCAATTTTGCACCTTAACGCCTCTCCCTTGGATAGGTGTTATAATATTCCACCATTTGACATCAACAAAACGAACGATTTGTGTACAGATTATCTTGATATTTTCATTACAAATTTTACGTTTTTTGCATACTTTGTATCATTATAGTATTAAGACAAATAACATCGTGTGTATATATTGGTATTTGTATTCAAACTGGTGGAGGGATCTTCGTTGGCCAAGGATTGTGACCAGTCTCCACACCCCTCACCTCCAACGGTGATACGATTAGCTATAATTCCATAATCCTTTTTTTTTCAACAACAATATATTTTTATTCAAAATGCTTGTTACATTCTTACTTCAAACGCCCAAGCTACTTATGAAGTATTTCATATTAATATTTTCTTGTATAATTAAAATACTTTCAAATAATATAATATAACTGATGAGTATCAGACTTTAATTAAATATACCTATAAATACGCACCTACATCTACACACATACATCTATGCATATGCACACATACATCTATGCAATATTTTCCCTTATTTTTGCTAACAGTTTACTATTTTGGAGTTGTTGCACCTGGCTTATTCTCGTAATATATTCTCTCACAAATAAAGAATATATGTTTACATGTACTTGTTTAGTCTTTTGTTCAGATACATAATATGTTTTGTATATAGAAAATCCTAAAATTGTTAAAAAATAGCTGAAATCAAAATAATCTTTATCAAATATTTTATACCCAAAAACAATATGTTTTAATGTGACAAAATTTTCTATTTTAGATTTTTTCAATATTTGTTGTATTTTCAACCCAAAATTCTTTCAGATAGGGACAAGACATAAAGTAATGTAGATAGTCTTCATCTTGACCACAGAAATTACATTAGCTATTAATAGCAATTCTCCATTTCATTAATAGTTTCTTTGTAGGAATTATATATTGCAATAATTTCCATCGGAATATTTTTAGCTTATTTTCTTCTAAATAATGAAAAATGAAACAGTAAAGCTGACTCATGTTTGGTTTTTCATTTATAGACAAGTACATTAACCATGCATTTATACCTATTGGTTTCAAAAATTTTACATTAATATATTCATTATAAAAATATTTGTTGGACAGTTGTGACGGGTCTATACATATCCATAATCCTCGTGCACTGCCACCTGCTAGATTTTGTTGTTACACCTTTTATAATGATTTCATTTTCCTGACCATCGAATGTCGAATTTATTGAAACTGTGATAAAAGCTTGAAAATCGGACAAAGTTAGAAAATAGTCTAGTCTTGCCTGTTTTTCATGTGGGCCTCTCCCGGAATACCTTTTAGATTCAGGGTGAAGTTCCCTATAGGTATCTACTAAATCTAAAACTTCCATCATTTGATGAATTTGTTTTTGGGACTTTTCATTGTTTCTATGGACATAGTTTATAGCGTCCTTCATATAATCTTGCGGTACATTCCAATCACCACTAATAATTACAGATAAATTCCCAAGGGATTCAACATAAGATTGTACGAATAAGGACACGAATAAGATAAATTAAGGAAAAAGAGATGAAATAATAAAGAAATTTTATTGACAATAAATGCAATGTTTGTAAACAGAAAGCTAAAATAATGGTGGGGAAAAGGGCGGGGTGTTCTTCCGTGCCACGAGTGCCTGTTTGGTTGGTAAGATAGGTTTGTCAGAGACCACAGATACCGCTTCGTCCACATCATTTTTGGACTTATACCTCGAATTTGACGACAGTGGTCAAATCAGTACTAAAATGTATAATAAACGGGACGACTTCAATTTTAATATCATAAATTTTCCAAATATGTGCAGCAATATACCATCTTCTCCTGCATATGGTGTTTACATCTCGCAATTGATTCGCTATGCAAGGGCCAGTGGCAATTATTCTGAATTCCTGAAACGTCATCTTCATCTGAGAAACAGGCTACTGGACCAGGGCTATAAACAGATTCGCCTTATTCGATCTCTTAAAAAGTTTATATTCCGATACCAAGATCTTGTCGAAATATATTCCGTCTCTGCAGAAAAGATTATAAACGATGGATTTTCATATAGTGAAAATGTATAAAGATAAGGTGTCAACAAAAATGTCAAAAATATTTTGTTATCAATGTGTGACGTAAAAGTGTCTTTGACATTTACTTCACTGAGTTTGGTGCTGCTTTGACAAATGTTTTTCCTGTTTTGTTCAAGTTTTGTTATAAATACTGTTATAGTGGAAGCCGGAAACTTTGAGGCGTAATGAAAGGGGGAGGTTTGGCGCTTTAAAATCTGATTCAACCCACCATTATTTTAAAAATGCCTGTACCAAGTCAGGGTCATTGCGGTTTTCACAGTTTTCCGGTTATTGACTGATTTTGTCTGTTTATATACATATGAGTTTTGACTTTCCCTTTGTAAGATTGTACGGAGTTAGGTAATTTTGTTATTACCCATATAGCTAACATAGGAGAATCAGCCATTTTATACCAATGATAACAAGTTAAGCGATATATAGTACGCTTCTAGCATAAACATATGGTGTTTTCTATTTATTTTTTGGGGTTTAAAAGGGGGAATTTATAGATATAATTTAATACATCGAAACTTGATATTGTAAAAACCACGGCATCTCAAGGTTAAAAAAGTATCTATAAAACGTTTTTTAAATCAAGATTGTTCAGCTAAGCCATTCACATGGAACATTTCGTCATTGTATATTACAATTAAATTGTATATATATAGTTTGAAGTCGCCTAGCAGCTATCATGTTGATGTTCCTTCATACAAAGAAATGGTGATTGTTAGTTAAAATTTAAAAACTATTTTAGAAGTGAAATATTTAACACAAATCATCGTGATAATATATTGTTGGCTCAATGACAGTCTTAAGATGATTTAATTACGTCAGGGTTTTTAACTGCAAAACAACATTTTCAAATATTCTTCTCTCAATTCTGAAAATTCAAAGGCCATGATGCAATGTTTTTGATTTCAAAATTTATTTTAAATTGAATATTATTTTTACAATTTTAGAATAATGATGAGGTAATTCTAAAAAAAAGTGCTCTGAAATTTATATCAGAAACAAATGCTCATAGTTTGTTCAGGTTCATTAGCAAAATGATTAATTTAAGTAACAAGATTTGTCACACATATGGTAACCATTAAAATGGAGCGGGGTGCCATTGTAACATATATCGTATTACAACATGTCTAGGTCCTGGGTGTGGTGTGTTGTTTTGAAATAACTACACCTATCTGTATGGGTAACCCTTGGGAGGGAGATCCGAGAAGGTATGAAAGTATCACGAATCCTACTGTCTATATATTCAGCCCACGGATTTGGGGGTGGTGGGTTGCAATGTTGTCTTGGAATCATTACACATGACTTGCAGTTAACACGTGGAAGGGATGGAATTGTCACATTCATATTATACTGAAAACATTTAGCCAACTTGTGTGGGATAAGGGCGCTCTCTTGTAATTAGTGAACATGTCTTTATGGTCAAACGTTAGGAGGGAGGGGGTACGGAATAGTCAGACATGCATTGTTTATGTATATACATTTAATAACCTGACTTTATGCATGGTGGTATGCTGCTTAATAAATCTAACAGCAAGACTGACCTATGCCCCCTCAATATTTCAGCTATATCGTGGCGGTCAGTTTTATTGGCGGAAGAACCCGGAGTGCCCGGTGAAAACAACTGATCTGTCGCAAATCACTGACAAACGTGAACAAATACTAAGTAATGTTGTAACAAGTACATCTCGCCATGAACAGAATTCGAACTCACAACGTTAGTGGTGATAGGCACCGATTGCACAGGTAGTTGCAAATCCAACTACCATGCGATCACGGCCACGACGACCTCTTAGAAAAACTTATACTCTACTATAATATCATTAAAAACTAGACTGACGTATGCCCTCTTCCCCTCTGGATATATCAAATATAACAGCAATAACTACTGATCTCCGAGACAGTGGATATGACCGATATAACAGCAAGTACTAGTGCTATTACGGGTTCTGGATATAACTAATCTAACAGCAAGATCTACAGATTGTCCAGGCTCTGGGTAGAACCAATCTAACAGCAAGAACTACCGATATCCCAGTCTCTGGATATATCCAATCTAACAGAAAGACCTACTGATATCCCAGTCTCTGGATATATCCAATCTAACAGCAAGAACTACTGATCTTCCTGTCTCTGGATATTACCAATCTAACAGAAAGAACTAGTGCTCTTCAGGGTTCTGGATATAATTAATCTAACAGCAAGAACTACTCTTCTTCCAAGTTTGAGATACCAAAGGGGTAATTGTTAGCGTGGTCGCAATGAGTTCGACAAATCGTAGGTGCGAGTGCCGATTGGGTCAAACCAGAGATTACAAAACTGGTATTTGGTGCTTCTCTGATAATCACACAACACTAAGGAAAAAGAACAAAGATCGGTTGGCTCGGAATCCGAATAATGTGTCCGAATGGAGCTCGCAGACTGTTGTTTCGGTGACATAGTACTATAAAAATCCAACTATGCATGGTGGTCTAGTACAAAGCGGTCATCATCTTTATTATCGCATCAAAATGTGACCTGTTCTCGCATGATATAGCTGGAAAAAATGCTTACTTAGCGTTTAACAACAACCATTCACTCACTCAATTAACATGAATCATCCCATAAACATTGTAGAAAGCTAGTAATCTTTACCCACCCCCCCCCAAAAAATAAACAACCCCAAAATAAATAAAATAATAATCTTATAAATCCCTAATATTCATGTGATCAATATCGACGTGTACCGACCTTATATATACTCTGTGGATAATAAGAGCATATAGGGTCGACACATGAAGTTGTTGTTAACATAAGATTGTACGAATAAGGGCACGAATAAGTTATATGAAGAAAAAAGAGATGAAATCATAAAATTTTTTTATTGAAAATAAATACAATGTTGGTAAACAGAAAGCAAAAACAAGGGTGGGAGGAAAAGGGTGGGGGAGGGAGTATTTCCGTACCAGGAGTGCCTGTGTGGTTGGTAAGATAGGGTCATCAGTAAGTAAAATCAGCAAGATTATACCAATGATAGCCAGTTAACCTGTATTAAGTGAGTCTCTTCTATAAATATTGGGTGCTGTCTATTTGTTTTTAGGATAAAAAAAAGGGGGGGGTAAATTTATAAATGTACTTTAAATACATCGAAACTTGATATTGTAAACACCAGGGCATGTCAAGGTTGAAAAAGTATGTATAAAATGTATTCTTAATCAAGATTGTGCAGCTAAGCCGTTCACGTGAAACAATTCTTCATTGTATATTACAAATAAAATGTATATATATAGTCATGTTGATGTCCCTTCACACAAAGAAATGGTGCTTGTTAGTTAAATTTTAAACACTATTTTAGAAGTGAGATATTCAATACAAAACATCGTGACAATATATTGTTCGGCTAAATGACAGTCTTAATATGATTTAATCAGGGCACAGTTTTTAACTGGAAAACAACATTTTGAAAAAGCCTTCTCTCAATTCTGAGAATAAAAAGGCCATGATACAATGTATTTGATTTCAAAACGTATTTTAAATTGAATACTATTTTTGAATTTTGGAAAAGTCTTTAATGAGGCAATTCTAAAAAAAAAATTCTCTTAATTTGTACAGGTTTGTTAACAAAGTGATTATTTTAAGTAACAATATTTGTCACGCCTACGATTAACCATTAAAATAGCGGGTAAGTGTAATTGTAACATTTGTCTTATTACAACATGTCTAGATCCTATGTGGTCAACCCCTGTGGATGGGTGTCTTGTGTTGGAATAAATCCACCTATCTCTATGGTTTACCCTTGACAGAGAGAGGGGTGTGAGAGTGTCATGGATCTAATGTATTCAGCCTACGAATTTGGGGGTGTGGGTGGAATTGTTGTGCTGGAATCATTTCACATGACTTGCACTTAACACGTGGAATGGAGAATGGATGGAATTGTCACATACGTATACTCTAAGAATTTAGCCAACATGCAGCTAGGGTTAGGGCTCTCTTCTATAATTAATGAACGTGTCTATGTGGTCATACATTGTGATGGAGTGGGCACCGAAAGGTCACACATACACTGTTTTTGAATATAAGTACAAATGTATTTAAACGAACTGATCTTATACTCTAATATAATACAACTAGACTGACGTATACCACACTCCCCACACAATACTTTAATATAATACAACTAGACTAACGCATATCGGTACCACACTCCCCACACAATACTTTAATATCGGATGTTAATGTACACTTAGGTATGTGTTACTCGTGCTGTTACTATATGATGCCCCCGTGAGTTCTAAAGTGTAGATATACTTAAATATATGTATTTCATTAAAACATAGCATTTCTCTCCTAGAGTACATCACTATTAAAGATGACAAGCTTGTGTGTAAACAGCTAGCTAGAGAGAGTTATAATCCTTTAAAGGACACCCTTCTAGGTACTGGATAACACCAAAACAACAGCATGAAGAACAGTTCTCCTTTTTTCTAGGTATAACCAATATAACAGCAAGAACTACTGATCTCCTAGGCTCTGGATACAAGAAAAACAACAGCAAGAACTACTGATCTCCTAGGCTCTGGATACAAGAAAAACAACAGCAAGAACTACTGATCTCCTAGGCTCTGGATACAAGCAAAACAACAGCAAGAACTACTGATCTCCTAGGCTCTGGATACAAGCAAAACAACAGCAAGAACTACTGATCTCCTAGGCTCTGGATACAAGCAAAACAACAGCAAGAACTACTGATCTCCTAGGCTCTGGATACAAGAAAACAACAGCAGGAACTACTGATCTCCTAGGCTCTGGATACAAGTAAAAGAACAGCAAGAACTACTGATCTCCTAGGCTCTGGATACAAGTAAAACAACAACAAGAACTACTGATCTCCTAGGCTCTGGATACAAGCAAAACAACAGCAAGGACTACTGATCTCCTAGGCTCTGGATACAAGCAAAACAACAACAAGAACTACTGATCTCCTAGGCTCTGGATACAAGCAAAACAACAGCAAGAACTACTGATCTCCTAGGCTCTGGATACAAGCAAAACAACAGCAAGAACTACTGATCTCCTAGGCTCTGGATACAAGAAAACAACAGCATGAACTACTGATCTCCTAGGCTCTTGATACAAGCAAAGTAACAGCAAGAACTACTGATCTCCTAGGCTCTGGATACAAGCAAAACAACAGCAAGAACTACTGATCTCCTAGGCTCTGGATACAAGCAAAACAACAGCAAGAACTATTGATCTCCTAGGCTCTGGATACAAGCAAAACAACAGCAAGAACTACTGATCTCCTAGGCTCTGGATACAAGCAAAACAACGGCAAGAACTACTGATCTCCTAGACTCTGGATACAAGCAAAACAACAGCAAGAACTACTGATCTCCTAGACTCTGGATACAAGCAAGACAACAGGAAGAACTACTGATCTCCTAGACTCTGGATACAAGCAAAACAACAGCAAGAACTACTGATCTTCTAGACGCTGGATACAAGCAAAACAACAGTAAGGACTATTGATCTCCTAGGCTCTGGATACAAGCAAAACAACAGCAAGAACTACTGATCTCCTAGGATCTGGATACAAGCAAAACAAGAGCAAGAACTACAGATCTCCTAGGCTCTGGATGCAAGCAAAACAACAGCAAGGACTACTGATCTCCTAGGCTCTGGATACAAGCAAAACAACAACATGAACTACTGATCTCCTAGGCTCTGGATACAAGCAAAACAACAGCAAGAACTACTGATCTCCTAGGCTCTGGATACAAGCAACACAACAGCAAGAACTACTGATCTCCTAGGCTCTGGATACAAGAAAAACAACAGCAAGAACTACTGATCTCCTAGGCTCTGGATACTAGAAAACAACAGCAAGAACTACTGATCTCCTAGGCTCTGGATACAAGCAAAACAACAGCAAGAACTACTGATCTCCTAGGATCTGGATACAAGAAAACAACAGCAAGAACTACTGATCTCCTAGGCTCTGGATACAAGCAAAACAACAGCAAGAACTACTGATCTCCTAGGCTCTGGATACAAGCAAAACAACAGCAAGAACTACTGATCTCCTAGGCTCTGGATACAAGCAAAACAACAGCAAGAACTACTGATCTCCTAGGCTCTGGATACAAGCAAAACAACAGCAAGAACTACTGATCTCCTAGGCTCTGGATACAAGCAAAACAACAGCAAGAACTACTGATCTCCTAGGCTCTGGATACAAGCAAAACAACAGCAAGAACTACTGATCTCCTAGGCTCTGGATACAAGAAAACAACAGCAGGAACTACTGATCTCCTAGGCACTGGATACAAGCAAATCAACAGGAAGAACTACTGATCTCCTAGGCTCTGGATACAAGTAAAACAACAGCAAGAACTACTGATCTCCTAGGCTCTGGATACAAGCAAAACAACAGCAAGAACTACTGATCTCCTAGACTCTGGATACAAGCAACAAAACAGCAAGAACTACTGATCTCCTAGGCTCTGGATACAAGCAAAACAACAGCAAGAACTATTGATCTCCTAGGCTCTGGATACAAGCAAAACAACAGCAAGAACTATTGATATCCTAGGCTCTGGATACAAGAAAACAACAGCAAGAACTACTGATCTCCTAGGATCTGGATACAAGAAAACAACAGCAAGGACTACAGATCTCCTAGGCTCTGGATACAAGAAAAACAACAGCAAGAACTACTGATCTCCTAGGCTCTGGATACAAGAAAAACAACAGCAAGAACTACTGATCTCCTAGGTTCTGGATACAAGCAAAACAACAGCAAGAACTACTGATCTCCTAGGCTCTGGATACAAGCAAAACAACAGCAAGAACTACCGATCTCCTAGGCTCTGGATACAAGAAAAACAACAGCAAGAACTACTGATCTCCTAGGCTCTGGATACAAGCAAAACAACAGCAAGAACTACTGATCTCCTAGGCTCTGGATACAAGCAAAACAACAGCAAGAACTACTGATCTCCTAGGCTCTGGATACAAGCAAAACAACAGCAAGAACTACTGATCTCCTAGACTCTGGATACAAGCAAAACAACAGCAAGAACTACTGATCTCCTAGACTCTGGATACAATCAAGACAACAGCAAGAACTACTGATCTCCTAGACTCTGGATACAAGCTAAACAACAGCAAGAACTACTGATCTCCTAGACGCTGGATACAAGCAAAACAACAGTAAGGACTATTGATCTCCTAGGCTCTGGATACAAGCAAAACAACAGCAAGAACTACTGATCTCCTAGGATCTGGATACAAGCAAAACAAGAGCAAGAACTACAGATCTCCTAGGCTCTGGATGCAAGCAAAACAACAGCAAGGACTACTGATCTCCTAGGCTCTGGATACAAGCAAAACAACAACATGAACTACTGATCTCCTAGGCTCTGGATACAAGCAAAACAACAGGAAGAACTACTGATCTCCTAGACTCTGGATACAAGCAACACAACAGCAAGAACTACTGATCTCCTAGGCTCTGGATACAAGAAAAACAACAGCAAGAACTACTGATCTCCTAGGCTCTGGATACTAGAAAACAACAGCAAGAACTACTGATCTCCTAGGCTCTGGATACAAGCAAAACAACAGCAAGAACTACTGATCTCCTAGGATCTGGATACAAGAAAACAACAGCAAGAACTACTGATCTCCTAGGCTCTGGATACAAGCAAAACAACAGCAAGAACTACTGATCTCCTAGGCTCTGGATACAAGCAAAACAACAGCAAGAACTACTGATCTCCTAGGCTCTGGATACAAGCAAAACAACAGCAAGAACTACTGATCTCCTAGGCTCTGGATACAAGCAAAACAACAGCAAGAACTACTGATCTCCTAGGCTCTGGATACAAGCAAAACAACAGCAAGAACTACTGATCTCCTAGGCTCTGGATACAAGCAAAACAACAGCAAGAACTACTGATCTCCTAGGCTCTGGATACAAGAAAACAACAGAAGGAACTACTGATCTCCTAGGCACTGGATACAAGCAAATCAACAGGAAGAACTACTGATCTCCTAGGCTCTGGATACAAGTAAAACAACAGCAAGAACTACTGATCTCCTAGTCTCTGGATACAAGCAAAACAACAGCAAGAACTACTGATCTCCTAGACTCTGGATACAAGCAACAAAACAGCAAGAACTACTGATCTCCTAGGCTCTGGATACAAGCAAAACAACAGCAAGAACTATTGATCTCCTAGGCTCTGGATACAAGCAAAACAACAGCAAGAACTACTGATATCCTAGGCTCTGGATACAAGAAAACAACAGCAAGAACTACTGATCTCCTAGGATCTGGATACAAGAAAACAACAGCAAGGACTACTGATCTCCTAGGCTCTGGATACAAGCAAAACAACAGCAAGAACTACTGATCTCCTAGGCTCTGGATACAAGCAAAACAACAGCAAGAACTACTGATCTCCTAGGTTCTGGATACAAGCAAAACAACAGCAAGAACTACTGATCTCCTAGGCTCTGGATACAAGCAAAACAACAGCAAGAACTACCGATCTCCTAGGCTCTGGATACAAGAAAAACAACAGCAAGAACTACTGATCTCCTAGGCTCTGGATACAAGCAAAACAACAGCAAGAACTACTGATCTCCTAGGCTCTGGATACAAGCAAAACAACAGCAAGAACTACTGATCTCCTAGGCTCTGGATACAAGCAAAACAACAGCAAGAACTACTGATCTCCTAGACTCTGGATACAAGCAAAACAACAGCAAGAACTACTGATCTCCTAGACTCTGGATACAATCAAGACAACAGCAAGAACTACTGATCTCCTAGACTCTGGATACAAGCTAAACAACAGCAAGAACTACTGATCTCCTAGACGCTGGATACAAGCAAAACAACAGTAAGGACTATTGATCTCCTAGGCTCTGGATACAAGCAAAACAACAGCAAGAACTACTGATCTCCTAGGCTCTGGATACAAGCAAAACAACAGCAAGAACTACTGATCTCCTAGGCTCTGGATACAAGCAAAACAACAGCAAGAACTACTGATCTCCTAGGCTCTGGATACAAGCAAAACAACAGCAAGAACTACTGATCTCCTAGACTCTGGATACAAGCAAAACAACAGCAAGAACTACTGATCTCCTAGACTCTGGATACAAGCAACACAACAGCAAGAACTACTGATCTCCTAGGCTCTGGATACAAGCAAAACAACAGAAAGAACTACTGATCTCCTAGGCTCTGGATACAAGCAAAACAACAGCAAGGACTACTGATCTCCTAGGCTCTGGATACAAGCAAAACAACAGCAAGAACTACTGATCTCCTAGGCTCTGGATACAAGAAAAACAACAGCAAGAACTACTGATCTCCTAGACTCTGGATACAAGCAAAACAACAGCAAGAACTACTGATCTCCTAGGCTCTGGATACAAGCAAAACAACAGCAAGAACTACTGATCTCCTAGGCTCTGGATACAAGCAAAACAACAGCATGAACTACTGATCTCCTAGGCTCTGGATACAAACAAAACAACAGCAAGAACTACTGATCTCCTAGGCTCTGGATACAAGCAACACAACAGCAAGAACTACTGATCTCCTAGGTTCTGGATACAAGCAAAACAACAACAAGAACTACTGATCTCCTAGACTCTGGATACAAGCAAAACAACAGCAAGAACTACTGATCTCCTAGGCTCTGGATACAAGCAAAACAACAGCAAGAATTACTGATCTCCTAGACTCTGGATACAAGCAAAACAACAGCGAGAACTACTGATCTCCTACGTTCTGGATACAAGCAAAACAACAGCAAGGACTACTGATCTCCTAGGCTCTGGATACAAGCAAAACAACAACAAGAACTACAGATCTCCTAGGCTCTGGATACAAGCAAAACAACAGCAAGAACTACTGATCTCCTAGGCTCTGGATACAACCAAAACAACAGCAAGAACTACTGATCTACTAGGCTCTGGATACAAGCAAAACAACAGCAAGAACTACTGATCTCCTAGACTCTGGATACAAGCAAAACAACAGCAAGGACTACTGATCTCCTAGGCTCTGGATACAAGCAAAACAACAGCAAGAACTACTGATCTCCTAGGCTCTGGATACAAGCAAAACAACAGCAAGAACTACTGATCTCCTAGACTCTGGATACAAGCAAAACAACAGCAAGAACTACTGTTCTCCTAGGCTCTGGATACAAGCAAATCAACAGCAAGAATTACTGATCTCCTAGGCTCTGGATACAAGCAAAACAACAGCAAGAACTACTGATCTCCTAGGCTCTGGATACAAGCAAAACAACAGCAAGAACTACTGATCTCCTAGGCTCTGGATACAAGCAAAACAACAGCAAGAACTACAGATCTCCTAGGCTCTGGATACAAGCAAATTAACAGTAAGAACTACTGATCTCCTAGGCTCTGGATACAAACAAAACAACAGCAAGAACTACTGATCTCCTATGCTCTGGATACAAGCAAAACAACAGCAAGAACTACTGATCTCCTAGGCTCTGGATACAAACAAAACAACAGCAAGGACTACTGATCTCCTAGGCTCTGGATACAAGCAAAACTACAGCAAGAACTACTGATCACCTAGGCTCTGGATACAAGCAAAACAACAGCAAGAACTACAGATCTCCTAGGCTCTGGATACAAGCAAATCAACAGTAAGAACTACTGATCTCCTAGGCTCTGGATGCAAGCAAAACAACAGCAAGAACTACTGATCTCCTAGGCTCTGGATACAAGCAAAACAACAGTAAGAACTACTGATCCCCTAGGCTCTGGATACAAGCAAAACAACAGCAAGAACTACTGATCTCCTAGGCTCTGGATACAAGCAAAACAACAGCAAGAACTACTGATTTCCTAAACTCTGGATACAAGCAAAACAACAGCAAGAATTACTGATCTCCTAGGCTCAGGATGCAAGCAAAACAACAGCAAGAATTACTGATCTCCTAGGCTCTGGATACAAGCAAAACAACAGCAAGAACTACTGATCTCCTAGACTCTGGATACAAGCAAAACAACAGTAAGGACTATTGATCTCCTAGGCTCTGGATACAAGCAAAACAACAGCAAGAACTACTGATCTCCTAGGCTCTGGATACAAGCAAAACAACAGCAAGAACTACTGATCTCCTAGGCTCTGGATACAAGCAAAACAACAGCAAGAACTACTGATCTCCTAGGCTCTGGATACAAGCAACACAACAGCAAGAACTACTGATCTCCTAGGCTCTGGATACAAGCAAAACAACAGAAAGAACTACTGATCTCCTAGGCTCTGGATACAAGCAAAACAACAGCAAGGACTACTGATCTCCTAGGCTCTGGATACAAGCAAAACAACAGCAAGAACTACTGATCTCCTAGGCTCTGGATACAAGAAAAACAACAGCAAGAACTACTGATGTTCTAGACTCTGGATACAAGCAAAACAACAGCAAGAACTACTGATCTCCTAGGCTCTGGATACAAGCAAAACAACAGCAAGAACTACTGATCTCCTAGGCTCTGGATACAAGCAAAACAACAGCATGAACTACTGATCTCCTAGGCTCTGGATACAAACAAAACAACAGCAAGAACTACTGATCTCCTAGGCTCTGGATACAAGCAACACAACAGCAAGAACTACTGATCTCCTAGGTTCTGGATACAAGCAAAACAACAGCAAGAACTACTGATCTCCTAGACTCTGGATACAAGCAAAACAACAGTAAGAACTACTGATCTCCTAGGCTCTGGATACAAGCAAAACAACAGCAAGAATTACTGATCTGCTAGGCTCTGGATACAAGCAAAACAACAGCGAGAACTACTGATCTCCTACGTTCTGGATACAAGCAAAACAACAGCAAGGACTACTGATCTCCTAGGCTCTGGATACAAGCAAAACAACGGCAAGAACTACTGATCTCCTAGGCTCTGGATACAAGCAAAACAACAGCAAGACCTACTGATCTCCTAGGCTCTGGATACAACCAAAACAACAGCAAGAACTACTGATCTCCTAGGCTCTGGATACAAGCAAAACAACAGCAAGAACTACTGATCTCCTAGACTCTGGATACAAGCAAAACAACAGCAAGAACTACTGATCTCCTAGGCTCTGGATACAAGCAACACAACAGCAAGAACTACTGATCTCCTAGGCTCTGGATACAAGAAAAACAACAGCAAGAACTACTGATCTCCTAGGCTCTGGATACTAGAAAACAACAGCAAGAACTACTGATCTCCTAGGCTCTGGATACAAGCAAAACAACAGCAAGAACTACTGATCTCCTAGGATCTGGATACAAGAAAACAACAGCAAGAACTACTGATCTCCTAGGCTCTGGATACAAGCAAAACAACAGCAAGAACTACTGATCTCCTAGGCTCTGGATACAAGCAAAACAACAGCAAGAACTACTGATCTCCTAGGCTCTGGATACAAGCAAAACAACAGCAAGAACTACTGATCTCCTAGGCTCTGGATACAAGCAAAACAACAGCAAGAACTACTGATCTCCTAGGCTCTGGATACAAGCAAAACAACAGCAAGAACTACTGATCTCCTAGGCTCTGGATACAAGCAAAACAACAGCAAGAACTACTGATCTCCTAGGCTCTGGATACAAGAAAACAACAGCAGGAACTACTGATCTCCTAGGCACTGGATACAAGCAAATCAACAGGAAGAACTACTGATCTCCTAGGCTCTGGATACAAGTAAAACAACAGCAAGAACTACTGATCTCCTAGGCTCTGGATACAAGCAAAACAACAGCAAGAACTACTGATCTCCTAGACTCTGGATACAAGCAACAAAACAGCAAGAACTACTGATCTCCTAGGCTCTGGATACAAGCAAAACAACAGCAAGAACTATTGATCTCCTAGGCTCTGGATACAAGCAAAACAACAGCAAGAACTATTGATATCCTAGGCTCTGGATACAAGAAAACAACAGCAAGAACTACTGATCTCCTAGGATCTGGATACAAGAAAACAACAGCAAGGACTACTGATCTCCTAGGCTCTGGATACAAGAAAAACAACAGCAAGAACTACTGATCTCCTAGGCTCTGGATACAAGAAAAACAACAGCAAGAACTACTGATCTCCTAGGTTCTGGATACAAGCAAAACAACAGCAAGAACTACTGATCTCCTAGGCTCTGGATACAAGCAAAACAACAGCAAGAACTACCGATCTCCTAGGCTCTGGATACAAGAAAAACAACAGCAAGAACTACTGATCTCCTAGGCTCTGGATACAAGCAAAACAACAGCAAGAACTACTGATCTCCTAGGCTCTGGATACAAGCAAAACAACAGCAAGAACTACTGATCTCCTAGGCTCTGGATACAAGCAAAACAACAGCAAGAACTACTGATCTCCTAGACTCTGGATACAAGCAAAACAACAGCAAGAACTACTGATCTCCTAGACTCTGGATACAATCAAGACAACAGCAAGAACTACTGATCTCCTAGACTCTGGATACAAGCTAAACAACAGCAAGAACTACTGATCTCCTAGACGCTGGATACAAGCAAAACAACAGTAAGGACTATTGATCTCCTAGGCTCTGGATACAAGCAAAACAACAGCAAGAACTACTGATCTCCTAGGATCTGGATACAAGCAAAACAACAGCAAGAACTACAGATCTCCTAGGCTCTGGATGCAAGCAAAACAACAGCAAGAACTACTGATCTCCTAGGATCTGGATACAAGAAAACAACAGCAAGAACTACTGATCTCCTAGGCTCTGGATACAAGCAAAACAACAGCAAGAACTACTGATCTCCTAGGCTCTGGATACAAGCAAAACAACAGCAAGAACTACTGATCTCCTAGGCTCTGGATACAAGCAAAACAACAGCAAGAACTACTGATCTCCTAGGCTCTGGATACAAGCAAAACAACAGCAAGAACTACTGATCTCCTAGGCTCTGGATACAAGCAAAACAACAGCAAGAACTACTGATCTCCTAGGCTCTGGATACA
This sequence comes from Bathymodiolus brooksi, assembly GCA_963680875.1. Lineage (NCBI taxonomy): Eukaryota > Metazoa > Mollusca > Bivalvia > Mytilida > Modiolidae > Bathymodiolus > Bathymodiolus brooksi. The sequence continues at coordinate 23,946,220 of OY804583.1, read as the reverse complement.
AGCAAAACAACAGCAAGAACTACTGATCTCCTAGGCTCTGGATACAAGAAAACAACAGCAGGAACTACTGATCTCCTAGGCACTGGATACAAGCAAATCAACAGGAAGAACTACTGATCTCCTAGGCTCTGGATACAAGTAAAACAACAGCAAGAACTACTGATCTCCTAGGCTCTGGATACAAGCAAAACAACAGCAAGAACTACTGATCTCCTAGACTCTGGATACAAGCAACAAAACAGCAAGAACTACTGATCTCCTAGGCTCTGGATACAAGCAAAACAACAGCAAGAACTATTGATCTCCTAGGCTCTGGATACAAGCAAAACAACAGCAAGAACTATTGATATCCTAGGCTCTGGATACAAGAAAACAACAGCAAGAACTACTGATCTCCTAGGATCTGGATACAAGAAAACAACAGCAAGGACTACTGATCTCCTAGGCTCTGGATACAAGAAAAACAACAGCAAGAACTACTGATCTCCTAGGCTCTGGATACAAGAAAAACAACAGCAAGAACTACTGATCTCCTAGGTTCTGGATACAAGCAAAACAACAGCAAGAACTACTGATCTCCTAGGCTCTGGATACAAGCAAAACAACAGCAAGAACTACCGATCTCCTAGGCTCTGGATACAAGAAAAACAACAGCAAGAACTACTGATCTCCTAGGCTCTGGATACAAGCAAAACAACAGCAAGAACTACTGATCTCCTAGGCTCTGGATACAAGCAAAACAACAGCAAGAACTACTGATCTCCTAGGCTCTGGATACAAGCAAAACAACAGCAAGAACTACTGATCTCCTAGACTCTGGATACAAGCAAAACAACAGCAAGAACTACTGATCTCCTAGACTCTGGATACAATCAAGACAACAGCAAGAACTACTGATCTCCTAGACTCTGGATACAAGCTAAACAACAGCAAGAACTACTGATCTCCTAGACGCTGGATACAAGCAAAACAACAGTAAGGACTATTGATCTCCTAGGCTCTGGATACAAGCAAAACAACAGCAAGAACTACTGATCTCCTAGGATCTGGATACAAGCAAATCAACAGCAAGAACTACAGATCTCCTAGGCTCTGGATGCAAGCAAAACAACAGCAAGGACTACTGATCTCCTAGGCTCTGGATACAAGCAAAACAACAACATGAACTACTGATCTCCTAGGCTCTGGATACAAGCAAAACAACAGGAAGAACTACTGATCTCCTAGACTCTGGATACAAGCAACACAACAGCAAGAACTACTGATCTCCTAGGCTCTGGATACAAGAAAAACAACAGCAAGAACTACTGATCTCCTAGGCTCTGGATACTAGAAAACAACAGCAAGAACTACTGATCTCCTAGGCTCTGGATACAAGCAAAACAACAGCAAGAACTACTGATCTCCTAGGATCTGGATACAAGAAAACAACAGCAAGAACTACTGATCTCCTAGGCTCTGGATACAAGCAAAACAACAGCAAGAACTACTGATCTCCTAGGCTCTGGATACAAGCAAAACAACAGCAAGAACTACTGATCTCCTAGGCTCTGGATACAAGCAAAACAACAGCAAGAACTACTGATCTCCTAGGCTCTGGATACAAGCAAAACAACAGCAAGAACTACTGATCTCCTAGGCTCTGGATACAAGCAAAACAACAGCAAGAACTACTGATCTCCTAGGCTCTGGATACAAGCAAAACAACAGCAAGAACTACTGATCTCCTAGGCTCTGGATACAAGAAAACAACAGAAGGAACTACTGATCTCCTAGGCACTGGATACAAGCAAATCAACAGGAAGAACTACTGATCTCCTAGGCTCTGGATACAAGTAAAACAACAGCAAGAACTACTGATCTCCTAGGCTCTGGATACAAGCAAAACAACAGCAAGAACTACTGATCTCCTAGACTCTGGATACAAGCAACAAAACAGCAAGAACTACTGATCTCCTAGGCTCTGGATACAAGCAAAACAACAGCAAGAACTATTGATCTCCTAGGCTCTGGATACAAGCAAAACAACAGCAAGAACTACTGATATCCTAGGCTCTGGATACAAGAAAACAACAGCAAGAACTACTGATCTCCTAGGATCTGGATACAAGAAAACAACAGCAAGGACTACTGATCTCCTAGGCTCTGGATACAAGCAAAACAACAGCAAGAACTACTGATCTCCTAGGCTCTGGATACAAGCAAAACAACAGCAAGAACTACTGATCTCCTAGGTTCTGGATACAAGCAAAACAACAGCAAGAACTACTGATCTCCTAGGCTCTGGATACAAGCAAAACAACAGCAAGAACTACCGATCTCCTAGGCTCTGGATACAAGAAAAACAACAGCAAGAACTACTGATCTCCTAGGCTCTGGATACAAGCAAAACAACAGCAAGAACTACTGATCTCCTAGGCTCTGGATACAAGCAAAACAACAGCAGGAACTACTGATCTCCTAGGCTCTGGATACAAGCAAAACAACAGCAAGAACTACTGATCTCCTAGACTCTGGATACAAGCAAAACAACAGCAAGAACTACTGATCTCCTAGACTCTGGATACAATCAAGACAACAGCAAGAACTACTGATCTCCTAGACTCTGGATACAAGCTAAACAACAGCAAGAACTACTGATCTCCTAGACGCTGGATACAAGCAAAACAACAGTAAGGACTATTGATCTCCTAGGCTCTGGATACAAGCAAAACAACAGCAAGAACTACTGATCTCCTAGGCTCTGGATACAAGCAAAACAACAGCAAGAACTACTGATCTCCTAGGCTCTGGATACAAGCAAAACAACAGCAAGAACTACTGATCTCCTAGGCTCTGGATACAAGCAAAACAACAGCAAGAACTACTGATCTCCTAGACTCTGGATACAAGCAAAACAACAGCAAGAACTACTGATCTCCTAGACTCTGGATACAAGCAACACAACAGCAAGAACTACTGATCTCCTAGGCTCTGGATACAAGCAAAACAACAGAAAGAACTACTGATCTCCTAGGCTCTGGATACAAGCAAAACAACAGCAAGGACTACTGATCTCCTAGGCTCTGGATACAAGCAAAACAACAGCAAGAACTACTGATCTCCTAGGCTCTGGATACAAGAAAAACAACAGCAAGAACTACTGATCTCCTAGACTCTGGATACAAGCAAAACAACAGCAAGAACTACTGATCTCCTAGGCTCTGGATACAAGCAAAACAACAGCAAGAACTACTGATCTCCTAGGCTCTGGATACAAGCAAAACAACAGCATGAACTACTGATCTCCTAGGCTCTGGATACAAACAAAACAACAGCAAGAACTACTGATCTCCTAGGCTCTGGATACAAGCAACACAACAGCAAGAACTACTGATCTCCTAGGTTCTGGATACAAGCAAAACAACAACAAGAACTACTGATCTCCTAGACTCTGGATACAAGCAAAACAACAGCAAGAACTACTGATCTCCTAGGCTCTGGATACAAGCAAAACAACAGCAAGAATTACTGATCTCCTAGACTCTGGATACAAGCAAAACAACAGCGAGAACTACTGATCTCCTACGTTCTGGATACAAGCAAAACAACAGCAAGGACTACTGATCTCCTAGGCTCTGGATACAAGCAAAACAACAACAAGAACTACAGATCTCCTAGGCTCTGGATACAAGCAAAACAACAGCAAGAACTACTGATCTCCTAGGCTCTGGATACAACCAAAACAACAGCAAGAACTACTGATCTACTAGGCTCTGGATACAAGCAAAACAACAGCAAGAACTACTGATCTCCTAGACTCTGGATACAAGCAAAACAACAGCAAGGACTACTGATCTCCTAGGCTCTGGATACAAGCAAAACAACAGCAAGAACTACTGATCTCCTAGGCTCTGGATACAAGCAAAACAACAGCAAGAACTACTGATCTCCTAGACTCTGGATACAAGCAAAACAACAGCAAGAACTACTGTTCTCCTAGGCTCTGGATACAAGCAAATCAACAGCAAGAATTACTGATCTCCTAGGCTCTGGATACAAGCAAAACAACAGCAAGAACTACTGATCTCCTAGGCTCTGGATACAAGCAAAACAACAGCAAGAACTACTGATCTCCTAGGCTCTGGATACAAGCAAAACAACAGCAAGAACTACAGATCTCCTAGGCTCTGGATACAAGCAAATTAACAGTAAGAACTACTGATCTCCTAGGCTCTGGATACAAACAAAACAACAGCAAGAACTACTGATCTCCTATGCTCTGGATACAAGCAAAACAACAGCAAGAACTACTGATCTCCTAGGCTCTGGATACAAACAAAACAACAGCAAGGACTACTGATCTCCTAGGCTCTGGATACAAGCAAAACTACAGCAAGAACTACTGATCACCTAGGCTCTGGATACAAGCAAAACAACAGCAAGAACTACAGATCTCCTAGGCTCTGGATACAAGCAAATCAACAGTAAGAACTACTGATCTCCTAGGCTCTGGATGCAAGCAAAACAACAGCAAGAACTACTGATCTCCTAGGCTCTGGATACAAGCAAAACAACAGTAAGAACTACTGATCCCCTAGGCTCTGGATACAAGCAAAACAACAGCAAGAACTACTGATCTCCTAGGCTCTGGATACAAGCAAAACAACAGCAAGAACTACTGATTTCCTAAACTCTGGATACAAGCAAAACAACAGCAAGAATTACTGATCTCCTAGGCTCAGGATGCAAGCAAAACAACAGCAAGAATTACTGATCTCCTAGGCTCTGGATACAAGCAAAACAACAGCAAGAACTACTGATCTCCTAGACTCTGGATACAAGCAAAACAACAGTAAGGACTATTGATCTCCTAGGCTCTGGATACAAGCAAAACAACAGCAAGAACTACTGATCTCCTAGGCTCTGGATACAAGCAAAACAACAGCAAGAACTACTGATCTCCTAGGCTCTGGATACAAGCAAAACAACAGCAAGAACTACTGATCTCCTAGGCTCTGGATACAAGCAAAACAACAGCAAGAACTACTGATCTCCTAGGCTCTGGATACAAGCAAAACAACAGCAAGAACTACTGATCTCCTAGACTCTAGATACAAGCAACACAACAGCAAGAACTACTGATCTCCTAGGCTCTGGATACAAGCAAAACAACAGAAAGAACTACTGATCTCCTAGGCTCTGGATACAAGCAAAACAACAGCAAGGACTACTGATCTCCTAGGCTCTGGATACAAGCAAAACAACAGCAAGAACTACTGATCTCCTAGGCTCTGGATACAAGAAAAACAACAGCAAGAACTACTGATGTTCTAGACTCTGGATACAAGCAAAACAACAGCAAGAACTACTGATCTCCTAGGCTCTGGATACAAGCAAAACAACAGCAAGAACTACTGATCTCCTAGGCTCTGGATACAAGCAAAACAACAGCATGAACTACTGATCTCCTAGGCTCTGGATACAAACAAAACAACAGCAAGAACTACTGATCTCCTAGGCTCTGGATACAAGCAACACAACAGCAAGAACTACTGATCTCCTAGGTTCTGGATACAAGCAAAACAACAGCAAGAACTACTGATCTGCTAGACTCTGGATACAAGCAAAACAACAGTAAGAACTACTGATCTCCTAGGCTCTGGATACAAGCAAAACAACAGCAAGAATTACTGATCTGCTAGGCTCTGGATACAAGCAAAACAACAGCGAGAACTACTGATCTCCTACGTTCTGGATACAAGCAAAACAACAGCAAGGACTACTGATCTCCTAGGCTCTGGATACAAGCAAAACAACGGCAAGAACTACTGATCTCCTAGGCTCTGGATACAAGCAAAACAACAGCAAGACCTACTGATCTCCTAGGCTCTGGATACAACCAAAACAACAGCAAGAACTACTGATCTCCTAGGCTCTGGATACAAGCAAAACAACAGCAAGAACTACTGATCTCCTAGACTCTGGATACAAGCAAAACAACAGCAAGGACTACTGATCTCCTAGGCTCTGGATACAGGCAAAACAACAGCAAGAACTACTGATCTCCTAGGCTCTGGATACAAGCAAAACAACAGCAAGAACTACTGATCTCCTAGACTCTGGATACAAGCAAAACAACAGCAAGAACTACTGTTCTCCTAGGCTCTGGATACAAGCAAAACAACAGCAAGAATTACTGATCTCCTAGGCTCTGGATACAAGCAAAACAACAGCAAGAACTACTGATCTCCTAGGCTCTGGATACAAGCAAAACAACAGCAAGAACTACTGATCTCCTAGGCTCTGGATACAAGCAAAACAACAGCAAGAACTACAGATCTCCTAGGCTCTGGATACAAGCAAATTAACAGTAAGAACTACTGATCTCCTAGGTTCTGGATACAAGCAAAACAACAGCAAGAACTACTGATCTCCTATGCTCTGGATACAAGCAAAACAACAGCAAGAACTACTGATCTCCTAGGCTCTGGATACAAACAAAACAACAGCAAGGACTACTGATCTCCTAGGCTCTGGATACAAGCAAAACAACAGCAAGAACTACTGATCACCTAGGCTCTGGATACAAGCAAAACAACAGCAAGAACTACAGATCTCCTAGGCTCTGGATACAAGCAAATCAACAGTAAGAACTACTGATCTCCTAGGCTCTGGATGCAAGCAAAACAACAGCAAGAACTACTGATCTCCTAGGCTCTGGATACAAGCAAAACAACAGTAAGAACTACTGATCCTCTAGGCTCTGGATACAAGCAAAACAACAGCAAGAACTACTGATCTCCTAGGCTCTGGATACAAGCAAAACAACAGCAAGAACTACTGATTTCCTAAACTCTGGATACAAGCAAAACAACAGCAAGAATTACTGATCTCCTAGGCTCAGGATGCAAGCAAAACAACAGCAAGAATTACTGATCTCCTAGGCTCTGGATACAAGCAAAACAACAGCAAGAACTACTGATCTCCTAGACTCTGGATACAAGCAAAACAACAGCAAGGACTACTGATCTCCTAGGCTCTGGATACAAGCAAAACAACAGCAAGAACTACTGATCTCCTAGGCTCTGGATACAAGCAAAACAACAGCAAGAACTACTGATCTCCTAAACTCTGGATACAAGCAATGGTAACTAGTAAGGCAATATTATGTGAGGATCTAGTACAAATATTACCCGACATTTATTATTTTTGGAGAGGCGTGGGGAGGTTGTGAAAAAAGAAAAAAAAAGAAATTGAATGAAGCTTCTAGTGATATGGCTGACCATAGTTAGATTCATGTGGATTTGGAAAGATCGGGTCTGTTCATATAGTATGGTTAATTTGGTGCTATGCAATCAGTGCCTACCACCACTGATGTTGTGAGTTCGAATCCCGAGGTGTACAACATTATGTGATAAAGTTTGTCAGGTCGGTGGTTTTCTCCACGTACTCCGGTTTCCTCCACCAATAAAACTGACCGTCACGATATAACTTACATATATTTTTTCTTTCTTTTTTAATTATACTCTTAAATTTTAATTCAAAAGTTTCTACAAAGGCAAATATGAGTCTTCCTGGTGGCCAATACATGTTTATTAACCGATAGATTTGCATTTATTGTTAACATCAAAGCCAGAAGAAGACCCATCGATAAACTATACTTGTTGACACAATTGATTGCACAATTTGTTCAGATCCGTTAATAAACATGGCCGCCACAGGTAATTCCTGTTTCTGATTGGTCGATTTCTAAAAAATCTTCTCATCTCAAACCGCTTGGCCAAATGAACCGACACTTGGTATGAAGCCTTTACGGAAGGTACTCTTTAAAGAATGCTCATTTTATTCCAGGACATTTACAAACATGACCGCCACATGCAATTCTTGCTTCTGATTGATCGATTTCTAAAAAATATTTTCCTCTGAAACCGCTTGGCCAAATGAGCCGAATCTTTGTAGGAAGTAGCTATGGAAGGCCCTCTATAAAGATTGCACATTTCATCCTGATCCGTTAACAAACATGGCTGCCGCAGGCATTTCTTTTTTCTGATTTGTCATTTTTTTAAATTCTCCTCCTCTGAAACCACTTGGCCAAATAAACCGAAACTTGGTAGAAAGCATCTATGGAAAGTCCTCTAAAGAAAATGGTCATATCGTGCCGATCCGTTGACAAACACACTGCCACAGGCAATTCTTGTTGCTGATTGGTCGATATAAAAAATCTTCTCCTCTGAAACCGCTAGGTCAAATGAACCGGAACTTGGTAGGAAGCATCTATGGAAGGTCCTCTATCAAATTTGTTCTAATAGTCCCGATTCGTTAACAATATGGCCGCCACAGGCAATTCTTTTTTCTGATTGGTCAATTTATAAAAAAAAATCTCTGAAACCGCTTGGCCAAATGAACTAAAACTGGTACGAATCATCTATGGTAGATCCTATATAAAGATTGGTCATTACGTCCTGATCTGTTAGCAAACATAGTCACCATAGGAAAATATTGTTTCTTGTTATTTCTAAAATATCTTCTCCTCTGAAACCGAGTATCCAAATGAATCAAAATTTGGTTGGAACCACCTATGGAAGGTTCGGTATAAAGTTTTCTCAAAGCAGATTGATAGGTGAGCGACACAGGCTCAGCCCATTGAACCTCTAGTTTATTATCAAATTGAATAGCATTTTTTTGCAAATTTTATTGCAGGATAAATACATTATTGGTGTATTGACGGTAATTTCACAGTAAAGTGACAAACTATGTAAGAAAAATGACCGAAAATAAACTGTTCTTTAAAAAAAAAAAAGTTTTGTAAATTCAAAGATACACATATAAGGTATATGATCTCCGATGGAAATCGCACAGAATTTCCTCAATTTTTATAAACAGACCATTAAACTGCCGTCCCTGTATTGGGGGACGGACACAAGAAATATGGGATGAAGACAACTTTACTATTCATTTGTATGAAAATGTATTAAAAAATACCTATAATTTGTTGTTTTTTTTAGAAATTCAACTAACATTCATTAGAAAAATATAAGTTTAATCAATTTCTGATATATAACTATAAAATCCCTTTTCAGTAAAACAAACATGTTATGTCAATGAACAAATAAGTAGAATTGTTAGAAACAATACTAAAATGAAAATCATTGCAATTTTAGAATTATTACATCGTCTCTGCCCCTAGGTTTGTAACATTTCAATCTATTTCTGCCGAATTGAGGGAAGGATTTTTGTTTATATATTGCTTGTCAGTTGAACACCTGCCATAATTAAATAAATAATTTTAAGACTGTCAATAAGATAAATAATATATTGTAACAGTATTATGTATCAGATATCTCACTTCTAAAATAGTGTTTCATTTGTAATCAATAAGTATTATTTATTTATGTGCATGAAGGTACATGAACGTTGCTTAGCTACAAAAAGCAATGCAATTAAAGAAGATATGTTCCACGTCAACGATTTAACTGATCAAACTTGATAAACTACACATTTTATTGTCTGTCCTTTAAATTACGGTTTCTGATTACCCTTCAAACGTTTTATATAAATACTTTTTTAACATTCACATGTCCTGGTTTAGAATATATTTAATTCAAGGTTTGATGTTTTCGATACTATTTGTTTACCCCTCCCCCCCCCCCCCCAAAAAAACAACCAAAAAGAGGGTACCTATAAAGTGCGAAACGAAATAGAAACGAAACGAAACGAAATCAACGAAAACGAAACGAAACGAAACGAGACGAAATGAACCGAAACTAACGAAAGCAAAACGAAATCGACTAAAACATAACGAAATAGACTGATATGAAGAAAATGGGGGTTCTACTAAACTGAGAAGCGAAAACGAAACGAAACGTAACGAAATGAAACGAAATCAACTAAAACATAACGAAATAGACTGATATGAAGAAAATGGGGGTTCTACTAAACTGAGAAGCGAAAACGAAACGAAACGAAACGAAATGAAACGAAATACAACGAAACGAAACGAAAAATGAAGAAACGAAGCGAAACGAAACGAAACGAAATGAAGTTGGCAGACATATTATAATAGATCATCTGCAAGAGGAATTATACCTCTGTAAATTATTTTCCCATCGCGGTTTGTGATCGGCAATAACTTGCTTTATATTCAAACTAGTATAGCAGTATATAGATGAAAATGTTGTGGCTCTTAAGTAAAAAGAAATAAAGAAACCTGCCAGGCGCTGCTTTGAAAGTTACAGAAGTGATATTAAAACATAAGATTACGACCTATGCATGTTTATACAGATCCTCAATTAGGTAACATTTTTTTCAATTCTGTAAAGCTAATCAGTATTAGGTCAACTAATTCTAGTAGATATTGGAAGAAAATAAAATTGAATAGTCGATCATCAGAAAACGGACGCAGTAGCGGCTAAGGTGTTAAAGAATTATATGTTATATTGCTAGGGATAACCTACTTTCGCTGTTGGCAATGCAAGTTATTCAGTAGGATTTCCCAGTGCACAAATACCTGCAGATATGATGTTTTCAAGAACTTGACTTGGAAAATGCTATGTCCGGGTTTTAGGATATAATTTCCACAATTAGCTACTTTCATAATATTCGGAATTAGTTTGGAAGTTATTATAAATTTTCTTGTAATATTTTTTCTGATTTGGGGCTATAAACGCAGAATTCCAAGTCATGTTCAAAAGACAGTAACTGACAAAAGAGTTGTGCTCAGTTGATTTATATAATAGATCTACGGAGTGATGACTCTAACCTAGGTTTGACTTGTCCCTGAGTAGTTTTTTCTGACAGCAGTTGTCCTCTCTCTATGAAGTCACTGTATTGGACACAAACTCTAGCGTAGCGGATCAACTTTGAATGTAGTGTAGATCTATAATACGCCGATGACGCGGGTATATTACTACCAAGAAAGGGAAAATTCATTACTGGAAGGTCAAAACCATATATTTTTGCCTCCCCTCAAGAATTGGAGAAAGTTATTGTGCCCTCTTGTCCAGGTCTTCCTGTTCCGCCACCTATGTTCCAATGTATTTTGGATGGTCACGTGAAGCCCGATTGAAAATCGGATGTGATATCGTAGAACAGATACGCTCAGGTCAATCCATAATAAGGTCAGAGACATATGAAACCATGTATCTGATAAAGTCTAGGTAAAGCATTTTAACTTTCTCACAGCTACTGATCATGAAGCTACTTTTGCAATAGCAAAGCAGACTGACATTCATAGTCTAATAGATGGCTAAAAGACTATACGTTTCAACCAATCTACTCAAGCACGGATCCAGACAATTTTAAAAGGGAGGGAGGTTCCACTCAAAAAGGAGGTCCAGAATAAAAAATAACCGATTGCAGTCTAATTTTCGACACTGATATACGTAATTTTTCAGTTTCCGAAAAAAAAGGAGGTTCCGACCCCTAGACCCCCCCCCTCCTCCTCTGGATCCGTCAACGCTAACATTTTAAAGAATTTAATGTATATTTACTATATTTACTGTATTGATGCGTGTCTTTTGTTGACCTTTTTGAATTTTGCAACAGATAAGCATCCAAGTGTAGATCTATAAATAGCCGAACTAACCACTCAATATTTCGTTGTTTTTTACCCCTTCATTGATTGTTTTTGGATCTATTATGCTTTGTTTGACATATTTCGTTTCGTTTTGTGATACTTCATTTCGTTTCGTCTCGTTGTATTTCGTTTCGTTTTCGTTTCTCAGTTTAGTAGTACCCAGAAAATGGAAGGAAACAAATTAAAAGACAAAACGAAATAAAGAAATAAAAAAAAATGATAATTCGATTTTAAAATTTTTTAATTATAACCCATCTTGCATGTCTGTCCGTTACAGTACTCCTCACGTACATTACCCGCAACTCAATTCAAGCAGAGTTTGCTTGCCGACAAACTTTCAGAAGTTCAAATGTCATATTTTTATTTGTGTTTGTGTGTGTGTCAGTATTTATGAATTATAAAGTTTCTGGGGTGGGCATTTAGAAAAAAGGGGGGATATGAGGGGGTCTGAGCACGAAATCCCGAACTTAAAAACTTGAAACCCCGAATTCCTTAATTAGAAAAAATTCAATTCCGACTTCCCGAAATTTGAATGAGGAATTCCTGGATACTGAATTCCAGAGCTTAATATGGCCCGATGGGTGTAAATTTATGAAACACGAGTAACCTGAGGAAAAGGGGTCTCTCGGGAAGGTTTATATGAATCTGTTTCTAGCACAAATTGTTCACGACAGGTGACCCAGTGGTCAATGTATTGGATCAACAACTAGCTTAAAAAAATGCTGCAATATACAAAAACCACCCTTTACGACCGCAAACAAAATGTTGTCAAAGTATGGGCCTGTCATCGTAATTCATATGTAGGTTGTTACACTGTTCCGTGCAATAACTTCAGTTCAATTTAACACATATCCATGAAATTTAAACGCAGTGATACTATAGGTACAAAATAAAGGCTATAGCATTGAAAAAAGAGGTTTTGGTCCCTTTTGTTTAAGAACTAGAGGCTCCCAGGAATCTGTAATCGCTCAACTGGTTTTCAATTTGATATCTAAAGTTGATGGGGGTGTTGCACATAATTTTGAAAGTGGGACACCCAAAGATCATTTCAACTCAAATTTCTGAGCAAATGATTTTGATGTGATTTTTATCTCATAATATTCCTAAACGGAATAAACTGGCTGAAAAATCTCACAGAAAAACCCAGAATATAGGCTAAACTACTCATTGCCATGTAGCTGCAGTTAAAATTTGAGTTAATTTTGATTTGTAATAAAGCAGAAATTGACAACTAAAGAAATTTCTATTTTTAGTAACAGCAGCCAACTTTAATGGAGGGCGGGTCTGAATTTTGAAAGGGACCCACCCAAGGACCATCCCTGTCAGGTTAGGTTAATTTGGTTCAGCGGCTTCAGAGGAGATTTAAATGTGAAAGCTTACGACGTACGACGGACGGACGACGAACGCCAAGTGATAGCAAAAGCTTTGGCCAGGTGAGCTAAAAACGAGCAAAACGACAAACACGGTATTTTCATAGATTGGGATATTGAGGGTTCATTTTTCGTCTGATTTTATTACGTTTTTCGTTTGTCAATATGACGGAACTATTAACGACTGTCATACAAGTGGGAGGTTTGACGCGTCGTAAAACCTGGTTTAACCCACCATTTACTTGGGAAATGCCTGTACCAAGTTGGGAATATGATAGTTGTTTTCTAGTTTCATATTTTTTCATGTCTTAGGATTAGAGAATTTACATGTACCGATTGTTTTTATACTTGGTAACGTTTTAGGGTTAGACGAGTGGCATCTGCCTATCTGCTATCAGAACCCACCATTTTCCTGGGAAAATGTCTGTACCAAGTCAGCAATGTGTTGTTTTTCAGTTGTTCCGTTGATTGAAAACTCAGATAGTTGAGCTTCTTATCGGTTTTGTCTGTTTTTGTGCACTTTACCTTTTGAATGCACCTTGGGAATGGTACCGTTGTTATTACCTTTATTCGGTAGTGTGCCAACAGATCTGGTGCAATGTCTTACCGTTGTTCTTTCCTAGATATACAGGGGTCAAAAAGACCCAACACTATAAACTTTTTATTTCAGATCCTATTGTCCTATTTTGAAGAACTAAAAAAAAAACAACAACAACAAAACAGGACGTGGTAAAATTATGTGCCGTATTAAATTCTATTTATACCGGAATTTTTTTTATTGAAGAGGGAGGGTGATTTGTTTTTTTTTTATGAATAGGGATCAAAGGGAAAAAAGGTAGTTTTACAAGATATGTAGATTTTTTTATTTTATTATTAAAGTTAATTTTCGATAGGAATTTGATACCTCCGCCAAAAAAGATTGGGGTATATAGGACTTCTGTTGTCCGTTCGTTACGTTTGTCCGTCCGGTCGTCACACTTTTTCGTCTCTCCGACACACTTTTAAATTTTGCTCGGACGGGGGTATCTATTAGTGAACTTTAACTACTTCACTTCTGTTTTTTTATTTTAATTCCTCTCCTTTAAACAGACTTGACTTAACGTTGCTCTTATGGTTCCCAAATTTAAAAGAAGCTACCAAGTCAAAAGGACAGACTCCCGCTGAATAAATGCATAGTATTCTTGTTCAATTGTAGACAAATCCTGTCCTTTCCTGATGAAATACAGACATGTGTGGGAAGTAGTCTAGCATCGTAATTGTGAAAATAGATTTGATTTCTTTTAGACCCCTATCATTTTTTCGTCTATTTTCTATTTCGTTTTGCTTTCGCTGGTTTCGTTTTATTTCGTTAATTTCGTTCCGTTTCGTTTCTATTTCGTTTCGCACTTTATAGGTGCCCCCCCCCCCCCCCCCCCAAAAAAAACACCAAAAAAACAAACAAATAAACAAAAACAAAATAACGTGGTTCACTAAGGAGATAACTGTATTGTATTTGAAAACTTCACGGCATCAATTGGAGATTTGATGGTCGCAAATTGAGTTCACTGGCGACGAGTTAGTGTAGTCCGAGATTCCTCTCTCGTCCGACGGCACTATATATTTTGCTAGAGCCGTGGGACGTCAGAGGGCTATGCATACGGAAAACAGCTGATTTGGCTCTCCAACTCTTGGTCGGCACATTTCCACGTTTCGTGGCTATCGGATTTTATTTTCTATCAGAAACCCTTATATAAATCGCTTCACCAATCATTTTTCTATTCATTCATAACCATTTTACCCTCAGAAAGTGGTGTTAAACTCCATTACAGCACGATTTTGCCTTAGATCCTATTATTCCGCCATTTGACTTCCATTTTTCAAACATTTGCCACAAAATAACCCAATTGCAGGATAAATATATAAAATGTCAAGGATCACAAAAGTAGAGGCAAGGGCCCGGGTGGCTCAATGAGTTTTTAGGCAGTTGGATTACCTAACCACTCATACAAGCCTATTACCAATACGGCGTGTGTTCGCTTCCGGCTTTGTAAATTACAAACTAGAGGCTCCCAGGAGCCTGTATAGCTCCCCTGGATATAATAACAACATCAGTCAATAAAACTTATTAACTTCGGTAAAAAAAATTAACAAATGTAGCCTTTGTCATTGCAGACCCCTTCTACAAAAAAATTTGGGCAGGGTTTCCCTCTTTAATGTAAGGTATCAAAATTGCTGTAAAAACATATATGTCAATCATTCTCAAAATTTAGCTTTTCCGACTTCACATTTTGTAATAGAGTTGCTTCCCTTTGATAATTTGAGTAACCAAAAGCAGTGAGTCAACAAAAAAATGCATTTCAAGAGGAATAACTCTTCACACAGTTGTCGCACATTTTTAACTGTGGGAATTATTTTGTAGATCCTGACATGCTGAACATTTTTGCAGTTTAAACTTTCCCTCTATCTCTAATAGTTTTTGAGATATAAGATGATAGTATTAAAATTGAGAACATTTTGATGAAAAAAGGGCAATAACTCCAAAATGGGTAATGGGATTTACTTCAAAATTGCAGGGTAAGAAGATCTTGACAATTTAAACTTAACCTTTATCTCTTATAGTTTTTGAAATATAAGACGAAAAGTATTGTTTTTTTATTTTAATTTGATGAAAAAAGGGCAAGAACTCCAAGATGGGTAATCAGATTTACTTAAATATTGCAGGGTAGGTAGATCTCGAAATGGTGCACATTTTTGTAATTTAAACTTCACATCTATATCTTATAGTTTTTGAAATATAACACAAAAAATATTAAAAAAAATAAAAAAATTGATCGAAGGGACGAACCGCCGGACACATTTTTGGAAGAGAACCATCCAATGACTATTTCATCAAAATTTTGTTCTTATTGAGCAAATGGTTTCAGACAAGAAGATTTTTATGGGAATTTCCCGTAGGGTCCTATGTTAAATTAAGTGCGGCTGTGGTGGCCATCTTGGTCGGTGTTCTGAAATGCCGGACACAATTTTGGAAGAGGACCACCCAAGAATCATTTCAACAAAGTTTGGTTGAGATTGGCTCAGTAGTTTCAGAGGAGAAGATTTTTTTAAATTTCATCCCCCCTTTTTTCTAATTTGCATAATCGGTCAAAATAGGCAAAATTTCAAAGTTCATAAACAATCCCGTAATATATGTTAAAAAGCTCATCATTATGCTTATACAGTTCAAATTTGGGCACTTTCTGGCTTAAAATAGAGCAGTTTTGGCCATTTGAAGAAATTTCTATTTTTAGTCATGGCGGCCATCTTGGATACAGGACGGCACTGACGGACACAATTTTGAAAGGGGACCATCTAAGGATGATTTCAGCAAAGTTTGGTTGAGATTGGCTCAGTAGTTTCAGAGGAGAAGATTTTTTTAAATTTCATCCCCCCTTTTTTCTAATTTGCTTAATCGGTCAAAATAGGCAAAAGTTCAAAGTTCATAAAAAATCCCGTAATATATGTCAAAAAGCTCATCATTATGCTTATACAGTTCAAATTTGAGCACTTTCTGGCTTAAAATAGAGCGGTTTTGGCCATTTGAAGAAATTTCTATTTTTAGTAATGGCGGCCATCTTGGATACAGGACGGCGCTGACGGACACAATTTTGAAAGGGGACCATCTAAGGATCATTTCAGCAAAGTTTGGTTGAGATTGGCTCAGGAGTTTCATAGAAGATTTTTTTTTAATTTCATCCCCCCTTTTTTCTAATTTGCTTAATCGGTCAAAATAGGCAAAAGTTCAAAGTTCATAAAAAATCTCGTAATATATGTCAAAAAGCTCATCATTATGCTTATACAGTTCAAATTTGAGCACTTTCTGGCTTAAAATAGAGCAGTTTTGGCCATTTGAAGAAATTTCTATTTTTAGTAATGGCGGCCATCTTGGATACAGGACGGCGCTGACGGACACAATTTTGAAAGGGGACCATCTATGGATCATTTCAGCAAAGTTTGGTTGAGATTGGCTCAGGAGTTTCGTAGAAGATTTTTTTTTAATTTCATCCCCCCTTTTTCTAATTTGCTTAATCGGTCAAAATAGGCAAAAGTTCAAAGTTCGTAAAAAATCCCGTAATATATGTTAAAAAGCTCATAATTATGCTTATACAGTTCAAATTTGGGTACTTTCTGGCTTAAAATAGAGCAGTTTTGGCCATTTGAAGAAATTTCTATTTTTAGTCATGGCGGCCATCTTGGATACAGGACGGCGCTGACGGACACAATTTTGAAAGGAGACCACCTAAGGATCATTTCAGCAAAGTTTGGTTGAGATTGGCTCAGTAGGTTCAGAGGAGAAGATTTTTTTTTCATCCCCCCTTTTTTCTATTTTTAGCTTGGCGCCCATCTTGGTTGGAAATCGGGATCACCAGACACAATTTTGGAAGGAGGCCATCCAAGGATCATTCCACAAAAGTTTGGTTGCAATTGGCCCAGTGGTTTCTGAAAAGAAGATTTTTATGTGAATTTCCCATAGGGTCCTATGTTAAACTAAGTTCGGCTGTGGGGGCCATCTTGATTGAAGGGCCAAACCGCCAGACACATTTTTGGAAGAGGACCATCCAATGACTATTTCATCAAAATTTTGTTCTTATTGAGCAAATGGTTTCAGACAAGAAGATTTTTATGGGAATTTCCCATAGGGTCCTATGTTAAATTAAGTTCGGCTGTGGTGGCCATCTTGGTTGGTGTTCTGAAATGCCGGAGACAATTTTGGAAGATGACCACCCAAGAATCATTTCAGCAAAGTTTGGTTGAGATTGGCTCAGTAGTTTCAGAGGAGAAGATTTTTTTTTAATTTCATCCCCTTTTTTTCTAATTTGCATAGTCGGTCAAAATAGGCAAAAGTTCAAAGTTCATAAAAAATCTCGTGATATATTATGCTTATACAGTTCAAATTTGGGCACTTTCTGGCTTAAAATAGAGCAGTTTTGGTAATTTGAAGAAATTTCTATTTTTAGTCATGGCGGCCATCTTGGATACAGGACGGCGCTGACGGACACAATTTTGAAAGGGGACCACCCAAGGATCATTTCAGCAAAGTTTGGTTGAGATTGGCTCAGTAGTTTCAGAGGAGAAGATTTTTTTTTAATTTCATTGCCCCTTTTTTCTAATTTGCATAATCGGTCAAAATAGGCAAAAGTTCAATGTTCATAAAGAATCCCGTAATATATGTTAAAAAACTCATCATTATGCTTATACAGTTCAAATTTGGGTACTTTCTGGCTTAAAATAGAGCAGTTTTGGCCATTTGAAGAAATTTCTATTTTTAATAATCGCGGCCATATTGGATACAGGACGGCACTGATGGACACAATTTTGAAAGGGGACCACCCAAGGATCATTTCAGCAAAGTTTGGTTGAGATTGGCTCAGTAGTTTCAGAGGAGAAGATTTTTTTTTTTCATCGCCACTTTTTTCTATTTTTAGCTTGGTGCCCATCTTGGTTGGAAATCGGGATCACCAGACACAATTTTGGAAGGAGGCCATCCAAGGATCATTCCACAAAAGTTTGGTTGCAATTGGCCCAGTGGTTTCTGAAAAGAAGATTTTTATGTGAATTTCCCATAGGGTCCTATGTTAAACTAAGTTCGGCTGTGGGGGCCATCTTGATTGAAGGGCCAAACCGCCAGACACATTTTTGGAAGAGGACCATCCAATGACTATTTCATCAAAATTTTGTTCTTATTGAGCAAATGGTTTCAGACAAGAAGATTTTTATGGGAATTTCCCATTGGGTCCTATGTTAAATTAAGTTCGGCTGTGGCGGCCATCTTGGTCGGTGTTCTGAAATGCCGGACACAATTTTGGAAGATGACCACCCAAGAATCATTTCAACAAAGTTTGGTTGAGATTAGCTAAGTAGTTTCAGAGGAGAAGAATTTTTTTTTAATTTCATCCCCCTTTTTTCTAATTTGCTTAATCGGTCAAAATAGGCAAAAGTTCAAAGTACATAAAAAATCCCGTAATATATGTTATAAAACTCATCATTATGCTTATACAGTTCAAATTTGGGCACTTTCTGGCTTAAAATAGAGGAATTTTGGCCATTTGAAGAAATTTCTATTTTTAGTCATGGCGGTCATCTTGGATACAGGACGGCGCTGACGGACACAATTTTGAAAGGAGACCACCTAAGGATCATTTCAGCAAAGTTTGGCTGAGATTAGCTCAGTAGTTTCATAGAAGACTTTTTTTAATTTCATCGCCCCTTTTTTTTTATTAGCATAATCGGTCAAGATAGGCAAAAGTTCAAAGTTCATAAAAAATTTGGTAATATATGTTAAAAAGTTCATCATTATGTTTATACAGTTCAAATTTGGGTACTTTCTGGCTTAAAATAGAGCAGTTTTTGGCCATTTGAAGACATTTCTATTTTTAATAATGGCGGCCATCTTGGATACAAAACGGCCCTGACGGACACAATTTTGAAAGGGGACCACCCAAGGATCATTTCAGCAAAGTTTGGTTGACATTGGCTCAGTAGGTTCAGAGGAGAAGATTTTTTTTCATCCCCTTTTTCTATTTTTAGCTTGGCGACCATCTTGGTTGGAAATCGGGATCACCGCACACAATTTTGGAAGGGGGCCATCCAGGGATCATTCCACAAAAGTTTGGTTGCAATTGGCCCAGTGGTTTCTGAGGAGAAGATTTTTATGTGAATTTCCCATAGGGTCCTATGTTAAGCTAAGTTCGGCTGCGGGGGCAATCTTGATCGAAGGGCCGAACCGCCGGACACATTTTTGGAAGAGAACCATCCAATGACTATTTCATCAACATTTTGTTCTTATTGAGCAAATAGTTTCAGACAAGAAGATTTTTATGGGAATTTCCCATAGGGTCCTATGTTAAATTAAGTTCGGCTGTGGCGGCCATCTTGGTCGGTGTTCTGAAATGCCGGACACAATTTAGGAAGAGGACCGCCCAAGAATCATTTCAGCAAAGTTTGGTTGAGATTGGCTCAGTAGTTTCAGAGGAGAAGATTTTTTTAAATTTCATCGCCCCTTTTTTCTAATTTGCATAATCGGTCAAAATAGGCAAAATTTCAAAGTTCATAAAGAATCTCGTGATATATGTTAAAAAGCTCATCATTATGCTTATACAGTTCAAATTTGAGCACTTTCTGGCTTAAAATAGAGCAGTTTTGGCCATTTGAAGAAATTTCTATTTTTAGTCATGGCGGCCATCTTGGATACAGGACGGCGCTGACGGACACAATTTTGAAAGGAGACCACCTAAGGATCATTTCAGCAAAGTTTGGTTGAGATTGGCTCAGTAGGTTCAGAGGAGAAGATTTTTTTTTTCATCCCCCCTTTTTTCTATTTTTAGATTGGCGCCCATCTTGGTTGGAAATCGGGATCACCAGACACAATTTTGGAAGGAGGCCATCCAAGGATCATTCCACAAAAGTTTGGTTGCAATTGGCCCAGTGGTTTCTGAAAAGAAGATTTTTATGTGAATTTCCCATAGGGTCCTATGTTAAACTAAGTTCGGCTGTGGGGGCCATCTTGATTGAAGGGCCAAACCGCCAGACACATTTTTGGAAGAGGACCATCCAATGACTATTTCATCAAAATTTTGTTCTTATTGAGCAAATGGTTTCAGACAAGAAGATTTTTATGGGAATTTCCCATAGGGTCCTATGTTAAATTAAGTTCGGCTGTGGTGGCCATCTTGGTTGGTGTTCTGAAATGCCGGAGACAATTTTGGAAGATGACCACCCAAGAATCATTTCAGCAAAGTTTGGTTGAGATTGGCTCAGTAGTTTCAGAGGAGAAGATTTTTTTTTAATTTCATCCCCCTTTTTTTCTAATTTGCATAGTCGGTCAAAATAGGCAAAAGTTCAAAGTTCATAAAAAATCCCGTAATATATGTTGAAAAGCTCATCATTATGCTTATACAGTTCAAATGTGGGTACTTTCTGGCTTAAAATAGAGCAGTTTTGGCCATTTGAAGAAATTTCTATTTTTAGTAATGGCGGCCATCTTGGATACAGGACGGCGCTGACGGACACAATTTTGAAAGGGGACCACCTAAGGATCATTTCAGCAAAGTTTGGTTGAGATTGGCTCAGTAGTTTCAGAGGAGAAGATTTTTTTTAATTTCATCCCCCCTTTTTTCTAATTTGCTTAATCGGTCAAAATAGGCAAAAGTTCAATGTTCATAAAGAATCCCGTAATATATGTTAAAAAACTCATCATTATGCTTATACATTATACAGTTCAAATTTGGGCACTTTCTGGCTTAAAATAGAGCAGTTTTGGCCATTTGAAGAAATTTCTATTTTTAATAATGGCGGCCATATTGGATACAGGACGGTACTGATGGACACAATTTTGAAAGGGGACCACCCATGGATCATTTCAGCAAAGTTTGGTTGAGATTGGCTCAGTAGTTTCAGAGGAGAAGATTTTTTTTAAATTTCATTGCCCCTTTTTTCTAATTTGCATAATCGGTCAAAATAGGCAAAAGTTCAATGTTCATAAAGAATCCCGTAATATATGTTATAAAACTCATCATTATGCTTATACAGTTCAAATTTGGGCACTTTCTGGCTTAAAATAGAGCAGTTTTGGCCATTTGAAGAAATTTCTATTTTTAATAATGGTGGCCATATTGGATACAGGACGGCACTGATGGACACAATTTTGAAAGGGGACCACCCAAGGATCATTTCAGCAAATTTTGGTTGAGATTGGCTCAGTAGTTTCAGAGGAGAAGAAATTTTTTTAATTTCATCCCCCTTTTTTTTAATTTGCATAATCGGTAAAAATAGAAAAAAGTTCAAAGTTCATAAAGAATCCCGTAATATATGTTAAAAAGCTCCTCATTATGCTTATACAGTTCAAATTTCGGCACTTTCTGGCTTAAAATAGAGCAGTTTTGGCCATTTGAAGAAATTTCTATTTTTAGTAATGGCGGCCATCATGGATATAGGTCGGCACTGATGGACACAATTTTGAAAGGGGACCACCCAAGGATCATTTCAGCAAAGTTTGGTTGAGATTGGCTCAGTAGTTTCAGAGGAGAAGAATTTTTTTAAATTTCATCCCCCTTTTTTCTATTTTTAGCTTGGCGGCCATCTTGGATGGAAGTCGGGATCACCGGACAAAATTTTGGAAGTTGGCCATCCAAGGATCATTCCACAAAAGTTTGGTTGCAATTGGCCCAATGGTTTCTGAGGAGAAGATTTGTATGTGAATTTCCCATAGGGTCCTATGTTAAGCTAAGTTCGGCTGTGGGGGCAATCTTGATCGAAGGGCCGAACCGCCAGACACATTTTTGGAAGAGAACCATCCAATGACTATTTCATCAAAATTTTGTTCTTATTGAGCAAATGGTTTCAGACAAGAAGATTTTTATGGGAATTTCCCATAGGGTCCTATGTTAAATTAAGTTCGGCTGTGGTGGCCATCTTGGTCGGTGTTCTGAAATGCCGGACACAATTTTGGAAGAGGACCGCCCAAGAATCATTTCAACAAAGTTTGGTTGAGATTAGCTAAGTAGTTTCAGAGGAGAAGAATTTTTTTTTAATTTCATCCCCCCTTTTTTTTAATTTGCATAGTCGGTGAAAATAGGCAAAAGTTTAAAGTTCATAAAAAATCCCGTAATATATGTTGAAAAGCTCATCATTATGCTTATACAGTTCAAATTTGGGTACTTTCTGGCTTAAAATAGAGCAGTTTTGGCCATTTGAATAAATTTCTATTTTTAGTAATGGCGGCCATCTTGGATACAGGACGGCGCTGACGGACACAATTTTGAAAGGGGACCACCTAAGGATCATTTCAGCAAAGTTTGGTTGAGATTGGCTCAGTAGTTTCAGAGGAGAAGATTTTTTTAGATTTCATCCCCCCTTTTTTCTAATTTGCTTAATCGGTCAAAATAGGCAAAAGTTCAAAGTTCATAAAAAATCATGTAATATATGTTAAAAAGCTCATCATTATGCTTATACAGTTCAAATTTGGGCACTTTCTGGCTTAAAATAGAGCAGTTTTGGCCATTTGAAGAAATTTCTATTTTTAGTAATGGCGGCCATCTTGGATACAGGACGGCGCTGACGGACACAATTTTGAAAGGGGACCACCTAAGGATCATTTCAGCAAAGTTTGGTTGAGATTGGCTCAGGAGTTTCATAGAAGATTTTTTTTTAATTTCATCCCCCCTTTTTTCTAATTTGCTTAATCGGTCAAAATAGGCAAAAGTTCAAAGTTCGTAAAAAATCCCGTAATATATGTTAAAAAGCTCATAATTATGCTTATACAGTTCAAATTTGGGTACTTTCTGGCTTAAAATAGAGCAGTTTTGGCCATTTGAAGAAATTTCTATTTTTAGTCATGGCGGCCATCTTGGATACAGGACGGCGCTGACGGACACAATTTTGAAAGGAGACCACCTAAGGATCATTTCAGCAAAATTTGGTTGAGATTGGCTCAGTAGGTTCAGAGGAGAAGATTTTTTTTTTTTTCATCCCCCCTTTTTTCTATTTTTAGCTTGGCGCCCATCTTGGTTGGAAATCGGGATCACCAGACACAATTTTGGAAGGAGCCCATCCAAGGATCATTCCACAAAAGTTTGGTTGCAATTGGCCCAGTGGTTTCTGAAAAGAAGATTTTTATGTGAATTTCCCATAGGGTCCTATGTTAAACTAAGTTCGGCTGTGGGGGCCATCTTGATTGAAGGGCCAAACCGCCAGACACATTTTTGGAAGAGGACCATCCAATGACTATTTCATCAAAATTTTGTTCTTATTGAGCAAATGGTTTCAGACAAGAAGATTTTTATGGGAATTTCCCATAGGGTCCTATGTTAAATTAAGTTCGGCTGTGGTGGCCATCTTGGTCGGTGTTCTGAAATGCCGGAGACAATTTTGGAAGATGACCACCCAAGAATCATTTCAGCAAAGTTTGGTTGAGATTGGCTCAGTAGTTTCAGAGGAGAAGATTTTTTTTTAATTTCATCCCCCTTTTTTTCTAATTTGCATAGTCGGTCAAAATAGGCAAAAGTTCAAAGTTCATAAAAAATCCCGTAATATATGTTGAAAAGCTCATCATTATGCTTATACAGTTCAAATGTGGGTACTTTCTGGCTTAAAATAGAGCAGTTTTGGCCATTTGAAGAAATTTCTATTTTTAGTAATGGCGGCCATCTTGGATACAGGACGGCGCTGACGGACACAATTTTGAAAGGGGACCACCTAAGGATCATTTCAGCAAAGTTTGGTTGAGATTGGCTCAGTAGTTTCAGAGGAGAAGATTTTTTTTAATTTCATCCCCCCTTTTTTCTAATTTGCTTAATCGGTCAAAATAGGCAAAAGTTCAATGTTCATAAAGAATCCCGTAATATATGTTAAAAAACTCATCATTATGCTTATACATTATACAGTTCAAATTTGGGCACTTTCTGGCTTAAAATAGAGCAGTTTTGGCCATTTGAAGAAATTTCTATTTTTAATAATGGCGGCCATATTGGATACAGGACGGTACTGATGGACACAATTTTGAAAGGGGACCACCCATGGATCATTTCAGCAAAGTTTGGTTGAGATTGGCTCAGTAGTTTCAGAGGAGAAGATTTTTTTTAAATTTCATTGCCCCTTTTTTCTAATTTGCATAATCGGTCAAAATAGGCAAAAGTTCAATGTTCATAAAGAATCCCGTAATATATGTTATAAAACTCATCATTATGCTTATACAGTTCAAATTTGGGCACTTTCTGGCTTAAAATAGAGCAGTTTTGGCCATTTGAAGAAATTTCTATTTTTAATAATGGTGGCCATATTGGATACAGGACGGCACTGATGGACACAATTTTGAAAGGGGACCACCCAAGGATCATTTCAGCAAATTTTGGTTGAGATTGGCTCAGTAGTTTCAGAGGAGAAGAAATTTTTTTAATTTCATCCCCCTTTTTTTTAATTTGCATAATCGGTAGAAATAGAAAAAAGTTCAAAGTTCATAAAGAATCCCGTAATATATGTTAAAAAGCTCCTCATTATGCTTATACAGTTCAAATTTCGGCACTTTCTGGCTTAAAATAGAGCAGTTTTGGCCATTTGAAGAAATTTCTATTTTTAGTAATGGCGGCCATCATGGATATAGGTCGGCACTGATGGACACAATTTTGAAAGGGGACCACCCAAGGATCATTTCAGCAAAGTTTGGTTGAGATTGGCTCAGTAGTTTCAGAGGAGAAGAATTTTTTTAAATTTCATCCCCCTTTTTTCTATTTTTAGCTTGGCGGCCATCTTGGATGGAAGTCGGGATCACCGGACAAAATTTTGGAAGTTGGCCATCCAAGGATCATTCCACAAAAGTTTGGTTGCAATTGGCCCAATGGTTTCTGAGGAGAAGATTTGTATGTGAATTTCCCATAGGGTCCTATGTTAAGCTAAGTTCGGCTGTGGGGGCAATCTTGATCGAAGGGCCGAACCGCCAGACACATTTTTGGAAGAGAACCATCCAATGACTATTTCATCAAAATTTTGTTCTTATTGAGCAAATGGTTTCAGACAAGAAGATTTTTATGGGAATTTCCCATAGGGTCCTATGTTAAATTAAGTTCGGCTGTGGTGGCCATCTTGGTCGGTGTTCTGAAATGCCGGACACAATTTTGGAAGAGGACCGCCCAAGAATCATTTCAACAAAGTTTGGTTGAGATTAGCTAAGTAGTTTCAGAGGAGAAGAATTTTTTTTTAATTTCATCCCCCCTTTTTTTTAATTTGCATAGTCGGTGAAAATAGGCAAAAGTTTAAAGTTCATAAAAAATCCCGTAATATATGTTGAAAAGCTCATCATTATGCTTATACAGTTCAAATTTGGGTACTTTCTGGCTTAAAATAGAGCAGTTTTGGCCATTTGAATAAATTTCTATTTTTAGTAATGGCGGCCATCTTGGATACAGGACGGCGCTGACGGACACAATTTTGAAAGGGGACCACCTAAGGATCATTTCAGCAAAGTTTGGTTGAGATTGGCTCAGTAGTTTCAGAGGAGAAGATTTTTTTAGATTTCATCCCCCCTTTTTTCTAATTTGCTTAATCGGTCAAAATAGGCAAAAGTTCAAAGTTCATAAAAAATCATGTAATATATGTTAAAAAGCTCATCATTATGCTTATACAGTTCAAATTTGGGCACTTTCTGGCTTAAAATAGAGCAGTTTTGGCCATTTGAAGAAATTTCTATTTTTAGTAATGGCGGTCATCTTGGATACAGGACGGCGCTGACGGACACAATTTTGAAAGGGGACCACCTAAGGATCATTTCAGCAAAGTTTGGTTGAGATTGGCTCAGGAGTTTCATAGAAGATTTTTTTTTAATTTCATCCCCCCTTTTTTCTAATTTGCTTAATCGGTCAAAATAGGCAAAAGTTCAAAGTTCGTAAAAAATCCCGTAATATATGTTAAAAAGCTCATAATTATGCTTATACAGTTCAAATTTGGGTACTTTCTGGCTTAAAATAGAGCAGTTTTGGCCATTTGAAGAAATTTCTATTTTTAGTCATGGCGGCCATCTTGGATACAGGACGGCGCTGACGGACACAATTTTGAAAGGAGACCACCTAAGGATCATTTCAGCAAAATTTGGTTGAGATTGGCTCAGTAGGTTCAGAGGAGAAGATTTTTTTTTTTTTCATCCCCCCTTTTTTCTATTTTTAGCTTGGCGCCCATCTTGGTTGGAAATCGGGATCACCAGACACAATTTTGGAAGGAGCCCATCCAAGGATCATTCCACAAAAGTTTGGTTGCAATTGGCCCAGTGGTTTCTGAAAAGAAGATTTTTATGTGAATTTCCCATAGGGTCCTATGTTAAACTAAGTTCGGCTGTGGGGGCCATCTTGATTGAAGGGCCAAACCGCCAGACACATTTTTGGAAGAGGACCATCCAATGACTATTTCATCAAAATTTTGTTCTTATTGAGCAAATGGTTTCAGACAAGAAGATTTTTATGGGAATTTCCCATAGGGTCCTATGTTAAATTAAGTTCGGCTGTGGTGGCCATCTTGGTCGGTGTTCTGAAATGCCGGAGACAATTTTGGAAGATGACCACCCAAGAATCATTTCAGCAAAGTTTGGTTGAGATTGGCTCAGTAGTTTCAGAGGAGAAGATTTTTTTTTAATTTCATCCCCCTTTTTTTCTAATTTGCATAGTCGGTCAAAATAGGCAAAAGTTCAAAGTTCATAAAAAATCTCGTGATATATTATGCTTATACAGTTCAAATTTGGGCACTTTCTGGCTTAAAATAGAGCAGTTTTGGCCATTTCTATTTTTAGTCATGGCGGCCATCTTGGATACAGGACGGCGCTGACGGACACAATTTTGAAAGGGGACCACCCAAGGATCATTTCAGCAAAGTTTGGTTGAGATTGGCTCAGTAGTTTCAGAGGAGAAGATTTTTTTTAAATTTCATTGCCCCTTTTTTCTAATTTGCATAATCGGTCAAAATAGGCAAAAGTTCAATGTTCATAAAGAATCCCGTAATATATGTTAAAAAACTCATCATTATGCTTATACAGTTCAAATTTGGGTACTTTCTGGCTTAAAATAGAGCAGTTTTGGCCATTTGAAGACATTTCTATTTTTAATAATGGCGGCCATATTGGATACAGGACGGCACTGATGGACACAATTTTGAAAGGGGACCACCCAAGGATCATTTCAGCAAAGTTTGGTTGAGATTGGCTCAGTAGGTTCAGAGAAGAAGATTTTTATTTTTTTTCATCCCCTTTTTTCTATTTTTAGCTTGGCGGCCATCTTGGTTGGAAATCGTGATCACCGGACACAATTTTGGAAGGAGGCCATCCAAGGATCATTCCACAAAAGTTTGGTTGCAATTGGCCCAGTGGTTTCTGAGGAGAAGATTTTTATGTGAATTTCCCATAGGGCCCTATGTTAAGCTAAGTTCGGCTGTGGGGGCCATCTTGATCGAAGGGCCGAACCGTCGGACATATTTTTGGAAGAGAACCATCCAATGACTATTTCATCAAAATTTTGTTCTTATTGAGCAAATGGTTTCAGACAAGAAGATTTTTATGGGAATTTCCCATAGGGTCCTGTGTTAAATTAAGTTCGGCTGTGGTGGCCATCTTGGTCGGTGTTCTGAAATGCCGGACACAATTTTGGAAGAGGACCGCCCAAGAATCATTTCAGCAAAGTTTGGTTGAGATTGGCTCAGTAGTTTCAGAGGAGAAGATTTTTTTTAAATTTCATCCCCCCTTTTTTCTAATTTGCATAATCGGTCAAAATCGGCAAAAGTTCAAAGTTCATAAAAAATCATGTAATATATGTTAAAAAGCTCATCATTATGCTTATACAGTTCAAATTTGGGCACTTTCTGGCTTAAAATAGAGCAGTTTTGGCCATTTGAAGAAATTTCTATTTTTAGTAATGGCGGCCATCTTGGATACAGGACGGCGCTGACGGACACAATTTTGAAAGGGGACCACCTAAGGATCATTTCAGCAAAGTTTGGTTGAGATTGGCTCAGGAGTTTCATAGAAGATTTTTTTTAATTTCATCCCCCCTTTTTTCTAATTTGCTTAATCGGTCAAAATAGGCAAAAGTTCAAAGTTCGTAAAAAATCCCGTAATATATGTTAAAAAGCTCATAATTATGCTTATACAGTTCAAATTTGGGTACTTTCTGGCTTAAAATAGAGCAGTTTTGGCCATTTGAAGAAATTTCTATTTTTAGTCATGGTGGCCATCTTGGATACAGGACGGCACTGATGGACACAATTTTGAAAGGGGACCACCCAAGGATCATTTCAGCAAAGTATGGTTGAGATTGGCTCAGTAGTTTCAGAGGAGAAGATTTTTTTTAAATTTCATCCCCCCTTTTTTTCTAATTTGCATAATCGGTCAAAATGAGAAATGGGATTTACTTCAAAATTGCAGGGTAGGTAGATCTTGACATGCTGCACATTTTTGCAATTTAAACTTAACATCTATCTCTAAATAGTTTTTGAAATATAAGACAAAAAGAATTAAAATTAAAAAAAAAAAATTGATGAAAAAAGGGCAATAACTCCAAGATGGGTAATCAGATTTACTTCAAAATTGCAGGGTAGGTAGATCTTGACATGCTGAACATGTTTGCAGTTTCAACTTACCACCTGTCTCTTATAGTTTTTGAAATAAAGGACGAAAAGTATTAAAATTTTGAAAATTTGATGAAAAAAGGGAAATAACTCCAAGATGGGTAACCAGATTTACTTCAAAATTGCAGTGTAGGTAGATTTTGATGTGCTGATCATTTTTACCCCATGTCAGATTTTTGATATTATTAACGGTTTTTGAGTTATTACCCAAAACCTGCAATTTTACCATATGTTCTATTTTTAGTAACAGTGGCCATGTTGGTTGCTGCACGGCATCACCGGACACAATTTTGAAACTAGACACCTTAGTGATGATTCAGAGCAAGTTTGGTTTCCATTGGTTTAGTACTTTCAGAGGAGAAGATTTTTGAAAAAGTTTATAACGTACGACGGACTCCAAGTGATGGCAATAGCTCACATGACCCTTTGGGTCAGGTGAGCTAAAAAGGGTGCACACTACTCGCAACCGCAAGTTATAAAGTTTACCAGTTGCTTTCCCATTGTCTGTGGTTCTCTACGGCTTCTTCCACCACTAAAACTGGTCACCATGATATAGCTGAAATATTGCTGAAAGTGGCGTTAAACATCAAAAATCAATCAATCAAAAGTAGAGGCATTTGTACTTGTGACTGCATTTGGTTCATTGGTTTGTGAGAAAAAGATTGAAATGTGATAGGTTTACCGACGACTGACGAAAAGTGATGACAACATCTCATTTGGACACTTTAAACAATGTCAGTTATAATGTATAATATGGTGGACATTTTTATTGGTGTTTAACACCACTTTCAATAGCATGTCAGTTATAACGTACGACATGGTGACCATTTTTATTGGTGTTTAAGGTCCCTTTCAACAATATGTCAGGTATAGCGAATAACATAGTGAACAGTTTTATTGGTGTTTAGCACCACTTTCAACAAGATGTCAGGTATAACGTACAACATGGTGACCAGTTTTATTGGTGTTGAATGCCACTTTCAACAAAATGTTAGTTATAGCGTAGAACATGGTGACCAGTTTTATTGGTGTTTAACGACACTTTCAACAATGTGTCAGTTATAACGAACAACATGGTGACCAGTTTTATTGGTGTTGAGTGCCACTTTCAACAATATGTTAGTTATAGCGTAGAACATGGTGACCAGTTTTATTGGTGTTTAGCGACACTTTCAACAATGTGTCAGGTATAACATGCTGGCCAGTTTTATTGGTATTAACGCCACTGTCAACAATATTTCAGCTATGATGTATAATATGGCATTCAATTTTATTGGTGTTCAACGACACTTTCAACATTGTGACAAACTGACAAATCTACATGTATACAGTGGGATTTTTATTTTGTTCCCTATATTTATTTTTATTCAACATTTACGCCTCACCAAATAAATTTCAAGAATATGAACTTAGGATGAAATTTTCATTGTTTTCAGAATAAAAATCAACTAAAAAAGTCACTCTGACAGCTTAATATAATGATTCACAGAAGATGGATATCTGGGTGGAAGTGAATCTGTGCAGGTTGTGTTTATGTATTGTTTATATCTACATCACATTGAACTTCCATTTAATATCAAGAGGGGGTTGGGAATCCCATTCACTGGTAGGGGCGTTGTGGTCGTGATCTTAAGGTAGCTGGATTTACAACTACGAGTGCAATCAATGCCTATCATCACTAAAGTTGAGAGGTCAAACCCTGTTCATGGCAAGGTGTACTTGATACAACAATATGTGATAAAGTTTGTCAGTTACTTGCAACAGGTCTGTGGTTTTCTCCACCAATAAAACTGAACACAACGACACAACTGAAATATTGTTGAAAGTGGCATTAAACACCATTTACCAACCAACCCATTCACTGCCTTAAACACTGTCACATGTTTGTGCCCATGGAGGAAACTAGAGTATACATCTGACACCTAGTAACTGTTTTATCAACTTCACCTTCTGTCTAACAGTTTTATTTGTGGAGGAAACTAGAGTATACATCTAACAACCAGTAACTGTTTTATCAACTTCACCTTCTGTCTAACAGTTTTATTTGTTGAGGAAACTAGAGTATACATCTAACAACTAGTAACTGTTTTATCAAGTTCACCTTCTGTCTAACAGTTTTATTTGTTGAGGAAACTAGAGTATACATCTGACAACTAGTAACTGTTTTACCAAGTTCACCTTCTGTCTAACAGTTTTATTTGTTGAGGAAACTAGAGTATACATCTGACAACTAGTAACTGTTTTACCAAGTTCACCTTCTGTCTAAGTTTTATTTGTTGAGGAAACTAGAGTATACATCTGACAACTAGTAACTGTTTTACCAAGTTCACCTTCTGTCTAACAGTTTTATTTGTTGAGGAAACTAGAGTATACATCTGACAACTAGTAACTGTTTTACCAAGTTCACCTTCTGTCTAACTGGAATCAAACTCACAAAATGTAGTGTCATTTTTTTACTGGTTCCTCTAATTTGTTTTTATTCAATCTTATAACATTGTAAGGCCATACCAAATAAAATTGAGACGTTTCATCATTAAAATGGAAACTTTCTTTAAGAATATGAACTATAAGATTACATTTTCATTGTTCTCAGAAAAAAAAATCAATTGAAAAGTCGCTCTGTAAGTTTGAAATAATGATTCATAAACTATGACATAAGGGACCCACCATTTAACTTGCAGGGGGGGTTATGGTTTTTTGCTTTGTTCAGAATTTTTTTTCCGGACAACACAAGAGTTAGAATATTTATTTTTTTGTCGCGCGCAAAGCACAATTTTTTTCCCACAATTTAACATTAGGTTATATGACAAAAACTCTGAATCACATTATTTTCTTTTCCTCCACCAAAATCAGAATATTTTTTAAAACTGACCGCCACGACATAACTGAAATATTGTTGAAAGTGGCACTAAACACCATAAACCAACCACCCCATTCACTGGCTTAAACACTGCCACATTTGTCGTGCCCATCTCAAGACCTGGATTTTCACCATCATCACTGTTTAAACTTTCTGTTCATAATTGATGTGTAATAAAAATCTAAACTTAAGATACAAGTGTAAAATATAATAAATATAAATAGTATTTAGTTGTTATATCTCTGTTTATTATATTCTCATGATGTTTTTACAATACTTTTGGAATCTTTTGAAGTAAAAAAATGCACATCCCACTTCTGAATTTGGGGATCAAAACATCAAACCAATTTTGTTTTCTTATAAAAAATGAAACATAAATAAATATAAATAATGACATCTTTGGCAGGTATATCAATTCATACACTTTTAATGTCCAGATTTATCATACATCATCATTTAAAAAGATAAAAATGTCAGGTCTCCAAATAAATCATACAATTATCTGAAAATGTCATTTGTCCATACCCGTGTACATACAAAATATGATACTACCAGGATACATGTACAAACTTATTTAAAAACAAAAATTGCCAGGTCTTCAAATATATCAAAGATCATCAAACAATCTTATTTTGTCATCTGTTTAATTAAATTATTATACTACTTTTTTTTAAAATAAAAATGTCAGCTGTCCAAATTATTATACAACTCCATTACAACATCAGGTGTCTAAAAGTAAATTATTATAAAACTGCATTTAGAAAATAAAAATGTCAGCTGTCCAAATTATTATACAACTCCATTACAACATCAGGGGTCTAAAGTAAATTATTATAAAACTTCATTTAGAAAATAAAAATGTCAGCTGTCCAAATTATTATAAAACCACATTTTAAAATGAAAAATGTGAGCTGTCAAATTATCATTCAATTTCAATTCATTGAAATAAAATGTCAGTTTCTAAATTATTATGAAGCTCCATTTAATTTAAAACTATTTCGATATCAAAAATCATCAAACAATCTTATTTTGTCAAATGTTTAAATTATTATACAACTTCTTTTAAAAATAAAAATGTCAACTGTCCAAATTATTATAGAACTCCATAAAAACATACAAATGTCAGGTGTCTAAAGTAAATTATTATAAAACTTCATTTAGAAAAAAAAAATGTCAGCTGTCCAAATTATATTTTATACAACTTCTTTTAAAAAATAAAAATGTCAGCCATCTAAATTATTATAAAACCACATTTTAAAATGAGAAATGTCAGCTGTCAAATTATCATACAATTTCATTGAAATAAAATGTCAGTTTCTAATAAAGCTCCATTTAATTTAAAAAAATAAAAATGGCAGATGTCAAAAAGAAAAATGTCAGCTGTCAAATGTAAATACTAAAACTTGATTCATTAAAGAAGTTTTACTTTGTGTATTGTTGCTCCTGACTGTATTGTATTACAACCCACCCATAATTGTCCCCTCATGTCAATGTCAAGTGATAAAGGATATTTAATCCCTGTGTCCTCCATTACTTTACATGTCAATATATCTCCTTGTTCAGATAAAACATGGAGGGCATGTGTTTTATAGTCACACACAATAATGTGTCCTGCTGTTGTTGTTACTACATCACTAGGATTAAATTGTTTAGTAACATTTATCTTAGAATGTCCTGTATATGTCCACCTTAAACCCCCCTCCCACCCTACAACCACCACCCTCCCAGTATCAAGTGATGTCTTGTCAACAACAACTATGTCTTTGTTATTATTTGTTGTGATACGTCGTGGTAAAGTAAACAGTCTGTGTTTGTTACTGTCATATTGATAAGTATGTTGTTGTTTACCATCCATACCAAAGATAAGTAGTGCCCTTGTACTTTTGTCTGTAGGTGTGAAGAGATTACCAGGTTCTGTGACACCTACTATAATATAATTGTCACTAGTCACATGGATTCCCCGGGTAAACAAGGGTGATGACACTGAGAAGAATGGTTTTATTTCTCCTGACTTTGTCAAGAGTTTTATATCTGAACTGTTAAACACAGACAGAAGTAGGTCGTTGTTTGATGTCAATGTCATGTCTAAGATATCACAAGAAATCTGCTTTGTGGTTGTAATGTTGTCATTGTCAATGTTTATTTGTCTTATGACTTGTTTACTATAATTATTAACCCATGTTGATTTGTCATCAACAGTAATTATGTTGTAGATACCTGATAAATCTGTAGTGTATGAATTAACAACCTCAAAATCAATGTCTGATTGAACTTGTGGTATTTTCATTTCCTGAAGTGATCCAAATAAGTTTGATATATCATTGACTGTTTCTTTCCCTGGAATAAAATATTTAATTTCAGAAGGAATTGGATTAAAATTCAAGTCCGACATCATTTTCTTAGATTTTGTAGCTGTTGTAAATATTGTACTTCCTTGGATAGATTTCAAAGCTGCCATGATTTCATCTTGGTGGAGTATAATTGTTTTTTCGGCTTGGTCGGCCTGTCTCTTCAAGTCACAGAATGTCTTTTTAACAGTTTTTCTTTCCAGTTCTATTTCATTTTGTAGTTTTTGAGAATGTTTAGTGATTCCATCTATTAATTGTTTTTCTCTTTTTTTAATTGTTGTTATTGATTCATCACACAAAGACTCACATTTAGCTTCACTGATTTGGAATTCATTAACTTTTGCCCGACAGAGAGTTAAATCTTTATTATATCTCGCCTCCGCTCCTTTAAGTTCATCTATTTTTTCCGAGAGAATTTTTTCTACGGGTTCAAAGTTGTGTTTGTTGTGTTTAGATAAAATACAATCTGCACACACAAGATGATCACAGGTTCTACAGAACAGAAATGTCATTTTTGTCGTATGTTCTGTACACGGGATATTGTCCGTTATTATTTTCGGTTGTACGTCTTGAAATGGCGATTTAATATCAATAATCTGGTGCTGAATGTTCGTTTGTACATTCAGGTGAATATCCTTACATCTGTCGCAGATGAACTTATTGCACTCAACGCATCTCCACTTAATGTTTATATCAGTTTTACAGAGATCACAAAGTTTTGGATTTTGTGCTCTTTTAATGGAGCTTGAACACGCCATAGTTATACACAGTTTAATTGTGTACACTAAAGTCCTCACATCGTGTCGGCAACAACTTTTTATACAATGGAAGAGTTTATTTACTTTCACGGGTGGTAGTTTTTGGAAACTTTATATTAATTGTAAATTCTGACCTAATAATGTTACAATCTCTGACTTAGAATGGGGGTATATTTTGTGTAAAGTTGTGAAATATTTTAAAAATAATTTATATTTTTTATATTGTGATGTTTTCTTCTGATTTGTATTAATTTTGTTGACCCGGTTTTAAATAGACTAATCCAAGCTAAAACTTCCTGGGTTTATACGGGGAATTCCCTTGGCCGGATGATTGTGATTTATCGAAAATGAAAAAAATAAATATTGCATAATCATTATCAATATCTCTATCAATATATTTAAAGATGTTATAATATCACTCGTGCCAATATTAAACTTATAAGTGTAGCAACATAAACAGAGTTGTAGCCCGTGGTCAGGATATCGGAAACGCGGGTGGGGCGGAAAGTTGGGGACAACAAGTCGGAGCGGGCCGGATAGATAGTGTGTGTGTGCTTTATGTGTCTGTAGTGTTTGTCTTCGTTCTGTGTCTTGTGTACTCAGTGTTGTCAGTCCATTCACAGTCACCAGAAGTTTCAACCAGCCTATTAGGAAAAAAATAATTTATTATAGATGACCAACATTTTTCTGGAAAATGTCAATATGGCCTAATATAGTAATAAACCATGCCAGGGGGCTCTAAAATTAAAGATACACTATATAACTTATTTTAATTTGTTTAAATTCTGGACCCAAATTCTATATATATGTCTCATCAGTATATGACTATGACAGGGACAGACTCAGGCAGAGGCGTGGCGGGCATACAACCCCCTAAAAATCCTTTTGGGGGGGGGGGGGGGGGGGTGCCCTAATTTTTGAAACTTCAAGTGACTGTGGTCCATTCTTGATTTGCACTTCAGTTTTCTCACAGGCACCTGGGTCCAGGATTTTTTTATTATTAAAATAAGTTATTTAGAGTATGTTTAATTTTAGAACCCCCTGGCATGTTTTATTATTATTTTAGGCCATATTAACATTTTCCACAAATTTTCTATATATATACAAAATGTACCATCTATTTAACTTTTGGAAAATGTCAATATGGCCTAATATAGTAATAAACCATGCCAGGGGGCTCTAAAATTAAACATACACTATAACTTATTTTATTTTATTTTTTAATTCTGGACCCAAATTCTATATATATGTCTCATCAGTACATGGCTATCGACAGGGGTGGATTTAGGCAGAGGTGTGCCACCCCCTAAAAATCCTTTTTTGGGTTGTTTTTTTTTGCCCAAAAGTGTCACACGCCTCCCCCCTAACTTCATATCCTCGATTCGCCCCTGATAGATATAAATTGTTTGTGACATTTTCAATTTTTAACCTATATCAGGTTTTTTTCATTACTGTTGTTGGTATATTAAATGATTAAGATGAAAGCCAAGTGTTGTCATATTTTCATTGTGTGTTCTCTGTTATTTTAGTTAATGTTTTGTATCATGCTAAGTTTTGTGAAGAAATACAATTCATTTTCAGTTAGGCCTATTGTAACTCTTTTGACCAGAGTTTTGTTCTCTATATTTATACTGCAACCACAAAATAATGCTCGATGAAGCTTGCAATTCTACCAGTTTCTAAACATTGTAGAAATAAACTTGATATTTGCCGACACTGTATGTATATATTTTCTAATTATAAGTAGACAATTTGTTATTTTTTTTTTAAAACCATATCTGTTTGTCATACATTTGAAATAATTGAACATTGTATACTTACTGCCGACTCTCAAGGCCTTAGATTACAAACAGGAGGTGGACCTCCACCAGTGGCACAAGCATTTGCCCTCCTAGCTGCTTCCTTTTTCTTTGTCGTCCCCTGCATGTCTTGCCATTTTTTTTGCATTCCGCCACAGTTCTGGCTATACAAGACGTACTAACCACATTTACACTTTAAAATATCTGAAAAATTAAGAAATAGTCAAATAGCAGAAAAAAGTTTTTTCATTTGAAATAAACAAATATTTTAAGACAAGGAATTTAAATTATTTAATATTAAAGTTGGAAATGTTGGAAAGTCTCCTGTCACAAGAATGTATGCATTTCATTAATAGTGACTTAGGCCAATTGACCCATTAGGTCACTGTGCTTAATGCATACATGGATTGTTTATTATTAATTGTGTGTATTTTCATGATTATAATTCAATATATAATTTAATTAATATTCCAATAAATGTAATCAACCAATCACATCACTTGTTTTTCTTGTTAATTCATTATCTATAATGAATTGTACTGCTTCTTGTGGTTGTCATATCTGCCAACATTTGAAAGTCCAAGGGATTTTATGTGTGACGACATTTTTAACGATTGTGTTTTTTCGCGACATTTTGGCATATATGTTATTTTCAATTTTTGGTGTCTCATGTTCATAAATTCCATATTTTTGTTGCAGTCTTCCTGATACCAATGTCTCATGTTCATGTATCCCATCATATTATTTATCTATATAAAGTTGTACCTATAAAGTTTGTCAGTTTAGAAGTCTCATGTTCATATTGATCAAAACTGAAATATTTTAAGAACTGAAATAATATGAATCAGAAGATAAAGGAAAGAAACTTTACAGAGTTTGGGTGGATTAAGCTTTTTTAACTGATGCACAACATTTTAAGATTCTTTTTAAGAAAATTTGGTAGCCCTTAAAAGGGCTGTTTTTTTTTATAAATGATGCTAGATATCTTTACTTTACTTTGGTGCTGCCTATTAATGTTTTTTTTTGGGTGATTTTACAGCCTTCTTTGCAGCGGATTTCTTGGCAGCTGGTGTCTTTGCTGCTGAAGACATCTTGTCGAACAAAAAAGGTTGCTGGCAGCCTGGGTTGAGTTCTGTGCTTTCAGTGACAGAATGTTTGGTAGCGTCGTTCAGCCCACCGTGTTCCACTTTGAAGTCACAATTGCATACTCGGCAACAAGCATGAGATGCGCACTGTCTGGACTTTGCAAGCCAGCCATAAAGTCTTTCGTCGTTCCATGGTTCTCCTATTTCTCGAGACAACAACAGACAGCTTTCTAGGAGGGCCGAGAACCATTTTCGAAGTGATTCCTCATTTCCGGGTGTCGTGATATTTATCATCTTTCTACCCAAGTTCACAAAATTAGTGTAAATTACTCAAAATTCCAATTCATTATATTTCAACCTCCCACGGCACACACACACAATTAGTGAATTACTGAAAGCACCTCTGTAAAATATGCACCGATCGATTGCCAAAATTTACAGACTCTTACTTTGGTGAAACATCGTTCAGATCGAATGATAATGTTTTTAACCTAACCGGAAGTTCATTATCTAGTACTCACGATGAAAACAACGAAACATACGACATTTTCAATGAACTTACTGAATAGAGAAAGAAACATCCAGAAACATTTACCTGTGCGTATTTAAACATCAATAGCATAAGATATAAATTCTGTTCCATCAAACAACTGTTAACAACCAACACAGTTGATATGCTCATCATTGCTGAAACCAAAATTGATAACTCCTTCCCAGACGTACAATTTAAAATTGACAACTATCACTTTTGTAGAGCCGACCGAAACGCACATGGCGGCGGATTGATTGCTTATGTACGATCCGACATAGCTATAATGTAAAACTATTGAATCCATCATGATCGAAATTCTTATCAACAAAAGAAAATGGTTAATATCGGGCTTATACAGACCACACTCAATTAATGATAATAATTTCAATAAAGACTTTATTGATACTTTCGATAAAATTTCCACCTTATATGACAATGTTTTGATTTTGGGAGACATTAACTATGACATGCTCTCTGAACATAAAGGAGCACCACTGAAAAATGTATGTGATATTTTTGATTTTGTAAACCTTGTTAAAAGTCCTACTTGTTTTACTAAAGGTGCCCCTGCAACTCTTAATGATGTTATTTTGACAAATCGATCAACTTTCTGTCAAAATATACAAAACTTTAATTGTGGCTTGAGCGACGTTCATAACATTATATCGGTTCAAATCAAAGGAACAATTCCTAGAATAAATAAAAAGTTTGTAGAATATAGGAGCTTTAAAAACTTTGACCAAGAATTTTTTTTTTAAATGATTTAGAGCAAAAAAATTTAAACTCAATTGTTGACAAGTGTGATAATGTAAATTCAGTATATGAGAATTTTGAATCAGAATTTATTTCTGTAATTAATAAACATGCCCCAATGAAAAAGAAAAAACCTGTAGATAAACCAGTCCCATTCATGAATAAAAATCTCAAAAGAGCAATCTACAAAAAAAGAATGTCATATAATAAGTACAATAGATGTAAAAATAAACAGAATTGGGAAATATACAGAAAACAAAGAAATTTGGTGAACAAAATAAAAAAACAATCCATCAGAAATTATTTTATTGAAAGATGTGCAGGTGGTCCTAAAAGTAAACATTTCTGGCCTACAATAAAACCCTTTCTAACGAATAAAGGCTCTCATTTTGCTAAAGACATAATTCTGTGTGAAAACGATAATATTATAAATAACCAAACAGAAGTAGCTGAAACATTTAACAATTTCTTCATAAATGTTGCTAAAGACATCGGTTCACAAAACATAAAAACAGATGATAACCATCCAAGTATAAAAGCAATAAAAGAAAATAAAACTGAATCTGACCAATTTATTTTTAATCCCATTAATGAAGAATTTGTTAATAAAGAAATTAATAAAATTGGTATAAAAAAGGCTACAGGAAAAGATGGAATATCTTCTAAAATCTTAAAATTATCTAAATCTGCTGTAGCAAAGCCCATTTCTAAAATTATAAATAAATCCTTTGAAACATCAACATTTCCTGATAAACTTAAAGAAGCACAAGTGGTTCCCTTACATAAAAAGAATAACACTCTAGATAAAGGCAATTACCCGCCAGTCAGTATCCTTCCCATGATATCTAAAATCTTTGAAAGAGCAGTAAACAGTCAAATTGTCGAATTCTTTGACTCACATTTTCATACTTTTTTATCTGCTTTTCGGAAAGGCTACAGATGCCAAACTGCTTTATTAAAGGTAATTGAAGACTGGAAAAAGGCTTTAGATCAAAATAAATATGTTGCGGCCATACTCATGGACCTATCAAAAGCTTTTGACTGTTTACCCCATGACCTGCTTATATTAAAATTAAAAACCTATGGTGTATCTCCTTCTGCTTTAAATCTAATAGATAGTTACTTAAAAAATCGTAAACAGTGTGTTAAAGTGGGCCCACATATTAGTAACTGGCAAGATATTTATAAAGGGGTGCCCCAAGGGTTCAATACTTGGCCCTATCCTTTTTAAAATCTATTTAAA
This sequence comes from Bathymodiolus brooksi, assembly GCA_963680875.1. NCBI lineage: Eukaryota > Metazoa > Mollusca > Bivalvia > Mytilida > Modiolidae > Bathymodiolus > Bathymodiolus brooksi. The sequence continues at coordinate 23,905,802 of OY804583.1, read as the reverse complement.
CGATATTTTCTATTTTATAAAAAATAGTGATCTTTATAACTACGCAGATGACAATACGCTTTCCTACTCTGATCATGATATAAATAAAGTAATCTCTACTTTGGAGGATGACAGTGTGACTTTAATTAATTGGTTTTCCATTAACAAAATGAAGGCTAACCCAGAAAAGTTCCAGGCAATTGCCATAGGTAAACAAACCAAACAACAAAACTTAACCTTTACTATTGACGGAAATAAAATTGAATGTGAATCTGAAGTTAAACTTTTAGGGGTAACAATAGACTTTCAATTAAATTTCAATGAACATGTGTCAAATATTTGTAAAAAAGCCTCCAGGCAATTAAATGTATTAAAAAGAATTGGTATCCATTTAACAAAACTAGGAAAATTTACAATCTACTACTCCTTTATTATGTCCAACTTTAACTATTGCCCACTTGTTTGGCACTTTTGTGGAGAAACGAATACCCAAAAAATAGAAAAAATACAGGAAAGGGCTCTGAGATTTATATACAATGAATACACCTCTAGTTATGAAGACCTGTTATGCAAATCTAAACTGCCATCCCTAAAAGTAAGGAGATTTAGAACATTTGCTTTAGAAGTTTTCAAAATTGTTAATAAGGATTGTCCTGTTTATTTATTTGACCTCATAGATATAAAAAATACTTCGTATTCTTTTAGATATCAAAATAAAGCAGCTTTACCACAGGTAAGAACTACAAGTTTTGGTTTGCAATCTTTTCGTTATGCAGGTGCAAAACTCTGGAATGAGCTGTCTGACCACTTTAGAAAAGACATGTCACTAGACCAGTTTAAAAATTTGATTAATACATGGTCAGGCAGCTCATGTCATTGCTTTGCATGCAAGGCTTCAGTTTGATTTCCTTCCCTTAGTATGTTAGATATTTTTAGTTTAGTTCATCAACTGTGCTTATTTTTAATTTAGTTCAACTACTGTGCTTTTATGTTTTACTAGATATTTTAGTTTAGTTCATCAACTGTGCTTATTTTTAATTTAGTTCAACTACTGTGCTTTTATATTTTACTAGATATTTTTAGTTTAGTTCATCAACTATGCTTATTTTTAATTTAGTTCAACTACTGTTCTTTTATGTTTTATAATATGTATGTGCTCTGCTTTTTATGCATGTCTGTCCTTATGCTTGTTTTGTTATTTACATGTATGTCGGTTTTAAAAGCTCTTCAGAGCTTATGTTGTATGTTTTTATACTCCGACTTTAAATAAAATTTGTATCTGTATCTTGTAGATCCACATAATTCTATATCCGAATTTTACCTGTCCCAAATCAGCAATTATTGTCAATGCTAAGTACATTGTCTGTTTTAGTTTTTGACAGATCCGACTTATTTGCGACTGGACGTTAAACAACTAACAATCAATCAACTTAGGTCAAACATGTCAAATGGGAAATGCACAAAAAAGTTCGAGTCAATATGAATAAGTAAGACTAGCTAGATAATAATTAATAGTCTGACGGAGACGTGCACGTCGATTTTCCGGACACTGCTCGAGTGGGGTCGGACTTGTACTTTGTAGTGTATATTGGCTCAAGCTATTCGACCAAGGAAACCTGACCATAGTGTATATAGTGCCACAAAATAGAAACAAGTAATGGAAATTAAAATAAGGGATATGGCGGGGGATATATAATATGTAAATCGTGCTTAATCTCACGGGGAAAGCTTTTAGTTAAGTTTTACCTTTCGGCAACTTCGGCCCAACACGAATTTTTGTCTCTGGCCGTTAACACTGGGCCAAATTGACCGCGGATGATTGAAATGTTAGATCCACTGCATCGGAAAGCGCAACCAATTCGCTTTCCGACCAGTTTGGTTAACGCTTAGCCATCACAACCTGTACTTGGTCCATGGCCATGTTTTCTAGTTTTCTAGCAGACGATGTTTTTATTTACATCGGAAGTATCCATTGCGCATGATTTTCAGAAGTGAAAGTAGCGTTGCCAAGGTATTTTAGTCTTTCGAAAATTGTAAGTGTGATCGTAAGATCAGTCGTAGTATTTTGTCCTAGGACTGATCCTAAGTTTACGATTAATCTTACGACACGTTTTGTGAAATTGTCGTAGGATCACACTTAGGCAAATCTTAAGTACAAAACTTACGACTAACACTTACGATTTTTTGTGAAAGTGACCCCTGCCCCTGGTTTCTATTTGTTCTGATTAACCAAGCGAAATACTACGCACAAGATACCGGGAATAGGTCGCTTGATTTGTTTACTGGACTGCGATAAAACTTCAGAAAAACGAAAGCGGAAATCTGTAGTATTTGGAATAAATATTTATTTAAATAAATTTAATATAAAATTTTAATGAAAAATAGTAAATATGTCATGTCACATGTGATTTACTTTGCTTGATATTTTGTCAATTCATTGGAAATTAAAAACGGAAAACAGTTGATGAAGCGGAATACGCGAATTATTGTTTTAAAGTTAAAAATAAAAATGTCACGATGTTGCATAATTCTAAATAATTTGCCAAGAAATTGACCAGTAACGATGGAAGCAAGTACAAGTAACTTGAATCCTTTGGATTAAAAAAAAGTTTTTACTTCCCCCAGGAGTAAAATGAGGTTGATGACGTTAATAAAGCTAGTGAAACTGTTTGTGCTTTGAAGTGAGTTCGACCCACTACTGTATCGGTGATGTCGTCTATCTAATCCCATTAAAAAACCTATTCCAGGTTTTGCAATAGATGTTGTTGCAGTTAATTATACTGTTTTTGCAATTAGTATCTTTATATTAATTATCACCTGTGATGTACCTGTATTTTATGTCAAATATTGCAGAAAAAGGGAAAATATTTGAGTGAAGTAAGTGTTATTAATAGAAATTAGAATGAAGTATTTTTTTCATATGGAGAATGTAAATAGTGCAAATAGTGGTGATGTTGATATTCGCAATCTGACTATCACTCTGATTCGGACAGTTGTGCTCCAGAGGTCATGGTACCAGATGCCAGGGTGTTCAGTTCAATGCAAAATGAACAAAAATACCCATGGCTATATGACAGTGTGGTACACCAAGGGTATTTATGTAAGTTTTGTGGTCATTCTTCCTCATCACAAGAATTTGTTACTGTTGGCATTAACCTTGGTACAGTATGATTGCTATTCTATTACTGGACCTCCAAACTAATAAATGTATTGCTCTTCCCATCTATTCCCAATTCACATCATTTACGCGCTAATTTTCCCAAATATAAGGGACCCGGACCTCAGATACAAATGAGTAGGAAAATCATTGACTTGTAATAAACATGTCGGATTGAAAGCACTTTGTAATAAGCAAGTCGGATTTAAGGCACTTGTAATAAGCAAGTTATTTAGTTTTCTGATTGGTTGCGTCCGTCGTCCTACGCCACGTACAGACAAAGGGAGTTCCAGTATAACTAATAATATGATTACTTTTAATGGTATATCTGTATTAAACTTTGAATTTAAGAGATATTCTCTTTAACCAAAGTATTATACATGTATGTCGTAAAGTTTTATTTTCAATGTATTATGTAATCTTCAGGTGAGCGACTGGGGGTATTAAATTCTGAGAAAGTGCCATTTCATCTATTACATATGAAGAAGTTATTGTTGAAGCCATGATTGTTTTGAGATTTTACCATGGATAGGAAATAATATGCACCCTCCCTCTTTTTTTAAGCTCACCTGACCCAAAGGATCATGTGAGCCTTTGTCATCACTTTGCGTCGATCGTCCGTCCGTACACAATTACTAAAAATATTCTACTCTGAAACCACTTGGCCACTTAAGACTAAACTTTGGTGGAATGGTCCGTTGGTGATCCCCTTCCAAAAGTGTGTCCGGCAGTCCCGACCTCCAACCAACATGGTCGCTGTTACTAAAAATAAAAAAGGGGGATGAAATTTTAAAAAATCTTCATATCTGAAAAAAGGGGGATGAAATTTAACAAATCTTCATCTCTGAAACTACTGGGCCAATTGGAACTAAACTTTGCTTAGTCCTTTGATGACCCCCTTTCAAAATTTTGTCCGGCAATCCAGACATCCAACCAACATGGCCACTGTTCCTAAAAACAGAAAAGGTGGATGAAATTTTAATTTTTTTCCTCTTAAACTACTGGGCCAATTGGATTCAACCTTTGCTAAAATAATCCTTTGGTGATCCACTTTCAAAATTTTGTCTGGCAGTCCCGCCCTCGGGCCAAGATGGACGCTGTTACTATTTATTAACGATTCCTTGCACATTAAGTAGGATGCAAGGTTTTACATGTCTTATCAAATCCTATAAAACCAATATGTTTAGGTTATTTCAGTGAAATACTGTACGTAGAAGAATATAATATTTGCGCTTCGTCGTACATCTTTTTTTTTAAAGATAGTTCTTGTTTTGTTTTGCGTCAAGTTGTTTTGTGTATTATTTATGTGTTATAATCAATATATAAGTTAATAAATTCATCTGACCCCAGATAGTTTCAACAGTTACAACTGTTCTTAAACTTTAATGAATTGGCAGACACATGTTCCAAATATTTTCGGCATTGACTTAAACGTGACATTTATTCGATTTTTACATATTTTTTTTCTCTGCCTATTATACTTAATATTATTATACTTTAACCCGCGTCGTCATCCGAGTCATCATCATAAAAATCAATAATAATAGGTTCTATGACACTTCTATCTATACAGTTTTCTTTGCAGTATTCTTTTTCAATTTTGACCACATGTTCTTCTGCTTTTGTCCACACATCTTTTGTAATTTGTCCGAAAGCACCATACATGTATGTTTATAAGTCTTAGTAAAAAGGGTCTTGAGCAAAGTTTTTTTTTCACACCTGTGATAAGTGCATTTGTATATCATGAATGCACGATGCGACAACATGCTGAGATGGGTGATGTTTTGACAGGTAAACTGTAAAAAAAAAACCGTAGAATACACTAATATAATATTATTTCACCTATATCAGGACTCCGCGGACTGCCAATTTTCAAGAAGAAAAAAAACGGGATTTACGGATTTATGACCCATTCGCCATGAACAAAATAAAACTTAAATTTTACTAAATAATTTTAATCCAAATTTGCCTTTAAAGAAATAAATGTATAAATTAGAATTATTTACCAGGGTTCGTTCGCCCTACATTTGGCAAACGCGTAAAAGAGCAAACGCACCCGATATCGTAAATCGGCAACTGTCTGCAGCAAGTGAAAGGGCCTTGGCATCGATTGTCGCGAGTACATAGGGACATATTAATATTCAATTCTAGTGCACTTAAAACATGGGTACTGCATGTTAATACATTTTATTCATGGATATTATTGTATATATCGCCCGTGACAGCCGTTAACATATCTATACTTTCCGTACCACTGTATATCACTCATTTACTTCAGCTTTACTATGATACGCATGTTTCTTTATGCACAAATTTATTGGTTAGCAGAATTTGGGGACGTTTCCTGTTTACAGTTCAACTATCTGAGAGTGGAGACTCTCACTCCGACCTGGGAGGATTTGGTCGGACATTTGTCGGTGTGAAGTCCGACAAAACTCTCTGTCCGACCTGAGTGTTTGATCGTTGATACACTTGGAGGGATCTGTACGTGAGTTCTTTAACATCTTTTGATTGGAAGGTGGTATTGTTTTTAGCCAAGAAACCTTGGACTTGCGCCCATATTAATTCTATCGGGTTAAGTTCAGTGTCGAACGGGGGTTCTTATTACTTCATGTCCGTGTAAATTAGCAATTTTATGTTTTATAAACTATTGGGGTCTTTTTTTGTTTTATTTTTTCATATACATGCAATACTTTTTTGGTATCAGTAACAGAAAAGGGAATGCTGTGTTGTGTAAGATAGTTTTGGAGAACAGCTTTTGTTTTACTAAAATTTGGGCACACCGTATCTTCTGTTTTAACATTGTGATAACTTGCATTATCTAATACAACCAAGCTAGGATTTTTCAGAGCAGGCATCAATTGATTTTCAAACCACTCAAGAAAGACAAAACTATTCATCTCCTGGTGATAGTCACCATCCTTTGATTTGGCCTGAAACACTAAATCGCAGCCGTCAATCAAACCCTCACTTCCTGTACCTGCATGCAAAACAATCAAACGTTTGCCTTTGCCCGAGGGTATTTTTGGGGCATCAGATCCATTATTCGGAAGCCACATATAATTTGTGCAGGTGATTTTGGTTAACCCATGTTTCATCCAGGTACACGATATCATATCCTGCTTCCCTAAAAGATTTGATCTTTCTCAGATAATTACACCTATCATTGATAATAGACACTTGGTCGTACAGATATTATAAGTATATCCAAGATCAATGAGAGTTAGAGTAAGTTTAGACTTTGATATTTTAATAGAATCTTTTATTTCCTTATGTATTATTGAGACGGTCGGAGTAATTTTCCGTGAATAGAAACCGTGGATTGTTCTTTTAATAACACAATGATCAAAGTCGTCCAAAATTTTAGCTCTTTCTTTGGGTCTATTTGACTTACACGGCCTCTTACCATTCATAATACGGTGCACTGAAGTGTAAGACACACCCAAAGCTTTAGATGTCCTTTGATATACCCTATCAAATGAGACAATTGGCTTCTTCGTTGCCTTTTCCTTACTGAAAAAAGTAAACAACTTTTTTACAAACTTTTGACATTACGGCGATAAGTCAGACTTTTTACCCATTTTACAAAAAATGCTTGTCAGTTTCGTCTAAAGTACACGTGCCTGAGAGAAAGATTTTACAGGTAAGATACCTGACGTACGGATGGCTCTTCTATAAAGTACATCTACCCCCACCCGAAAAATGACAACAAAATAGGACCAAAATGTAAAAATTCATCCGAGTGCAGCCTCAGCCAAAACAATAAGAAGCATTACAATAACATTTTTAGTTAGCACTCCTAATTCTAAATAAAACTCTCGTTTATTTTGCTGTTAAAAAATCTAGTTTAAATAAAAGATATTTGGATTTTTCGTTATTCTATTAAAACTAGAGGCTCCCAGTAGCCTGTAATCGCTCACCTGGTTTTCAATTTGACATCTAAAGTTGATAGAAAATGGGGGTGTTGTACGTAATTTGGAAAGTGGGCCACCCAAAGATCATTTCAACTCAAATTTCAGAGCAAAAGATTTAGATGTGATTTTTATCTCATAACATTCCTAAACGGAATAAACTGGCTGAAAAAATCTCTCAGAAAAACCCAGAATATATGTTAAACTACTGATTGCCATGTAGCTGCACCTAAAATTTGAGCTCATTTTGACTTATACTAAAACAGCAATGGACAATTGAAGAAATTTCTATTTTTAGTAACAGCAGCCATCTTGAATGGAGGGTGGGGCTGTCAGACACACTATTGAAAGGGGACCACCCAAGGACCATCCCAGCCAAATTTGTTTTAATTTGTCTCAGCGGTTTCAGAGGAGAAGATTTAAATGTGATCTTTTATCAAAATATGCCTAATTTGCATAATCGGTATAAATCGGCTGAAAGAAAAATTTCACAGAAAAACCCGGAATATATGTTAAACTACTCCTTGCCATGTAGATGCAGTTAAAATTTGAGCTCATTTTGACTTCTACTAAAGCAGAAATGGACAATTGAAGAAATTTCTATTTTTAGTAACAGCAGCCATCTTGAATGGAGGGCGGGGCTGTCGGACACAATTTTGAAAGGGACCCACCCAAGGACCATCCCTGCCAGGTTTGGTTTAATTTGGTTCAGTGGTTTCAGAGGAGAAGATTTAAATATGATCTTTTCTCAAAATATGCCTAATTTGCATAATCGGCATAAATCGGCTGAAAGAAAAATTTCACAGAAAAACCCGGAATATATGTTAAACTACTGATTGCCATGTAGCTGCAGCTAAAATTTGAGCTCATTTTGACTTATACTAAAGCAGCAATGGACAATTGAAGAAATTTCTATTTTTAGTAACAGCAGCCATCTTGAATGGAGGGTGGGGCTGTCAGACACACTATTGAAAGGGGACCACCCAAGGACCATCCCAGCCAAATTTGTTTTAATTTGGCTCAGCGGTTTCAGAGGAGAAGATTTAAATGATCTTTTATCAAAATATGCCTAATTTGCATAATCGGTATAAATCGGATGAAAGAAAAATTTCACAGAAAAACCCGGAATATATGTTAAACTACTCCTTGCCATGTAGCTGCAGTTAAAATTTGAGCTCATTTTGACTTCTACTAAAGCAGAAATGGACAATTGAAGAAATTTCTATTTTTAGTAACAGCAGCCATCTTGAATGGAGGGCAGGGCTGTCGGACACAATTTTGAAAGGGACCCACCCAAGGACCATCCCTGCCAGGTTTGGTTTAATTTGGTTCAGCGGTTTCAGAGGAGAAGATTTAAATATGATCTTTTATCAAAATATGCCTAATTTGCATAATCGGCTGAAAGAAAAATTTCACAGAAAAACCCGGAATATATGTTAAACTACTCTTTGCCATGTAGCTGCAGTTAAAATTTGAGCTCATTTTGACTTCTACTAAAGCAGAAATGGACAATTGAAGAAATTTCTATTTTTAGTAACAGCAGCCATCTTGAATGGAGGGCGGGGCTGTCGGACACAATTTTGAAAGGGACCCACCCAAGGACCATCCCTGCCAGGTTTGGTTTAATTTGGTTCAGTGGTTTCAGAAGAGAAGATTTAAATATGATCTTTTCTCAAAATATGCCTAATTTGCATAATCGGCATAAATCGGCTGAAAGAAAAATTTCACAGAAAAACCCGGAATATATGTTAAACTACTGATTGCCATGTAGCTGCAGCTAAAATTTGAGCTCATTTTGACTTATACTAAAGCAGCAATGGACAATTGAAGAAATTTCTATTTTTAGTAACAGCAGCCATCTTGAATGGAGGGTGGGGCTGTCAGACACACTATTGAAAGGGGACCACCCAAGGACCATCCCAGCCAAATTTGTTTTAATTTGGCTCAGCGGTTTCAGAGGAGAAGATTTAAATGATCTTTTATCAAAATATGCCTAATTTGCATAATCGGTATAAATCGGATGAAAGAAAAATTTCACAGAAAAACCCGGAATATATGTTAAACTACTCCTTGCCATGTAGATGCAGTTAAAATTTGAGCTCATTTTGACTTCTACTAAAGCAGAAATGGACAATTGAAGAAATTTCTATTTTTAGTAACAGCAGCCATCTTGAATGGAGGGCAGGGCTGTCGGACACAATTTTGAAAGGGACCCACCCAAGGACCATCCCTGCCAGGTTTGGTTTAATTTGGTTCAGCGGTTTCAGAGGAGAAGATTTAAATATGATCTTTTATCAAAATATGCCTAATTTGCATAATCGGCATAAATCGGCTGAAAGAAAAATTTCACAGAAAAACCCGGAATATATGTTAAACTACTCTTTGCCATGTAGCTGCAGTTAAAATTTGAGCTCATTTTGACTTCTACTAAAGCAGAAATGGACAATTGAAGAAATTTCTATTTTTAGTAACAGCAGCCATCTTGAATGGAGGGCGGGGCTGTCGGACACAATTTTGAAAGGGACCCACCCAAGGACCATCCCTGCCAGGTTTGGTTTAATTTGGTTCAGTGGTTTCAGAGGAGAAGATTTAAATATGATCTTTTCTCAAAATATGCCTAATTTGCATAATCGGCATAAATCGGCTGAAAGAAAAATTTCACAGAAAAACCCGGAATATATGTTAAACTACTGATTGCCATGTAGCTGCAGCTAAAATTTGAGCTCATTTTGACTTATACTAAAGCAGCAATGGACAATTGAAGAAATTTCTATTTTTAGTAACAGCAGCCATCTTGAATGGAGGGTGGGGCTGTCAGACACACTATTGAAAGGGGACCACCCAAGGACCATCCCAGCCAAATTTGTTTTAATTTGGCTCAGCGGTTTCAGAGGAGAAGATTTAAATGATCTTATATCAAAATATGCCTAATTTGCATAATCGGTATAAATCGGATGAAAGAAAAATTTCACAGAAAAACCCGGAATATATGTTAAACTACTCCTTGCCATGTAGATGCAGTTAAAATTTGAGCTCATTTTGACTTCTACTAAAGCAGAAATGGACAATTGAAGAAATTTCTATTTTTAGTAACAGCAGCCATCTTGAATGGAGGGCAGGGCTGTCGGACACAATTTTGAAAGGGACCCACCCAAGGACCATCCCTGCCAGGTTTGGTTTAATTTGGTTCAGCGGTTTCAGAGGAGAAGATTTAAATATGATCTTTTATCAAAATATGCCTAATTTGCATAATCGGCATAAATCGGCTGAAAGAAAAATTTCACAGAAAAACCCGGAATATATGTTAAACTACTCTTTGCCATGTAGCTGCAGTTAAAATTTGAGCTCATTTTGACTTATACTAAAGCAGCAATGGACAATTAAAATTTCATCCCCCCCTTTTTTCTATTTTTAGCTTGGCGGCCATCTTGGTTGGAAGTCGGGATCATCGAACACAATTTTGGAAGGGGGCCATCCAAGGACCATTCCACCAAAGTTTGGTTCAAATTGGCCCAGTGGCTTCAGAGGAGTTGATTAAAATGTGAAAAGTTAACGGACGGACGACAGACGACGGACGCTCAGTGGTGACAATAGCTCACATGACCCTTTGGGTAAGGTGAGCTAAAAATAATTACTTTAGTTGCCTCTCCGATAAGCTGCTTAAAGCACACAGCAGTAAGGAGAAAGCCCAAAGACGGGTTGGGTTGGAATCAGGATAATGTGTCCGAGTGGGGCGACATGTCTATCTGCGGATTGTTGTTTCAGTTAGCTAGTCTATAAAAATCCAACTTAGCGTGTTGGTCTAGTACAAAGCGGACCTCATCATCATTTCATCTCGCCATGGTATAGCTGAAAAATTGCTGAGTTGGCATTAAACAACAATCAGCCAACCCTAATTTATGATGTTTTACATTACAGGACTTACCATACTTAAAAGATTTAGTGGAGGAAGTCAAGAAAGAATTCAAGGAAAGAAAGGAGTGGGAGTCTAAGTGAAAATGTGACATATAGGTATACTACTATACTTGTTTATTAAATGTTTGATATTTTGATGTGTTGTATTATTAGAAAACCTAGTCATGTGATTGTTATCAATCACCTGTCTTTTATTAGGACACTTTCAACAATATTTCAGTTATATCATGGCAGTCAATTTTATTGGTGGAGGAAACCGGAGTACCCTGAGAAAACCACCGACCTGCCACAAGTCACTGACAAACTTTATCACATGATGTTGTATCGAGTACACCTCTCCATGAGCAGGATTCGAACTCACAACTTTAGTGATGATAGGCACTGATTGCATAGGTGATTGTATATCAAACTACCATACGATCACGGCCACAACAGCCTCAAAAAAGACCATTACAGGAAGAATGCCAGATAACTTTCCTTTAAAATCCATTGGCGATTTCAAAGAAAATGAAAATGTAAGAAGGTAAATGACGACATGGACGATAATAGAAACAAGATGTCATGTAGGTCATGAGAGCAAACAAAAAACAAAAAAACTTCTGATGCTAAGTGAAGAACTTGCATCACTCAAATATATTGAATAAGATTATTGATTATTACCAGTTTTTCATGGTTTATGGTGTTTAATGCCACTCTCAACAATATTTCAGTTATATCGTGGCGGTCAGTTTTATTGGTGGAGGAAAGCAGAGTACATGGAGAAAACCACGGACCTGCCGCAAGTCACAGACAAAACTTTATCACTTAATAATGTATTGAGTACACCTTGCCATAATAATGTATTGAGTACACCTTGCCATGAACGGGATTCGAACTCTCAACTTTAGTGGTGATAGGCACTGATTGCATAGGTAGTTGTAAATCCAACTACCATACGATCACAGTGACCCCCAAAAAACCTTTGTAGAAGACGATTCCAGGAAGAATGCCAGTTAACTCCTTTAAAATCTGTTAGCGATTACAAAGAAAATGAAAATGTAAGAAGTTAAAAGACGACTCAGATGATCTTAGAAACAAGATGTCCTTTAGGCCATGACAGAAAACAAAAAAAAACATCACATGCCAAGAGAAGATCTTACGTTGCTCAAAAAAGTATTTAGTTACTTGATTGATTGATTAGTGTTTAACGTTAACGTTAGCAGTATTTCAGCTATATTGTGGGATGAAGAAGAACAATACAAATATAATATATATTAAATTGGTCAACTACAAGACCTTTAGAAATAAAACATACTTGTGTATTTAGTCAGAATATGTTAAACAACAAAACACTTGAAGAATGTATATAGATGTATCAAGTCCACCTCACCACGAACGAGTTTCAAAGTCACAACTTTAGTGGTGATAGGCACCGATTGCACAGGTTGTTGTAAATCCAACTACCATACGATCACAACCATGATGGCCCCCAAGCATTTCAGCTATATTGTGGCGTGAAAATATTATATATATTAAATTCGTCAACAACATGACTCTTACAAATAAAACATATTTGTGTATTTAGTCAGAATATGTTAAACAACAAAACTCTGGAAGAAAATTGATGAGGGTACTTTATTGTATTAAAGTTAGGACACTTAGACCTAACATTATTTACAAATAAAATAACTTCTTTAAAAATTTGTAATGTAAATAAAGAAGTTCAATGAAGGGTCCAGTTCATGTGGTCTTCATAATGATACATGTAAGTCTATACAGAGTTATCTCCCCTTTCTAGAATATGTCTGAATCGTCTGGTGCATCAAGGTCACGGTACTCTATAACTCTCCTAGGATCTGATCTGAAAAAAATAATAATAATAAATATAACTGTTGCAAATGAAGCAAAAGAATTAAAATTTGATGTTAGCTATATCTTGTTATTTTTGCTCCACAGTACAATCTACCAACATCCCATATGAGGTCATTTCAGGTAACCATTTCATCTTTGATGCAAGATAGTAATATATCTTGACCAATCAGACAACAGCTGTTAGTGTGTACTCTTGCTTAAACAAGCGACATTGTCTGTACATGAAACTCCCGTCCAAACACGATCCAGATTACACAATTGCAGTATGTACAGATGAACCCTATTCAGTACACATACATTTGTTTGTCCATAAACCTTGTGCAGAGTAAACAATAATTTAAAATATTGAAAAATCTGTACACGAGTGCTGACATCTTTAATTCTAATACATCAAGATTTATATGTTTTCTAAATAAAGACCCAATGTAGGAAAGCTTTGTTAATCTAACCTGTGTAAATAAAATGCCTGTCTATTCTGAACACAAATGCAGATCACAGGGAGTTTGGTTTAAACTGTTTTCACTGTATATACAGTTGAATCTTGTTGTATTGAAGTGGAAGGAACTTATGATTTTGTTGGAATTATTCAAGTTATCAATGTTAATTTTGTTAACAATTACAATGAATGGACCATATCCATGAATAGAGTTTATTTGTTACTTCTCCGCTAAGCATGCAGCACTAAGGAGAAAGAGCAAAGACTGTTTGGCTCGGAATCAGGATAATGTGTCCAAGTGGGGAGACCATTGTTTCAGTTAGCAAGCACTATAAAATTCCAACTAAGAATGTTGGTCTAGTAGAAAGTGGACCACATCATCTCATTGAAAATTAATTTGTTCTCACCATGATACAGCTGTAAAATTGCTAAATTGGCGTTAAACAACAATCACACATTCACTCACAAAGTCTAAGTTATCACACATCTGGATAGTGATAGAAAGCTGGGATAGACTAAATTATTTATTAAGGTCAAAATCAAAACATTCTGGTAACATTTTGTCTCTTTGCATTCAATAGCAGCTTGAATGAACTTCAATTTGCTCAAGTTATATCCAATTTTGGCTTAAAATATGCTCTAATTATAGTTAAATTTTGCTCCAATTTTGGTTCAAACTTGCTCCAATTTTTATTTAAAATTGCTCCAATTTGGATTAAAATTTTGTTCAAATTTGGTTTATATTTGATCCAAATTTGGTTTAAAATTGCAGAAAGCTGTTTAAATACTGAAACCAGAGGCTCTCAAGAGCCTGTATCGTTCACCTGGTAATAAAAAAAACCAATTGGTCCTATGTAAAAACTATGTCCTGCGTCATCTTGGAATTACGATCAACATAAAAAACACAAAGTTTGTAAAGGACCTTCCAATGATTGATGCACAGTTTAGGTTCAATCAGTGCAATAGCTTCAGATAAGAATATATTTCTGTATTTTCCCCATATGGTTCTGTGTTAATACTATGACCTGTGGTGGCAGCCATCTTGGATTTCCGATCGGCATAAAAAACAGGACCTTCCAATGATCATTCCTGGGCAGTTTGGTTTCAACTGTCCAAGTGGTTTCAGAGAAGAAGCATTTTGAAACATTTTTCCCATAGGGTCCAATGTTAAACTAAGTCCTGCCGTAGCCGCCATTTTGAATTTCATATTAGAATAAAAAACGTATATTTTGTAGAGGACCATTCAATGAACATTCATGTACAGTTTGGATTTAATCATATTTGTAGTTTCTGAGAAGAAGGCATTTGAACATTTTCCCATAGGGTCCAATGTTAATCTATGTCCTGCGGTGGTGGCCATCTTGGATTTCCGATCAGCATAAAAAAACACACACCTTGTAGAGGACCTTCCAATGATCATTCCTGGGCAGTTTGGTTTCAATTATCCAAGTGGTTTCAGAGAAGAAGCGTTTTGAAACATTTTTCCCATAGGGTCCAATGTTAAACTAAGTCCTGCCGTAGCCGCCATTTTGAATTTCATATCGGAACAAAAAACGTAAAGTTTGTAGAGGACCATCCAATGTACACACATATGGACAGTTTGGCTTTAATCATATTTGTAGTTTCTGAGAAGAAGGCATTTGAACATTTTCCCATAGGGTCCAATGTTAATCTATGTCCTGCGGTGGTGGCCATCTTGAATTTTCGATCGGCATAAAAAAACAGAAACTTTGTAGAGGACCTTCCAATGATCATTCCTGGGCAGTTTGGATTCAATTGTCCAAGTGGTTTCAGAGAAGAAGCGTTTTGAAACATTTTTCCCATAGGGTCCAATGTTAAACTAAGTCCTGCCGTAGCCGCCATTTTGAATTTCATATCGGAACAAAAAACCTAACGTTTGTAGAGGACCATCCAATGAACATTCATGTACAGTTTGGCTTTAATAATATTTGTAGTTTCTGAGAAGAAGGCATTTGAACATTTTCCCATAGGGTCCAATGTTAATCTATGTCCTGCGGTGGTGGCCATCTTGGATTTCCGATTGGCATAAAAAAACAGATATTTTGTAGAGGACCTTCCAATGATCATTCCTGGGCAGTTTGGTTTCAATTATCCAAGTGGTTTCAGAGAAGAAGCGTTTTGAAACATTTTTCCCATAGGGTCCAATGTTAAACTAAGTCCTGCCGTAGCCGCCATTTTGAATTTTATATCGGAACAAAAAACGCAAAGTTTGTAGAGGACCATCCAATGAACATTCATGTACAGTTTGGCTTTAATCATATTTGTAGTTTCTGAGAAGAAGGCATTTGAACATTTTCCCATAGGGTCCAATGTTAATCTATGTCCTGCGGTGGTGGCCATCTTGGATTTCCGACCGGCATAAAAAACAGAAACTTTGTAGAGGACCTTCCAATGATCATTCCTGGGCAGTTTGGTTTCAACTGTCCAAGTGGTTTCAGAGAAGAAGCATTTTGAAACATTTTTCCCATAGGGTCCAATGTTAAACTAAGTCCTGCCGTAGCCGCCATTTTGAATTTCATATCGGAACAAAAAACGTAAAGTTTGTAGAGGACCACCCAATGAACATTCTTGTACAGTTTGGCTTTAATCATATTTGTAGTTTCTGAGAAGAAGGCATTTGAACATTTTCCCATAGGGTCCAATGTTAATCTATGTCCTGCGGTGGTGGCCATCTTGGATTTCCGATCGGCATAAAAAACACACACCTTGTAGAGGACCTTCCAATGATCATTCCTGGGCAGTTTGGTTTCAATTATCCAAGTGGTTTCAGAGAAGAAGCGTTTTGAAACATTTTTCCCATAGGGTCCAATGTTAAACTAAGTCCTGCCGTAGCCGCCATTTTGAATTTCATATTGGAACAAAAAACGCAAAGTTTGTAGAGGACCATCCAATGAACATTCATGTACAGTTTGGCTTTAATCATATTTGTAGTTTCTGAGAAGAAGGCATTTGAACATTTTCCCATAAGGTCCAATGTTAATCTATGTCCTGCGGTGGTGGCCATCTTGGATTTCCGACCGGCATAAAAAACAAAAACTTTGTAGAGGACCTTCCAATGATCATTCCTGGGCAGTTTGGTTTCAACTGTCCAAGTGGTTTCAGAGAAGAAGCATTTTGAAACATTTTTCCCATAGGGTCCAATGTTAAACTAAGTCCTGCCGTAGCCGCCATTTTGAATTTCATATCGGAACAAAAAACGTATTGTTTGTAGAGAATCATCCAATGAACATTCATGTACAGTTTGGCTTTAATCATATTTGTAGTTTCTGAGAAGAAGGCATTTGAACATTTTCCCATAGGGTCCAATGTTAATCTATGTCCTGCGGTGGCGGCCATCTTGAATTTCCGATCGGCATAAAAAAACAGAAACTTTGTAGAGGACCTTCCAATGATCATTCCTGGGCAGTTTCGTTTCAATTATCCAAGTGGTTTCAGAGAAGAAGCGTTTTGAAACATTTTTCCCATAGGGTCCAATGTTAAACTAAGTCCTGCCGTAGCCGCCATTTTGAATTTCATACCAGAACAAAAAACGTAAAGTTTGTAGAGGACCATCTAATGAACATTCATGTACAGTTTGGCTTTAATCATATTTGTAGTTTCTGAGTAGAAGGCATTTGAATATTTTCCCATAGGGTCCAATGTTAATCTATGTCCTGCGGTGGCGGCCATCTTGGATTTCCGACCGGCATAAAAAACATAAAATTTGTAGAGGACCTTCCAATGATCATTCCTGGGTAGTTTAGTTTCAACTGTCCAAGTGGTTTCAGAGAAGAAGCATTTTGAAACATTTTTCCCATAGGGTCCAATGTTAAACTAAGTCCTGCCGTAGCCGCCATTTTGAATTTCATACCAGAACAAAAAACGTAAAGTTTGTAGAGTACCATCTAATGAACATTCATGTACAGTTTGGCTTTAATCATATTTGTAGTTTCTGAGTAGAAGGCATTTGAATATTTTCCCATAGGGTCCAATGTTAATCTATGTCCTGCGGTGGTGGCCATCTTGGATTTCCGACTGGCATAAAAAACAGAAACTTTGTAGAGGACCTTCCAATGATCATTCCTGGGCAGTTTGGTTTCAACTGTCCAAGTGGTTTCAGAGAAGAAGCATTTTGAAACATTTTTCCCATAGGGTCCAATGTTAAACTAAGTCCTGCCGTAGCCGCCATTTTGAATTTCATATCGGAACAAAAAACGTATTGTTTGTAGAGAATCATCCAATGAACATTCATGTACAGTTTGGCTTTAATCATATTTGTAGTTTCTGAGAAGAAGGCATTTGAACATTTTCCCATAGGGTCCAATATTAATCTATGTCCTGCGGTGGCGGCCATCTTGAATTTCCGATCGGCATAAAAAAACAGAAACTTTGTAGAGGACCTTCCAATGATCATTCCTGGGCAGTTTGGTTTCAATTATTCAAGTGGTTTCAGAGAAGAAGCGTTTTGAAACATTTTTCCCATAGGGTCCAATGTTAAACTAAGTCCTGCCGTAGCCGCCATTTTGAATTTCATACCAGAACAAAAAACGTAAAGTTTGTAGAGGACCATCTAATGAACATTCATGTACAGTTTGGCTTTAATCATATTTGTAGTTTCTGAGTAGAAGGCATTTGAATATTTTCCCATAGGGTCCAATGTTAATCTATGTCCTGCGGTGGCGGCCATCTTGGATTTCCGACCGGCATAAAAAACATAAAATTTGTAGAGGACCTTCCAATGATCATTCCTGGGCAGTTTAGTTTCAACTGTCCAAGTGGTTTCAGAGAAGAAGCATTTTGAAACATTTTTCCCATAGGGTCCAATGTTAAACTAAGTCCTGCCGTAGCCGCCACTTTGAATTTCATACCAGAACAAAAAACGTAAAGTTTGTAGAGTACCATCTAATGAACATTCATGTACAGTTTGGCTTTAATCATATTTGTAGTTTCTGAGTAGAAGGCATTTGAACATTTTCCCATAGGGTCCAATGTTAATCTATGTATTGCGGTGGTAGCCATCTTGGATTTCCGATCGGCATAAAAAACATAAAATTTGTAGAGGACCTTCCAATGATCATTCCTAGGCAGTTTGGTTTCAATTATCCAAGTGGTTTCAGAGAAGAAGCGTTTTGAAACATTTTTCCCATAGGGTTCAATGTTAAACTAAGTCCTGCCGTAGCCGCCATTTTGAATTTCATACCGGAACAAAAAACGTAAAGTTTGTAGAGGACCATCTAATGAACATTCATGTACAGTTTGGCTTTAATCATATTTGTAGTTTCTGAGAAGAAGGCATTTGAACATTTTCCCATAGGGTCCAATGTTAATCTATGTCCTGCGGTGGCGGCCATCTTGGATTTCCGACCGGCATAAAAAACAGAAAATTTGTAGAGGACCTTCCAATGATCATTCCTGGGCAGTTTGGTTTCAACTGTCCAAGTGGTTTCAGAGAAGAAGCATTTTGAAACATTTTTCCCATAGGGTCCAATGTTAAACTAAGTCCTGCCGTAGCCGCCATTTTGAATTTCATATCGGAACAAAAAACCTTAAGATTGTAGAGGACCATCCAATGAACATTCATGTACAGTTTGGCTTTAATCATATTTGTAGTTTCTGAGAAGAAGGCATTTGAACATTTTCCCATAGGGTCCAATGTTAATCTATGTCCTGCGATGGCGGCCATCTTGGATTTCCGATCGGCATAAAAAACAGTAACTTGGTAAAGGACATTCCAATGATCATTCCTTTACAGTTTGGGTTCAGTCAGTTCATTAGTTTCGGAGAAGAAGATCTTTGAAATTTCAGCCAATCAGAGCATATTATTGGCCCTGGCAGCCATATTGAATATCCGACTGGAACGAAAAACAGTAACTTTGTAGAGGACCATCCAAGGAACATTCCTGCTAAGTTCGGTTCCAATCGGCCAAGTGGTTTCGGAGAAGAAGCTTGAAATGTGAAAAGTTTACAGACGACGGACGCCAAGTGATGGCAATAGTTCACATGGACCTTTGGTCCAGGTGAACTAAAAACCATTTTGGACAATTTGCCCAAATAACAGCTCACATAAGACATCGGTCACTATTCAAGAATCCAAACTTCAACAAGCCTACGACATCTTTTTAAGATAGTAAACAACACAATGAGTAGAAAGTAAAGGGAGTAGAAAACTTCTGAATGTGTATGAAAGGTTAACTAACATGACCTATGACATGACCTCATAGAGGTTGTTATTAAAATATCCCAAAAAACATCTAGGCCCACATAATCTAAATAAAAATGGAAGAATTTGCCATAGGACTTGATATACTTAGTATTTGATACAAGTGTTCTAATTGGCTGGGGTTTTTATTAGGATAAGTACAAAACAAATTTTATGACTGCCAGGTCAGATTAAAAGGATACATAAATATTGGACCAAGTGATATTCATGTGTGTGCCATTTTATAATGCAAATAAAACTAACCCTCACGTCCAACAGAAAATTATTTTTCAAAATTTTAATTTAAGCATAATACTTTGGCCATGAAGAAGTTTCATTGAGATTCAACCAAAGAAAAGAAAAAGAAAGAAGAAATTGTGATTTCTAAATGTGGTCATCCACGATTTCACTACAGTTGAGACAACATAATGAAGTAAAGAAACTGTACTTATTTGTATTGTTCTTCTTCATCCCACAGTCACGTTACATTTTTTTTTAACTCTAGTTAAAATCCGATGTTTGTTTGATTTTAAATTTTTTTCTTCTCCTTCGATCTACCAACTTCTTAAATCATGTATCGAGTCATGTCAAAGGTCACATTTCAAATCCACCAATCTGATACCAGCTTACAAAATGTTAAGATATTGACCAGCACGGCTGTCTTAGTAGTAGAGCTTCTAAATGTGGTAAGGTTACCTAATTATTTGGCTTCCCAATCTTTTGATTTTGAGAGTGCCTGGTGAAGGTTATTCCAGAAACGTGTTGTGCACACTAAATTTTATATCTACGTTTTATTTACCTAACAAGACCCTAACCAAGATGTTTATTAGATGTTAGTGAATTGATGAATAATAAAAATCCCACAAAAATCTGAATCTCATCAAACTAGACATGAAGACACAATAAAGTTAAACCTGTATTAAGAAGTCACCGTACGGACAAAGAAAAAGTGGTCTTTTAAGACAAGTGACCTCTGAAAAGAGGTTCAATTCAAATGACATTTTCTATGACAGGACAAGAAATAGGTGACCTTTTAATAGAGGTGAACACATGGGCAGGTCTGTATTGTATTTTATTGATACACCACACTGTGTTATCTCCCCTGTTTCTAGCAATATCCAGGTCTTATTGTATTTTATAGATACACCACACCGTGTTATCTCCCCTGTTTCTAGAAATATCCAGGTCTTATTGTATTTTATAGATACACCACACAGTGTTATCTCCCCTGTTTCTACCAATATCCAGGTCTTATTGTATTTTTTAGATACACCACACCGTGTTATCTCCCCTGCTTCTAGGACTATCCAGGTCTTATTGTATTTTATTGATACACCACACTGTGTTATCTCCCCTGTTTCTAGCAATATCCAGGTCTTATTGTATTTTATTGATACACCACACCGTGTTATCTCCCGTTTCTACCACTATCCAGCTCTAATTGTAATTATGTTACTCAACTGATTACGTCGATGTCTGTAAGAATCAGATCTACAAAGAATATTCTATTATTAAAGTTTACCCTGTAAACATCAAGAGGCCTACGTTGTTTCTAGTTACACTTGGGTTACAACTCTACTTGAGTCACTATGTGGGTAACATCGGAGTAACTCTAGGAGTTTGATTGTGAACCCAGGGTACTCACATTTATTTGAGTAACACAATTAAGCAGAATTAAAATATTCTTGTATTGTAAACCTAAGTCATCCACTTAACTTCACTACGATTGATCAGGGTTAGTTAAGAATGACGTTTTAATTCTAATCACAATATTTTTACCTTTAGTTTGTCTTTCCTTTTTATATTATAACATAATACTTGTCTCCCCTGTGTACATTGTAACATATTGTCTCCCTTTGTACATTGTAACATATTCATTGTCTCCCCCTTGTACATTGTAATATACTAGTTTTCTCTCCTGTGTAAATTGTAACATATTGTCTCCCTTTTGTACATTATAATATACTAGTTGTCTCCCTTTTGTACATTATAATATACTAGTTCTCTCCCATTTGTACATTATAATATACTAGTTGTCTCCCCTGTGTACATTGTAACATATTGATTAATTATGTTTGTCCACTACTTTCTGTTCCTAGGGATAATCTCAAAAGTTAATTTACGATTACTCCATGATATTCAACATTTCAGCTATATTTATGAAGATAACGATCAATAAATTATATAGGTTAAAAGGTTTTATTGAGATGGTCCAATTGACATAGTTTTTATTGCTTTATTAATAAAAGCTTGAAGATACCAAAGGGGTAATTAGAAGCTGTAAATCTAAGAATGACATAATACAATGGTCGACAAAACACGACACAAAAAACTTAATATTGAGCAACACCAATCCCAACCAGGGCTGAACTGAGCTGGTCTGAAAGGGTAAGCAGTTTCTGCTCTGGTGGCACATAAGAAGGCCAAAAAAACTTTACCTTCCAAAAGATATCAAAAACTTTACCTTCCAAAAGATATCAAAAACTTTACCTTCCAAAGGATATCAAAAACTTTACCTTCCAACGGATATCAAAAACATTACCTTCCAAAGGATATCAAAAACTTTACCTTCCAAAGGATATCAAAAACTTTACCCCAAAGGATATCAAAAACGTTACCTTCCAAAGGATATCAAAAACCATTCAACAATAGACCTTTTGTACATTCCTGATTTTATTTTAAAATTATACGGTTTTTATTAGGAGTTATTTCCCTTGCAATGGACAAAATGGCACCCATTCTAACCAGAGCAATCTGATTTTAATTTTCCTATAATCAAGTTGAAAATGTGGAAATGGTTTATTAGGAGCTCCTAGGTGACATCATATACAAGAGATGATATACATGTATATTTATTTATTTATTTATATTTATTTGTACATACAATCTGATTGTTTTATAGACAAGTATGTTTTATTTATTTATTTATATTTATTTGTACATACAATCTGATTGTTTTATGGACAAGTATGTTTTATGTTTTATTTCTAAGGGTCATGTATGTGTCTAAGTTTAATACAATTTATTCATGCCACGATCTAGCAGAAATATTGTTAAAGTTGGCACTAAACACCAATCAATCAATCAATCAATCAATATACTCTACACAACCATCAAATAGATCCCCCTGTAGGAGGGACATTTAGATAAAAATTAATTATGTATTTACAGACCCCCCCCCTTTTCCCTGGTCATATTTCAAATAGATCCCCCTATAGGAGGGATAATTAGATAAAAATTAATTATCAGAGCCACCCCCCTCCACACCTTTCCCTGGTCATATTTCAAATAGATCCCCCTGTAGGAGGGATAATTAGATAAAAATTAATTATCAGAGCCACCCCCCTCCACACCTTTCCTTGGTCATATTTCAAGATTTTGCTCTAAAATAAATTCACGAATTTTGACTGGAAACTTGTGGTACAAACCCATTAACAGAAATAAAGTATGTGCATGTTAACTTTTGAGATGACCCCTAATTAGGCTACTATTTAATATTTCTGTCTGTTAAGACCAAAAAAGAAGATGCCATGTTTCCAATAATATTCTTCCAAAAGATATAGATTAGTTTTTCATCATTTAAAAAAAAAAAGATATTCATATAATTATGCACATGAAATTTAAAGAATTAATCAAAATGCTCGACTACAGTTTTTTTTTTATTCTAAAATGCATGCTGTTAATTTTGTACGTGGTTTTGATACTAATTTAATTCTATAAATACATAGAATACTATGATCACCTGCCTGAGCATAATTATAAACAGTTATTGTACATACCTGTATCCTCTATTGTAACCTCCTGACCTCCCATACGGACCTCGGTATGGTTCACGACTACGGTATGAAGGAGATTGGTAAGAATGGTGCCCACTGTTGGCTGAAAAATACAAATTTACATCGTAAAGAGCCTTTAAGCTTGAAAAAGTATTTAGACTTTTTAATTATTTGACTTTCAAATTATTTTGGCTTTGAAAGTAGCACGATGGGTGCCACTAGTGGAGCAGGAACTGCTTACCCTTCCGGAGCACCTGAGTTCATCCCCGGATTTTAGTGGGGTTCGTGTTACTCGATCTTTAGTCTTATGTGTATGTTTTGTAGATCGTTGTTTGTCCTTTTGTACTTTTTATTTTGCCATTGCGTTGTCTGTTCTTCTTTGCTTTACAGATTCTGATTACCTCCCTTTGGTATCTTCAAACTCTTCTTGCCCTTTTTCATTTTGCCATTGAGTTGTCTGTTCTTCTTTGATTTACAGAAACAGGTCATTGTCGTGCACACTAAATTTGATATCTATGTTTTTATTAAGTCTTAATTTATAATCATTCATATTGTGATCTGAAGAATTTTGGAATATCGGTACATGTATACACAATTTTTTTTAACTTGGCAGTCGTCACGGTGAGCACCGGTCATCCAGCCCAAGACCAGTAAAGCTTCAGACCAGTGAATTTTTCAGTTTTTATTTCGATATACATTGACTGTCAAACTTACCTCCTCCGTACATCATGGGAGGACGTCCAGAAAATCCTACAGGAGGCATGCCCTGGTACCCACCAGGATTAGTAAACTGTTCCCCTCCTGCACTGTTTCTGCTACTGGATCCCTGTTTATTACCAGGATGTTCTGCAAGGGCAGGTCGTTTTGGATCCATTAAATAATTATTGAAAAATGACACCTACGAACAATATTGAAATAAATATTATTTTCAAATTTCATATTAAACTACATACAGTAAAAATTATATAAAAAAAGTAATAATTTTTAACATGGGGAAAAATTAAATAAAAAAAGTAGTGTAATAATTTTAAACACAAACAGAAATACAAAAGCATATCAATGGTTAATAGGACACACCAATTTGATATGTAGTTCTTTGGAATTTTGAAACGCAAAAAAAACCAGAGGCTCTTAAGAGCCTGTATCGTTCACCTGGTAATAAAAAAAACCAATTGGTCCTATGTAAAAACTATGTCCTGCGTCATCTTGGAATTACGATCAACATAAAAAACACAAAGTTTGTAAAGGACCTTCCAATGATTGATGCACAGTTTAGGTTCAATCAGTGCAATAGCTTCAGAGAAGAATATATTTCTGTATTTTCCCCATATGGTTCTGTGTTAATACTATGACCTGTGGTGGCAGCCATCTTGGATTTCCGATCAGCATAAAAAACAGAGGACCTTCCAATGATCATTCCTCGGCAGTTTGGTTTCAACTGTCCAAGTGGTTTCAGAGAAGAAGCATTTTGAAACATTTTTCCCATAGGGTCCAATGTTAAACTAAGTCCTGCCGTAGCCGCCATTTTG
This sequence comes from Bathymodiolus brooksi, assembly GCA_963680875.1. Taxonomy (NCBI): domain Eukaryota; kingdom Metazoa; phylum Mollusca; class Bivalvia; order Mytilida; family Modiolidae; genus Bathymodiolus; species Bathymodiolus brooksi. Next base: position 23,881,049 of record OY804583.1, on the reverse strand, counting down.
AATTTCATATCAGAATAAAAAACGTATATTTTGTAGAGGACCATCCAATGAACATTCATGTACAGTTTGGCTTTAATCATATTTGTAGTTTCTGAGTAGAAGGCATTTGAATATTTTCCCATAGGGTCCAATGTTAATCTATGTCCTGCGGTGGCGGCCATCTTGGATTTCCGATCGGCATAAAAAACATAAAATTTGTAGAGGACCTTCCAATGATCATTCCTTGGCAGTTTGGTTTCAATTATCCAAGTGGTTTCAGAGAAGAAGCGTTTTGAAACATTTTTCCCATAGGGTCCAATGTTAAACTAAGTCCTGCCGTAGCCGCCATTTTGAATTTCTTATCGGAACAAAAAACGTAAAGTTTGTAGAGGACCATCCAATGAACATTCATGTACAGTTTGGCTTTAATAATATTTGTAGTTTCTGAGAAGAAGGCATTTGAACATTTTCCCATAGGGTCCAATGTTAATCTATGTATTGCGGTGGTGGTCATCTTGGATTTCCGATTGGCATAAAAAACATAAAATTTGTAGAAGACCTTCCAATGATCATTCCTAGGCAGTTTGGTTTCAATTATCCAAGTGGTTTCAGAGAAGAAGCGTTTTGAAACATTTTTCCCATAGGGTCCAATGTTAAACTAAGTCCTGCCGTAGCCGCCATTTTGAATTTCATACCAGAACAAAAAACGTAAAGTTTGTAGAGGACCATCTAATGAACATTCATGTACAGTTTGGCTTTAATAATATTTGTAGTTTCTGAGAAGAAGGCATTTGAACATTTTCCCATAGGGTCCAATGTTAATCTATGTCCTGCGGTGGCAGCCATCTTGGATTTCCGACCGGCATAAAAAACAGACAATTTGTAGAGGACCTTCCAATGATCATTCCTGGGCAGTTTGGTTTCAACTGTCCAAGTGGTTTCAGAGAAGAAGCATTATGAAACATTTTCCCATAGGGTCCAATGTTAAACTAAGTCCTGCGTAGCCGCCATTTTGAATTTCATATCGGAACAAAAAACCTTAAGATTGTAGAGGACCATCCAATGAACATTCATGTACAGTTTGGCTTTAATCATATTTGTAGTTTCTGAGAAGAAGGCATTTGAACATTTTCCCATAGGGTCCAATGTTAATTTATGTCCTGCGGTGGCGGCCATCTTGGATTTCCGATCGGCATAAAAAACAGTAACTTGGTAAAGGACATTCCAATGATCATTCCTTTACAGTTTGGGTTCAGTCAGTTCATTAGTTTCAGAGAAGAAGATCTTTGAAATTTCAGCCAATCAGAGCATATTATTGGCCCTGGCAGCCATATTGAATATCCGACTGGAACGAAAAACAGTAACTTTGTAGAGGACCATCCAAGGAACATTCCTGCTAAGTTCGGTTCCAATCGGCCAAGTGGTTTCGGAGAAGAAGCTTGAAATGTGAAAAGTTTACAGACGACAGACGACGGACGCCAAGTGATGGCAATAGTTCACATGGACCTTTGGTCCAGGTGAACTAAAAAGGAGCGGGTGCCAAAATATGATATATGATTCATATTTCTGAATGAAATTGTCCCTTATTATGCTGAAACTAGACAATGTTAGGTAAATATTTGAAAATAGGAGAAAAAAAATTGTGACACTAAAACAAAGTCTTTTGGCCATTGTGTTGTCTGTTCTTCTTTGATATACGGATTCTGATCACCCCTTTGGTATCTTCAAACTCTTCTGTAAAGCTAAACACATAATACAATTAACCCCCTTCTTAAATTCAATACAATTTTTGTATTGACCTACTCACTATTTTCGGAAATCCGAGTTACCGTTCTTGATGCGAGTTATCTTTTCCTTAGAGACGGTATAGTTTACTTCCGGTATAAAGTTTTAATTGCAGGATTTTCTAAAGTCATCACCAAACCAAATCAAATTCGTCATGGATAGGAGAAGAAATTTTGAGGACTTCTTTGATATGAAGAACAATGATTTACAGTCATATCTGAGAGATGCGAGCACTTGAGAATCTTGATACAAACAAAACATTGCATATTGATCCTCCTAATGTAAATCTGTTGTAATGTCATGTAGATTGTGTATTTTACATAAAACTTAATTTGCCAGTCAAATTCCATAATACACAAACATTGTATTTATAATTGTTCATATACTGATTCAAGTTTTGATGTTGGGTACTTAACGAATCATTTGTGACTAAAATTAGTGATTTTGTGATAACCATTGAAACTGTTATCCAATGAAAATTAATGAAATTCATATACATAGGTAACCATAGTGACGTACCTCCATTTTAACTTCCTCTACCTTTTCCCCGTGCTTGTTAAAGATGTGTTTTCGTACAAACTCCGGTCCTTTGAATTTTTTACCACTCATCGGACACAGCCATTTATCCTTGGCCAGCTCTTGTGTATTAGCTGTGACAAACTTCTCTACTTCAGTGAGATATGTTAAGGCTTATAATGCAATTATACTTGTCATCCATTTTGTAAAATGAAAGATAAACGATTCAGTTGAGAAATATATAAACTTCATACCATCAATTTAACCAATTTCAGTTGTATTATGGTGGTCAGTTTTTTTTTTGGTGGAGAAGGTAACTGGAGTGTCCGGAGAGAACCACCAACACATGACAAATATCTAACAAAATTGTTCATATAAAGTCACATCAAGTGCAGCTCTCCACATGCAGAAATCAAATTCACATAAACTTCTGTAGTACATTTTCTTTTAGTTATTTTGTATTAAATCTTACATTTTACAAAAAGTTTATAGGTTAATATTCTCAACAAAACATCATTATTATTATCTACTTCCAGACCACCCTAAAACTTGTCTCTCTCGATTCAGATCCACCCTACTACCCCGCTGTAAATCCAATGGTTAGGGTAAAGGTTATGGTGTTTAATACCACTTTCAACAATATATCAGTTATATCGTGGCTGTCAGTTTTATTGGCAGAGGAAACCAGAGAATACCATCGACCTGTCGCAAGTCATTGATTGCAAAGGTAGTCGTAAATCCAACTATCATACGATCACGACCACGACTGCCCCCTGTAAATCCAATACTGCAGCCTCTGTGTTTGAAGTTCATATGTAAATCAGGATTTATAACAGTAAAAAAACTCAAGTCATAGTATATCTTTGATAAACTATTATTATCCAGCATGTGAGGGTAGTCGTGGGGGTTTCATGGGTGTTATGATAGTATGATTTACATATGTCTATATGTGTTTGTATATTACATCAATGTCTACTAGACACAATCAAATATGGTAATGATTAAGGTCATAGGTCGACATCAAAAGAATTTTGATGTAAATGGCAATAATTTGGTGCAGCAGTTTCCCCCCTCCCTACCAGCAAGTCACCACTAGGTAGAAACTGTTTGAAAAGTGCAGAAAGGAATTTCATAAGGAACATTAAAAGATATCATCAGAATTGGTTTAAAAGTAGAGTCCACAAACAAAAACAGAATCTTTGGCACCTTGGGACCTCTTGTTTCTGTGGTGGATTTCTGATTGAAAAAAAACCTAAACTTTGTTAAAGGAGTATCCAATGATAATTCCTGCCAAGTTTAGTTCCAAATGGTCCAGTGTTTCAGATAAGAAGATTAAAATGTAAAAGCTTACAGACAATGATGACAGAAACAAAATGACGGCAATGTCTCACATGACCCTTTGGATCAGGTGTGCTAAAGCACATCATAATTTGTTGAAAAATGAACTCTACATGCAAAAAACACCCTTTTTGGCAACTTGGGCTCTCTTGTTTCTGCATCTAGGATTTACGGTCAGAACTGAAAATATAAACTTTATAGAGGACTACCTATTGAACATTCATACCCAGTTTAATTTCAATTGGCTTGTGTTTTCATAGAAGAAGATTGAAATGTAAAAGTTTACAGCTGAGAAATCAGGTGAGGTGAAAGTCTAGAACAGAGCAGACATCATCGACATCTCATAAAAAGTAACTTGTTAAATTTTTGTGATATTGCCGGAAAAAAACCTGTCTTACTTGATGTTAGACAATCACTCATTCAATAAAATCAAAGTGTCCAGTGTTGTTTTCGGGATATTGCCAAGAAAATCAAGGATTTAAACAACAAATAACTCCCTCTATACAATCGGTCTCCCCACCCCCTTCTTGAATTAATGACCATTTGAAAGTGGCGCTAAACCAAACCAAACTATTTTCGTGATATCACTCACTCAATGCAATGAGGGTCTCAACACACACCCCTTTTTTCCCCTGCATTAATGACCATTTAGTTATTATTTCATTAACATATTATATTTTATTTCATAAACAATAAAATATGATTCACTGCATACAAAACTTCAGTTGATTTTATCTTACTGATAACATTATTTTTTCCCCATGGCCTACAGTCAATCGTAACTACTCGGCCATTCTCGCTACCCTGCAAATAACCTTGTATGTACATAGTAGAAATTCTTCTTAAATTGTTTGCCAGAAGTTAAGTTAAGTTAAACCGCACAAAAATATAGTCCACCAAAATCCAATATGGAAGACATACTAAGTAAAATCTAATCATGCAAAACTAATTAAAACTTTAATTGAAATATAGAAAATTGTTTAAAATATAACTTTATCAAACTTTCATGTAACTGACATGTGAAAAGTAGTGCGATTTATACGCCTAATGCATACGAGGTTATTTGCAGGGTAGCGAGAATGGCCGAGTAGTTACGATTGGGCCTACAGTTTATCAGGCCAAAGGGTATTCCCCTTATTTATTCAGGAAGTTAAACATTAGATCAGTCCATTTTAGAAAGAGGAAAACACTGACAAATCATCTTTACCTTTAATTTTTTTTATCATAGCTTCCAAGTATTTAGAGAATTTTAAATTCTTTTTAAACATTTCAATTTAATTATTTCAAATTCAACAGAGGAAATGATGTATTAAATGGACCATAAAATATACATATTGAGTTTCAAGTAACCACCCATCTACCCTCCCTTTTATCATCTACCCTCCCTTTTATATGTTATATAGACTACCAGTTTCGTCTTCCATTACAGAAATGGGATTTTATTCGAATATGGATTACTTTAGCATTCTTGTTTAGGTAATACTTAACAATATTATAATGGCTTATTCAAGCTCTGTTAAACGAGCTCAAGTACCAAAATGTTGTGAGCTATGTGAAGAGGACACAAGGATAAAATGGAGGTGTGTTGAATGTAACATGTCTTTGTGTGACAAGTGCAAAAAACTTCATACAAGGGTACAAATTGCTGTTCCACATGAAATTGTGGATATCAAAATGCCTCATCACCATATAAAACCAAAGGTAATTGTGGACAATATACCGTGCCATACACACAAGACAAAGATGTGCTACATGTACTGTAGAACCTGTGATCATCTTGTGTGTCCAGAATGCATTTCATCTACTCACAACAAGCACAACTTTGAACCCATAGACAAAAGTCTCTCAGAAAAATTAGATGAACTGAAAGGTGCGGAGGCAAGATATTGTAAAGATTTAACCCTATGTCAGGCAAAAGTTGAAGAATTCCAAGTCAGTGAAACTAAATACGAGTCTTTGTGTGATGAATCAATTGTACAAATAAAACAACAAGAGAAAACTTTAATAGATTCTATAAGGAAACATTCTCAAGAAAGACAAAATGAAATTGAATCAGAGAGAAAATCTATGAAAAACAAATTTTCTGAAATAAGAAAGCAGACCGACCAAGCTGAAAAGACAATTATACTCCACCAAGATGGAATCATGGCAGCTTTGAAATCTATCCAAGGAAGTACAATATTTGCAACAGCTGCAAAATTTAAGAAAGTGGTACCAAATTTGAATTTTATTCCAATTCCTTCTGAAATTAAATATTTCATTCCTCAGAAAGAAGCAGTCAATGATATACCAAACTTATTTGGGTCACTTCAGAAAATGAAAATACCACAAGTACAATCAGACATTGATTTTGAGGTTGTTAATTCATACACTACAGATTTATCATGCATTGACAACATAATTACTGTTGATGACAAATTAACATGGGTTAATAATATTAAAAAACAAGTCATAAGACAAATAAACATTGACAATGACAACATCACAACCACCAAGGAGATTTCTTCTGACATCAGTACCATGACATTGACCTCAAACAATGACATACTTCTGTCTTTGTATAACAGTTCAGATATAAAACTGTTGACAAAATCAGGGGAAATAAAACCATTCCTCTCAGTGTCACCCTTGACACCCAAGGGAATCTATGTGACCAGCCACAATAATATTATAGTAGGTGTCAGAGAATTTGGTGATCCCTACACATGTACAAACAAAAGTACAAAGGCACTACTTATCTTGGTATGGATGGTAAACAACAACATACTTATCAATATGACAGTAACAAACACAGACTGTTTACTTTACCATTCAGAATTACAACAAATAATAACAAAGACATAGTTGTTGTTGACAGTACATCCCTTGATACTGGGAGGGTGGTGGTTGTAGGGAGGGAGGGGGGTTTAAGGTGGACATATACAGGACATTCTAAGATAAATGTTACTACACAATTTAATCCTACTGATGTAGTAACAACAACAGCAGGACACAATATTGTGTGTGACAGTAGTACACATACCCTCCATGTTTTATCTGGACAAGGAGATATATTGACATATAAAGTAATGAAAGACTTGGGGATTGAATATCCTTTCTCACTTGCCTTTGACATGAGGGGACAATTATGGGTGGGTTGTATTACAGGTGGTAAACAGTTGAGAGCAAAAATACACAAAGTAAATCTTCTTTGTTAAATAAGGCTGTATTATATACATGTATTTGGACACCTGACATCTTTCATTTCTTAATAAGGCTATACAATATATATACTAGTGGCACAATGGACTCCCCCCCCCCCCCTCCCCCCTCCCTTTTTTTTAAATAAGGTTATATGATATACTGGTGGCACAAGACTTCTTTCTTAAAAAGGTTAAATGATATACTGGTGGCACAATAGACTTTTTTTTTTTTTAAATAAGGTTATACAATATACTCAGTAACTGGTGGCACAATGGATTTTTTTTTCTTTTTTAAGCTTACCCATTCCTTCCATGTTTTATTTTGGGAGGGGGGAGCATGTATTTATAGTCAGAACCTCCTTTAGTGACCATCTTCATTAAGCAATAACTTGTATTATGTGACATTAATTTTTATTTCTCTTTACAGCTCATTTCATAGCAATTACACCTCTATCAAGTGACCACCTGTCTTCTGTGACCATAATTTACTGTTCCCTTAGAAGGTCACATTAGACAGGTTTGACTGTACCTGTAAAGTAATGATGGACACAGGGATTGCTTATCCATTGACAGCTGGTGGGAGGGGGAGTTTGTAAAAATATACATTATATAAGGACAGCTTACTTGGACAGAAGGGACCATTAACGTGTGGGTTGAACACATATTTACATGTAAAGTAATGAATGACATAGGGATTGTATATCATTTAACTGATGACTTGGACAGAAGGAAACATTAATATGTGGGTTATTATGCAAAGAGGTAAAACATATATTTTCTGTCTCAAATCTTATGACTTCCATTATTCTAAATTTACCAACCAACCTGTTTTTTCTTATCATTCACTTTAAAGAATTAATATTGATACAGTGTCCCTAGTGGTTGTGATTTCATAAACTTATATAGGATACATTATGAATATACTCCATTATCTATGTTTCATGGACATATTGAAAAAATATTTAAAACCAAAAAAAAATAGTTGTCTGCTTCTTTCCAAAAAAAATAAAAAATAAATAAAATCAAATTAAAAAAAAATATGTTGCCGTATTGAAAAAAATGTTTAATGAAAAATAATAATAATAATTGACAAATGTCTGCTTCAATCATTAGAAGAAAAAAAAATGTTACCAATTTGGTATGGCCTCAATGTTTTACGCCTGATCTTTGGTCAGTAGTTTTTGTTACATTTTCCCTCTAATTTGGCCACTGTGGTGTTGTATATTTTTGTTATTCCAGCACTGTGTCATGTGGACTTGTACTAGATATATCTACACTTTTATTTGTGTAGTGAACAAACAATATAAATGTGACTATGTAGTTATAAAACTGACAATGAAAACTATTTTGTATTGTGTAATTATTAATACATGTATATGATATAAAATATTGAATCTGTATTTGTCATTTTTAATTGTTATCTATTGTATCTAAGCAACCTGGTGTTTAATGCCACAATCAACAATATTTCAGTTATATCGGTGGCAGTCACTTTTATTGGTGGAGGAAAATGTAGTACCCAGAGAAAACCACCAACCTGTCTAAAGTCACTGACAAACTTTATCACATTATGTTGTATGGAGTATACCACACCATGAGCGAGATCCAAATTCACGTTAGGCGTGATAGGCACTGATTGCATAGGTAGTTGTAAATCCAACTACCAAACATGATCACGACAGCCCTGATCTAACGTAGTGAAGTTTGCTTATAACAAACTGATGGGGACCCAAGAAACTTGCTCGTTATAGGGTTAGGGCTGTGGTGTTTAATGCCACAATCGACAATATTTCGGTTTTATTGGTGAAGGAAATGAAAAAAACCACAGACCTGCCGCAATTCACCGATAAACTTTATCACACAATGTTGTATCGAGTACACCTCACCATAAGCAGGATTCTAACTCACAACTTGAGTGGTGATAGGCACTGATTGCATAGGTAGTTGTAAATCCAACTATCATACGATCACAACCACGACGGCCCCAATCTAATGTAGTGAAGTTTGCTTATAACAAACTGACGGGGACCCAAGAAACTCGCTCATTATAAAAGAAAAGATAGATATAAATAAATATAGACATAAATCCAACTACCAAGCGATCACAACCATGACAGCCGCTAAGAAATTCTTTTTTTAAATGGGTCTACAACCATCTTTGTGGACACAATTGTATTGTACATGTAGTTTGATGAACATCTACAAATGAAATCAATTGTGAATTTGATTCCCATGGAGAGCTTTATTAAGTACAATTTTAGATGATCTAACCGCATCCGTGGTGTAATGGTTAGCATGCTGGCTGGGAGTGTGAAAGATTGTGGTTTCAAGCCACGGTCGTGTCAAAACCAAAGTCTATGAAATTGGTATTTGTTGCTTCTCCACTATTATAAGCATGCAGTTTTAAACCGGGACCGTGGGTATAAATAGCTGTGGGCGGACCAAACCTTCATTATTTTGGCCACGGTTATTTCGAGGAGAAAAAATCAACGATACAGTTTCAGTTACTTTTGGAGCAAAATATTTGACAGGCATGGTTACTAGTGTTCCTCCCTCCCAAACTTTCAGTCGTATCAAAAATTAATATTCTTCATCAGTCTAAAAACTACAAAAATCACTTCGAAAATTCAAATTTCTGAGGTATGTGACATACAGTTTCATAAATATGCTGTTCATATCAACGGGAATTTTTTATGATAAGCTCCGCCCACAATTTTGTTGGTAGGCAGTACCGCAAATTCCCCTTTAAGTAGTAAGAAGAAAGACTGGTTGGCTCAGAATCTGGATAATATGTCCGGGTGGAGCGACATGTCTACTCGCTGACAGTTGTTTCAGTTAGCTAGCACTACAAAAATCCAACTAAACCTGTTGGCCTAGTACATTATCATTATCATTATCATTATCATCTGAAATGTAACTTGTTCTCACCATGAAAAAGTTGAAAAATCGCTCATTTGGCGTTAAACCAGTCCTCACGGGTTCTCTGGCCCAAGACCAGTAAAACTTTGATCTGACCAGTAAATTGTTCAGTTTTTATTTAGAGCTATATAAAAATAAATTCAAGAATTTTCATTTTCATTTTCGAGGACTGATTAAACAACAATCACTCACTCACCCATAACCCTAGCGCTGTCATGTTTGTTTGTTTGATGGTGTTTAGTGCCACTTTCAACAATATTTCAGTTATATTGTGGCGATCAGTTTTATTGGTGGAGGAAACCAGAGATCTTGGAGATAACCACTGACCTGTCACAGTTACTGACAATCTTTATCACATAATGTTGAACACCTCGCCCTGATCGAGATTCGACTCACAACATCAGTGGTGATAGGCACTGATTGCCTAGGTAGTTGTAAATCCAACCACCATACGATCACGCCCACGATGGCCCCTTAGCCCTGTCATGTATGTGCATGAACTTATCTATGTATAAAGGATATGCTTCAGGGTCTTTCTTGCCGAGTCTGACAACTTCCTCGTCTGGTAGACTGTCATGGTGTTCTGTTAAGGTCTTTATCTTGTTCTCAAAGTTTATCATCCATTCATTTACTGGAAATTATAATAAATAGTGAAAATACAAGAAAAAAATCACCCATGGTCGTCATGACATGGAACTGAGAATCTATATAAATAGTGAAAATACATGAAAAATCGTCCATGGTCGCCACGTCATGGTACCAAGAATACAGTGAAAATAAAAGAAAAATTTTGTTTCGCCCATGGTCGCCACATCATGGAACCAAGAATACAGGGGAATACATGAAAAAATCTCCCATGGTCACCACGTTTTGGAACTGAGACTACAGGGGGAATTCATGAAAAAATCACCCATGGTCACCACGGCAGAAAACCAAGAATCTTTATCTAAATAAATTGGTATTGAATATACCTCGCCACATGAGGCAATGGAAATTACAATCTATAGTGGGGATAGACACTAACCATATAAATGGATATATGTGCTAAAGTTGTTTTTAATTGTCAACATTAGGGACAAAGGAAAAATGACCACTTTGGATAAGTGACTTCCTATTTAAGATCAGCTGATCCAGATTGTCAGTTACAGTTACTAAAGGTAATTTACAGTAGATCTTCTCTTGTAAGGTCACCTCTGCAATGAAAATGTGTGCCTTATCAGAGGAGTGGCTGCTCTTGAGGGGGGGGGGGGGGGTAATGTTTTACTATCTTCGTGCATCAGAAATCTGACCTAATAAGAGAGGTAGTAGTATAAGAGGGGGTATTGCAATGGAAAACATGGCATTTGCTTTGTAATGCTACCATGTTATTGTAACAATTCACATTTAGTTAATAATTCAATACCTCGATAGCCTAATTAGCACAATCATGTATTGGTAACTCCCTCGAAAGTCAACTACCAATGATTTTTGAAAGTCCAGAATGGAAGCTAATCGTCAGTAAACTGACACAATAAATTTTCTGTGTCTGCTGACTCGTCATTTGAGTTAACATAAAACTCAAAGTAGAGATGAAAGTGCTGACTGATGAAAAAATAAATAGGAAACCCTCTATAGTGTCAAGAAACCATCATATTCTAGCTGTTTGGACCATGTTTCACACATTTTGTTTCTAAATATTTTGTTGAAAAAAGAGGAAATCAGCTAATCAGAGAAAAACTTTCATCTCTACTTAAAGCCAGTCTGGAGGTTTTTTTTTATACTGGCTGTTTTCAATTTAGCTAATACATGGTGACCAGTAAGGTAGTTTTGAATGTAAATTCAACTTCCATATGAATACAGCCACAGCAGTGTCCTCATGTGCTGGTAAAGCTCACCTGGTAAAGAAGATTTCCCACCCCTTCCCCCACCATAACCTATGATAAATCCTAACCTCAACTCTTTATTAATACAATTGGATACAATTCCATTGCTGGCTTTTACCAAAAGATATTTAAATTGTTACTCCATTGTAGACAATATTAGATAAAATAATATTTACAATGTATATAGTGTCATATATTTTATTTTGTGTACATCATACTTTATTAACAGTCAAAGGGAGGCGACTCATTATATAAAGGCGATAGCTATATATTTACCACTACAATGGAATGTTTGGTATGAGGTGTGACAGTTGGATCTATATTAACCACCTCTAAAGTTTGTGAGGTTTGATTTCTACCAATGGCTAAGTGTACTCCAATCCTACTTTAGACACTAATTTCTGGCTGTTTATTAGTTATTTCCAACTACTCCAGTTTCCTCTCCCAATAAAGCTGATTGCCATGATATAACTGAAATATTATAGTCATAATCAGATCCAGGAGCTTGTACAAATGTTAGGTATACAGTTAACCATGTGCATGCCATCACCTCTATTAAGCAGTCACCTGTATTAAAAGGTCACCTTTTTCTTGTCCTTTCATAGACAATTTCATATTAATTTAACTCTTTTATAAGGCCACCTTTCCTTCATCCCAAAGGTGACCTCTTAATACAAGTTTGACTGTATTGTCATGAGTAGTTGAAAACAAGTTGGGGTATTTGTATTCTAATTTCAAGACTTTTTATCTTGTACAATGAAGCCTGTCTAATCTAAACCACCTTCAGATCAAGTTTTGTGTTCAGAATCAACATGAGTTTGAATTAACAACGATTTCCTTCATTGGGACTTTATTTAAAGTTTGGATTATATAGAATTCTGATTTATTCAGGGTTCGGGTTAGACAGGTTTCACTGTATCTAAGGTAATATTGAGTCGTTCCGACACTTACTATCATTCTGTGTGACTTTTGTTGTTGGTGGAACACATCTAGCATGCATTATGCCACATCTGTGTGGCATCTCATCTTCATTAGGGTACTCGTTACAACTGTAGAAATCAATAGAGTGGACTGTCCTCAAATATAAAATCATACTGTCTAGAGCCTGTGAATAGAAATCAATGTACTAAACTGCAGGGCCGTCTTAACAGCATTATAGGCCCCCGCGCAAAGCAGTGTGCTTGGGCCCCTACCTACACAACCACTCGCAGGAATAAAAGTGTAAATGGTCGATAAAATTAAACATATATTTATTGTATTGTATACCAATAACTTTCAGTGTTCTGCTTTTTTTTTTATTGCTTTGCATTATCATTTTATTTGTGTCTTTATTTTGTACCTTGCTGTGTTTTTATGTTTCATTGCATTATGTATTACCTGCTTTGCAATTTAATTGTACATGCTTGATATTTATGAACATGTATGTGCTACTTGTGACTGTATGTAAATGTATTGTACATGCATATGTTTTTATGTAATATATATATATGTCGGTTCAAAAGCTCATTACGAGCTTATGTTATATTGTTTGTGTCTTGCCGACTTTAAATAAAACTTATTAATTTGATTTCATTTGTATTGGTACTTCCAACAATATCAGAGTTAAAACATTAAAAACATGGGGTACACAACATACAAAATGTACATAGATTAGCATGGGGCTCCTATGCTCTTGGGGCCCCATGCAACTGCCCAGCATGCCCATGCGTTAAGACGGCACTGCTGAACTGTCCTTAGATATAAGGATATGATAACTCCAAATATTAAACTAGAAACTTGCCTGAGCCTGTATCACTCATCTAGTAGTCTTCATGCTAACCCACTTACACGAAGCCCAGGACAAGTAAAACTGGATTCAGACAAGTGAAAATTATGAAAGAATTTGCTTGAGTAAATAGAAAATTTTTCTAAAATTGGCTTTCGGGAAACAGGTGAAAAAAATTAGGGCAAAGACTGATATTCTAGTTGTTCAAGAAGTTTGGATTCCTGCATAAAAATTATTTTCAAACTATCGTGGTTTTTGAGAATAAGAATAAACCAGATAATGGATGGCGACTACGTATAATGGTTTTGTTTTAGTTGGTTTCCTGGTGTTTAATGCCACTTTCAACAATATTTCAGTTATATCGTGGCAGTCAGTTTTATTGGTGGAGGAAACCGATGGACCTGGAGAAAACCACCAAAACCTGTCGCAAGTCACTGACAAACTTTATTACATAATGTTGTACACCTCGCCCTGATCGAGATTCAAACTCAAAACATCAGTGGTGATAGGCACTGATTGCATAGGTAGTTATAAATCAAATTACCATACGATCATGACCACGACGACCCTTACGAATAATGAAGCACAAATGAGAATTACTAACATCCTACAGTCAAACTTGCCCTAACAGACACCTGGTGTAAACGACCAGTTTAAAACCCTCCCGACCAGAATGTGCGTGTTATTCTAAATTTAAAAAAAAGTTATCTCACTAACATGGTCAACGGTCACTCAAAGTTTATCCCATTGCAAGGGGGAAGCGATTCACCGTATGTACTGAAATCGCGATTATTTTGGGGACGGTTCGGTTCACGATACGTGGAGGCCGCTTACGATACAAACGATATGATGCTCATTTTTTGAAAAAAAAGTAGTGTTGAACCTTCGTTTTCTTCTTTTGGTGATCATTTAATTAATATTTTGAAAAAAGTGAATTGATTAATTTACGCTTTTAAAATTAATTAATCAAATATCAAATATTTATAATTTCTGCTAGTACGTAAGCGACCTCATATAAAAAAAAACATGGCAGCGCCCATGTCGACCAGCATGGACTTCAAGGAATAGTTACAGTTTCCTATAAAACGTATCGTGATACGTATCGTAATACATATCAAATATCGCGATACGTATTGCTTGTGGAAAAAGTGTATCGTTACACCCCTATCCCATTGTATCAGTTTATCAGTATGTAGTGGTCAGTTTTCATTTCAGGGATTTTTTTAAAAATCATCGGAATTTAACTTTCGAGATGTTCTCAATACATAATTGTACTAATTAAGCTATCAAATCATAGGATAATAAACTAATTATAAAAACACCGAAGCATTACAAAGCGGCAGTCTTTTTTTCCCAATAAAACGGTTTTCGATTACAGTAACATGTGAATCATTGCGGACCCAACTGAAAATCCGGACAGACAGATCATAAATAAGTGGCAAGTTGACTCACCAGGCCATTTTTTCTTCGACCCAAGAGGGTCAGTTGTTGAATACAAGTTAAGACTGTAGTTCAAGTACATGCTTATCATCTGGCCTTACTCTTATAAAATGTCAAGTACAAGATTCACCATCATACTCCAAAATCGTCCAAATAGGAACCATTGATGGTTTGGTTTATGGTGTTTCATGCCACTTTCAACAATATTTCAGTTATATCGTGGAGGTCAGTTTTATTGGTGGAGGAAACTGGAGTACCCAGGGAAACCACCGACCTGCCACATGTCACTGACAAACTTTATCACATAATGTTGTATCGATTACACCTCGCCATGAACAGGGTTCGAATTAACAACTTTAGTGGTGATAAGACACTGATTGCACCGGTAGTTGTAAATCCAACTACCATATACGATCACGACCATGATGGCCTCGGAGGATGCAAGTTTGACTGTACATACACAATTCATGGTTTTCTGTTAAGGTCTTTATCTTGTTCTCAAAGTTCTTCATCCATTCATTTACTGGAAATTATAAAAAAAACCAGTGAAAATACATTAAAAAAAATCGCCAATGGTAGTCACATCATGGAACCCAGAATACAGTGAAAATACATGAAAAATTCCCCATAGTCGCCACGTCATGGAACAGAGAATGTAAATAAATACAATGAAAATACATGAAAAAATCAAACATGGTCACCACGTCATGGAACAGAGAAAAATTGCATATTGTCATGGTACTGAGAATCTAAATAAATAGTGAAAATACATGAAAAAATCAAACATGGTCATGAAACCGAGAATCTTAATCTAAATAAGGTAGTATCAAACATGTCTCGCCACAAGAGGCAATTGAAATTACAACCTGTAGTGGGTATAGACACTGATTGTTTAGGTAGATGTAAGGATGTACCAAATATACCTCACCATTGAACCTACAATCTTCAGTGAGTGAGTGATTGTTGTTTAATGCCAATTCAGCTATTTTTCAGCTATATCATAGTGAGAACAAGTTAATTTTCAAAGAGATGATTATTAAATCCGCTTTGTTCTAGACGAACACGCTTAGTTGGATTTTTATAATGCTAGCTCACTGAAACAACAGTCTACGGGGTAGACATGTCGCCCCATTCGAACACAATATCCTGATTCCGAGACAACCAATTTTGTTCTTTCTCCTTAATGTTGCTTAGCGGAGAAGTGACAAATACCAATTTTATAGTCTTTGGTTTGACCAACGATCTACCACGCTCGACAAAAGCACGCTAACCATTACGATGCGGTTACAATCTTTAGTGGGGATATACACTAATTGTATAAGTAGATGTACATGTATATGCCAAACAGTCCCGTAGACAGGAATTTCCAGACAGGGGTTACAGAGACTTGCAATGCGAGTCGCGAACCTCACAGAGTGTGGTGCTATTACGGCCGAGGGACGGGGGGCCACTGAAGGCCCCCAAAAGCTCTGGCGTATTTGGTGCAAAATCCTGCAATCTAGCAATTTCCAGGCACTTCATTTAAATTTCAGAAAATCCTGTATTTTACACTGAATTTTTATAATTTTCATCAAATTTTATAACCATTAATTTATAATATAACCAGTGATTTAGGTTAAAAGTTTACTTCACCATAAAATACTTAACAAAATTTTGTTAGCAGTACATGTATCATATACCTTTAATATATGCAACAACACACTGACATCTTTGTCTTCAAATAATACTATTTTTTTAATACCACCACAGAGTCATTTTCAAAATAATTGTTACTATCTAATAGTACATATACATGAATGACTAATTATTCCAAGTGGCAATCACAAAGTCTACGATCATAGTAAAACTCATTGCATGCACTCTAGTGATCGAATCAACCAATTGGTGTCAGTCTTTTCAATAAGCATGATATGTCAACCCTGCTACAAAGCTCCTAGTTGTATGGGATATAGAAGACTGTCAACTATACAAGTGAGTAACACATGTGTCATTCATTGTAACATTGAAATTAAATGCTCGTTTTGATTTAGTCAGTCAGGTAACAAGTAATATCAATTTTGAAAATTACTTTTTACTGAAAAGATGTCTCTACGCATCACAATCATTTTTACTTTGTTCAATGTCCCATTCTTTTGTTTTTGAAGGACGTAATAGGATGTCACTATTATATTCGCTACCTCAATTTTTTTACTTCAAAATTGCGATTCAAGGATAACGGAAGTATATACGTAGCGTGCATGAGGTTATTCTGAATTAAACAACTCGTTTGTTTAATGAAAAAAAAATCATACACAATAGTGTGCATGAAGTTAATTTTAGTTAAACTCATCGTATGTGGTCTTCCCTAACTCGAATAATACTGCGCCCTCTATCGGCACTATCGCTGGATGAGGTTAATATAGCAAAGCATAATATAACGACTGGATTATTCGGGTTAGGTCTTCCCTGGACCTAGTCCGAGATTCCTCTGCCGTCCGACGGCTTTTTTTCTGGGTTGCTGGAGCTGTGGGACGTTAGAGAGCTCTACATACGGAACACAGCGGATTTGCCCATGCAACTCTGCCTTGGCACATTTCCACGTTTCGTGGCTATCGGATTTTATTTTCTATCCGAAACCCTTATATAAATCACTTCACCAATCATTTTTCTATTCATTCATAACCATCTTACCTTCAGAAAGTCGTGTTACACTCCATTACTGCACGATTTTACCTTAGACCCTCTCATTTTGTCATTTCACTTTCATTTTCGAACATTTGTCACGTGACTTTGAGAAAACTACGATTACCGCTATTTATCATGGGAGATGATTTGCATATAAATAAACAAACAAATATTTTTATTGCCAATCATAGGTGCCTGTTAAGGCAGAACAGTTAACATAAAATTCAATACAGTTGATTACATTGGTTGGTCGGTTTGAAAAGCTCTCGAGAGCTTATGTTGTACTGTTATAAAATGTATCGACTTTAAATAAAACTTTTTGAATTTTAATTGGTAATGATTTTAACAGCAATAGTGAATTACAGATAACCATAAGAAAAAAAGATATGATCTTACCTTGTCTAAAAATGTTGATATGTCGCACGTGCGTGGGGCCTAATTTGATATATATAGCCAAATATGTACAATTTTGAGATAAAATTTCAGGAGTTACTTCCTTTCATATATATTATACATTTTAGCCAAATTTAGGTTAAAACTATTTACAAGTGTGATGTTTAGATGTTGAGGTGTTGTTCGAGAACAGATATTGGGATCTGCTCTCTGAAACTGTCTAGTGTAATGCATTGTACTGCAGCTACAGGTAGGAGGTTCAATTGTGCTATTGTTCTTGGAAAAAATGAGTATTTGTAAGAATCTTTAGTTGTTTGTATTAGTCTGTAAGAATAACTGTGTGGATATTGTCTTGTTCTTGGATCAGATTGAATAAGTAAATTTGTAAGGTATATGGCTACAAGGCGATGTATGATTTTGTAGAGAAAGATGATGTGTGTTCTTATTCACCTTTTTCTCTAAAGTTGGCCAATCGAGTGTTCGTAGCATTTCAGTAACTGAGCTGGTATTGTGGTATCTGTTACATGTGTACCTAGCTGCTGTGTGCTGGACCATCTCAAGTTGGTGTATTTTATAAGATATAAGAGTCTGACCTTGTTATGGTCTCGAATGAATCAGACATATTCTAATCCTAGAAAACGGCAAGGGACACTTTTGTCATTTTTAACAAAACCCATAATTAAGAAAAGTAAAGCTGATACCAAAGTTAGAAAACCTTATGACAGAAATGACACTCGCCAAATTAAAAATGGATGGTTCAAACAATTTGAATGGCTTCAGTTGGACAATGGCCCGGCTAGTGACTGTTCTATTTAATGTATTGTAAGTAAACTTATTCATTTGTTGATATTTGTTGGTTCTATGTTGAATAAAGTGTTACATAATTTCAAATGAGTGTTTGTTCATTTGTGTCGATTTCAGATGTGTGGCTAATCACATGCAAATGTGGCTAGGAAATAAAATGGTGATTAGTCACTTGGGCTATTGAAATTTTTTGTCTATACCGCTAACACAGAATGGAGACACTGCTCAAAGTTTTCGCGGAACCTTATACATTCACGTATGAATCTGGTTCCTAAATTGGAAGAAGAAGAAGGGAGTGTAACACCACTTTCTGAAGGTAAGATAGTTATGAACGAATAGAAAAATGATTGGCGAAGCGATTTATATAAGGGTTTCGGATAGAAAATAAAATCTGATAGCCACGAAACGTGGAAATGTGCCAAGGCAAAGTTGCATGGGCAAATCCGCTGTTTTCCGTATATAGAGCTCTCCGACGTCCCACGGCTCCAGCAAGTCTAAAAAAAAAACCCGTCGGACGGCAGAGGAATCTCGGACTAACCTGGACCCGCGTACAAGACAGCCGGCACCAAGACATTCCGGCACCCGTTGAAAAAGACAAATCGGCACCACATTTTCTTTCAAACAAACGTGATTCAGAGTTTTTGAAATTCGTCGGACCTATCGGACCTAGGGGGCGGAAAATCATGAGGTCCGCCAATAACATCGGTAATGCCGGTCCCCATGTCCGCCAAACATTTTTGAATGATGTGTTTACTTTTTTAATTGAAGTACGAAACGCAGGTCGTATTGTAAATACAGGAACAAGTTCGGTCAACTCGGAATTCGTAACTGCATTGAATACCGTTATACGTGATATTTTATCTGTTTTTGGTAAATATTATTGGCAACTGTAATGAAAATAAATATATTTGAATATACATTTTGATGCGCAAGATGATATTTTCGACTGAAAAGCCCCCAAAAAATTAATAAAATAAAAAAACACGACGTCCCTGATTTGTATCGTTCCATTCACCAAATCCGTTTCTATTTAGAATTGTGTTTACAGTTCCGACAACATGGCAATGTGTCGATCATAAGAATGTGGTCGTTCCTGAAGCATTACGACGGAGCTCAGCCGGGCAAACGTTGAGACTGCATAGGGAAATTGAACTGGAAATTGAGAGAGTCTATTGACTTTTAGAATACAGGGATTTAGCCAGGATTTTAAGACCATTAGTCACTTTTGCGGAACAGATTTTTTTTTTAAAATATGAATAAACAAGAATATAATGAGCTTAATCTTATAATCAGTTACGTTGCCTTATTGGTTAGTAATGGGGATTGAAAACCTCCTAGGATGGGAACATATTCTGCAAATTAACAACCAACTGATAAAACATAACATTGCCACTATTTTGATCTCAATACCACACAAATTGTAATACCCCCTCCCCCCCTTTTTAAATATTACTGTGCTTTGTTCTAATACCACACAAATTGTAAATACCCCCTCCCCCACCCTTTTTGAAATGTTACTGTGCTTTGGTCTAATACCACAACAATTGTAATAACTCATATTTGTGTAGTCTTCAGCAGAAAAAAAAATTCTGCCAGTTTCCCCAATGGTCAAATTGCAACAATTGGAATAAAAATACTGTAGTTATTTTTTTTAATTGCCGACACATGTCGGCTGTTTGTAAATAGTTCTATAAATAGAACGCAATTGTTACCCGGATGCTGATCAATATATAAAAAACTTATATGCGTCCTCGTGCAGTGCATTTCAATGAATTGAATGGCCATCCTTTGCATATAAATGAAATATAAATTATGAGAACTAAGATTTCATTTCACAGAAATGAGAATAAATACATCAAAATTTCGTTTGGTTAAATTAAAAGTAGCTTCGGTAGATTGTGAACTCCTGTTGATCGCGCCATTGTTATTTTTGGTATCTTATTTTTTGTTTTTAGTTTCTTCAAAGGCATGTATACACGTCCTTGGTTTCTTTAATCAAAGTTATGACTTTTCGAGAAAATCACTTTCAAAATACTTAATGGATATGATAGATTTCAATAAACACGATATCGACATTTTCCTAAATTTGGCAATCGTTGAGACGAATCGTGCAATGAATGACGATTACTATTAATTATATATTTTGACGGCAACTTTCCCTATGCGAAATTGCGCCCATATGACGATTACAAAAATATGTCCACTTTAAATACATACTGTGGCATTTTGAGTACATGTCATAACTATAAAAATGTTATTAACCTATCGTTGATTGAATTCTTTGACTTTGTCCAGGTGAGATAAAAAATTACGCAATCAAAACAAAAATTCTATAATCCGTTGATTGGTTTGTAACATGTAATAAAATTGTCATTGCAGTGACTAATTAGTTTTAATCAGCAAATGAAGAAGAATGGATTGTTACAAACATTTTTTTTACTCGTCACTTTCGAAAATCAATCGTCAATGACGAAAGTGACGAGCGCTAGCTAATACACTGGAATATTGTTATTGTAATCTCAATAAAAAATTTAAAAATTATGTTTTAAATCTGGTAAATTTTTCAAAGTTTGAGGGTATCCCAAGCTGGATTTGGCTACTCTTTTTTGGTGCATGGTTTCAACTTTTTGGTTTATTCTGGATGGTGACTGGTCTTCCTATTTTTAGGCCTCTACCAGTACTAATGAAGTTAAATACAGAAAGCGCTCTGCTATTAGACTAAAATAATAATAACGGTATGACATTGCTTGGCTTTAAAACAATTTTACATAAAAAATGTAGGTCCGGCAAAAATTCAGAGGGTCCAGCAGAAAATTCCTGGCTGCTGGATCCATGTCCAGCAAAAATGAAAACTAATTTCAAAAAGTCTGGTGATTACCTTTTTTAAATAAAATCAACAAAAGTTAAAAAAAAAAAAAAACATCAATGATCGTTTAAATGCAATCAAAACATAATTATAATGGAAATTTTTGTACAGCTTGAAAGAAATTGTTAGATCAGGTAAATAAAGCATTATATGCTTTATACAGAAAAATTGTTTTATCATTTTTAATATGTTTTTAGATGTATGAAACTCTACTGTACTTTTTTTTAATTTTACGTGAGAAAGTATACTACACCACAGAACCTATAGAGGCAGAACTACACCAGAGAAAATTGAGTCTACTATACTCCATGCTTGCGAGTGATAATTCAAAAATTAAAGAGATCATTAATAGACAGATCAGTGTAAACTATGACAACGAGGACATTTTCTTTTGTAACATCCGAGATATACTTATACTGTATGATCTACCATCTATAACAGACTTACAAGCAAATTTACCATCGAAAATCAGCTGGAAAAAACTTGTAAGAAAGGAGGTTTTATAAAATTCTGGTTGAAAAGACTCCAGAATGATGCCACTGCCAAGACTACTTTAAGAAAAACACAAGTGCAGATTTGTCTAATTGGGGTGACGATTTGTCTTGGTACCGAAATTTCTCACACAGGTGCCGATTTGTCCCGGTGCCGAAGTGTCTAGCATTCTGATTCCCTGGACCCTCCCCCTTTTTCCATCAACAATGAATGGCATGCCAAATTTCCTTTGATGTGGGAGAAATTCACCTGTACACTTTATCACTTCTATGAATGATAGGGGTAAATATATATGACTGAAGCCATTGAAGGCACTGTTTATCTGTTAAACAGCTGTTGATACATGTATCTTCATAATCTTGTCGTTTGTAGTTTGCGCTCAGCCGGAAATAATCATTGCAATGTACAATAAAAACGAATACGGATAAAAAATTCCGTGTTTTTATATCGCGAAACAAACGAAGACGGCAAAAATATTGACTTTTACAGTATTTTTTTCAAAACAAATCTCTTTATTGGTTAGAGTTCAATCGGGGGGGGGGGGGGGGGGGGAGTATGTGGTGTTCGTACGAACCCCTCGAATCCCCTCTGGCTACGGGTGTGCAAAGTTGTATTTATTGGTCAACATTTGGGACAAAGGAAAAATGACCACTTAGAACAAGTGACTGCAGATTAATATTAGCAGATTCAGATTATCAGTTATGATTCATATACTACTGTTACTGGAAGATAATTTACAGTAGTCCCACTCTTATATTGTCACCGAGCTGCAATGTGGGCCTTATAAGAGGAGTGGCCGCTCTTGAGGGGGCGACTTGGTAATATTTTATTATCTCTAAGCATCAGAAATCTGGCCTAATAAGAGGGGTAGTACTGTATTAGAAAACATGGCATTTGCTTTGTAATGCTACCATGTTATTGTAGCGATTCACATTTAATTAGTTAATTATTCAATACTTTGATAGCTTCATTAGGACAATCATGTATTGGCAACTCTTCGAAAGTCAATTACCGATGATTTTTTAAAATCCAGAATGGAAGCTAATCGTCTGTAAATTGGCACAATAAACTTTCTGTGTCTGCTGACTCATCATTTGATTTAACATAACACTCAAAGTAGAGATGAAAGTGCTGACTGATGATAAAAGAGGAAACCCTCTATACAGTGTCCAGAAACCATCATATTCTAGCTGTTTGGACCATGTTTCACACATTTTGTTTCTAAATATTTTGTTGAAAAAAGAGGAAATCAGCTGATCAGAGGAAAACTTTCATCTCTACTTAAAGCCAGTCAGGAGGGTTTTTTTTATTATGGCTGTTTTCAATTTAGCTAATACAAGGTGACCAGTAAGGTAGTTTTGAATGTAAATTAAACTTCCATATGAATACAGCCACAGTAGTGCCCTCATGTGCTTGTAAAGCTCACCTGGTAAAGAAGATTTCCCACCCCTTCCCCCACCATAACCTATGATAAATCCTAACCTCAACTCTTTATCAATACAATTTTACCAAAAGATATTTAAATTGTTACTCCATTGTAGACAATTTTAGATAAAATAATATTTATATGGTGTCATATATTTTATTTTGTGTACATCATGCTTTATTAACAGTCAAAGGGAGGCAACTCATTATATAAAGGCGATAGCTATATATTTACCACTACAATGGAATGTTTGGTATGAGGTGTGACAGTTGGAATTATATTAACCACCTCTAAAGTGTGTGAGGTTTGATTTCTACCAATGATTAAGTGTACTCCAATCCTACTTTAGACACTAATTTCTGGCTGTTTATTGTTTATTTCCAACTACTCCAGTTTCCTCTCCCAATAAAGCTGATTGCCATGATATAACTGAAATATTATAGTCTGACTAAGTCATAATCAGATCCAGGAGCTTGTACAAATGTTAGGTATACAGTTAACCCTGTGCATGCCATCACCTCTAATGAGCAGTCACCTGTATTAAAAGGTCACCTTTTTCTTGTCCTTTCATATAAAATTTCATATTAATTTAACTCTTTTAAGAAGTCACCTGACTTATAAGGCCGCCTCTCCTTCATCCCAAAGATAACCTCTTAATACAAGTTTGACTGTATTGTCATGAGTAATTGAAAGCAATTTGAGGTATTTGCATTCTAATTTCAAGACTTTTTATCTTGTACAGTGCAGCCTGTCTAATCCAAACCACCTTCAGATCAAGTTTTGTGTTCGGAATCAACATGAGTTTGAATTAACAAAGATTTCCTTCATTGTGACTTTATTTAAAGTTTGGTTTATACAGGATTCTGATTTAGTCAGGGTTCGGGTTAAGCAGGTTTATACAGAATTCTGATTTATTCAGTGTTCGGGTTAGACAGGTTTATACAGAATTCTGATTTATTCAGGGTTCGTGTTAGACAGTTTTATACAGAATTCTGATTTATTCAGGGTTCGGGTTAGACAGGTCTATACAGAATTCTGATTGATTAAGGGTTCGGGTTAGGCAGGTTTATACATAATTCTGATTTATTCAGGGTTCAGGTTAAACAGGTTATACAGAATTCTGAATTATTCAGGGTTCGGGTTAGACAGGTATATACAGAATTCTGATTTATTCAGGGTTCAGGTTAGACAGGTTTATACAGGATTCTGATTTATTAAGGGTTCGGGTTAGACAGGTTTATACAGAATTCTAATTTATTCAGGGTTCAGGTTTATACAGAATTCTGATTTATTCAGGGTTCATGTTAGACAGGTTAATACAGAATTCTGATTTATTCAGGTTTCAGGTTAGACAGGTTTATACAGAATTCTGATTTATTCAGGGTTCAGGTTAAACAGAATTCTGATTTATTCAGGGTTCGGGTTAGACAGGTCTATGCAGAATTCTGATTTATTCAGGGTTCAGGTTAGACGGGTTTATACAGGATTCTGATTTATTCAGGATTCGGGTTAGACAGGTTTATGCAGAATTCTGATTTATTCAGGGATCAGATTTATACAGAATTCTGATTTATTCAGGGTTCATGTTAGACAGGTTTCTACAGAATTCTGATTTATTCAAGGTTCAGGTTAGACAGGTTTATACAGAATTCTGATTTATTCAGGGTTCAGGTTAGACAGGTTTATACAGGATTCTGATTTATTAAGGGTTCGGGTTAGACAGGTTTATACAGAATTCTAATTTATTCAGGGTTCAGGTTTATACAGAATTCTGATTTATTCAGGGTTCATGTTAGACAGGTTAATACAGAATTCTGATTTATTCAGGTTTCAGGTTAGACAGGTTTATACAGAATTCTGATTTATTCAGGGTTCAGGTTAAACAGGATTCTGATTTATTCAGGGTTCGGGTTAGACAGGTCTATGCAGAATTCTGATTTATTCAGGGTTCAGGTTAGACGGGTTTATACAGGATTCTGATTTATTCAGGATTCGGGTTAGACAGGTTTATGCAGAATTCTGATTTATTCAGGGATCAGATTTATATAGAATTCTGATTTATTCAGGGTTCATGTTAGACAGGTTTCTACAGAATTCTGATTTATTCAAGGTTCAGGTTAGACAGGTTTATACAGAATTCTGATTTATTCAGGGTTCGGGTTAGACAGGTCTATACAGGATTCTGATTTATTCAGGGTTCAGGTTAGACAGGTTTATACAGGATTCTGATTTATTCAGGGTTCGGGTTAGACAAGTTTATACAGAATTCTAATTTATTCAGGGTTCAGGTTTATACAGAATTCTGATTTATTCAGGGTTCATATTAGACGGGTTTATACAGAATTCTGATTTATTCAGGGTTCAGGTTAGACAGTTTTATACAGGATTCTGATTTATTCAGGGTTCGGTTTAGATAGGTTTATACAGAATTCTGATTTATTCAGGGTTCAGGTTAAACAGGTTTATACAGAATTCTGATTTATTCAGGGTTCAGGTTAGACAGGTTTATACAGGATTCTGATTTATTCAGGGTTCGGGTTAGACAGGTTTAAACAGGATTCTGATTTATTCAGGGTTCAGGTTAGACAGGTTTATACAGAATTCTGATTTATTCAGGGTTCAGGTTAGACAGGTTTATACATAATTCTGATTTATTCAGGGTTCGGGTTAGACAGGTTCATACAGGATTCTGATTTATTCAGGGTTCGGGTTAGACAGGTCTATGCAGAATTCTGATTTATTCAGGGTTCGGGTTAGACAGGTTTATACAGAATTCTGATTTATTCAGGGTTCAGGTTAGACAGGTTTATACATAATTCTGATTTATTCAGGGTTCAGGTTAGACAGGTTTATACAGAATTCTGATTTATTCAGGGTTCGGGTTAGACAGGTTTATACATAATTCTGATTTATTCAGGGTTCGGGTTAGACAGGGTTATACAGAATTCTGATTTATTCAGGGTTCAGGTTAAACAGGTTTATACAGAATTCTGATTTATTCAGGGTTCGGGTTAGACAGGTTTATACAGAATTCTGATTTATTCAGGGTTCGGGTTAGACAGGGTTATACAGAATTCTGATTTATTCAGGGTTCAGGTTAAACAGGTTTATACAGAATTCTGATTCATTCAGGGTTCGGGTTAGACAGGTTTATTCAAAATTCTGATTTATTCAGGGTTCAGGTTAGACAGGTTTCATTGTATTTAAGGTAATATTGAGCCGTTCCGACACTTACTATCATTCTGTGTGACTTTTGTTGTTGGTGGAACACATCTAGCATGCATTATGCCACATCTGTGTGGCATCTCATCTTCATTAGGGTACTCGTTACAACTGTAGAAATCAATAGAGTGGACTGTCCTCAAATATAAAATCATACTGTCTAGAGCCTGTGAATAGAAATCAATAGAGTGGACTGTCCTCAAATATAAAATCATACTGTCTAGAGCCTGTGAATAGAAATCAATAGAGTGGACTGTCCTCAAATATAAAATCATACTGTCTAGAGCCTGTGAATAGAAATCAATAGAGTGGACTGTCCTCAAATATAAAATCATACTGTCTAGAGCCTGTGAATAGAAATCAATAGAGTGGACTGTCCTCAAATATAAAATCATACTGTCTAGAGCCTGTGAATAGAAAGCAATAGAGTGGACTGTCCTCAAATATAAAATCATACTGTCTAGAGCCTGTGAATAGAAATCAATAGAGTGGACTGTCCTCAAATATAAAATCATACTGTCTAGAGCCTGTGAATAGAAAGCAATAGAGTGGACTGTCCTCAAATATAAAATCATACTGTCTAGAGCCTGTGAATAGAAATCAATAGAGTGGACTGTCCTCAAATATAAAATCATACTGTCTAGAGCCTGTGAATAGAAATCAATAGAGTGGACTGTCCTCAAATATAAAATCATACTGTCTAGAGCCTGTGAATAGAAATCAATAGAGTGGACTGTCCTCAAATATAAAATCATACTGTCTAGAGCCTGTGAATAGAAATCAATAGAGTGGACTGTCCTCAAATATAAAATCATACTGTCTAGAGCCTGTGAATAGAAAGCAATAGAGTGGACTGTCCTCAAATATTAAATCATACTGTCTAGAGCCTGTGAATAGAAATCAATAGAGTGGACTGTCCTCAAATATAAAATCATACTGTCTAGAGCCTGTGAATAGAAAGCAATAGAGTGGACTGTTCTCAAATATAAAATCATACTGTCTAGAGCCTGTGAATAGAAATCAATAGAGTGGACTGTCCTCAAATATAAAATCATACTGTCTAGAGCCTGTGAATAGAAATAATAGTACTGAACTGCAGGGCCTTCTTAATAGCATTATAGATCCCCGCGCAAAGCAGTGTGCTTGGGCCCCTACTTACACAACCGCTCACAGGAATAAAAGTGTAAATGGTCGATAAAATTAAACATATATTTATTGTTATTGGTACTTCTAAGGGAACGACCATTTAACTTGAAAAGGGGGGGTTATGGTTTTTTCTAAAAAAATATTCTGATTCCCAATGTTGCTGAAAAAAATATTCTGATTTTGATGAAGGAAAAAAAAATAATCTGATTCAGAGTTTTTGTCATATAATCTAATGTTAAATTCTGGAAAAAAAATTCGCGTTTTTCACGACAAAATAAATATTCGAACTCTTGTGTTCGAAAAAAAATTTCTGAACGAAACAAAAAACCATTACGTTAACCCACTTGTATGAAGCCCGGGACAAGTAAAACTGGATTCAGACAAGTGAAAATTATGAAAGAATTTGTTTGAATAAATAGAAAAAT
Organism: Bathymodiolus brooksi; assembly: GCA_963680875.1. Classification (NCBI taxonomy): domain Eukaryota; kingdom Metazoa; phylum Mollusca; class Bivalvia; order Mytilida; family Modiolidae; genus Bathymodiolus; species Bathymodiolus brooksi. Next base: position 23,852,825 of record OY804583.1, on the reverse strand, counting down.
TTTCTAATTGTTCTTTTGCTAGCATATTTTATCACAAATTAATTTCCTAGTATTTTAGCACATTGTGGTACTATTCCTAAAAAATAAAAAGCAAAATGCACATGAAATCAGTAAAAATTAAATGGTTGATATTTTGTGAGATCAAATCTTTATAAATCATCAATTATTGACTATTAATACCAAGTAAAATACTTTGTTTTAACCATGATTTGTTTTTGCTGATTTCATGTTAAACATTTGGACTTTTCAACTACTTCAGTGCCGATATATCATGACAGTTTTGTTCTACTGGGTCGTGAAAAGGTCTATTATGGCTAGTTTACTTCCGGTCGTTACACATATGGAAAACCTATCATATTAATGCTAATTATTTGATAAACAAAATGAAATAATTAAATGGAAGTTTAATTGTGTATTCGACAGATTCATTCAGAACTCTATTGTCAAACAAGAGTATCTCTACCCCACATATATCAATATGATATGATACCCGCTTTATTCTAGATCAACACGCTTAATTGGATCTTTTTATTGCTACCACACTCGAACCCGCGGTCTACCGCACTCAAAGTGAGAACGAACCCGCGGTCTACCACACTCAAAGTGAGGACGAACCCGCGGTCTACAGCACTCAAAGTGAGAACGAACCTGCGGTCTACAGCACTCAAAGTTAGAACGAACCCACGATTTACCGCACTCAAAGTGAGAACGAACCCGCGGTTTACCGCACTAAAAGTGAGAGCGAATCCACAGTCTATCACACTCAAAGTGAGAACGAACCCGCGATCTGCCGTACTCAAAGTGAGAACGAACCCGCGGTCTACCGCACTCAAAGTGAGAACGAACCCGCGGTCTACCACATTCAAAGTGTAAAGCTACGATGTGTTGTGACGTGTACGTTTTTAGTAATTTGAGTCTATATGGGCAGTTGGCTCTGCGTGGTAGATTATGCTATAAATCATATACTATAGGAACCGGTGACATAGAGTGTTTTGGCTGGCTGGGTCCGAGCACATAATTATATATGTATATAGTCGGGCGAGGTCGGTCAGAACACCCTGTGTTATAAACCATGCATTACATTTACAGTATTTACACACTGGATAACCCTGACATTTTGATTTCATAGTGATAAAAAGATCCCTGTGATCTGGCTGTTACATTGTACCTAGACTTTGCATTTTACTGAGAAAAGCATATTTGTACGCAAAATGTACCGCACAGGTGGCATCAAACATGTTTTATAATATTTATATTTGGTTTATTGTATAATGTCGATGCTCGGGATGTTTGTATTCTATCAATCACAACAGTTCTTGCAAAACTTTCGGCTTAAGATTTAGTTTTCCTGGTATTTTGGGTAGTTGTGCCATCTCGGGGGACGACATTTATGCTTGGAAATTTTTCAGTTCGCCTTAAGTCGAGCTGGGAGAAGTCCACATGTGGGTGCCTGCCTTCGAAGATGGAAATTATTATAATTATTCGGACTATATATTTTGAATATAAACAAGTGCCATTCTATAAAGAATTATGAGAGACTATATAAATTTCAATAAATTAAAACTTTAAATCATGTCTATAAAACATTTCAGTTATGTAAAAACTTAACTATCAATCAAGAATATAAAAAACTATTTCTTCTACCTTAAATATTAAAAAGAAACCATCATAAAGAAAGATAATTAAAAAGTTGGCATGCGGTGAAATATTTCTCCAATTACGAATTATACCTCACAAAACGTCATTGTCATAATTTGGTCTTAATTTATGGTACAAGGATGTGCTTTGCAAAGTTTTGACCTTTTTATCTAAGACATCAGCATATCTGGCATGCATCCAGGATATGTACAATGAAAGATGAAAACAGGATTTACACAGACATCGTGTTCTTTGTATTCGATCTCGATCTACTTTATTAGGTTTAAATAAAATACCTTGTCTTTTGTATGAACAATTATTTATATACACGACTATATGGTTTAAAAGGAATATATTACTTGGCTCTATTAAAAGCTTGTCTTATTATTTGTTATGTTAATTTGTCAAGTACGCACATGTTTTTACCAAGAAGCTAATTGTATTGATTGATCAATTAAAAAGTTATATTTTTTTTATTAGAATTACCATGCAGAGTCAGTGTGTTTTAAATCGGTCATCCAATCAGGACGCTCATTATTCTTGTCCAAGATAAAAATACATCGCTAAGTAAATTTACCTGTGGTTTCAGAGTAGAAGATTTTTAGAAATCTAACATAAAATTTCCCCACTTCAACTCGTAAATTTACATAGAAATCGGAGATATTTCGTCATGAAACTTCACACATGGTTTTGTCTATCATATTTCTTGAAGACAAACATAAAATTGTATTGCATTTATTAATATTGTATGAGTATCAACAGTTTTTTCAACACCGTATCTGTTTCTCGATACAGCCGCCCGATTACAGTGACCCGTGACCCAGATTAGCAGATCTCAGCAGTTTTTTTCTGAATAAGGTTGTTTAATGATACATTGTATTTGATGAAAAGATACACATTTTAAGCCTAGTGATTTTTTTTTTTTAGTATTTTGAAGTGGTGGGATTAGAAATATATATAAAAAAACAATTAAATACATTTATGAAAAATAGCTAACAGTTTAATGTAGATTTTTAAGCTTGATTCCTTTGATAATAACATGGAAAGGAAGGAACTTAAAGAGGTTGTAGGAGATGGTGTAAGATGGGGGAAAATAGTTGATCAAAGTGAAAATAGTAATATTATTGATCTTTTAGTATACATGTACTTACTTGTCAAACTGAATATCTTGAATATATTTGTTTTGTTATTTCTTAGTTATCTGTTCAAACCTAGGAAATGGTAAAGAAAACAATAGGTAGTATTAACTGTCGGGGTCTTGCATCTGATAAAATAAAGTGACAAGATATATTTTTGAACTGCAGGCAAAATTATGATATAGCTTTGCTGGTTGACACGCATTGCAAGAAAGAACTAGAAGTCTACTGGAGGTCGGAATGGGGATACAAGGCAAGATTTCCCTCGCATACCACAAACAGTTGAGGAGTTGCTATTTTATTTAACAATTCTTTCCAGTTTAATATTTCAAAAGAAATTTATGATGATGCAGGAAACGTTATGATGTTGAGTATCAAGATTCGGGATTATTAATTGACTCTGGCAGTTATTTATGGTCCAAATAATGATTGTCCATTTTTTTTTTCAGTAAAATACAGTAAAATATTGAATCCCTTGGGAATTCATCTGTAATTATTAGTGGTGATTGGAATGTACCGCAAGATTATATGAAGGACTCTATAAACTATGTAAATAGAAACAATGAAAAGTCCCAAAAACAAATCCATCAAATGATGGAAGTTTTAGATTTAGTAGATACCTATAGGGAACTTCACCCTGAATCTAAAAGGTATTCCTGGAGGCCCACATAAAAAACAGGCAAGACTAGACTATTTTCTAACTTCGTCCGATTTTCAAGCTTTTATCACAGAAGCTGATATTGATGTTCCATATCGGTCAGATCACTCCCCAGTTTATATTGAACTAAATTTTTGTGAACATAGGCGTGGACAGGGAACATGGAAGTTTAACAACTCCATACTGTATGATAAGGAATATATAAACATTGTAAAAGAATGTATAAAAGATGTCATTATACAATATAAATGTGACGATTGTGAGAATTTATTTGAAGCTCGTTTTAATATTGACGACCAACTACTCTGGGAAACATACAAGTTAATAATTCGTGGTAGAACTATTTCTTACTCGTCTTTCAAAAAAAAGAAAGGGACAAAATGGAAAATGATCTTGAAAATACCTTGAAAAAATTACAATTGGGACACGAAAATAATATTGAGGAATTAAATAGGGTCAGAACTAAGAAACTAAGGGAGGATAAAATTAGGGGAATTATTATGAGAACGAAAGCAAAATGGAATGTGGAAGGGGAGAGAAGCAGTAAATATTTCTGTAACTTGGAAAAGAGATATTTTACTGCAAAAGCTATTCCTAAGTTAATTTTAGATAATGGCTTTGAAATTACAAACCAGGATGATATTCTGACACAACAACACATATTTTATGAATCCTTATATACCAGTAAAGGACTGTGGTTAGTGATAACCATTTCATATTTGTTGATGAAAATAATCCTTTTATTAAAAAATTGAACTTAGAAGAAAGTGAAGCTTTAGAGGGTGATTTAAAACCAGAAGAAATGCTTGTGGCACTGAAAAACATGAAAAATGGAAAGTCTCCAGGGCTCGACGGATTTACAACCGAGTTCTATAATTTTTTCTCGTCAGACTTAAAATATTTTGCTGTCAGATCCTTTAATCAAGCATATACCAGAGGTTACCTGTCTGTTTTCCAGAGACAAGGCGTCATTACATGTCTTCCAAAAGAAGGAAAGTCTAAATTTTACCTAACAAACTGGCGCCCTATATCATTACTAAATGTGGATTACAAAATTTGTACTTCTGCTATTACATTATGCTTTAAAAAGGTATTAACATATCTTATCTCTGATACCCAGATGGGTTTCATGAAAGGACGTTTCATTGGTGAGTGTACAAGACTGATATGTGACATCATTGAAAAATGTGATGAAAGTAATATTTCAGGTGCCTTGATACTACTGGATTTTGAAAAAGCCTTCGATTCAGTAGAGTGGAACTTTATTCGCAAATCTTTAGCATTTTTGGGGTTTGGTCCTTCGATAATTCATTGGTTCGAAGCATTTTATCATAATTCAGAAAGTTGTGTATTGAACAATGGGCATCTTTCAAAGCGTTGTAGAATAGAAAGGGGAACCGTCAAACTGACCCTTTATCCCCTTATTTATTTATTTTGTGAGTTGAACTACTCAGCGCTGCAATTAAATTTCACACTAATATAAATGGAATAAAAATTGATGATTCTGAGTTTTAATTAGTCAGTACGCTGACGACTCAACTCTGATACTGGAAGATGACACACTATCTTTGAATCATGATTTAGAGGTAGTTGAACTTTTCTCTACATGTTCTGGTTTGAGAGCAAACTTTGATACAACCCAAGCTGTATGGATTGGGGCGAGACGGGGCTGTGGAGAGGAACTTCAAACAAATAAACCCATCAAGTGAAATCATTCAGGTGCATTTAAATTACTGGGTATTCAATATTCTCTACATAAATCAGACAGATATATAGATAACTTTACTCAAAAGATAGAACAAATACAAAGCTAACTAGGTAATTGGTCTTTGAGAAATATATGATTGATTGGAAAAGTTACAGTCATCAAGACTTTGGCACTGCCTATACTGGTGCAATCTTTTACTGTTCAGCCAGATCCTCCAATACATATTGTCAAACAAATCCAAGATATTTTCTTTAATTTTCTCTGGAATAATAAAGTTGATAAAGTTAAACGTAATACTGTAATAGGTAATTATGAAGATGGTGGTCTAAAAATGCCCCATGTCCTGTAATTTGTTCATGCATTAAAAATTTCTTGGATTAAGAGAGTCTTGGATCCAGATAAGTATGCTCCATGGAAAGTACTATTAACAGATGTTTTGGAGGACCTCGGTCAGGACAAATTTTGGTAATATAGTCAGAGTGCAAAGTTTAATCCATTTTGGAAAAATGTTATTAATGTGTGGGCATCTGTTAAGGATGACCCTTCCACAGCCCCCGAGGAAATTTTGTCACAGCCAATTTGGTACAATGGGAGAATAAGGGTTGGTGGTCAACCGGTCTTTTTCTCACATTGGGCCAAATCGGGTATATTTTTTTTATTAATGATTTAATCAAAGAAGATGGAAGTCTTCTATCACTTACTGATTTAAAAAATAACTACAATATTAATATAATTTGCTTAGAGTATCATAGTATAATACTCTCGACCCCTCAAGAATTGAAATCAATTTTGCGAGACAATCAAATAGAGAAGCTAGATGAGATATGCAATAAACATATTTTGCTTTTGCATGTTAGCCAGAAAGTTGTAAAACCCTTCTATAAAATATTCATACAAAAGGTTTTTGAGAAACCTCTTAAGTTACAGAATAAGTGGATGACAGACTTAAATATCACTGAAGAAGAAAACTGGGACATAATATATCAACTTCCTTCTAAAAGTATATTAAGCACAAAACTTCAGTCATTTCAATATATTAAGTTAAACTTAAGAATGTTGTACACCAAAGCATGTTGCTGAAATGTGGTTTTTCCGAGACAGAATTATGTAGTTATTGTTTTGAAACAAAAGAATCCCTCATCCACTTGTTCTATGAATGTCGATTTGTTCGTTCTCTTTGGCTACAGTTTACTGAAAACCTGAGGTCCAAGTGTGGCATTAATATAAATATTACTCCAGTTGAATGTACACTTGGAGTTCTATTTGACCCAAACTGTGAGATCCTTAACACCTGTCTTATTATCATTCGTTACTACATATATGTTTGTAGAATAAAAAGAGAAATGATTAATTGGACAGGATGTTTGGAAACTCTTAATTATTATAGAAACATTGATCTTAAATCTGTATGCATTTGTACCACTAAACAGGCCCAAATTATTAAAAGGAAATGGGAATAGATGAAAAAACGTTTTCAGTCTGATGAGTAAGATATTTTTTTTCTTCTTTTTATTTTTGTATTAGATATAATATGCAAAAATAATGTGTACAAACATGTTTGCATAGTTACTGAAAATATTATGTCAAACTTACATTGCATTTGATCAAAATATAATTATATATGACAAAAAAAAACAAAAACAAAATTTCGGAGGAGATATTTTCTCTGTTCTAGAAATATATATTTTTCGTCCTTATTATTCACTATGATTCCACCTATGTCAATATTTTGGGCGGGGGTGTAATTACGTGTGCCTGTGTGGCTGGTAAGATAGGGTCGTCAGTAAATATTGTTAACTCGAGAACATCAGCCAATTTATACCAAACAGAAAGTTAAAAAAGGGTGGGGCGGATAATTCTGTACCAAGGGTGGGAGGAAAAGGGGTGGGGATATGTTCGTCAGAAAGTATTGTTAACTTAGGAAAATCAGCCATTTTATACCAATGATAGCAAGTTAAGCGATATATAGTACGCTTCTAGCATAAACATATGGTGTTTTCTATTTATTTTTTGGGGTGAAGAAAGGGGGGATTTATAGATATAATTTAATACATCGAAGCTTGATATTGAAAAAACCAGGACATGTCAAGGTTAAACAAGTATGCATAAAACGTGTTTTAAATCAAGATTGTTCAGTTAAACCGTTCACATGGAAAATTTCTTCATTGTATATTACAATTGAATTGTATATATATAGCTTGAAGTCGCCTGGCAGCTATCATGTTGATGTTCCTTCATACAAAGAAATGGTGATTGAATGTTAAAATTTAAACAATGTATTTTAGAAGTGAGATATTTAACACAAAACATCGTGACAATATATTGTTGACTCAATGACAGTCTTAAAAGGATTTAATTACGTCAGGGATTTTAACTGCCAAACAACTTTTTCAAAATTATTGTCTCAATTCTGAAAATTAAAAGACCATGATACAATGTTTTTGATTTCAAAATTTATTTTAAATTGAATATTATTTTTGTAATTTTAGAATAATGATGAGGTAATTCTATAAAAAGTGCTCTGAAATTTATATCAGAAACAATGCTCATATTTTGTACAGGTTCATTAGCAAAATGATTAATTTAAGTAGCAAGATTTGTCACACATACGGTCAGCCATTAAAATGTATTAGATATAATATGCTAAAGTAATGTGTACAAACATGTTTGTATAGTTACTGAAAATATCATGTCAAACTTGCATTGCTTTTGATCAAAATATAATTATATAGGACAAAAACAAAAACAAAAATCTCAGAGGAGATATTTTCTCTGTTCTAGAAATATATATGTTTCGTCCTTATTATTCACTATGATTCCACCTATGCCAATATTTTGGGCGGGGGTGTAATTACGTGTGCCTGTGTGGCTGGTAAGATAGGGTCGTCAGTAAATATTGTTAACTCAAGAACATCAGCCAGTTTATACCAATGATAACAAGTTAAGCTATATATAGTACGCTTCTAGCATAAATATATGGTGTTTTCTATTTATTTTTCAGGGAACAAGGAGAAATTTATAGATATAATTTACTACATCGAAACGTGATATTGTAAAAGCAAGGGCATGTCAAGGTTGGAAAACTATGTATTAAACGTGCTTTAAATCAAGATTTTCAGTTCAATCGTTCATATGGAACATTTCTTCATTGTATATTACAATTAAATTGTATATATATAGTTTGAAGTCGTCTAGCAACTATCGTGTTGATGTCCCTTCACACAAAGAAATGCTGATTGCTAGTTAATATTTACAATATTTGTTGGCTCAATGACATTTTTAAAATGATTTAATCAGGTCTGGGTTTTTAACTGCAAGACAACATTTGTTAAAAGCATTCTCTCAATTCTGAAAATTCAAAAACCATGATAAAATGAATTTGATATAAAAATTAATTTTCAACTGAATATTATTTTTGCAATTTTAGACTAATGATGAGGTAATTCTAAAAAACAAAGTGCTCTGAAATTTATTTAAGAAAACGTGCTCATATTTTGTACAGGTCCATTAGCAAAATGATATAATTTGAGAAACAAGATTTGTCACACATGTGGTCAACCACTAAAATGGGGCGGGGGGAGGGGGGGGTGCCATTGTAACATTTGTCTTATTACAACATGTCTAGGTCCTGGTCGTTGTGTGTTGTTTTTAAAAAAAAACACCTACCAGTTTGGTTAACCCTTGGGAGGGAGATTCGAGAAGGTATGAAAGCGTCATGATTCTTGCTATCTATAAATTCATCCCTTGGATTTGGGGGTGGTGCGTGGCAATGTTGTCTTGGAATCATTACACCTGACTTGCAGTTAGCACGTGGAAGGGATGGAATTGTCACATTCATAATATACTGCAAACATTTAGCAAGCTTATGTGGGATTAGATCGCTTTCTTGGAATTAGTGAATGTCTTTGTGGTCAAACTTTAGGTGGGAGTGGGTACGGAATAGTCAGACATGCACTGTTTATGTATATACATTTAACAACCTGACTTTATGCGTGGTGGTATGCTGCTTAACAAATCTAACAGCAAGACTGACATATGCCCCCCTCAATATTTCAGTTATATCGTGGCGGCCAGTTATTGGTGGAAGAAACCGGAGTGCCTGGTGAAAACCACTGAACTGTCGCAAGTCTCTGACAAGCTTCATCAAATACAAAGTAATGTTGTATGGAATATATCTCCCATGAACGGGGTTCGAACTCACAACTTTAGTGGTGATAGGCACATATTGCACAGGTAGTGGCAAATCCAATTACCATACGATCACGGCCACGACGGCCCCTACTATAATAACATTAAAAACTAGACTAACGTATGCCCTCTCCCCCTCCCCACACTTGAATATCGGGATTTAATGTGCAAAAATATTGATTTTTCCTCATACAGTTACTGTATCACTCGACACATTTGATGCCTCAAGTGTTCTACTGTACACATATATATATTTCATAAGACTTAACATTAAGCTTTATACTCTTTTTAGCAACACAAGCGAAGATGACAAGTTTCAAGTTTGTATGTAAAAAGCTCCCTAGAGAGATTTATAATGCTTTAAAGGGCATCCTTCTAGGCACTAGATAACACCAAAACAACACCAAGAAAAACTGTTCTACCTGTTTCTGGATATAACCGATATAATAGCCAGAACCAGTGTTCTGCCAGGCTCTGAATATAACTAATCTAACAGCAAGAACTACGGACCTTCCAGGCTCTGGATATAACAGTAAGAACTAGTGCTCTTCTGGGTTCTGGATATTACCAATATAACAACAAGAACTAGTGATCTTCTGGGTTCTGGATATAACTAATCTAGCAGCAAGAACTACTAATCTTCTGGGTTCTGGATATTATCAATATTACAACAAGAACTAGTGTTCTTCTGGGTTTGGGATATTACCAATCTAACAGCAAGAACTAGTGATCTTCTGGGTTCGGGATATTACCAATCTAACAGCAAGAACTAGTGATCTTCTGGGTTCTGGATATAACCAATATAACAGCAAGAACTACTCTTCTTTAATTGTTAGCGTGGTCTCAATGAGTTCGACACATCGTCGGTTTGAGTGCCGGTCGGGTCAAACCAAAGATTACAAACATGGTATTTCTCTGATAATTACACCTTATATAAGAATGCTGGATTCTGATTGGTTAATAGCCGTGATCATTTTTACAAATTCAGGCCTTGCATTGTGAATTTGCAGAACTTTTACTTCATGTAGGTGTATTTGCATAAGATTTAACTTTTTTTCATGGTATTTGCAAAATCGTATTTGCCGTTTTTACCCTTCAACGAGACTCTTGTAACAACATTTGTGAAACGTTATCAGTTGTGCATTTTATGTGACAATCGTTTTTGCCGTTTTTACCCTTCATCGAGACGCTTGTAACAAAATTTGTAAAACGTTATCAGTTGTGCGTTTAAAATAACATCATTTGGTAAAATTGAACAGATAGATCATGTTAGGTCCTGAAAACGACAAGCAAAAAGTATTATTTATTTAGCCAGTGTTCTAAATAATATTCGGTGTAATTAAACAGATATATCATGTTTGGGAGGGGTATTTGCGAAAAATACCAGTCTTGAGACTAAATTTCCCTCGCCATTCGGTTCGGAAAATGTTCGTCTCGAGACTGGTATTTTTCGCAAATACTCCTCTCAATCATGATATATCTGTATAAATTCACGCAACACTAAGAAAAAGAACAAAGATTGGTTGGCTCGGACTCCAAATAATGTGTCCGAGTGGAGTTCGCGACTGTTGTGTCGGTGACCTAATACTATAAAAATCCAACTATACGTGCTGGTCTAGTATAAAGCGGTCATCATCTTTATCATCGCATCAAAATGTAACTTGTTCTCGCCATGATATAGCTGGAAAAATGTTCACTTAGCCTTTAACAACAACCACTCACTCACTCAATTAGCATGAATCATCCCATATACATTGTAGAAAGCTACTACTCTTTTACCCCCCTCCCCCCCAAAAAAACAATTAAATAACAAATAATCTTATAAATCCCTAATAGTCATGTGATCAATATCGACGTGTGTCGACCCTATATATACTCTGTGGATGATAAGTATATTTATAGGGTCGACACATGTAAGTTGTTATTAACATAAGATTGTACGAATAAGATAAATTAAGGAAAAAGAGATGAAATAATAAAGAAATTATATTGACAATAAATGCAATGTTTGTAAACAGAAAGCTAAAACAAGGGTGGGGAAAAGGTCGGGGTGTTATTCCGTGCCACGAGTGCCTGTTTGGTTGGTAAGATAGGGTCGTCAGAGACCACAGAAACCGCTTCGTCCACATCATTTTTGGACTTATACCTCGAATTTGACGACAGTGGTCAAATCAGTACTAACATGTATGATAAACGGGACGACTTCAATTTTAAAATCATAAATTTTCCAAATATGTGCCGCAATATACCATCTTTTCCTGCATATGGTGTTTACATCTCGCAATTGATTCGCTATGCAAGGGCCAGTAGAAATTATTCTGAATTCCTGAAACGTCATCTTCATCTGAGAAACAGGTTACTGGACCAGGGCTATACAAAGATTCGCCTTATTCGATCTTTTAAAAAGTTTATATTCCGATACCAAGATCTTGTCGAAATATATTCCGTCTCTGCAGAAAAGATTATAAACGATGGATTTTCATATAGTGAAAATGTATAAAGATAAGGTGTCAACAAAAATGTCAAAAATATTTTTTTATCAATGTGTGACGTAAAAGTGTCTTTGACATTTACTTCACTGAGATTGGTGCTGCTTTGACAACTGGTTTTCCTGTTTTGTTCAAGTATTGTTATAAATACTGTTATAGTGGCAGCCGGAAACTTTGAGTCGTAATGAAAGGGGGAGGTTTGGCGCTTTACAATCTGATTCAACCCACCATTTCTTTAGAAATGCCTGTACCAAATCAAGGTCATTACGGTTTTCACAGTTTTCCGGTTATTGACTGATTTTGTCTGTTTATATACTTATGAGGTTTGACTTTCCCTTTGTAAGATTGTTCGGAGTTCGGTAATTTTGTTTTTACCCATATAGCTAACTTAGGAGAATCAGCCATTTTATACCAATGATAACAAGTTAAGCGATATATAGTACGCTTCTAGCATAAACATATGGTGTTTTCTATTTATTTTTTTTGGTTAAAAAGGGGGGATTTATAGATATAATTTAATACATCGAAACTTGATATTGTAAAAACCAGGACATGTCAAGGTTAAAAAAGTATGTATAAAACGTTTTTTAAATCAAGGTTTATTCAGTTAAGCCGTTCACATGGAACATTTCTTCATTGTATATTACAATTAAATTGTATATATATAGCTTGAAGTCGCCTAGCAGCTACGATGTAGATGTTACTTCATACAAAGAAATGGTGATTGAACGCTAAAATTTAAAAACTATTTTAGAAGTGAAATATTCAACACAAATCATCGTGATAATATAGTGTTGGCTCAATGACAGTCTTAAGATGATTTAATTACGTCAGGATTTTTAACTGCAAAACAACATTTTCAAATATTCTTCTCTCAATTCTGAAAATTCAAAGACCATGATGCAATCTTTTTGATTTCAAAATTTATTTTAAATTGAATATTATTTTTACAATTTTAGAATAATGATGAGGTAATTCTAAAAAAAAGTGCTCTGAAATTTATATCAGAAACACATGCTCATAGTTTGTACAGGTTCATTAGCAAAATGATTAATTTAAGTAACAAGATTTGTCACACATATGGTAACCATTAAAATGGAGCGGGGTGCCATTGTAACATATATCGTATTACAACATGTCTAGGTCCTGGGTGTGGTGTGTTGTTTTGAAATAAATACACCTATCTGTATGGGTAACCCTTGGGAGGAAGATCCGAGAAGGTATGAAAGTGTCACGAATCCTACTGTCTATATATTCAGCCCACGGATTTGGGGGTGGTGGGTTGCAATGTTGTCTTGGAATCATTACACATGACTTGCAGTTAACACGTGGAAGGGATGGAATTGTCACATTCATATTATACTGAAAACATTTAGCCAATTTGTGTGGGATAAGGGCGCTCTCTTGTGATTAGTGAACATGTCTTTATGGTCAAACTTTAGGAGGGAGTCGGTACGGAATAGTCAGACATGCACTGTTTATGTATATACATTTAATAACCTGACTTTATGCATGATGGTATGCTGCTTAATAAATCTAAGAGCAAGACTGACCTATGCCCCCTCAATATTTCAGCTATATCGTGGCGGTCAGTTTTATTGGTGGAAGAACCCGAGTGCCCGGTGAAAACAACTGATCTGTCGCAAATCACTGACAAACTTTATCAAATACTAAGTAATGTTGTATCAAGTACATCTCACCATGAACAGAATTCGAACTCACATCGTTAGTGGTGATAGGCACCGATTGCACAGGTAGTTGCAAATCCAACTACCATACGATCACGGTCACGATGGCCCCTTAAGAAAACTTATACTCAGCTATAATACCATTAAAAACATAGACTAACTTCCCCTCTGGATATATCAAATATAACAGCAATAACTACTGATCTCCGAGACAGTGGATATGATCGATATAACAGCAAGTCCTAGTGCTATTACGGGTTCTGGATATAACTAATCTAACAGCAAGATCTACAGATTGTCCAGGCTCTGGGTAGAACCAATCTAACAGCTAGAAATACCGATATCCCAGTCTCTGGATATATCCAATCCAACAGCAAGACCTACTGATATCCCAGTCTCTGGATATATCCAATCTAACAGCAAGAACTACTGATCTTCCTGTCTCTGGATATATCCAATCTAACAGCAAGAACTACTGATCTTCCTGTCTCTGGATATATCCAATCTAACAGCAAGAACTACTGATTTTCCTGTCTCTGGATATTACCAATCTAACAGAAAGAACTAGTGCTCTTCAGGGCTCTAGATATAATCAATCTAACAGCAAGAACTACTCTTCTTCCAAGTTTGAGATACCAAAGGGGTAAGTGTTAGCGTGGTCGCAATGAGTTCGACAGATCGTGGGTTCGAGTGCCGGTTGGGTCAAACCAGAGATTACAAAACTGGTAGTTGGTGCTTCTCTGATAATCACGCAACACTAAGGAAAAAGAACAAAGATTGGTTGGCTCGGAATCCGAATAATGTGTCCGAATGGAGCTCGTAGACTGTTGTTTCGGTGACCTAGTACTATACAAATCCAACTATGCATGGTGGTCTAGTACAAAGCGGTCATCATCTTTATTATCGCGTGAAAATGTGACCTGTTCTCGCATGATATAGCTGGAAAAATGCTTACTTAGCGTTTAATAACAACCATTTACTCACTCAATTAGCATGAATCATCCCATAAACATTGTAGAAAGCTAATAATATGTACCCCCCCCCCCAAAAAAAAATAAACAACCCCAAAATAAATAAAAAATAATCTTATAAATCCCTAATAGTCATGTGATCAATATCGACGTGTACCGACCATATATATACTCTGTGGATAATAAGAGCATATAGGGTCGACACATGAAGTTGTTGTTATTGAAAATAAATACAATGTTGGTAAAAAGAAAGCAAAAACAAGGGTGGGAGGAAAAGGGGTGGGGGAGGGAGTAATTCCGTACCAGGAGTGCCTGTGTGGTTGGTAAGATTGGGTCATCAGTAAGTAAATTCAGCAAGATTATACCAATGATAGCCAGTTAACCTGTATTAAGTGAGTCTCTTCTATAAATATTGGGTGATGTCTATTTATTTTTAGGATAAAAAAAGGGAGGTAAATTTATAAATGTACTTTAAATACATCGAAACTTGATATTGTAAACACCAGGGCATGTCAAGGTTGAACAAGTATGTACAAAATGTATTCTTAATCAAGATTGTGCAGCTAAGCCGTTCACGTGAAACAATTCTTCATTGTATATTGCAAATAAAATGTATATATATAGTTTGAAGTCGCCTAGCAGCTATCATGTTGATGTCCCTTCACACAAAGAAATGGTGCTTGTTAGTTAAAGTTTAAACACTATTTTAGAAGTGAGATATTTAATACAAAACATCGTGACAATATATTGTTCGGCTAAATCAGAGTCTTAATATGACTTAATCAGGGCAGGGTTTTTAACTGGAAAACAACATTTTCAAAAAGCCTTCTCTCAATTCTGAAAATAAAAAGGCCATGATACAATGTATTTGATTTCAAAATGTATTTTAAATTGAATACTATTTTTGAATTTTGGAAAGGTCTTTAATGAGGCAATTCTAAAATAAAAATTCTGAAATTTATATCAGAAAAAAATTCTCTTAATTTGTACAGGTTTGTTAACAAAGTGATTATTTTAAGTAACAATATTTGTCACGCCTACGATTAACCATTAAAATAACGAGTGGGTGTAACTGTAACATTTGTCTTATTACAACATGTCTAGATCCTATGTGGTCAACCCATGGGGATGGGTGTGTTGTGTTGGAATAAATCCACCTATCTCTATGGTTTATCCTTGACGGAGAGAAGGTGTGAGAGTGTCATGGACCTAATGTATTCAGCCTACGGATTTGGGGATATGGGTGGAATTGTTGTCCTGGAATAATTTCACATGACTTGCACTTAACAGTGGAATGGAGAATGGATGGAATAGTCACACACGTATACTGTAAGAATTTAGCCAACTTGCAGCTAGGGTTAGGGCACTCTCCTATAATTAATGAACGTGTCTATGTGGTCATACATTGTGATGGAGTGGGCACCGAAAGGTCACACATACACTGTTTTTGAATACAAGTACAAATGTATTTAAACGAACTGATCTTATTCTCTAATATAATACAACTAGACTGACGTATACCACACTCCCCACACAATACTTTAAAATAATACAACTAGACTAACGCATATCGGTACCACACTCCCCACACAATACTTTAATATCGGATGTTAATATACAAATAGTTATGTGTTACACGTGCTGTTATTATATGATACGATAGTTGATGCCCCCGCGAGTTCTAAAGTGTAGATATACTTAAATATATGTATTTCATTAAAACATAGCATTTCTCTACTAGAATGCATGACTATTAAAGATGACAAGCTTGTGTGTAAACAGCTAGCTGGAGAGAGTTATAATCCTTTCAAGGGCACCCTTCTAGGTACTGGATAACACCAAAACAACAGCATGAAGAACAGTTCTTCTTGTTTCTAGGTATAACCAATATAACAGCAAGAACTACTCATCTCCTAGGCTCTGGATACAAGAAAACAGCAGCAAGAACTACTGATCTCCTAGGCTCTGGATACAGGAAAACAACAGCAAGAACTACTGATCTCCTAGGCTCTGGATACAAGCAAAACAACAGCAAGAACTACTGATCTCCTAGACTATGGATACAAGAAAACAACAGCAAGAACTACTGATCTCCTAGGCTCTGGATACAAGAAAACAACAGCAAGAACTACTGATCTCCTAGGCTCTGGATACAAGCAAACAACAGCAAGAACTACTGATCTCCTAGACTCTGGATACAAGAAAACAACAGCAAGAACTACTGATCTCCTAGGCTCTGGATACAAGCAAAACAACAGCAAGAACTACTGATCTCCTAGGCTCTGGATACAAGAAAACAACAGCAAGAACTACTGATCTCCTAGGCTCTGGATACAAGCAAAACAACAGCAAGAACTACTGATCTCCTAGGCTCTGGATACAAGAAAACAACAGCAAGAACTACTGATCTCCTAGGCTCTGGATACAAGCAAGACAACAGCAAGAACTACTGATCTCCTAGGCTCTGGATACAAGCAAAACAACAGCAAGAACTACTGATCTCCTAGGCTCTAGATACAAGCTAAACAACAGCAAGAACTACTGATCTCCTAGGCTCTGGATACAAGAAAACAACAGCAAGAACTACTGATCTCCTAGACTCTGGATACAAGAAAACAACAGCAAGAACTACTGATCTCCTAGACTCTGGATACAAGCAAAACAACAGCAAGAACTACTGATCTCCTAGGCTCTGGATACAAGAAAACAATAGCAAGGACTACTGATCTCCTAGGCTCTGGATACAAGAAAACAACAGCAAGAACTACTGATCTCCTAGGCTCTGGATACAAGAAAACAACAGCAAGAACTACTGATCTCCTAGACTCTGGATACAAGAAAACAACAGCAAGAACTACTGATCTCCTAGGCTCTGGATACAAGCAAAACAACAGCTAGAACTACTGATCTTCTAGGCTCTGGATACAAGAAAACAACAGCAAGGACTACTGATCTCCTAGGCTCTGGATACAAGAAAACAACAGCAAGAACTACTGATCTTCTAGGCTCTGGATACAAGAAAACAACAGCAAGAACTACTGATCTCCTAGACTCTGGATACAAGAAAACAACAGCAAGAACTACTGATCTCCTAGGCTCTGGATACAAGCAAAACAACAGCAAGAACTACTGATCCCCTAGGCTCTGGATACAAGCAAAACAACAGCAAGAACTACTGATCTCCTAGACTCTGGATACAAGCAAAACAACAGCAAGAACTATTGATCTCCTAGGCTCTGGATACAAGCAAAACAACAGCAAGAACTACTGATCTCCTAGGCTCTGGATACAAGAAAACAACAGCAAGAACTACTGATCTCCTAGGCTCTGGATACAAGCAAGACAACAGCAAGAACTACTGATCTCCTAGGCTCTGGATACAAGCAAAACAACAGCAAGAACTACTGATCTCCTAGGCTCCAGATACAAGAAAACAACAGCAAGAACTACTGATCTCCTAGACTCTGGATACAAGAAAACAACAGCAAGAACTACTGATCTTCTAGACTCTGGATACAAGCAAAACAACAGCAAGAACTACTGATCTCCTAGGCTCTGGATACAAGAAAACAATAGCAAGGACTACTGATCTCCTAGGCTCTGGATACAAGAAAACAACAGCAAGAACTACTGATCTCCTAGGCTCTGAATACAAGAAAACAACAGCAAGAACTACTGATCTCCTAGACTCTGGATACAAGAAAACAACAGCAAGAACTACTGATCTCCTAGGCTCTGGATACAAGCAAAACAACAGCAAGAACTACTGATCTCCTAGGCTCTGGATACAAGCAAAACAACAGCAAGAACTACTGATCTCCTAGACTCTGGATACAAGCCAAACAACAGCAAGAACTACTGATCTCCTAGGTTCTGGATACAAGCAAAACAACAGCAAGGACTACTGATCTCCTAGGCTCTGGATACAAGAAAACAACAGCAAGAACTACTGATCTCCTAGGCTCTGGATACAAGCAAAACAACAGCAAGAACTACTGATCTCCTAGACTCTGGATACAAGCAAAACAACAGCAAGAACTACTGATCTCATAGGCTCTGGATAAAAGAAAACAACAGCAAGGACTACTGATCTCCTAGGCTCTGGATACAAGAAAACAACAGCAAGAACTACTGATCTTCTAGGCTCTGGATACAAGAAAACAACAGCAAGAACTACTGATCTCCTAGACTCTGGATACAAGAAAACAACAGCAAGAACTACTGATCTCCTAGGCTCTGGATACAAGCAAAACAACAGCAAGAACTACTGATCCCCTAGGCTCTGGATACAAGCAAAACAACAGCAAGAACTACTGATCTCCTGGACTCTGGATACAAGTAAAACAACAGCAAGAACTACTGATCTCCTAGGTTCTGGATACAAGCCAAACAACAGCAAGGACTACTGATCTCCTAGGCTCTGGATACAAGCAAAACAACAGCAAGAACTACTGATCTCCTAGGCTCTGGATACAAGCAAAACAACAGCAAGAACTACTGATCTCCTAGGCTCTGGATACAAGCAAAACAACAGCAAGAACTACTGATCTCTTAGGCTCTGGATACAAGCAAAACAACAGCAAGAACAACTGATCTCCTAGGCTCTGGATACAAGCAAAACAACAGCAAGGACGACTCTTCTATACAACACAACAACAATAGACACTTCTCTTATATGCTCTGGATATATTCCAAAGAACAACATATGCCAATGCTCTGCTCTGTATATAACCAATACAACAATAACTCTTTTCTATTGATATTTCCAATACTACACCAATAACCACTCGTTTTTCTGGCTCTTGATATACGGTAACTACAATAAAGCAACATTCATTACAGCTCTCTTTTAGTTGTACAGTAATTCTGTTGCGATCTACTTAATGGTCGACTCGAATAGACAATAAGATGCTCGGTTCCATGCGGCAATTGTGACAAAACTGCGCCGACACCTAGACCACTGGCGTCTGTGTCTAAAACAAACTGATCATGTGTGGCTGGTAACTTTAAAACTGGAGCCATTATAAGAGCCTCTTTTAATGTATATAATGCTATCTGGCAATTCTGATTCCAGACAAACTTTGCCTTTTTCTGCTTGAGCTTATTCAAAGATGCCGGAAAAATTCTCATTAAATTTTCTAAAATATCCACAGAAGCCAAGGTAACTTTTTACTTCAGTTTTTGATTTTGGTTCTGGCCAATCTCTAACGTCGACAATTTTATCCGGGTCGCATTCAACCCCTTCTTCGGACAGAACATGGCGGAGGTATGTAATCTTAGTTTGAAATAAGAAGCATTTGTTGGCCTTTAATTTCAGGTTTGCGATTTTTAATCTCTCGAAAATCTCTTTATGGTTTTGAAGCGCAGTATCGAAATCTACTCCGAAAATGATAATGTCGTCAAGGTAACAAAGGCATTTTTTCCAATTCAAGTTTTCCAACACATTTTCTATCAATCTGTCGAAAGATGCACTAGAATTGGATAACACCATGGGCATAACCCGAAATTCGAATAACCCACGGTGAGTAGCAAAAGCAGTTTTATACTGATCCCTAGTGTCCCTTTTGATCTGTCAATAACCAGTCTGCAAATCAATAATATGGTACCAACGAGAACCCGCTAAAGCATTGAAAGCGTCATCCAGTTTAGGGAGAGGGTAAGCATCTTTAGTGGTTATAGAATTTATTTTCCTGAAATCTACACAATCTTAGCAAGATTGTATGAATCCGTCCTTTAACATTTTATCCAGCTCTTTATCAATAACTTCTTTCTTAGCAAGTTGGGTTCTACGCGCTGGGAGTTTTATAACATTATGGTTCCCTGTGTCTATCTTATGGGTCACTAAATCTGTTTGACCTAAAGGCTTGTCAGGTTCAGCAAAAACACATGAACATTATTTAACTAAATCAATCAAATGTTCCCTTTCTTGCAAAGTCAACCCATCAGAGATCTTGTCTATCAGAGGCTGCAAATGTTCGGGAAGAACACTGAGATTAGGGGTTGTACTATCCCCCTGCACATCATCCATGACGTCAACACTACTTAATACACCTATAACACTGTCCGGACCTAACTTCACTCCCTTCTGAGTAACATTTGACAAATAAAACGAGCACTTTTCCTCATCTTTAACATTAACTAATGCTTTTGCCAATAAAGGTCCTTTACTTTGCATGTACCTTGTACTTTCAACTAACCCAAAATCAACTTTAAGCTTGCCATCTACATAACCTTCAACAAACATTTCACTGGCAGCGGGTATTGATACCTTCTCAGAAAGTCTGATTTTAGCGCAAGTTTCATTTCTACCCTTACTGAGTTTAATGTTTTGCTCATTAAGTTTCATCAACGATTTCCCGCCATGTATTTCCGCGTTTTGGACTTCAAGGAAATCCATGCAGAGAATTCCTGCTAGGTCATCAATCTTGGCCACGATCAATTCTTGTTCAAGAGAAAACTTCCCTAATTTCATCTTAGCTTTTATTTTCACTTTAATTTTCAACTCGGTACCGTCAGCTGTATGTACAGTAGTTTTCGTTTCTGTGAGTAATTCGTTCCGATTAGGAACTTTCGAGAAAAAAAAGGTTCCGATAGAATACTAACCGGGGAACCAGTATCGACTAATAACCTACAATCAAAACCCTCAATCAAAGCATCTACGTTTAAGCAAGTTCCAGACAACATACGAAGATACACCGTACTTTTGCTATTTCACCATTAACTATTCCTAACACTTCTGTGTTGATATCTATTTCTTTCTGTACACTCTCATCTGTTACTTTCACTATTTCACCATTAACTATCCCTAACACTTCTGTATTGATATCTATTTCTTTGTTTACTCTCTCATCTGTTACTTTTACTATTTCTTGACAATTATGACATCGGACTTCTCGTGGACCACTGAATTTCTTGGAGGGGCATATTGACTTTGTAAATAGTTAGGCCTAATAGTAGTCATCTGACTACGATTCATATCCTTTCATTTCTCTTGTTTAAAGAATTTTTCTAACTTTTCATCGAACATTTTCGAAATTTCATTTAAAGTTAAATGTTACATGTTATCTTTTCTTTCATTTGAATCTTTACATTTCATAGTCTGTACTGAAAATGTGCTTTCTTCTAATGCCATATATGCCAACATAACCAAGTGACAAAATCTGAGGGAAATCAATGATAATTAACCATAACCAAAATGACCAACTGACAAAGTCCGAGGGAAATCAATAACAAATTAACCATAACCAACATGACCAAGTGACAAAGTCTGAGGGAAATCAATGATAATTTCCCATAACCAACATGACAACGTGACAAAGTCCGAGGGAAATCAATGATAATTAACCATAACCAAAATGACCAAGTGACAAAGTCCGAGGGAAATCAATGATAATTAACCATAACCAACATAACCAAGTGACAAAGTCTGAGGGAAATCAATGATAATTAACCATAACCAACATGACCAAGTGACAAAATCTGAGGGAAATCAATGATAATTAACCATAACCAACATATCCAAGTGACAAAATCTGAGGGAAATCAATGATAATTAACCATAACCAACATAACCAAGTGACAAAGTCTGAGGGAAATCAATGATAATTAACCATAACCAAAATGACCAAGTGACCAAGTCCGAGGGAAATCAATGATAATTAACCATAACCAACATAACCAAGCGACAAAGTCTGAGGGAAATCAATGATAATTAACCATAACCAAAATGACCAAGTGACAAAGTCTGAGGGAAATCAATGATAATTAACCATAACCAACATATCCAAGTGACAAAGTCTGAGGGAAATCAATGATAATTAACTATAACCAACATGACCAAGCGACAAAGTCTGAGGGAAATCAATGATAATTAACCATAACCAACATAACCAAGTGACAAAGTCTGAGGGAAATCAATGATAATTTCCCTTAACCAACATTACCAAGTGACAAAGTCTGAGGGAAATCAATGATAATTAACCATAACCAACATGACCAAGTGACAAAATCTGAGGGAAATCAATGATAATTAACAATAACCAACATGACCAAGTGACAAAGTCTGAGGGAAATCAATGATAATGTCCCCACGGTCGTCCCATAACCAACACGACCAAGTGGCAAAATCTGAGGGAAATCAATGATAATTAACCATAACCAACATGACCAAGTGACAAAGTCTGAGGGAAATCAATGATAATTTCCCCACGGTCGTCCCATAACAAACACAACCAAGTGACAAAGTCTGAGGGAAATCAATGATAATTTCCCCACGGTCGGCCTATAACCAACATGACCTAGTGACAAAATCTGAGGGAAATCAATGATAATTTCCCATTGCAAATATGCAATCTCAATTCTCAAACATTTCTAAAACGTGCTTACGATCCCGGTTAAGATGTTCTTTAACCATTTAACCGCATGGTTAAAACAACACCGTAAAAAAAAACTCAACCGCACAAAAAAAGTTTAAAACCAGGTTAATGGTTCAGAATAATTTCCCATAACCTGACAGACAAAAGAGAATGTAATACATTAAAACAAACTTAATGAAACGTGTTTTGTTTCAGCTGACCATAGCTAAATCCATGCTGTTGTGGTAAGACAGGGTCTCTACAGCCAGTATTGTTAATGTGTGGAAATCAAAAAGTTTATTCCAATGGTAACTAGTAAGGCAATATTATGTGAGGATCTAGTACAAATATTACCCGACATTTATTATTTTTGGAGAGGCGGGGGAGGTTGTGAAAAAAAAATTTGAATGAAGCGTCTAGTGATATGGCTGACCATAGTTAGATTCATGTCTGTTTGGAAAGATCGGGTCTGTTCATCTAGTATGGTTAATTTGGTGCTATGCAATCAGTGCCTACCACCACTGATGTTGTGAGTTCGAATCCCGAGGTGTACAACATTATGTGATAAAATTTGTCAGGTCGGTGGTTTTCTCCACGTACTCTGGTTTCCTCCACCAATAAAACTGACCGTCACGATATAACTTACATATATTTTTTCTTTCTTTTTTAATAATACTCTTAAATTTTAATTCAAAAGTTTCTACAAAGGCAAATATTAGTCTTCCTGGTGGCCAATGCATGTTTATTAACCGATAGATTTGCACTTATTGTTAACATCAAAGCCAGAAGAAGACCCATCGATAAACTATACTTGTTGACACAAATGATTGCACAATTTGTTCAGATCCGTAAATAAACATGGCCGCCACAGGCAATTCCTGTTTCTGATTGGTCGATTTCTAAAAAATCTTCTAATCTCAAACCGCTTGGCCAAATGAACCGACACTTGGTATGAAGCCTTTACGGAAGGTACTCTTTAAAAATGCTCATTTTATTCCAGCACATTTACAAACATGACCGCCACATGCAATTCTTGCTTCTGATTGGTCGATTTCTAAAAAATATTTTCCTCTGAAACCGCTTGGCCAAATGAGCCGAATCTTTGTAGGAAGTAGCTATGGAAGGCCCTCTATAAAGATTGCACATTTCATCCTGATCCGTTAACAAACATGGCTGCCACAGGCAATTCTTTTTTCTGATTTTTTTAAAATTCTCCTCCTCTGAAACCGCTTGGCCAAATAAACCGAAACTTGGTAGGAAGCATCTATGAAAAGTCCTCTATAAAATTGGTCATATCGTCCCGATCCGTTGACAAACACGGCTGCCACAGGCAATTCTTGTTGCTGATTGGTCGATATAAAAAATCTTCTCCTCTGAAACCGCTTGGTGAAATGAACCGGAACTTGGTAGGAAGCATCTATGGAAGGTCCTCTATCAAATTGGTTCTAATTGTCCTGATTCGTTAACAAACATGGCCGCCACAGGCAATTCTTGTTTCTGATTGGTCAATTTATAAAAAAAAAAAATCTCTGAAACCGCTTGGCCAAATGAACTAAAACTTGGTACGAATCATCTATGGTAGATCCTATATAAAGATTGGTCATTTCGTCCTGATCTGTTAACAAACATAGTCACCATAGGAAATTATTTTTTCTTGTTATTTCTAAAATATCTTCTCCTCTGAAACCGAGTATCTAAATGAATCAAAATTTGGTTGGAACCACCTATGGAAGGTTCGGTATAAAGTTTTCTCAAAGCAGATTGAAAGGTGAGCGACACAGGCTCAGCCCATTGAGCCTCTAGTTTATTATCAAATTTGAATAACATTTTTTTGCAAATTTTATTGCAGGATAAATACATTATTGGTGTATTGACGATAATTTCACAGTAAAGTGACAAACTGTGTAAGAAACATGACCATAAATAAACTGTTCTTTAAAAAAAAAAAAAAAAGAAAAAATGATAAATTCAAAGATACACATATAAGGTATATGTTCTCCGATGGAAATCGCACAGAAATTCCTCAATTTTTATAAACAGACCATTAAACTGCCGTCCCTGTATTGGGGGACGGACACTAGAAATATGGGATGAAGACAACTTTGCTATTCATTTGTATGAAAATGTATTAAAAAATACCTATAATTTTGGTTTGTTTTAGAAATTCATTAAAAAAATATAAGTTTAATCAATTTCTGATATATAACTTTAAAATTCCTTTTCAGTAAAACAAACATTTTATGTCAATGAACAAATAAGTAGAATTGTTAGAAAAAATACTTGAATGAAAATCATTGCAATTTTAGAATTATTACATCGTCTGTGCCCCTAGGTTTGTAACATTTCAATCTATTTCTGCCGAATTGAGGGAAGGACGTTTGTTTATATATTGCTTGTCAGTTGAAAACCTGCCATAATTAAATAATTGTAAGACTGTCAATAAGACAAATAATATATTGTAACAATATTATGTATCAGATATCTCACTTCTAAAATATTGTTTCATTTGTAATCAATAAGCATTATTTATGTATGTGCATGAATGTACATGAACGTTGCTTAGCTACAAAAAGCAATGCAATTAAAGAAGATATTTCCGTCTTTTGTTATAATATACAAGTAACAAATGTTCCACGTCAACGATTTAACTGATCAAACTTGATAAACTACACATTTTATTGTTTGTCCTTTAAATTACGGTTTCTGATTACCCTTCAAACGTTTTATATAAATACTTTTTTGACATTGACATGTCCTGGTTTAGAATATATTTAATTCAAGGTTTGATTTTATTCGATACTATTTGTTTACCCCCCCCCCCCCCCCCCCCCAATAAAAAAACAACCAAAAAGAGGGTACCTATAAAGTGCGACCCGAAATAGAAACGAAACGAAACGAAATCAACGAAAACGAAACGAAACGAAACGAGACGAAATGAAAACGAAATGAAACGAAACCAACGAAAGCAAAACGAAATCAATTAAAACAAAACGAAATAGGGTACTACTAAACTGAGAAACGAAAACGAAACGAAACGAAACAAACCAAACGAAATGAAGTTGGCAGACATATAATAGATCATCTGCAAGAGGAATTATACCTCTGTAAATTATTTTCCCATCGCGGTTTGTGATCGTCAATAACTTGTTTTACATTCGAACTAGTATAGCAGTATATAGATGAAAATTGTGTGGCTCTTAAGTAAAAAGAAATAAAGAAACCTGCCAGGCACTGCTTTGAAAGTTACGGAAGTGATATTAAAACATAAGATTACGACCTATGCATGTTTATACAGATCCGCAATTAGGTAACATTTTTTTCAATTCTGTTAAGTTAATCAGTATGTCAACTAATTCTAGTAGATATTGAAAGAAAATAGAATTGAATAGTCGATCATCAGAAAACGGACGCAGTAGCGTCTAAGGTGTTAAATAATTAAATGCTTATTTTGCTAGGGATAACCTGCTTTCGCTGTTGGCAATGCAAGTTATTCAGTAGGATTTCCCAGTGCACAAATACCTGCAGATATGATGTTTTCAAGAACTTGACTTGGAAAATGCTAAGTCCGGGTTTTAGGGTATAATTTCGACAATTAGCTACTTTCATAATATTCGGAAATAGTTTGGAAGTTATTATAAATTTTCTTGTGATATTTTTTTGATTTGGGGCTATAAACGCAGAATTCCAAGTCATGTTCAAAAGAAAGTAACTGACAAAAGAGTTGTGCACTCTTGATTTATATAATAGATCTACGGAGTGATGACTCTAACCTAGGTTTGACTTGTCCCTGGGTAGTTTTTTCTGACAGCAGTTGTCCTCTCTCTAGGAAGTCACTGTATTGGACACAAACTCTAGCGTAGAGGAACAACTTTGAATGTAGACATCACACGCCGATGACGCGGGTATATTACTACCAAGAAAGGGAAAATTCACTACTGGAAGGTTAAAACCATATATTTTTGCCTCCCCTCAAGAATTGGAGAAAGTTATTGTCCCCTCTTGTCCTGGTCTTCCTGTTCCGCCACCTATGTTCCAATGTATTTTGGATGGTCACGTGAAGCCTGATTGAAAATCGGATGTGATTTCGTAGAAAAGATACGCTCAGGTCAATCCATAATACGGTCAGAGACATATGAAACCATGTATCTGATAAAGTCTAGGTAAAGCATTTTAACTTTTTCACAGCTACTGATCATGAAGCTACATTTGCAGTAGCAAAGCAGACTGACATTTATAGTCTACTAGATTGCTAAAAGACTATACGTTTCAACCAATCTACTCAAGCGCGGATCCAGAAAATTTTAAAAGGGAGGGAGGTTCCACTCAAGAAGGAGGTCCAGAATAAAAAATAACCGATTTCAGTCTAATTTTCGACACTGATATACGTAATTGTTCAGTTTCCGAAAAAAAAGGAGGTTCCAACCCCTAGATCCCCCCTCCTCTTCTGGATCCGCCAACGCTAACATTTTAAAGAATTTTATATATATTTACTATATTTACTGTATTGATGCATGACTTTTGTTGACCTTTTTGAATTTTGCAACAGAAAAGCATCCCAGTGTAGATCTATAAATAACCGAACTAACCACTCAATATTTCGTTGATTTTTACCCCTTTATTGATTGTTTTTGATCTTTTATGCTTTGTTTGACATATTTCGTTTCGTTTTGTGATACTTCATTTCGTTTCGTTTCGTTTCCTCATTTTTCGTTTCGTCTCGTTGTATTTCGTTTCGTTTTCGTTTCTCAGTTTAGTAGTACCCAGAAAATGGAAGGAAACAAATTAAAAGACAAAACGAAATAAAAAAATGAAAAAAAATGATAATTCGATTTTTTAAATGCAATAATTTTGATTAATTATAGCCCATCTTGCATGTATGTCCGTTACAGTACTCCTCACGTACATTACCCGCAACTCAATTCAAGCCAGGTTTTCTTGTCGACAAACTTTCAGAAGTTCAAATGTCATATTTTTATTTGCGTTTGTGTGTGTGTCAGATATTTATGAATTATAAAGTTTCTGGGGTGGGCATATAGAAAGAAAAGGGGGGGATATGAGGGGTCTGACCCCAAAATCCCGAACTTAAAAACTTGAAACCCCGAATTTCTTAATTAGAAAAAATGCAATTCCGACTTCCCGAAATTTGAATGAGGAATTCCTGGATCCTGAATTCCCGAGCTTAATATGGCCCGATCCCGGAGTCCCGGAAAAAAGATCCTAACCCACATCCTTTTCTAGCCGGGGGTGTAAATTTATGAAACACGAATAACCTGAGGAAAAGGGGTCTCTCAGGAAGGTTTATATGAATCTGTTTCTAGCACAAATTGTTCACGTCAGGTGACCCAGTGGTCAATGTATTGGATCAACAACTAGCTTTAAAAAATGCTGCAATATGCAAAATCCACCCTTTACGACCGCAAACAAAATGTAGTCAAAGTATAGGCCGGTCATCGTAATTCATATGTAGGTTGTTACACTGTTCTGTGCAATAACTTCAGTTCAATTTAACGCATATCCATGAAACTTAAACGCAGTGATACTATAGGTACAAAATAAAGGCTATAGCATTGAAAAAAGAGGTGTTGGTCCCTTTTGTTTAAGAACTAGAGGCTCTCAGGAGTCTGTAGTCGCTCAACTAGTTTTCAATTTGACATCTAAAGTTGATGGAAGTGTTACACATAATTTTGAAAGTGGGACATCCAAAGATCATTTCAACTCAAATTTCTGAGCAAAAGATTTTGATGTGATTTTTATCTCATAATATTCCTAAACGGAATAAACTGGCTGAAAAATCTCACATAAAAACCCTGAATATAGGTTAAACTACTCATTGCCATGTAGCTGCAGTTAAAATTTGAGTTCATTTTGATTTGTAACAAAGCAGAAATTGACAACAAAAGAAATTTCTATTTTTAGTAACAGCAGCCAACTTGAATGGAGGGCGGGTCTGAATTTTGAAAGCGACCCACCCAAGGACCATCCCTGCCAGGTTAATTTGGTTCAGGGGTTTCAGAGGAGAAGATTTAAATGTGAAAGTTTACGACGTACGACGTACGACGGACGGACGGACGGACGACGAACGCCAAGTAAGGGCAAAAGCTCACCTGGCCTTTGACCAGGTGAGCTAAAAACGAGCAAAACGACAAACACGGTATTTTCATAGATTGGGATATTGAGGGTTCATTTGTCGTTTGATTTTATTACGTTTTTCGTTTGTCAATATGACGGAACTATTAACGACTGTCATACAAGTGGGAGGTTTGACGCGTCGTAAAACCTGGCTTAACTCACCATTTGCTTGGGAAATGCCTGTACCAAGTTGGGAATATGATAGTTGTTTTCTAGTTTCATATTTTGTCATGTCTTAGGATTAGAGAATTTAAATGTACCGATTGTTTTTATACTTGGTAACGTTTTAGGGTTAGACTAGTGGCATCTGCCTATCTGCTATCAGAACCCATCATTTTCCTGGGAAAATGCCTGTACCAAGTCAGCAATGTGTTGTTTTTCAGTTGTTCCGTTGATTGAAAACTCAGATAGTTGAACTTCTTATCGGTTTTGTCTGTTTTTGTGCACTTTACCTTTTGAATGTGCCTTGGAGAATGGTACCGTTGTTATTACCTTTATTCGGTAGTGTGCCAACAGATCTGGTGCAATGTCTTACCGTTGTTCTTTCCTAGATATACAGGGGTCAAAAAGACCCAACACTATAAACTTTTTATTTCAGAACATATTGTCCTATTTTGAAGAACTGAAAAAAAAAAAAACAACAACAACAAAACAGAACGTACAGTGAGCCCCCTCCTTACAGAAGAACTTCTGGAAAAATTAATGCTTGCAAAAAGTAGACATAAGAATATCTGAAAGTTTTATTGAAATCCATTCTGTTGTTCGGGGTTCGGTAATTTTGTTATTACCCTTATTTAGGAAGAGTTATGGATAACGCAACAGTATCCTTTCTCTATTGTAGTCTTGTATGACAATTACATAGCCTTAAATGAGAAGAAATTTTAGCAAGAACTGTTAAAATGGAAAAACAAAAATAGAAGGTGCACAATGCCATTTGGTACTAAAGAATTCATGAAATTAATGAACCTTGCCATATGGCATTAAAGATTTCCTGTAAGATTCATTCAATTCCATCAAGTTGTTAAGGAGGAATTGCATAGGCAGTGAAAGAAGTACTCATGGACAAACGGACAAATACTATAGCGGGGGGGGGGGGGGGGGGGTAAAATTATGTGCCGTATCAAATTTTATTTATACCGAAGTTTTTTATTGAAGAGGGAGGGTGATTTGGTTTTTTTTGTTTATGAAAAGGGATCAAAGGGAAAAAAAGGTACTTTTACAAGATATGTAAATTTTCTTATTTTATTATTAAAGTTAATTTTCGATAGGATTTTTATACCTCCGCCAAAAAAAGATTGGGGTTTATATGACTTCTGCTGTCCGTTCGGTACGTTTGTCCGTCCGGTCGTCACACTTTTTCGTCTGTCCGACACACTTTTAAATTTAACTACTGTACTTCTGTTTTTTTATTTTAATTCCTCTCCTTTAAACAGACTTGACGTTGCTCTTATGGTTCCCAAATTTAAAAGAAGCTACCAAGTCAAAAGGACAGACTCCCGCTGAATTAATGCACAGCATTCTTGTTCAATGGTGACAAATCCTGTCCTTTCCTGATGAAAGACAGACATGTGTGGGAAATAGTCTAGCATCGTAATTGTGAAAATAGGTTTGATTTCTTTTAGCCCCCTATTATTTTTTCTTCTATTTTCTATTTCGTTTTATTTTCGTTGATTTCGTTTTGCTTTCACTGGTTTCGTTTTATTTCGTTTTCATTTCGTTAATTTGGTTTCTTTTCGTTTTTGTTGATTTCGTTTCGTTTCGTTTCTATTTTGAAGCAAAAAAAGGTGTCGAAATTCTACTTTCACTTTGGGCAGCAAAAAAGTGTCCTCCCTTCTTCTTTTAACACGTACCTGGTGATGTGAAAATATAACTGCGAGCCCCTGTTCTTTTTGCAATTGAAAGCATCCGTTTTTGCCCTGGCTACCCCACTGTATATTTAAGTTCAAGCACATACATTTATGATTAAAACTTAGATGAATAAATTAAGGCACCGAGAGGCTCACAAGATCTGGAATTGCTCGCCTGGGTTAATTTCATGAGAAATTGTCAGAAATTTCAATCGATGCTTTTGCTGTCATATTTGTGGACACATTTGTAACTAAGTTGCATCGTTTGTGCATGATTTGACAGGCAACATCTTTGTCAAATTTAATATTTAATATTATATTGCCGCCACAGGCAATTCTTATTTCTGATTAGTCGATTTCTAAAAAAATCTTCTCATCTGACACCGCTTGGCCAAATGATCCAACACTTGGTAGGAAGCATCTATGGAAGGTCCTCTTTAAAGAATGCCCATTTTGTTCAAGTATTGTTATAAATACTGTTATAGTGACAGCGGAAAGTTTGAGCCGTAATGAAAACAGGAGGTTTGGCACTTTAAAATCTGATTCAACCCACCATTTCTTTAGAATTGCCTGTACCAAGTCAGGGTCATTACGGTTTTCACAGTTTTCCGGTTGTTGACTGATTTTGTCTGTTTATATAGCTATGAGTTTTGACTTTCCCTTTATAAGATTGTTCGGAGTTCGGGAATTTTGTTATTACCTTTATTTGTTCCATATATGCTTCCTAACGTGTTTCGGTACATTTAGCCAAGCGGTTTCAGAGAAGATTTAAGCAAATCGACCAGTCAGAAACAAGAATTGCTTGTGGTGGCCATCTTTGTTAACAGATCGGGAGGAAACTGAAATCTTTATAGAGGACCTTCCATAGATGCTTCCTACCAAATTTCAGTGCATTTGGCAAAGCGGTTTCAGAAGAGAATATTTTTTTTAATCGACCAATCAGCAATAAGAATTGCCTGTGGTAGCCATGTCTGTTAACGAATCAGCACGATATGAGCAATTTTTATAGAGGATTTTCCATAGATGTTCCTACCAAGTTTCGGTTTATTTGGCCAAGTGGTTTCAGAGGAGACGAATGTTTTTAAATTGATCAATCAGAAACAAGAATTGCCTGTGGTGGCCATGCTTGTTTACAGATCGGGACGAAATGTGCACTCTTTATTGAGGGCCTTCCTTAAATACCTCCTACAAACTGTCGATTTATTTGGCCAAGCGGTTTCAGAGGAGATCTTTTAGTAATTGACCAATTAGTAACAAGAATTGTCTGTGACGGTCATGTTTGTAAATGTCTCGGAAGAAAATGAGCATTCCTTAAAGAGTACATTCCATAGATGCTTCGTACCAAGTGTCAGTTCATTTGGCCAAGCGGCTTCAGATGAAAAGATTTTAGATTTTTTTAGAAATCATCAATCATAAAAAAGAATTGCCTGTGGCGACCATGTTTATTAGCAGATCTGAACAAATTGTGCAATCGTTATAGAGGACCTTCCATAGATGCTTCCTACCAAGTTTCGGTTCATTTGGCCAAACTGTTTCAGAGGAGATTTTTCTTAAATCGGCCAATCAGAAACAAGAATTGCTTATGGTGGCCATTTTTGTTAACAGATCGGCACGAAATGTGCAATCTTTATAGAGACCTGCCATAGTTAGCTGCTTCTTATCAAGTTTCGGTACATTTGGCCAAGCGGTTTCAGAGAAGATTTTTAAAAATTGACCAATCAGAAACAAGAAGTGTGGTGGCCGTTTGCTTACGGATCGGGACAAAATGTGCACTCTTTATAGATGAACTTCCATAGCTACAAAGTGTCGGTTTATTTGGCCAAGCGGTTTCAGAGGAAACATTTTTTTAGAAATTGACCAATCAGATACAAGAATATTGCATGTGGCAGTCATGTTTGTAAATGTCTTGGATCAAAATGAGCATTCTTTAAAGAGGGCCTTCCATAGATGCTTCCTACCAAGTGTCGGTTCATTTCGTCAAGCGGTTTCAGGTGAGATTTTTTTAGAAATCAACCAATCAGAAACAGGAATTGCCTGTGGTGGCCATGTTTATTAACGGATCTGAACAAATTGTGCAATCTTTATAGAGGACCTTCCATAGATGCTTCCTACCAACTATTGGTTCATTTGACCAAGCTGTTTCAGAGAAGATATTTTTTAAATCAACCAATCAGAAACAAGAATTGCCTGTGGCGCCCATGTTTGTTAACGGATCGGTACGAAATGCGCAATCTTGTTTCTGATTGATCTTCTATAAAGATTGCACATTTCGTGCCGATCCGCTTTAAAGGAGAAGATTAAAATGTGAAAAGTTAATGGACGATGGACGATCGGATGCCAAGTGATGGCAAAAGCTCACTTTGCCTTTGGCAAGGTGAGCTAAAAAATATTGACAAAAAATAACCCAATTGCAGGATAAATATATAAAACGTCAAGGATCACAAAAGTAGAGGCAAGGGCCCGGGTTGCTCAATGAGCTTTTAGGCAGTTGGATTACCTAACAACTCGTACAAGCCTATTACCAATATGGCGTGTGTTCGCTCCCGGCTTTGTAAATTACAAAAATGGGTGCACACTACTCGCAACCGCAAGTGATAAAGTTTACCAGTTCCTTTCCCATTGTCTGTGGTTCTCTCCGGCTTCTTCCACCACTAAAACTGGTCACCATGATATAGCATTTGGTTCATTGGTTTGTGAGAAAAAGATTGAAATGTGATAGGTTTATAGACGACTGACGAAAAGTGATGACAACAGCTCATTTGGACGCTTTATTCAAATTCAGTTATAATGTATAATATGGTGGACACTTTTATTGGTGTTTAACACCACTTTCAAAAATAGGCCAGCCTTCAATAGCTTGTCATTTATCACGTACGACATGGTGACCATTTTTATTGGTGTTTAAGGTCCCTTTCAACAATGCGCCAGGTATAACGAATAACATAGTGAACAGTTTTATTGGTGTTGAACACCACTTTCAACAATATGTTAGTTATAGCGTACAACATGGTGACTAGTTTTATTGATGTTGAATGCCACTTTCAACAATATGTTAGTTATAGCGTAAAACATGGTGACCAGTTTTATTGGTGTTTAACGACATTTTCAACAATGTGTCAGGTATAACGTACATGGTGACCAGTTTTATTGGTGTTCAACGACACTTTCAACAATGTGTCAGGTATAACGTATAACATGGTGGCCAGTTTTATTGGTATTAACGCCACTGTCTATTTCAGCTATGATGTATAACTGTTCAATTTTATTGGTGTTCAACGACACTTTCAACATTGTGACAAACTGACAAATCTACATGTATACAGGTGTATAGTGGGATTTTTTTTATTGTTCTCAATATTTATTTTTATTCAACATTTAAGCCACACCAAATAAATTTCAGATTTTTCTTCATAAATATGGTAACTTTCTTTCAAGAATATGAACTTAGGATGAAATTTTCATTGTTTTCAGAATAAAAATCAACTAAAAAAGTCACTCCAACAGCTTAATATAATGATTCACAGAAGATGGATATCTGGGTGGAAGTGAATCTGTGCAGGTTGTGTTTTTGCATTGTTTATATCTACATCACATTGAACTTCCATTTAATATCAAGAGGGGGTTGGGAATCCCATTCACTGGTAAGAGCGTTGTGGTCGTGATCACAAGGTAGCTGGATTTACAACTACGAGTGCAATCAATGCCTATCATCACTAAAGTTGAGAGGTCAAATCCTGTTCATGGCGAGGTGTACTTGATACAACAATATGTGATAAAGTTTGTCAGTTACTTGCAACAGGTCTGTGGTTTTCTCCACCAATAAAACTGAACACAACGACACAACTGAAATATTGTTGAAAGTGGCATTAAACACCATTTACCAACCAACCCATTCACTGGCTTAAACACTGTCACATGTTTGTGCCCATGGAGGAAACTAGAGTATACATCCGACACCTAGTAACTGTTTTATCAACTTCACCTTCTGTCTAACAGTTTTATTTGTGGAGGAAACTAGAGTATACATCTGACAACTAGTAACTGTTTTATCAACTTCACCTTCTGTCTAACAGTTTTATTTGTGGAGGAAACTAGAGTATACATCTGACAACTAGTAACTGTTTTATCAACTTCACCTTCTGTCTAACAGTTTTATTTGTGGAGGAAACTAGAGTATACATCTGACAACTAGTTACCGCTTCATCAAGTTCACCTTCTGTCTAACAGTTGTATTTGTGGAGGAATCTAGAGTATACATCTGACAACTAGCTATATATATAGTAACTGTTTTATTTGTGGAGGAAACTAGAGTATACATATGACAACTAGTAACTGCTTTATCAACTTCACCTTCTGTCTAACTGGAATCAAACTTACAAAATGTAGTGTCATTTTTTTACTGGTTCCTCCAATTTGTTTTTATTCAATCTTATAACATTTTAAGGCCATACCAAATAAAATTGAGACGTTTCATCATTAAAATGGAAACTTTCTTTAAGAATATGAACAATAAAATTACATTTTCATTGTTCTCAGAAAAAAAAATCAAATAAAAAGTCGCCCTGTAAGTTTGAAATAATGATTCATAAACTATGACATAAGGGACCGACCATTTAACTTGCAGGGGGGTGGGGGGTTATGGTTTTTTGTTTCGTTTAGAATTTTTTCTTCGGACAACACGATAGCTAGAATATTAATTTTTTTGTCGCGCGCAAAGCACAATTTTTTTTCCAGAATTTAACATTAGGTTATATGACAAAAACTCTGAATCACTTTATTTTTTTTTCCTCCACCAAAATCAGAATATTTTTTTCAGCAACATTGGGAATCAGAATATTGTTTTTAGAAAAAAAACATACCCCCCCACTGCAAGTTAAATGGTCCGTCCCTAATCAGATGTACATTTTGTATATCTGGGTAGAAGCGAATCAGTGTTTTTTTGTATTGTTTATATCTGTATCGCATTGAACATCCATTCATCAAGGGGGGGGGGGGGATCCCATTCACTGGTAGGGGCATCATTGTCGTGATCATGATCATTTGGTAGTTGGATTTACAACAACATGTGCAATCAGTGTCTAACCCCGTTCGTGGACAAGTGTACTCGATTCAACATTATGTGATAAAGTTTGTCAGTTACTTGCGACAGGCCAGTGATTTTCTCAGGTTCTCTCCACCGATAAAACTGACCGCCACGACATAACTGAAATATTGTTGAAAGTGGCGCTAAACACCGTCACATTTTTTGTGCCCATCTCAAGACCTGGATTTTCTCCATCATCACTGTTTAAGCTTTCTGTTCATAATTGGTGTGTAATAAAAGTTTAAACTTAAGATACAAGTGTAAAATATAATAAATTATAAATAGTATTTAGTTGTTTATATCTCCGTTTATTATATTCTTATGATGTTTTTACAATACTTTTGGAATCTGTTGAAGTAAACAAATGCACATCTCCCCACTTCTGAATTTGGGGATCAAAACATCAAACCAATTTTTTTTCTTATAAAAAATGAAACACAAATAAATATAAATAATATATATAATGACATCTTTTACAGGTATATCAATTCATACACTTTTAATGTCCAGATTTATCATACATCATCATTTAAAAAGATAAAAATGTCAGATCTCCAAATAAATCGTACAATAAATTATCTGAAAATGTCATTTGTCTATACCTGTGTACATACACAATATGATACTACCAGGATACATGTACAAACTTATTTAAAAAATAAAATTGCCAGGTCTTCAAATATATCAAAGATCATCAAACAATCTTATTTTGTCATCTGTTTTATTACATTATTATACAACTTTTTTTAAAAATAAAAATGTCAGCTGTCCAAATTATTATACAACTCCTTTACAACATCAGGTGTCTAAAGTAAATTATTATAAAATTTCAATTAGAAAATAAAAATGTCAGCTGTCCAAATTATTATAAAATCACATTTTAAAAAGAAAAATGTTAGCTATCAAATTATTATTCAATTCATTGAAATAAAATGTCAGTTTCTAAATTATTATAAAGCTCCATTTAATTTAAAACAAGAACTATCTTGATATCAAAAATCATCAAACAATCTTATTTTGTCAAATGTTTAAATTATTATACAACTTCTTTTAAAAATAAAAATGTCAACTGTCCAAATTATTATAGAACTCCATTAAAACATAAAAATGTCGGGTGTCTAAAGTAAATTATTATAAAACTTCATTTAGAAAATAAAAATGTCAGTTGTCCAAATTATATTATACAACTTCTTTTAAAAAATAAAAATGTCAGCCATCTATGATCTAAATTATTATAAAACCACATTTTAAAATGAAAAATGTTAGCTGTCAATTTATCATATAATCTCATTGAAATAAAATGTCAGTTTCTAAATTATTATAAAGCTCCATTTAATTTAAAAAAAAATAAAAATGGCAGATGTCAAAAAGAAAAATGTCAGCTGTCAAATGTAAATAATAAAACTTGATTCATTAAAGATGATTTACTTTGTGTATTGTTGCTCCCGACTGTTTATAACAACCCACCCATAATTGTCCCTTCATGTCAATGTCAAGTGAGAAAGGATATTTAATCCCTGTGTCCTCCATTACTTTACATGTCAATATATCTCCTTGTTCAGATAAAACATGGAGGGAATGTGTACTAAGGTCACACACAATAATGTATCCTGCTGTTGTTGTTACTACATCATAAGGATTAAATTGTGTAGTAACATTTATCTTAGAATGTCGTGTATATGTCCACCTTAAACCCCCCTCCCACCCTACAACCACCACCCTCCCAGTATAATCTGATGTCCTGTCAACAACAACTATGTCTTTGTTATTATTTGTTGTGATTCTGTGTGGTAAAGTAAACAGTCTGTGTTTGTTACTGTCATATTGATAAGTATGTTGTTGTTTACCATCCATACCAAAGAAAAGTAGTGCCCTTGTACTTTTGTCTGTAGGTGTGTAGTCATTACCAGGTTCTATGACACCTACTATAATATAATTGTCACTAGTCACGTGGATTCCCCGGGTAAACAAGGGCGACACTGAGAAGAATGGTTTTATTTTTCCTAACTTTGTCAAGAGTTTTATATCTGAACTGTTATCAACAGACAGAAGTATGTCATTGTTTGATGTCAATGTCATGTCATTGATAACACAAGAAATCTGCTTTGTGGTTGTAATGTTGTCATTGTCAATGTTTATTTGTCTTATGACTTGTTTATTTAAATCATTAACCCATGTTGATTTGTCATCAACAGTAATTATGTTGTAGATACCTGATAAATCTGTAGTGTATGAATTAACAACCTCTAAATCAATTTTCTGAAGTGATCCAAATAAGTTTGGTATATCATTGACTGTTTCTTTCCCAGGAATAAAATATTTAATTTCAGAAAGAATTGGATTAAAATTCAAGTCCGACATCATTTTCTTAGATTTTGTAGCTGTTGTAAATATTGTACTTCCTTGGATAGATTTCAAAGCTGCCATGATTTCATCTTGGTGGAGTATAATTGTTTGTTCGGCTTGGTCGGCCTGTCTCTTCATGTCACAGAATGTCTTTTTAACAGTTTTTCTTTCCAGTTCTATTTCATTTTGCAGTTTTTGAGAATGTTTAGTGATTCTATCTATTAACGTTTTTTCTCTTTTTTTAATTGTTGTTATTGTTTCATCACACAAAGACTCGTAATCAGTTTCACTGATTTGGAATTCTTCAACTTTTGCCCGACAAAGAGTTAAATCTTTACTATATCTCGCCTCCGCTCCTTTAAGATCATCCAATTTTTCCGAGAGAATTTTTTCTACGGGTTCAAAGTTGTGTTTGTTGTGTTTAGATAAAATACAATCTGCACACACAAGATGATCACAGGTTCTACAGAACAGACATGTCATTTTTGTCGTATGTTCTGTACACGGGATATTGTCCGTTATTATTTTCGGTTGTACATCTTGAAATGGTGATTTAATATCAATAATCTGGTGCCGAATGTTCGTTTGTACATTCAGGTGAATATCCTTACATCTGTCGCAGATGAACTTATTGCACTCAACGCATCTCCACTTAATTTTTATATCAGTTTTACAGAGATCACAAAGTTTTGGATTTTGTGCTCTTTTAATGGAGCTTGAAAACGCCATTTGTTATACACAGTTTAATTGTGTACACTTAAGTCCTCACATCGTGTCGGCAACAACTTTTTATACAATGGAAGAGTTTATTTACTTTCACGGGTGGTAGTTTTTGGAAACTTGATATTAATTGTAAATTCTGACCTATTAATGTTACAATCTCTAACTTAGAATGGGGGTACATCTTGTGTAAAGTGGTGAAATATTTTAAAAATAATTTATATTTTTTATATTGTGATGTTTTCTTCTGATTTGTATTAATTTTGTTGACCCGGTTTTAAATAGACTAATCCAAGCTAAATCTGCCTGGGTCTATACGGGGAATTCCCTTAGCCTGGTGATTGTGATTTATCGAAAATGAAAAAAATAAATATTGCATAATCATTATCAATATCTCTATCAATATATTTAAAGATGTTAAAATATCAGTCGTTCCAATATTAAACTTATAAATGTAGCAACATACATACATGCCAACCCTTATTGTTCCAAAAGCGGTAGAGGAGGGGGGGGCTGGACATTTTTTTGACGAATAGATGCAAAATGGTGCACTCTGAGAGCATTTGGGGTTGAACAACTACCATACAGCTTCTGTCATCTTATATCACAATATATGTCTGTAGTTCTTGTTTTGTTTCTCGGTGACGTACTTTCTGTGTTTGTGTTTTCGTAAATCCGGATTAGTCTACGGTTTTTTTGATTGATACCTCGGTTTTCATAATAAAAAGAATCTCAATATGTGTACCAACTTAATTTTTTTATTAATTGAAAAGGATAATTCAAACATCAATATTTAACTGTCAAATCAATTCATGTTTAATGATTGAGAGCTTCATATGTTGCCGATTTGGCTCTTTTAAGAAGGATGGATTCCATTCGTGGCATTCTGTCTTTTTAAACACATTGATTTTAGTGGTAAGAAGTCCACAGAGAGTGTTCCTAATACCGTGTACATCACTGTATACACTGGTAGCTGATTCTTCATATCGGTGGTAAGTTGTTTTTTAACCATACTGAAGAGGGTCTCACAGTAGGCATTACTGTGCGAATGAGATCGACATGCTTAGCTAATCTACATAATGTAGGATACATCAGATTTTGAGTAGCTGGGTCCTTAAGCTTTTGCATTGATGACCAAAATAGGTCGATACGGTCACCAATCTCATACTAGGGATTAACGTGGATTCCATTGATTGGTACTCACAAAATTCAGCACACATGCAATGCCTCCCTACTCTCAGGTTGAATAATTTGTTCAGGGAGTGCAGAGCAACGATTGCTGGGATACTGTTTTCCTGTTTAAAAAAGGGTCTATCAAAACAGGGCATGTTTAATGATAGCATCATTCAGTGGGAATTTATTTTTAATGTACGTCAGACAACCAACATAGAACGATCTCACCTCTTTCCTAAATATTGACACTCCGCTAGTACCCTCCATGTTGTTTTTTTGTATGCACTGTATAGCAGAAAACCCTATGAAAAGTTCCTTATCCGATTTTTGGATTTCAGAATTTTCCAAGTCCACTGTGACAGCCAAACAATCATCAACTATTGCAGTGGGTATTTACACCCTTTCTAGATGCTTTTATGAATGGATAAGATGACGTCCATGACTTTTTAAAAGAGGTGTCATACCGTGGCGTTGTTTTTTTTTCTTTTCTGGTGTATTAGACATGATTTCATTCATTTGAAGTTCAAAAATTAGCGGATAGACAACTTTTTCAAATAACAGAGAAAAGAACGTTTTCATTGATTTAACTACTTCACACTTAACCAATGGAAATAACTCTTACAAAGTTTGTCATCTATGCATCGTAATTTTAAATGGGACTTCATGTTTATTTTTAGGTCGGCAAAAATATTTTGTACAGATTGTCATGATTTTTAATGTAAATTTTTTTTAGCAGTAATGTTTACAAAACCGGTAGAATATTATTCAAAATCGGTAGGCGGTAGAACAGATTAAAAATCGGTAGTCTACCGCGTAAATCGGTAGGGTTGGCAAGTACGCAACATAAACAGAGTTGTAGCCCGTGGTCAGGATATTGGAAGCGAAACGGGGGGGGGGGGGCGAAAGTTGGGGACAAGTGGGAGTGGGACGGATAGATATAGTTCTAATAATAAAACCCTAAATGCTCGCTTACTCGCAAAGGTTATAACGGGATGCCATTACACGTAATGGAGCAGCCGCCGAGATTTTTTGCGCTCGCTTACAGACCTTCTGACGCCTGCATTTATCAATAATAAGACATAACCTTTCCTTTTGTCCATTATTATAAAAAGTTTTTATCACCTACCAGTATTTTAGAATGTAATTCCCACAAAATAAAAACTTCTCTTTGAAAATTTTGAATTTCGTCATTTCCGGCCTCACTATTTGGATGTCGATACCATATTTGGCGATTTAGGCGTGAATGTTTACCAATCGTAACTATTCGGCCATTCTCGCTACCCTGCAAATAACAGGGTAGCGAGAATGGCCGAGTAGTTACGATTGGAATGTTTACATCAGCTTGTAATAAGAAATACCATATGTAGAAAAGCTCCGCCTTCCGTAGTTTCCGGTTATGGAAAACGATCGATAAATTTGAACAAGGTTGTTGCTAACTTTGAAAAGCATATATTTCTCAGCCAAACCGATTTAACAAGGACTGGGATCATCACTAATTGTTATAATGAAATGTTTTTTTTGCTCCATTGTGACGAATGGGACCGCGTTGTAGCTCTGCCGAGACACAAGTTTGCCACAGGAGCTACATTATTGCAGCTAGGATAGATAGTGTGTGTGTGCTTTACGTGTCTGTATTGTTTGTCTTCGTTCTGTGTCTTGTGTACTCAATCTTGTCAGTCCATTCACAGTCACCAGAAGAGTCTATTAAGAAAATAATAATTTACTATAGATGACCATCATTTTTCGAAGTTTTTCTTATTTTTTTCCCTAATTTTTGAAACTTCAAGTGTCTGTGGTTCATTCTTGATTTGCACTTCGGTTTTATCACAGGCACCTGGGTCCAGGATTTTTTTTTATTAAAATAAGTTATCTAGAGTGTATGTTTAATCTTAGAACCCCCTGGCATGTTTTATTACTATCTTAGGCCATATTAACATTTTCCACAAATGTTCTATATATATACAAAATGACCATCTACATGTATTTAACTTTTGGAAAATGTCAATATGGCCTAATATAGTAAAAAACCATGCCAGGGGGCTCTAAAATTAAACATACACTATATAACTTATTTTAAATTGTTTAAATTCTGGATACGGATTTATATAAGTTTAATAACTTGTTTTCGGATCCTCTTAATTAATTCATAGTCATTACTATTGTTGTATTTAAATTGTTGTACTATATTCATATGTATTGATTAATAAAATATGTTTACACTAAATTCTGGACCCAAATTCTATATATATGTCTCATCAGTATATGGCTATCGACAGAGGCAGACTCAGGCAGAGGCGTGGCGGGTGTACACCCCCCTCTAAAAATCCTTTTTTGGTTTTTTTTGCCCTAATTTTTGAAACTTCAAGTGACTGGTCCATTCTTGATTTGCACTCCAGTTTTCTCACAGGCACCTGGGTCCAGGATTTTTTTTTATTAAAGTAAGTTATTTAGAGTGTATGTTTAAATTTAGAACCCCCTGGCATGTTTTATAACTATTTTAGGCCATATTAACATTTTCCATAAATTTTCTATATACACAGTATATACAAAATGTACCATCTATTTAACTTTTGGATAATGTCAATATGGCCGAATATAGTAATAAACCATGCCAGGGGGCTCTAAAATTAAACATACACTATATAACTTATTTTAAATTGTTTAAATTCTGGATACGGATTTATATAAGTTTAATAACTTGTTTTCGGATCCTCTTAATTAATTCATAGTCATTACTATTGTTGTATTTAAATTGTTGTACTATATTCATATGTATTGATTAATAAAATATGTTTACACTAAATTCTGGACCCAAATTCTATATATATGTCTCATCAGTATATGGCTATCGACAGAGGCAGACTCAGGCAGAGGCGTGGCGGGTGTACACCCCCCCTAAAAATCCTTTTTTGTTTTTTTTTGCCCTAATTTTTGAAACTTCAAGTGACTGTGGTCCATTCTTGATTTGCACTTCAGTTTTCTCACAGGCACCTGGGTCCAGGATTTTTTTTTATTAAAGTAAGTTATTTAGAGTGTATGTTTAAATTTAGAACCCCCTGGCATGTTTTATAACTATTTTAGGCCATATTAACATTTTCCATAAATTTTCTATATACACAGTATATACAAAATGTACCATCTATTTAACTTTTGGAAAATGTCAATATGGCCGAATATAGTAATAAACCATGCCAGGGGGCTCTAAAATTAAACATACACCATAGCTTATTTTATTTTATTTTTAATTCTGGA
Source organism: Bathymodiolus brooksi (assembly GCA_963680875.1). Classification (NCBI taxonomy): domain Eukaryota; kingdom Metazoa; phylum Mollusca; class Bivalvia; order Mytilida; family Modiolidae; genus Bathymodiolus; species Bathymodiolus brooksi. The sequence goes on along the minus strand of OY804583.1, from coordinate 23,809,445 downwards.
CCCAAATTCTATATATATGTCTCATCAGTACATGGCTATCGACAGGGGCGGAATAAGGCAGAGGTGTGCCCCTCCCCTCACCTAGAAATCCTTTTTGGTCTTTTTTTGCTCAATAGTGTCACATGCCTCCCCCCTAACTTCATATCCTGGATTTGCCCATGATAGATATAAATTGTTTGTGGTCTTTTCAATTTTTACCCTATATCAGGTTTTTTTCATTACTGTTGTTGGTATATTAAATAATTTAAGATGAAAAGCCAAGTGTTGTCATATTTTCATTGTGTGTTCTCTGTTATTTTAGTTAATGTTTTGTATCATGTTAAGTTTTGTGAAGAAATACAATTCACTTTCAGTTAGGCCTATTGTAACTCTTTTGACCAGAGTTTTGTTCTCTATATTTATACTGCAACCACAAAATAATGCTCGATGAAGCTTGCAATTCTACCAGTTTCTAAACATTGTAGAAATATCAGTCGTGCCAATATTAAACTTATAAATGTAGCAACATAAACAGAGCTGTAGCCCGTGGTCAGGATTTCGGAAACGGGGGAGGGGGGGGGGGGTCTTTGAGAGTTGGGCGGAAAGTTGGGGACATTGTGAGCCGGATAGATAGTGTGTGTGTGTGCTTTATGTGTCTGTATTGTTTGTCTTCGTTCTGTGTCTTGTGTACTCAGTGTTGTCAGTCCATTCAAAGTCACCAGAAGTTTCAACCAGCCTATTAGGAAAATAATAATTTATTATAGATGACCATCATTTTTCGAAGTTTTTCTTATTTTTTTCCCTAATTTTTGAAACTTCAAGTGTCTGTGGTCCATTCTTGATTTGCACTTCGGTTTTCTCACAGGCACCTGGGTCCAGGATTTTTTTTTTTATTAAAATAAGTTATCTAGAGTGTATGTTTAATTTTAGAACCCCCTGGCATATTTTATTACTATCTTAGGCCATATTAACATTTTCCACAAATGTTCTATATATATACAAAATGACCATCTACATGTATTTAACTTTTGGAAAATGTCAATATGGCCTAATATAGTAAAAAACCATGCCAGGGGGCTCTAAAATTAAACATACACTATATAACTTATTTTAAATTGTTTAAATTCTGGATACGGATTTATATAAGTTTAATAACTTGTTTTCGGATCCTCTTAATTAATTCATAGTCATTACTATTGTTGTATTTAAATTGTTGTACTATATTCATATGTATTGATTAATAAAATATGTTTACACTAAATTCTGGACCCAAATTCTATATATATGTCTCATCAGTATATGGCTATCGACAGAGGCAGACTCAGGCAGAGGCGTGGCGGGTGTACACCCCCCTCTAAAAATCCTTTTTTGTTTTTTTTTGCCCTAATTTTTGAAACTTCAAGTGACTGGTCCATTCTTGATTTGCACTTCAGTTTTCTCACAGGCACCTGGGTCCAGGATTTTTTTTATTAAAGTAAGTTATTTAGAGTGTATGTTTAAATTTAGAACCCCCTGGCATGTTTTATAACTATTTTAGGCCATATTAACATTTTCCATAAATTTTCTATATACACAGTATATACAAAATGTACCATCTATTTAACTTTTGGATAATGTCAATATGGCCGAATATAGTAATAAACCATGCCAGGGGGCTCTAAAATTAAACATACACTATATAACTTATTTTAAATTGTTTAAATTCTGGATACGGATTTATATAAGTTTAATAACTTGTTTTCGGATCCTCTTAATTAATTCATAGTCATTACTATTGTTGTATTTAAATTGTTGTACTATATTCATATGTATTGATTAATAAAATATGTTTACACTAAATTCTGGACCCAAATTCTATATATATGTCTCATCAGTATATGGCTATCGACAGAGGCAGACTCAGGCAGAGGCGTGGCGGGTGTATACCCCCCTAAAAATCCTTTTTTGGTTTTTTTTGCCCTAATTTTTGAAACTTCAAGTGACTGTGGTCCATTCTTGATTTGCACTTCAGTTTTCTCACAGGCACCTGGGTCCAGGATTTTTTTTTATTAAAGTAAGTTATTTAGAGTGTATGTTTAAATTTAGAACCCCCTGGCATGTTTTATAACTATTTTAGGCCATATTAACATTTTCCATAAATTTTCTATATACACAGTATATACAAAATGTACCATCTATTTAACTTTTGGATAATGTCAATATGGCCGAATATAGTAATAAACCATGCCAGGGGGCTCTAAAATTAAACATACACTATATAACTTATTTTAAATTGTTTAAATTCTGGATACGGATTTATATAAGTTTAATAACTTGTTTTCGGATCCTCTTAATTAATTCATAGTCATTACTATTGTTGTATTTAAATTGTTGTACTATATTCATATGTATTGATTAATAAAATATGTTTACACTAAATTCTGGACCCAAATTCTATATATATGTCTCATCAGTATATGGCTATCGACAGAGGCAGACTCAGGCAGAGGCGTGGCGGGTGTACACCCCCCCTAAAAATCCTTTTTTGTTTTTTTTTGCCCTAATTTTTGAAACTTCAAGTGACTGTGGTCCATTCTTGATTTGCACTTCAGTTTTCTCACAGGCACCTGGGTCCAGGATTTTTTTTTATTAAAGTAAGTTATTTAGAGTGTATGTTTAAATTTAGAACCCCCTGGCATGTTTTATAACTATTTTAGGCCATATTAACATTTTCCATAAATTTTCTATATACACAGTATATACAAAATGTACCATCTATTTAACTTTTGGAAAATGTCAATATGGCCGAATATAGTAATAAACCATGCCAGGGGGCTCTAAAATTAAACATACACCATAGCTTATTTTATTTTATTTTTAATTCTGGACCCAAATTCTATATATATGTCTCATCAGTACATGGCTATCGACAGGGGCGGAATAAGGCAGAGGTGTGCCCCTCCCCTCACCTAGAAATCCTTTTTGGTCTTTTTTTGCTCAATAGTGTCACATGCCTCCCCCCTAACTTCATATCCTGGATTTGCCCATGATAGATATAAATTGTTTGTGGTCTTTTCAATTTTTACCCTATATCAGGTTTTTTTCATTACTGTTGTTGGTATATTAAATAATTTAAGATGAAAAGCCAAGTGTTGTCATATTTTCATTGTGTGTTCTCTGTTATTTTAGTTAATGTTTTGTATCATGTTAAGTTTTGTGAAGAAATACAATTCACTTTCAGTTAGGCCTATTGTAACTCTTTTGACCAGAGTTTTGTTCTCTATATTTATACTGCAACCACAAAATAATGCTCGATGAAGCTTGCAATTCTACCAGTTTCTAAACATTGTAGAAATATCAGTCGTGCCAATATTAAACTTATAAATGTAGCAACATAAACAGAGCTGTAGCCCGTGGTCAGGATTTCGGAAACGGGGGAGGGGGGGGGGGTCTTTGAGAGTTGGGCGGAAAGTTGGGGACATTGTGAGCCGGATAGATAGTGTGTGTGTGTGCTTTATGTGTCTGTATTGTTTGTCTTCGTTCTGTGTCTTGTGTACTCAGTGTTGTCAGTCCATTCAAAGTCACCAGAAGTTTCAACCAGCCTATTAGGAAAATAATAATTTATTATAGATGACCATCATTTTTCGAAGTTTTTCTTATTTTTTTCCCTAATTTTTGAAACTTCAAGTGTCTGTGGTCCATTCTTGATTTGCACTTCGGTTTTCTCACAGGCACCTGGGTCCAGGATTTTTTTTTTTATTAAAATAAGTTATCTAGAGTGTATGTTTAATTTTAGAACCCCCTGGCATATTTTATTACTATCTTAGGCCATATTAACATTTTCCACAAATGTTCTATATATATACAAAATGACCATCTACATGTATTTAACTTTTGGAAAATGTCAATATGGCCTAATATAGTAAAAAACCATGCCAGGGGGCTCTAAAATTAAACATACACTATATAACTTATTTTAAATTGTTTAAATTCTGGATACGGATTTATATAAGTTTAATAACTTGTTTTCGGATCCTCTTAATTAATTCATAGTCATTACTATTGTTGTATTTAAATTGTTGTACTATATTCATATGTATTGATTAATAAAATATGTTTACACTAAATTCTGGACCCAAATTCTATATATATGTCTCATCAGTATATGGCTATCGACAGAGGCAGACTCAGGCAGAGGCGTGGCGGGTGTACACCCCCCTCTAAAAATCCTTTTTTGTTTTTTTTTGCCCTAATTTTTGAAACTTCAAGTGACTGGTCCATTCTTGATTTGCACTTCAGTTTTCTCACAGGCACCTGGGTCCAGGATTTTTTTTATTAAAGTAAGTTATTTAGAGTGTATGTTTAAATTTAGAACCCCCTGGCATGTTTTATAACTATTTTAGGCCATATTAACATTTTCCATAAATTTTCTATATACACAGTATATACAAAATGTACCATCTATTTAACTTTTGGATAATGTCAATATGGCCGAATATAGTAATAAACCATGCCAGGGGGCTCTAAAATTAAACATACACTATATAACTTATTTTAAATTGTTTAAATTCTGGATACGGATTTATATAAGTTTAATAACTTGTTTTCGGATCCTCTTAATTAATTCATAGTCATTACTATTGTTGTATTTAAATTGTTGTACTATATTCATATGTATTGATTAATAAAATATGTTTACACTAAATTCTGGACCCAAATTCTATATATATGTCTCATCAGTATATGGCTATCGACAGAGGCAGACTCAGGCAGAGGCGTGGCGGGTGTATACCCCCCTAAAAATCCTTTTTTGGTTTTTTTTGCCCTAATTTTTGAAACTTCAAGTGACTGTGGTCCATTCTTGATTTGCACTTCAGTTTTCTCACAGGCACCTGGGTCCAGGATTTTTTTTTATTAAAGTAAGTTATTTAGAGTGTATGTTTAAATTTAGAACCCCCTGGCATGTTTTATAACTATTTTAGGCCATATTAACATTTTCCATAAATTTTCTATATACACAGTATATACAAAATGTACCATCTATTTAACTTTTGGAAAATGTCAATATGGCCGAATATAGTAATAAACCATGCCAGGGGGCTCTAAAATTAAACATACACCATAGCTTATTTTATTTTATTTTTAATTCTGGACCCAAATTCTATATATATGTCTCATCAGTACATGGCTATCGACAGGGGCGGAATAAGGCAGAGGTGTGCCCCTCCCCTCACCTAGAAATCCTTTTTGGTCTTTTTTTGCTCAATAGTGTCACATGCCTCCCCCCTAACTTCATATCCTGGATTTTCCCATGATAGATATAAATTGTTTGTGGTCTTTTCAATTTTTACCCTATATCAGGTTTTTTTCATTACTGTTGTTGGTATATTAAATAATTTAAGATGAAAAGCCAAGTGTTGTCATATTTTCATTGTGTGTTCTCTGTTATTTTAGTTAATGTTTTGTATCATGTTAAGTTTTGTGAAGAAATACAATTCACTTTCAGTTAGGCCTATTGTAACTCTTTTGACCAGAGTTTTGTTCTCTATATTTATACTGCAACCACAAAATAATGCTCGATGAAGCTTGCAATTCTACCAGTTTCTAAACATTGTAGAAATATCAGTCGTGCCAATATTAAACTTATAAATGTAGCAACATAAACAGAGCTGTAGCCCGTGGTCAGGATTTCGGAAACGGGGGAGGGGGGGGGGGGGGGGTCTTTGAGAGTTGGGTGGAAAGTTGGGGACATTGTGAGCCGGATAGATAGTGTGTGTGTGTGCTTTATGTGTCTGTATTGTTTGTCTTCGTTCTGTGTCTTGTGTACTCAGTGTTGTCAGTCCATTCAAAGTCACCAGAAGTTTCAACCAGCCTATTAGGAAAATAATAATTTATTATAGATGACCATCATTTTTCGAAGTTTTTCTTATTTTTTTCCCTAATTTTTGAAACTTCAAGTGTCTGTGGTCCATTCTTGATTTGCACTTCGGTTTTCTCACAGGCACCTGGGTCCAGGATTTTTTTTTTTATTAAAATAAGTTATCTAGAGTGTATGTTTAATTTTAGAACCCCCTGGCATGTTTTATTACTATCTTAGGCCATATTAACATTTTCCACAAATGTTCTATATATATACAAAATGACCATCTACATGTATTTAACTTTTGGAAAATGTCAATATGGCCTAATATAGTAAAAAACCATGCCAGGGGGCTCTAAAATTAAACATACACTATATAACTTATTTTAAATTGTTTAAATTCTGGATACGGATTTATATAAGTTTAATAACTTGTTTTCGGATCCTCTTAATTAATTCATAGTCATTACTATTGTTGTATTTAAATTGTTGTACTATATTCATATGTATTGATTAATAAAATATGTTTACACTAAATTCTGGACCCAAATTCTATATATATGTCTCATCAGTATATGGCTATCGACAGAGGCAGACTCAGGCAGAGGCGTGGCGGGTGTACACCCCCCTAAAAATCCTTTTTTGTTTTTTTTTGCCCTAATTTTTGAAACTTCAAGTGACTGTGGTCCATTCTTGATTTGCACTTCAGTTTTCTCACAGGCACCTGGGTCCAGGATTTTTTTTTATTAAAGTAAGTTATTTAGAGTGTATGTTTAAATTTAGAACCCCCTGGCATGTTTTATAACTATTTTAGGCCATATTAACATTTTCCATAAATTTTCTATATACACAGTATATACAAAATGTACCATCTATTTAACTTTTGGAAAATGTCAATATGGCCGAATATAGTAATAAACCATGCCAGGGGGCTCTAAAATTAAACATACACCATAGCTTATTTTATTTTATTTTTAATTCTGGACCCAAATTCTATATATATGTCTCATCAGTACATGGCTATCGACAGGGGCGGAATAAGGCAGAGGTGTGCCCCTCCCCTCACCTAGAAATCCTTTTTGGTCTTTTTTTGCTCAATAGTGTCACATGCCTCCCCCCTAACTTCATATCCTGGATTTGCCCATGATAGATATAAATTGTTTGTGGTCTTTTCAATTTTTACCCTATATCAGGTTTTTTTCATTACTGTTGTTGGTATATTAAATAATTTAAGATGAAAAGCCAAGTGTTGTCATATTTTCATTGTGTGTTCTCTGTTATTTTAGTTAATGTTTTGTATCATGTTAAGTTTTGTGAAGAAATACAATTCACTTTCAGTTAGGCCTATTGTAACTCTTTTGACCAGAGTTTTGTTCTCTATATTTATACTGCAACCACAAAATAATGCTCGATGAAGCTTGCAATTCTACCAGTTTCTAAACATTGTAGAAATATCAGTCGTGCCAATATTAAACTTATAAATGTAGCAACATAAACAGAGCTGTAGCCCGTGGTCAGGATTTCGGAAACGGGGGAGGGGGGGGGGTCTTTGAGAGTTGGGTGGAAAGTTGGGGACATTGTGAGCCGGATAGATAGTGTGTGTGTGTGCTTTATGTGTCTGTATTGTTTGTCTTCGTTCTGTGTCTTGTGTACTCAGTGTTGTCAGTCCATTCAAAGTCACCAGAAGTTTCAACCAGCCTATTAGGAAAATAATAATTTATTATAGATGACCATCATTTTTCGAAGTTTTTCTTATTTTTTTCCCTAATTTTTGAAACTTCAAGTGTCTGTGGTCCATTCTTGATTTGCACTTCGGTTTTCTCACAGGCACCTGGGTCCAGGATTTTTTTTTTTATTAAAATAAGTTATCTAGAGTGTATGTTTAATTTTAGAACCCCCTGGCATGTTTTATTACTATCTTAGGCCATATTAACATTTTCCACAAATGTTCTATATATATACAAAATGACCATCTACATGTATTTAACTTTTGGAAAATGTCAATATGGCCTAATATAGTAAAAAACCATGCCAGGGGGCTCTAAAATTAAACATACACTATATAACTTATTTTAAATTGTTTAAATTCTGGATACGGATTTATATAAGTTTAATAACTTGTTTTCGGATCCTCTTAATTAATTCATAGTCATTACTATTGTTGTATTTAAATTGTTGTACTATATTCATATGTATTGATTAATAAAATATGTTTACACTAAATTCTGGACCCAAATTCTATATATATGTCTCATCAGTATATGGCTATCGACAGAGGCAGACTCAGGCAGAGGCGTGGCGGGTGTACACCCCCCCTAAAAATCCTTTTTTGGTTTTTTTTGCCCTAATTTTTGAAACTTCAAGTGACTGTGGTCCATTCTTGATTTGCACTTCAGTTTTCTCACAGGCACCTGGGTCCAGGATTTTTTTTTATTAAAGTAAGTTATTTAGAGTGTATGTTTAAATTTAGAACCCCCTGGCATGTTTTATAACTATTTTAGGCCATATTAACATTTTCCATAAATTTTCTATATACACAGTATATACAAAATGTACCATCTATTTAACTTTTGGAAAATGTCAATATGGCCGAATATAGTAATAAACCATGCCAGGGGGCTCTAAATTTAAACATACACCATAACTTATTTTATTTTATTTTTAATTCTGGACCCAAATTCTATATATATGTCTCATCAGTACATGGCTATCGACAGGGGCGGAATAAGGCAGAGGTGTGCCCCTCCCCTCACCTAGAAATCCTTTTTGGTCTTTTTTTGCTCAATAGAGTCACATGCCTCCCCCCTAACTTCATATCCTGGATTTGCCCATGATAGATATAAATTGTTTGTGGTCTTTTCAATTTTTACCCTATATCAGGTTTTTTTCATTACTGTTGTTGGTATATTAAATAATTTAAGATGAAAAGCCAAGTGTTGTCATATTTTCATTGTGTGTTCTCTGTTATTTTAGTTAATGTTTTGTATCATGTTAAGTTTTGTGAAGAAATACAATTCACTTTCAGTTAGGCCTATTGTAACTCTTTTGACCAGAGTTTTGTTCTCTATATTTATACTGCAACCACAAAATAATGCTCGATGAAGCTTGCAATTTTACCAGTTTCTAAACATTGTAGAAATATCAGTCGTGACAATATTAAACTTATAAATGTAGCAACATAAACAGAGCTGTAGCCCGTGGTCAGGATTTCGGAAACGGGGGAGGGGGGGGGGGGGTCTTTGAGAGTTGGGCGGAAAGTTGGGGACATTGTGAGCCGGATAGATAGTGTGTGTGTGCTTTATGTGTCTGTATTGTTTGTCTTCGTTCTGTGTCTTGTGTACTCAGTGTTGTCAGTCCATTCAAAGTCACCAGAAGTTTCAACCAGCCTATTAGGAAAATAATAATTTATTATAGATGACCATCATTTTTCGAAGTTTTTCTTATTTTTTTCCCTAATTTTTGAAACTTCAAGTGTCTGTGGTCCATTCTTGATTTGCACTTCGGTTTTCTCACAGGCACCTGGGTCCAGGATTTTTTTTTTTTATTAAAATAAGTTATCTAGAGTGTATGTTTAATTTTAGAACCCCCTGGCATGTTTTATTACTATCTTAGGCCATATTAACATTTTCCACAAATGTTCTATATATATACAAAATGACCATCTACATGTATTTAACTTTTGGAAAATGTCAATATGGCCTAATATAGTAAAAAACCATGCCAGGGGGCTCTAAAATTAAACATACACTATATAACTTATTTTAAATTGTTTAAATTCTGGATACGGATTTATATAAGTTTAATAACTTGTTTTCGGATCCTCTTAATTAATTCATAGTCATTACTATTGTTGTATTTAAATTGTTGTACTATATTCATATGTATTGATTAATAAAATATGTTTACACTAAATTCTGGACCCAAATTCTATATATATGTCTCATCAGTATATGGCTATCGACAGAGGCAGACTCAGGCAGAGGCGTGGCGGGTGTACACCCCCCTCTAAAAATCCTTTTTTGTTTTTTTTTGCCCTAATTTTTGAAACTTCAAGTGACTGGTCCATTCTTGATTTGCACTTCAGTTTTCTCACAGGCACCTGGGTCCAGGATTTTTTTTTATTAAAGTAAGTTATTTAGAGTGTATGTTTAAATTTAGAACCCCCTGGCATGTTTTATAACTATTTTAGGCCATATTAACATTTTCCATAAATTTTCTATATACACAGTATATACAAAATGTACCATCTATTTAACTTTTGGATAATGTCAATATGGCCGAATATAGTAATAAACCATGCCAGGGGGCTCTAAAATTAAACATACACTATATAACTTATTTTAAATTGTTTAAATTCTGGATACGGATTTATATAAGTTTAATAACTTGTTTTCGGATCCTCTTAATTAATTCATAGTCATTACTATTGTTGTATTTAAATTGTTGTACTATATTCATATGTATTGATTAATAAAATATGTTTACACTAAATTATGGACCCAAATTCTATATATATGTCTCATCAGTATATGGCTATCGACAGAGGCAGACTCAGGCAGAGGCGTGGCGGGTGTACACCCCCCTAAAAATCCTTTTTTGGTTTTTTTTGCCCTAATTTTTGAAACTTCAAGTGACTGTGGTCCATTCTTGATTTGCACTTCAGTTTTCTCACAGGCACCTGGGTCCAGGATTTTTTTTTATTAAAGTAAGTTATTTAGAGTGTATGTTTAAATTTAGAACCCCCTGGCATGTTTTATAACTATTTTAGGCCATATTAACATTTTCCATAAATTTTCTATATACACAGTATATACAAAATGTACCATCTATTTAACTTTTGGAAAATGTCAATATGGCCGAATATAGTAATAAACCATGCCAGGGGGCTCTAAAATTAAACATACACCATAGCTTATTTTATTTTATTTTTAATTCTGGACCCAAATTCTATATATATGTCTCATCAGTACATGGCTATCGACAGGGGCGGAATAAGGCAGAGGTGTGCCCCTCCCCTCACCTAGAAATCCTTTTTGGTCTTTTTTTGCTCAATAGTGTCACATGCCTCCCCCCTAACTTCATATCCTGGATTTGCCCATGATAGATATAAATTGTTTGTGGTCTTTTCAATTTTTACCCTATATCAGGTTTTTTTCATTACTGTTGTTGGTATATTAAATAATTTAAGATGAAAAGCCAAGTGTTGTCATATTTTCATTGTGTGTTCTCTGTTATTTTAGTTAATGTTTTGTATCATGTTAAGTTTTGTGAAGAAATACAATTCACTTTCAGTTAGGCCTATTGTAACTCTTTTGACCAGAGTTTTGTTCTCTATATTTATACTGCAACCACAAAATAATGCTCGATGAAGCTTGCAATTCTACCAGTTTCTAAACATTGTAGAAATATCAGTCGTGCCAATATTAAACTTATAAATGTAGCAACATAAACAGAGCTGTAGCCCGTGGTCAGGATTTCGGAAACGGGGGAGGGGGGGGGTCTTTGAGAGTTGGGTGGAAAGTTGGGGACATTGTGAGCCGGATAGATAGTGTGTGTGTGTGCTTTATGTGTCTGTATTGTTTGTCTTCGTTCTGTGTCTTGTGTACTCAGTGTTGTCAGTCCATTCAAAGTCACCAGAAGTTTCAACCAGCCTATTAGGAAAATAATAATTTATTATAGATGACCATCATTTTTCGAAGTTTTTCTTATTTTTTTCCCTAATTTTTGAAACTTCAAGTGTCTGTGGTCCATTCTTGATTTGCACTTCGGTTTTCTCACAGGCACCTGGGTCCAGGATTTTTTTTTTTATTAAAATAAGTTATCTAGAGTGTATGTTTAATTTTAGAACCCCCTGGCATGTTTTATTACTATCTTAGGCCATATTAACATTTTCCACAAATGTTCTATATATATACAAAATGACCATCTACATGTATTTAACTTTTGGAAAATGTCAATATGGCCTAATATAGTAAAAAACCATGCCAGGGGGCTCTAAAATTAAACATACACTATATAACTTATTTTAAATTGTTTAAATTCTGGATACGGATTTATATAAGTTTAATAACTTGTTTTCGGATCCTCTTAATTAATTCATAGTCATTACTATTGTTGTATTTAAATTGTTGTACTATATTCATATGTATTGATTAATAAAATATGTTTACACTAAATTCTGGACCCAAATTCTATATATATGTCTCATCAGTATATGGCTATCGACAGAGGCAGACTCAGGCAGAGGCGTGGCGGGTGTACACCCCCCTAAAAATCCTTTTTTGGTTTTTTTTGCCCTAATTTTTGAAACTTCAAGTGACTGTGGTCCATTCTTGATTTGCACTTCAGTTTTCTCACAGGCACCTGGGTCCAGGATTTTTTTTTATTAAAGTAAGTTATTTAGAGTGTATGTTTAAATTTAGAACCCCCTGGCATGTTTTATAACTATTTTAGGCCATATTAACATTTTCCATAAATTTTCTATATACACAGTATATACAAAATGTACCATCTATTTAACTTTTGGAAAATGTCAATATGGCCGAATATAGTAATAAACCATGCCAGGGGGCTCTAAAATTAAACATACACCATAGCTTATTTTATTTTATTTTTAATTCTGGACCCAAATTCTATATATATGTCTCATCAGTACATGGCTATCGACAGGGGCGGAATAAGGCAGAGGTGTGCCCCTCCCCTCACCTAGAAATCCTTTTTGGTCTTTTTTTGCTCAATAGTGTCACATGCCTCCCCCCTAACTTCATATCCTGGATTTGCCCATGATAGATATAAATTGTTTGTGGTCTTTTCAATTTTTACCCTATATCAGGTTTTTTTCATTACTGTTGTTGGTATATTAAATAATTTAAGATGAAAAGCCAAGTGTTGTCATATTTTCATTGTGTGTTCTCTGTTATTTTAGTTAATGTTTTGTATCATGTTAAGTTTTGTGAAGAAATACAATTCACTTTCAGTTAGGCCTATTGTAACTCTTTTGACCAGAGTTTTGTTCTCTATATTTATACTGCAACCACAAAATAATGCTCGATGAAGCTTGCAATTCTACCAGTTTCTAAACATTGTAGAAATATCAGTCGTGCCAATATTAAACTTATAAATGTAGCAACATAAACAGAGCTGTAGCCCGTGGTCAGGATTTCGGAAACGGGGGAGGGGGGGGGGGTCTTTGAGAGTTGGGTGGAAAGTTGGGGACATTGTGAGCCGGATAGATAGTGTGTGTGTGTGCTTTATGTGTCTGTATTGTTTGTCTTCGTTCTGTGTCTTGTGTACTCAGTGTTGTCAGTCCATTCAAAGTCACCAGAAGTTTCAACCAGCCTATTAGGAAAATAATAATTTATTATAGATGACCATCATTTTTCGAAGTTTTTCTTATTTTTTTCCCTAATTTTTGAAACTTCAAGTGTCTGTGGTCCATTCTTGATTTGCACTTCGGTTTTCTCACAGGCACCTGGGTCCAGGATTTTTTTTTTTATTAAAATAAGTTATCTAGAGTGTATGTTTAATTTTAGAACCCCCTGGCATGTTTTATTACTATCTTAGGCCATATTAACATTTTCCACAAATGTTCTATATATATACAAAATGACCATCTACATGTATTTAACTTTTGGAAAATGTCAATATGGCCTAATATAGTAAAAAACCATGCCAGGGGGCTCTAAAATTAAACATACACTATATAACTTATTTTAAATTGTTTAAATTCTGGATACGGATTTATATAAGTTTAATAACTTGTTTTCGGATCCTCTTAATTAATTCATAGTCATTACTATTGTTGTATTTAAATTGTTGTACTATATTCATATGTATTGATTAATAAAATATGTTTACACTAAATTCTGGACCCAAATTCTATATATATGTCTCATCAGTATATGGCTATCGACAGAGGCAGACTCAGGCAGAGGCGTGGCGGGTGTACACCCCCCCTAAAAATCCTTTTTTGGTTTTTTTTGCCCTAATTTTTGAAACTTCAAGTGACTGTGGTCCATTCTTGATTTGCACTTCAGTTTTCTCACAGGCACCTGGGTCCAGGATTTTTTTTTATTAAAGTAAGTTATTTAGAGTGTATGTTTAAATTTAGAACCCCCTGGCATGTTTTATAACTATTTTAGGCCATATTAACATTTTCCATAAATTTTCTATATACACAGTATATACAAAATGTACCATCTATTTAACTTTTGGAAAATGTCAATATGGCCGAATATAGTAATAAACCATGCCAGGGGGCTCTAAAATTAAACATACACCATAACTTATTTTATTTTATTTTTAATTCTGGACCCAAATTCTATATATATGTCTCATCAGTACATGGCTATCGACAGGGGCGGAATAAGGCAGAGGTGTGCCCCTCCCCTCACCTAGAAATCCTTTTTGGTCTTTTTTTGCTCAATAGTGTCACATGCCTCCCCCCTAACTTCATATCCTGGATTTGCCCATGATAGATATAAATTGTTTGTGGTCTTTTCAATTTTTACCCTATATCAGGTTTTTTTCATTACTGTTGTTGGTATATTAAATAATTTAAGATGAAAAGCCAAGTGTTGTCATATTTTCATTGTGTGTTCTCTGTTATTTTAGTTAATTTTTGTATCATGTTAAGTTTTGTGAAGAAATACAATTCACTTTCAGTTAGGCCTATTGTAACTCTTTTGACCAGAGTTTTGTTCTCTATATTTATACTGCAACCACAAAATAATGCTCGATGAAGCTTGCAATTCTACCAGTTTCTAAACATTGTAGAAATAAACTTGATATTTGCAGACACTGTATGTATATATTTTCTAATTATAAGTAGACAATTTGTTGGTTTTTTTTAAAACCATATCTGTTTGTCATACATTTGAAATAATTGAACATTGTATACTTACTGCCGACTCTCAAGGCCTTAGATTACAAACAGGAGGTGGACCTCCGCCAGTGGCATGAGCATTTTCCCTCCTAGCTGCCTCCTTTTTCTTTGTCGTCCCCTGCACGTCTTGCCATTTCTTTTTGCATTCCATCACAGTTCTAGCTATACAAGACGTACTAACCACATTTACACTTTAAAATATATGAAAAATTAAGAAATAGTCAAATAGCAGAAAAAAGTTTTTTTATTTGAAATAAACAAAAAATTTAAGACAAGGAATTTAAATTATTTAATATTAAAGTTGGACATGTTGGAAAGTCTCCTGTGACAAGAATGTATGTATTTTACTATTTTTTTTTTCATCTATAGTACAGACTCTGAAATTGCATTTCATTAATAGTGACTTAGGCCAATTGGTCCATTAGGTCACTGTGCGTAATGCATACATGTATTGTTTATTATTAATTGTGTGTATTATCATGATTATAATTTAATATATAATTTATTTAATATTCCAATAAATGTAATCAACCAATCACATCACTTGTTTTTCTTGTTAATTCATTATCTATAATGAATTGTACTGCTTCTTGTGGTTGTCATATCTGCCAACATTTGAAAGTCCAAGGGATTTTATGCGTGACGACATTTTTAATGATTTTCCGTTTTTGGTGTCTCATGTTCATAAATTCCATATTTTTGTTGCAGTCTTCCTGATATCAATGTCTCATGTTCATGCCTCAAATTTGGCAGTGGTTGGAGAACTTGGTAGATATCCTTTGTATATAGATATTGTTATTAGCATGATAAAATATTGGATTAGATTGCATGAAGATAAAACAAATTGCATACTTAAAACAGCATTAGATGAAAATAATAAAATGCATAATAATGGTCAGCATTGTTGGGTTAGTTGTATTTATTATATTTTAAAAGAACTTGATATGTTGAAAATGTTTAAATCTCCACTTACTTGCGGTGCAAGAGAAATAAATATAATAAGAAAAAAATTAAAAGAGAGATATACAAAAATTTAGAGGGAGAAGATTCATTTAGTTAAGCAAAACACAGCTACTAACAAAAATGAAAATGAATTACGTACATATTGTAAATTTAAATTTATATTCCAACAGGAAAAATACTTAGATAATATAAAAGAATTATCAAATCGATCAACCCTAGCATGCTTTCGAATAAGTGCACATAAACTTGAAATTGAAAGGGGCAGATACACAATTCCAAAAACTGCAGTTGAAAATAGAATATGCAAACAATGTAACTGTGAGGCAGTTGAGGATGAAGAACACTTATTAATTAAATGCAATAAATATTCCTTTGCTAGAAATACTTTCTTTTCTAATATAAATAACAATTTTTTCCGGAATTATCAGATAGAAATAAGTGTATATGGTTATTAAGTAATGAAGACAGAGACATCTGTAAAAATCTTGCAAATTTTATAGAAAACTTGCCTTTCAATAAGAGATTTATCAGATAAGTAACTGAATATATTTATGTTCTATAACCAACAGTGCTGATTCATGTTTATATATATGTATACCAGTGTATTTTTTTGAGTATAAACTGTGCTCAAACTAATTCCGAGGTGAGGTGATGCAATTGTTTTGAAGTTGCAATTATTTGGTTATTTATCAAAGACAGAATTATTTACTTTATTGTATGCTTATTAAATGAGAAAGCTATATTGTGGTATTTTTCTTATAGAAGATAACTTGTAGAAAAGTGTTTTATTTTATATTTCTTTGACAAATCATAGAGAATTATCTCCCTTTGATTGTGTATTGTTTTATGTGAGGGTTACTATTATATAATATTTCGAATTAAAGAATTGAACCCAAAGTTGGACTTTATCATATTTAAGCCCTGCTACACATACACTATAACTTATTTTATTTTATTTTTTAATTCTGGACCCAAATTCTATATATATGTCTCATCAGTACATGGCTATCGACAGGGGTGGATTCAGGCAGAGGTGTGCCACCCCCTAAAAATCCTTTTTGGGTTTTTTTTTGCCCAAAAGTGTCACACGCCTCCCCCCTAACTTCATTTCCTCGATTCGCCCCTGATAGATATAAATTGTTTGTGGTATTTTCAATTTTTAACCTATATCAGGTTTTTTTCATTACTGTTGTTGGTATATTAAATGATTAAGATGAAAGCCAGGTGTTGTCATATTTTCATTGTGTGTTCTCTGTTATTTTAGTTAATGTTTTGTATCATGTTAAGTTTTGTGAAGAAATACAATTCACTTTCAGTTAGGCCTATTGTAACTCTTTTGACCAGAGTTTTGTTCTCTATATTTATACTGCAACCACAAAATAATGCTCGATGAAGCTTGCAATTCTACCAGTTTCTAAACATTGTAGAAATAAACTTGATATTTGCAGACACTGTATGTATATATTTTCTAATTATAAGTAGACAATTTGTTGGTTTTTTTTAAAACCATATCTGTTTGTCATACATTTGAAATAATTGAACATTGTATACTTACTGCCGACTCTCAAGGCCTTAGATTACAAACAGGAGGTGGACCTCCGCCAGTGGCACGAGCATTTTCCCTCCTAGCTGCCTCCTTTTTCTTTGTCGTCCCCTGCACGTCTTGCCAGTTCTTTTTGCATTCCATCACAGTTCTAGCTATACAAGACGTACTAACCACATTTACACTTTAAAATATATGAAAAATTAAGAAATAGTCAAATAGCAGAAAAAAGTTTTTTTATTTGAAATAAACAAAAAATTTAAGACAAGGAATTTAAATTATTTAATATTAAAGTTGGACATGTTGGAAAGTCTCCTGTGACAAGAATGTATGTATTTTACTATTTTTTTTTTCATCTATAGTACAGACTCTGAAATTGCATTTCATTAATAGTGACTTAGGCCAATTGGTCCATTAAGTCACTGTGCTTAATGCATACATGTATTGTTTATTATTAATTGTGTGTATTATCATGATTATAATTTCATATATAATTTATTTAATATTCCAATAAATGTAATCAACCAATCACATCACTTGTTTTTCTTGTTAATTCATTATCTATAATGAATTGTACTGCTTCTTGTGGTTGTCATATCTGCCAACATTTGAAAGTCCAAGGGATTTTATGCGTGACGACATTTTTAATGATTTTCCGTTTTTGGTGTCTCATGTTCATAAATTCCATATTTTTGTTGCAGTCTTCCTGATATCAATGTCTCATGTTCATGCCTCAAATTTGGCAGTGGTTGGAGAACTTGGTAGATATCCTTTGTATATAGATATTGTTATTAGCATGATAAAATATTGGATTAGATTGCATGAAGATAAAACAAATTGCATACTTAAAACAGCATTAGATGAAAATAATAAAATGCATAATAATGGTCAGCATTGTTGGGTTAGTTGTATTTATTATATTTTAAAAGAACTTGATATGTTGAAAATGTTTAAATCTCCACTTACTTGCGGTGCAAGAGAAATAAATATAATAAGAAAAAAATTAAAAGAGAGATATACAAAAATTTAGAGGGAGAAGATTCATTTAGTTAAGCAAAACACAGCTACTAACAAAAATGAAAATGAATTACGTACATATTGTAAATTTAAATTTATATTCCAACAGGAAAAATACTTAGATAATATAAAAGAATTATCAAATCGATCAACCCTAGCATGCTTTCGAATAAGTGCACATAAACTTGAAATTGAAAGGGGCAGATACACAATTCCAAAAACTGCAGTTGAAAATAGAATATGCAAACAATGTAACTGTGAGGCAGTTGAGGATGAAGAACACTTATTAATTAAATGCAATAAATATTCCTTTGCTAGAAATACTTTCTTTTCTAATATAAATAACAATTTTTTCCGGAATTATCAGATAGAAATAAGTGTATATGGTTATTAAGTAATGAAGACAGAGACATCTGTAAAAATCTTGCAAATTTTATAGAAAACTTGCCTTTCAATAAGAGATTTATCAGATAAGTAACTGAATATATTTATGTTCTATAACCAACAGTGCTGATTCATGTTTATATATATGTATACCAGTGTATTTTTTTGAGTATAAACTGTGCTCAAACTAATTCCGAGGTGAGGTGATGCAATTGTTTTGAAGTTGCAATTATTTGGTTATTTATCAAAGACAGAATTATTTACTTTATTGTATGCTTATTAAATGAGAAAGCTATATTGTGGTATTTTTCTTATAGAAGATAACTTGTAGAAAAGTGTTTTATTTTATATTTCTTTGACAAATCATAGAGAATTATCTCCCTTTGATTGTGTATTGTTTTATGTGAGGGTTACTATTATATAATATTTCGAATTAAAGAATTGAACCCAAAGTTGGACTTTATCATATTTAAGCCCTGCTACACATACACTATAACTTAATTTATTTTATTTTTTAATTCTGGACCCAAATTCTATATATATGTCTCATCAGTACATGGCTATCGACAGGGGTGGATTCAGGCAGAGGTGTGCCACCCCCTAAAAATCCTTTTTGGGTTGTTTTTTTGCCCAAAAGTGTCACACGCCTCCCCCCTAACTTCATTTCCTCGATTCGCCCCTGATAGATATAAATTGTTTGTGGTATTTTCAATTTTTAACCTATATCAGGTTTTTTTCATTACTGTTGTTGGTATATTAAATGATTAAGATGAAAGCCAGGTGTTGTCATATTTTCATTGTGTGTTCTCTGTTATTTTAGTTAATGTTTTGTATCATGTTAAGTTTTGTGAAGAAATACAATTCACTTTCAGTTAGGCCTATTGTAACTCTTTTGACCAGAGTTTTGTTCTCTATATTTATACTGCAACCACAAAATAATGCTCGATGAAGCTTGCAATTCTACCAGTTTCTAAACATTGTAGAAATAAACTTGATATTTGCAGACACTGTATGTATATATTTTCTAATTATAAGTAGACAATTTGTTGGTTTTTTTTAAAACCATATCTGTTTGTCATACATTTGAAATAATTGAACATTGTATACTTACTGCCGACTCTCAAGGCCTTAGATTACAAACAGGAGGTGGACCTCCGCCAGTGGCACGAGCATTTTCCCTCCTAGCTGCCTCCTTTTTCTTTGTCGTCCCCTGCACGTCTTGCCAGTTCTTTTTGCATTCCATCACAGTTCTAGCTATACAAGACGTACTAACCACATTTACACTTTAAAATATATGAAAAATTAAGAAATAGTCAAATAGCAGAAAAAAGTTTTTTTATTTGAAATAAACAAAAAATTTAAGACAAGGAATTTAAATTATTTAATATTAAAGTTGGACATGTTGGAAAGTCTCCTGTGACAAGAATGTATGTATTTTACTATTTTTTTTTTCATCTATAGTACAGACTCTGAAATTGCATTTCATTAATAGTGACTTAGGCCAATTGGTCCATTAAGTCACTGTGCTTAATGCATACATGTATTGTTTATTATTAATTGTGTGTATTATCATGATTATAATTTCATATATAATTTATTTAATATTCCAATAAATGTAATCAACCAATCACATCACTTGTTTTTCTTGTTAATTCATTATCTATAATGAATTGTACTGCTTCTTGTGGTTGTCATATCTGCCAACATTTGAAAGTCCAAGGGATTTTATGCGTGACGACATTTTTAATGATTTTCCGTTTTTGGTGTCTCATGTTCATAAATTCCATATTTTTGTTGCAGTCTTCCTGATATCAATGTCTCATGTTCATGCCTCAAATTTGGCAGTGGTTGGAGAACTTGGTAGATATCCTTTGTATATAGATATTGTTATTAGCATGATAAAATATTGGATTAGATTGCATGAAGATAAAACAAATTGCATACTTAAAACAGCATTAGATGAAAATAATAAAATGCATAATAATGGTCAGCATTGTTGGGTTAGTTGTATTTATTATATTTTAAAAGAACTTGATATGTTGAAAATGTTTAAATCTCCACTTACTTGCGGTGCAAGAGAAATAAATATAATAAGAAAAAAATTAAAAGAGAGATATACAAAAATTTAGAGGGAGAAGATTCATTTAGTTAAGCAAAACACAGCTACTAACAAAAATGAAAATGAATTACGTACATATTGTAAATTTAAATTTATATTCCAACAGGAAAAATACTTAGATAATATAAAAGAATTATCAAATCGATCAACCCTAGCATGCTTTCGAATAAGTGCACATAAACTTGAAATTGAAAGGGGCAGATACACAATTCCAAAAACTGCAGTTGAAAATAGAATATGCAAACAATGTAACTGTGAGGCAGTTGAGGATGAAGAACACTTATTAATTAAATGCAATAAATATTCCTTTGCTAGAAATACTTTCTTTTCTAATATAAATAACAATTTTTTCCGGAATTATCAGATAGAAATAAGTGTATATGGTTATTAAGTAATGAAGACAGAGACATCTGTAAAAATCTTGCAAATTTTATAGAAAACTTGCCTTTCAATAAGAGATTTATCAGATAAGTAACTGAATATATTTATGTTCTATAACCAACAGTGCTGATTCATGTTTATATATATGTATACCAGTGTATTTTTTTGAGTATAAACTGTGCTCAAACTAATTCCGAGGTGAGGTGATGCAATTGTTTTGAAGTTGCAATTATTTGGTTATTTATCAAAGACAGAATTATTTACTTTATTGTATGCTTATTAAATGAGAAAGCTATATTGTGGTATTTTTCTTATAGAAGATAACTTGTAGAAAAGTGTTTTATTTTATATTTCTTTGACAAATCATAGAGAATTATCTCCCTTTGATTGTGTATTGTTTTATGTGAGGGTTACTATTATATAATATTTCGAATTAAAGAATTGAACCCAAAGTTGGACTTTATCATATTTAAGCCCTGCTACACATACACTATAACTTAATTTATTTTATTTTTTAATTCTGGACCCAAATTCTATATATATGTCTCATCAGTACATGGCTATCGACAGGGGTGGATTCAGGCAGAGGTGTGCCACCCCCTAAAAATCCTTTTTGGGTTTTTTTTTTGCCCAAAAGTGTCACACGCCTCCCCCCTAACTTCATTTCCTCGATTCGCCCCTGATAGATATAAATTGTTTGTGGTATTTTCAATTTTTAACCTATATCAGGTTTTTTTCATTACTGTTGTTGGTATATTAAATGATTAAGATGAAAGCCAGGTGTTGTCATATTTTCATTGTGTGTTCTCTGTTATTTTAGTTAATGTTTTGTATCATGTTAAGTTTTCTGAAGAAATACAATTCACTTTCAGTTAGGCCTATTGTAACTCTTTTGACCAGAGTTTTGTTCTCTATATTTATACTGCAACCACAAAATAATGCTCGATGAAGCTTGCAATTCTACCAGTTTCTAAACATTGTAGAAATAAACTTGATATTTGCAGACACTGTATGTATATATTTTCTAATTATAAGTAGACAATTTGTTGGTTTTTTTTAAAACCATATCTGTTTGTCATACATTTGAAATAATTGAACATTGTATACTTACTGCCGACTCTCAAGGCCTTAGATTACAAACAGGAGGTGGACCTCCGCCAGTGGCACGAGCATTTTCCCTCCTAGCTGCCTCCTTTTTCTTTGTCGTCCCCTGCACGTCTTGCCATTTCTTTTTGCATTCCATCACAGTTCTAGCTATACAAGACGTACTAACCACATTTACACTTTAAAATATATGAAAAATTAAGAAATAGTCAAATAGCAGAAAAAAGTTTTTTTATTTGAAATAAACAAAAAATTTAAGACAAGGAATTTAAATTATTTAATATTAAAGTTGGACATGTTGGAAAGTCTCCTGTGACAAGAATGTATGTATTTTACTATTTTTTTTTTCATCTATAGTACAGACTCTGAAATTGCATTTCATTAATAGTGACTTATGCCAATTGGTCCATTAGGTCACTGTGCGTAATGCATACATGTATTGTTTATTATTAATTGTGTGTATTATCATGATTATAATTTAATATATAATTTATTTAATATTCCAATAAATGTAATCAACCAATCACATCACTTGTTTTTCTTGTTAATTCATTATCTATAATGAATTGTACTGCTTCTTGTGGTTGTCATATCTGCCAACATTTGAAAGTCCAAGGGATTTTATGCGTGACGACATTTTTAATGATTTTCCGTTTTTGGTGTCTCATGTTCATAAATTCCATATTTTTGTTGCAGTCTTCCTGATATCAATGTCTCATGTTCATGCCTCAAATTTGGCAGTGGTTGGAGAACTTGGTAGATATCCTTTGTATATAGATATTGTTATTAGCATGATAAAATATTGGATTAGATTGCATGAAGATAAAACAAATTGCATACTTAAAACAGCATTAGATGAAAATAATAAAATGCATAATAATGGTCAGCATTGTTGGGTTAGTTGTATTTATTATATTTTAAAAGAACTTGATATGTTGAAAATGTTTAAATCTCCACTTACTTGCGGTGCAAGAGAAATAAATATAATAAGAAAAAAATTAAAAGAGAGATATACAAAAATTTAGAGGGAGAAGATTCATTTAGTTAAGCAAAACACAGCTACTAACAAAAATGAAAATGAATTACGTACATATTGTAAATTTAAATTTATATTCCAACAGGAAAAATACTTAGATAATATAAAAGAATTATCAAATCGATCAACCCTAGCATGCTTTCGAATAAGTGCACATAAACTTGAAATTGAAAGGGGCAGATACACAATTCCAAAAACTGCAGTTGAAAATAGAATATGCAAACAATGTAACTGTGAGGCAGTTGAGGATGAAGAACACTTATTAATTAAATGCAATAAATATTCCTTTGCTAGAAATACTTTCTTTTCTAATATAAATAACAATTTTTTCCGGAATTATCAGATAGAAATAAGTGTATATGGTTATTAAGTAATGAAGACAGAGACATCTGTAAAAATCTTGCAAATTTTATAGAAAACTTGCCTTTCAATAAGAGATTTATCAGATAAGTAACTGAATATATTTATGTTCTATAACCAACAGTGCTGATTCATGTTTATATATATGTATACCAGTGTATTTTTTTGAGTATAAACTGTGCTCAAACTAATTCCGAGGTGAGGTGATGCAATTGTTTTGAAGTTGCAATTATTTGGTTATTTATCAAAGACAGAATTATTTACTTTATTGTATGCTTATTAAATGAGAAAGCTATATTGTGGTATTTTTCTTATAGAAGATAACTTGTAGAAAAGTGTTTTATTTTATATTTCTTTGACAAATCATAGAGAATTATCTCCCTTTGATTGTGTATTGTTTTATGTGAGGGTTACTATTATATAATATTTCGAATTAAAGAATTGAACCCAAAGTTGGACTTTATCATATTTAAGCCCTGCTACACATACACTATAACTTATTTTATTTTATTTTTTAATTCTGGACCCAAATTCTATATATATGTCTCATCAGTACATGGCTATCGACAGGGGTGGATTCAGGCAGAGGTGTGCCACCCCCTAAAAATCCTTTTTGGGTTTTTTTTTTGCCCAAAAGTGTCACACGCCTCCCCCCTAACTTCATTTCCTCGATTCGCCCCTGATAGATATAAATTGTTTGTGGTATTTTCAATTTTTAACCTATATCAGGTTTTTTTCATTACTGTTGTTGGTATATTAAATGATTAAGATGAAAGCCAGGTGTTGTCATATTTTCATTGTGTGTTCTCTGTTATTTTAGTTAATGTTTTGTATCATGTTAAGTTTTGTGAAGAAATACAATTCACTTTCAGTTAGGCCTATTGTAACTCTTTTGACCAGAGTTTTGTTCTCTATATTTATACTGCAACCACAAAATAATGCTCGATGAAGCTTGCAATTCTACCAGTTTCTAAACATTGTAGAAATAAACTTGATATTTGCAGACACTGTATGTATATATTTTCTAATTATAAGTAGACAATTTGTTGTTTTTTTTTAAAACCATATCTGTTTGTCATACATTTGAAATAATTGAACATTGTATACTTACTGCCGACTCTCAAGGCCTTAGATTACAAACAGGAGGTGGACCTCCGCCAGTGGCACGAGCATTTGCCCTCCTAGCTGTTTCCTTTTTCTGTGTCGTCCCCTGCACGTCTTGCCATTTCTTTTTGCATTCCGCCACAGTTCTGGCTATGCAAGACGTACTAACCACATTTACACTTTAAAATATATGAAAAATTAAGAAATAGTCAAATAGCAGAAAAAAGTTTTTTCATTTGAAATAAACAAAAATTTTAAGACAAGGAATTTAAATTATTTAATATTAAAGTTGGACATGTTGGAAAGTCTCCTGTGACAAGAATGTATGTACTTTACTATTTTTTTTTCATCTATAGTACAGACTCTGAAATTGCATTTCATTAATAGTGACTTAGGCCAATTGGTCCATTAGGTCACTGTGCTTAATGCATACATGTATTGTTTATTATTAATTGTGTGTATTATCATGATTATAATTTAATATATAATTTATTTAATATTCCAATAAATGTAATCAACCAATCACATCACTTGTTTTTCTTGTTAATTCATTATCTATAATGAATTGTACTGCTTCTTGTGGTTGTCATATCTGCCAACTTTTGAAAGTCCAAGGGATTTTATGCGTGACGACATTTTTAACGATTGTGTTTTGTGTTTTTTCGTGACATTTTGGCATATATGTTTTTTTTAATGATTTTCAGTTTTTGGTGTCTCATGTTCATAAATTCCATATTTTTGTTGCAGTCTCCCTGATATCAATGTCTCGTGTTCATGTATCCCATCATATTATTTATCTATATAAAGTTGTACCTATAAAGTTTGTCAGTTTAGAAGTCTCATGTTCATATTGATCAAAACTGAAATATTTAAGAACTGAAATAATATGAATCAGAACATAACGGAAAGAAAATTTACAGAGTTTGGGTGGATTAAGCTTTTTTAACTGATGCACAACATTTTAAGATTCTTTTTGAAAAAATTTGGTAGCCCTTAAAAGGGCTGTTTTTTGATAAATGATGCTAGATATCTTTACTTTACTTTGGTGCTGCCTATTAATGGTTTTTTTTGGTGATTTTACAGCCTTCTTTGCAGCGGATTTCTTGGCAGCTGGTGTCTTTGCTGCTGAAGACATCTTGTCGAACAAAAAAGGTTGCTGGCAGCCTGGGTTGAGTTCTGTGCTTTCAGTGACAGAATGTTTGGTAGCGTCGTTCAGCCCACGGTGTTCCACTTTGAAGTCACAATTGCATACTCTGCAATAAGCATGATATGCGCTCTGTCTGGACTTTGCAAGCCAGCCACAAAGTCTTTCGTCGTTCCATGGTTCTCCTATTTCTCGAGACAGCAGACAGCTTTCTAGGAGGGCCGAGAACCTTTTTCGAAGTGATTCCTCATTTCCGGGTGTCGTGATATTTATCATCTTTCTACACAAGTTCACAAAATTAGTGTAAATTACTCAAAATTCCAATTCATTATATTTCAACCTCCCACGGCACACACACAATTAGTGAATTACTGAAAGTGAAAGCAGTCAGCTCCACATAATTCTATACCTGTCCCAAATCAGCAATTATTGTCAATGCTAAGTACATTGTCTGTTTTAGTTTTTGACAGATCCGACTTATTTGGTACATAGCGAGCATATTTTTGACTCTACACAAGCGCCTGTGGTCAAACATGTCAAATGAGAAATGCACAAAAAAGTTCGAGTCAATATGAATAAGTAGAGCTAGATAATAATTAATAGTCTGACGGAGACGTGCACGTCGATTTTCCGGACACTGCTCGAGTGTGGCCGGACTTGTACTTTGTCTTTGTAGTGTATATATATATTGGCTCAAGCTATTCGACCAAGGAATCCTGACCATAGTGTATATAGTGCCACAAAATAGAAACAAGTAATGGAAATTAAAATAAGGGATATGACGGGGGATATATAATATGTAAATCGTGCTTAATCTCAGACGATGTTTTTATTTACATCGGAAGTATCCATTGCGCATGATTTTCAGAAGTGAAAGTAGAGTTGCCAAGGTATTTTAGTCTTACGAAAATTGTAAGTGTGATCGTAAGATCGGTCGTAGTATTTTGTCGTAGTACTGATCCTAAGTTTACGATTAATCTTACGACACGTTTTGTGAAATTGTCGTAGGATCACACTTAGGAAAATCTTAAGTACAAAACTTACGACTAACACTTACGACTTTTTGTGAAAGTGACCCCGGCCCTGGTTTCTATTTGTTCTGATTAACCAAGCGAAATACTACGCACAGGATACCGGGAATGGGTCGCTTGATTTGTTTACTGGACTGCGATAAAACTTCAGAAAAACGAAAGCGGAAATCTGTAGTATTTGGAATAAATATTTATTCAAATAAATTTAATATAAAATTTTAATAAAAAATAGTAAATATGTCATGTGATTTACTTTGCTTGATATTTTGTCAATTCATTGGAAATTAAAAACGGAAAACAGTTGATGAAGCGGAATACGCGAATTATTGTTTTAAAGTTAAAAATAAAAATGTCACGATGTTGCATAATTCATACGACAGACATGCCAACCCTCGAGAGACTAAAAGCGGTAGGGGGTCTAGGGTTTGCCACCCCCTCCCCCCAGAAATTTTTTTTTCAGAAGGACGCAAAATGGTGCATTCTGTTGCATTTTGGATATAAAATCTGTTCAGTCAAATCTTTAAATATAGTATGAAAAAACATGAAAAAATGGAAATTAACATTTTACATATATACAAGTCAAACCTCGGTCCCTCGAACTCGGATGGGTCGAATACCATGGATGGCTCGAACTTATTTGAAAGTCCCGCCAATTTTCCATATATTTTTAAGCTAACAAAATCTTTCCCTCGAACACTGATACCTCGAACAGTCGAACTTAATAAATGGTCCCATCAATAATAAAATCACAGTTTTACCCTATCAAACTCGAACATCGTAATTTAATTGATAGATGTACGTTGAATGTGCTTACATACAAATGTACATATATACATGATTAATCAATCTACTGGCTTGATAAATACACTTCAATATAAAATAGCGGGGTTATGTTACTTAAAATCATTTAATCCACGTCATCTCTTGTGTGTATTACAATAAGATATCATCAATTATAAGTGCCTATTGTCAAGTATGTTTTACTATTAAAGCGGAAAAAACATTTCCTGGTTTATTGTTGAAAACAAGGAAGATTTACTAATATATTTGAGACTTAAATAACTTATTCTTCACAATTTTCAGGCGTACAGGTTCCTATACTGTGGGAGTTTCATGTGCGTTGTGGATTATTAGTATCTATATAGGGTCGACACATGCAATTTGATGTTAGCATAAGATTGTATGAATATTGACACGAACAAATTAAAATAAGGAAAAAGAGATGAAATAATAAAGAAATAAAGAAATTTTATCGAAAATAAATTTGTAAGCAGAAAGTTAGAAAAAAGGGGGGTGGTGAGTCCGTGCCACGAGCGTCTGTGATTAACATGAGTCTATATGTGTATGTAATATCAAAAGAAATAAATATAATTGCTTCAAATTCAAATTAAGAGAAAGAAAATGGCTAAAATTTGAAAATTGGCTATTAACAATATACATCCGAATTATCAAGCATTATACTGATATCGATCCAAGTGTTAATACCCGACTTCGCATTTCCTGTTTATAAAATAGATCGCGAACAAAGTGAGAGAAAAAAAAAACTTTCTAAGGTACGTTTGAAGATACCAAAGAGCTATTCAGAAGCCGTAGTCTTTGAGACCTTCATCGACAAAATTGTGACATGAGGGAGGAATTTCTAAAATTGCAAACACGCACAATGAAAGACAATTTACTTTTTACAGGAATTCCAGAAACGCAGATGAAACAAGAGGTTGCTGCTAAAAACTTTATTTATAATCCATTGAAAATTGATGAAATATTGAACTCCATGTTGCTCATCGTCTCCGTAAGAGGCGCGATGGCCGCCCACGCACTATAGTAGCGAAATTCGAAAAACGGAAGGACCGAGAGCGAGTCTTGGGTATTGTCAAAACATGTGTTTTAAGGCGAACAGATTTTGGAGTAAATGAACAATACCCCGAGATTATCAACAGAAGAAGACAGGCGCTTGTTCCAAAAATGCACGAAGAGAGACGTAAGGGCAATCGCGCTTTTATTAATTATGATAAGCTATATATTAATGGTGTTGAGTACAGACCACCCACAGACGGACCCATGATGCGCTTTCTTCAACCTGGAAACCCAGAACCTCATATGCGCTTTCCCCCTTCTAGAAACCCGGACAACCCCTATCAATAGGACAGGCAAGCAAGAGGAGCGACTGATGAAAATGTCCCAAGGTCTAACAAAACAGAAACTTAATTTTTCAGAAATAAAATGTATTTGTTTAAATGTTTGTGGTATCAAGTCAAAACTTTTATTACCTGAATTTATATAGTTAACTACAACACATGATATATGTATTTTTATAGAGAAAAAACTGACAAATATGACATTTTATATATCCCAGATGGTTTTAGCTCTGTTGCAAAAAATAGAAAAATATTTAAGCATAAATCTGGAGGTATTGTTGTTGTATATAGAAATAATCTTATAAATCATATTAAATTTTTGCATTCCAATTCTGATTATGTCTCATGGTTGAAAATTTCACAAGTATTTAATAATGACCTTTTATTGGGATGTGTGTACAATCCCACATGAAAACTCTCTATATTCGTCAATAGATGCATTTTTAGATATTGAAAATGAATTAGTAAATTTCATAGAAAAAGACATGAAATGTGCACTTGTTGGAGATTTTAATGCTAAAACAGCTGTTTTAGAAGATTTTTCAGAACCAGATGAAACTTTTTTGAATGTTATGGATGTAAATGTAGAAGATGACCTATTTAGATATTGTTATGACCACCAAGTTTTACTTGATAATAATATTTCCTTCAAAAGATATACTCAGTGTGAATGCAGACCAAATATTTTGGACGAAAACTTTTAGAAATGTGTAAGTCTAACAATCTATACATTGCCAACTCTAGAATTGGCAAAGATAAAAATATTGCTAAAATAAAGGTGTAATGATTTAAGTGTAGTGGATTATTTAATAATATCTTCTAACCTCTTTTCTGTGATTAAGAATTTTCATGTTCTAGATTATGACCCATTGTTTTCTGATGTACTTTGTGCCCCACAGTTCAGTTTTTCAGTAGATATCTCTTTATTATCAGCAGAAAACAGAAATATTTCTCAGCCAGTTAATTGGGATAACTGTAAGAAAGATGAGTTTGTTGAATATCTCACTGTTAATAAAAAATAATGAAATAAAAAATATAGTAAACAGATTAGATGATATGCTTTTGTTACAAGATGTGAGTATCATTGATGTAAGTGAAATAGAAAAAAAAAGTTGGGAATATTTTCAAGCATACTTCTGTTAGTGTGTTTGGGAGCATATGCAAAAAGTCATTCTGTGAAAAAAACAAAGCTGAAAAAAACCATGGTTTGACATGAAATGTAGAGAAAAAAGACAGGGTTTACATAGATGTTAAAAAAAAATAGTCATATTAAAAACCAAATTAATAAGACTGATATGAAAAATGCAAGTAAACTTTACAAAACTCAATTGAACAAAAGTTATTGTGAATATCAGGACAAAACTGCAAATATTATTAGAGAAAAGTCAAGGACTGATTCAAAAGGCCTTTGGAAAATATTAAACAATATTGATAAAAAAAATCTATTGATAGTAATAATGTAACATTGGAACAGTTTGTTGAATATTCCAAGAATTTGAATGAATTGCTGGAGAATGAAAAAGATCAGGAAATTGATTTTGATAGTGTAGATAGGGAAAATGTTCACAATATCTTGAATTCACCAATTACTGAAGAAGAAATTTTGCGAGTTGTTAAATTTTTCAAAAGTAATAAAGCTTCAGGTTATGATGATATAGTTAATGAACACGATTACGGAAAGGGCCTAAATAATTTGGATTTGTACACATTTATACGTCGTAGAATAATCAACATGTGAACAATTCATGATATTTTGGTTTTACATTTTTTTTTTAAATCGGTAGGAAAACATCTAAAATCGGCAGGCGGTAGAAGACATAAAAATTCGGTAGACTACCGCGTAAATCGGTAGAGTTGGCATGTATGCATAATTCTAAATAATTTGCTAAGAAATTGACCAGTAATGATGGAAGCAAGTACAAGTAACTTGAATCCTTTGGATTAAGAAAAGCTTTTACTTCCCCTCCAGGAGAAAAATGAGGTTGATGACGTTAATAAAGCTGGTTAAACTGTTTGTGCTTTGAAGTGAGTCCGACCCACTACTGTACCGGTGATGTCGTCTATTTAATCCCATTAAAAAAACCTATTCCAGGTTTTGCAATAGATGTTGTTGCAGTTAATTATACTGTTTTTGCAATTAGTATCTTTATTAATTATTACCTGTGATGTACCTGTATTATATGTCAAATATTGCAGAAAAAGGGAAAATATTTGAGTGAAGTAAGTGTTATTAATAGAAATTAGAATCAAACATTTTTTTCATATGGAGAATGTAAATAGTACAAATAGTGGTGATGTTGATATTCGCAATCTGACTGTCACTCTGATTCGGACAGTTGTGCTCCAGAGGTCATGGTACCAGATGCCAGGGTGTTCAGTTCAATGCAAAATGAACAAAAATACCCATGGCTATATGACAGTGTGGTACACCAAGGGTATTTATGTAAGTTTTGTGGTCATTCTTCCTCATCACAAGAATTTGTTACTGTTGGCATTAACCTTGGTACAGTATGATTGCTATTCTATTACTGGACTTCCAAACTAATAAATGTATTGCTCTTCCCATCTATTCCTAATTCACATCATTTACGCGCTAATTTTCCCAAATATAAGGGACCCGGACGCCAGATACAAATGAGTAGGAAAATCATTGACTTGTAATAAACATGTCGGATTGAAAGCACTTTGTAATAAGCAAGTCGGATTTAAGGCACTTGTAATAAGCAAGTCATTTATTAGTTTTCTGATTGGTTGCGTCCGTCGTCCTACGCCACGTACAGACAAAGGGAGTTCGAGTATAACTAATAATATGATTACTTTTAATGGTATATCTGTATTAAACTTTGAATTTAAGAGATATTCTCTTTAACCAAAGTATTATACATGTATGTCGTAAAGTTTTATTTTCAATGTATTATGTAATCTTCAGGTGAGCGACTGGGGGTATTAAATTCTGAGAAAGTGCCATTTCATCTATTACATATTAAGAAGTTATTGTTGAAGCCATGAATTTTTTGAGATTTTACCATGGATAGGAAATAATATGCACCCTCCCTCTTTTTTTTTTAGCTCACCTGACCCAAAGGATCATGTGAGCCTTTGTCATCACTGCGTCGATCGTCCGTCCGTACACAATTACTAAAAATATTCTACTCTGAAACCACTTGGCCACTTAAGACTAAACTTTGGTGGAATGGTCCGTTGGTGATCCCCTTCCAAAAATGTGTCCGGCAGTCCCGACCTCCAACCAACATGGTCGCTGTTACTAAAAAATAAAAAAGGGGGATGAAATTTAAAAAAATCTTCATATCTGAAAAAAGGGGGATGAAATTTAACAAATCTTCATCTCTGAAACTACTGGGCCAATTGGAACTAAACTTTGCTTAGTCCTTTGATGACCCCCTTTCAAAATTTTGTCCGGCAATCCAGATATCCAACCAACATGGCCACTGTTGCTAAAAACAGAAAAGGTGGATGAAATTGTAATTTTTTTCCTCGGCAGTCCCATCCTCGGGCCAAGATGGACGCTGTTACTATTTATTAACGATTCCTTGCACATCAAGTAGGATGCAAGGTTTTACATGTCTTAAAACCAATATGTTTAGGTTATTTCAGTGAAATACTGTTCGTAGAAGAATATAATATTTGCACTTCGTCGTACATCTTTTTTTTTAAAGATAGTTCTTGTTTTGTTTTGCGTCAAGTTGTTTTGTGTATTATTTATGTGTTATAATCAATATACAATGTATAAGTTAATAAATTCATCTGACCCCAGATATTTTCAACAGTTACAACTGTTCTTAAACTTTAATGAATTGGCAGACACAGGTTCCAAATATTTTCGGCATTGACTTACACGTGACATTTATTCGATTTTTACATTTTTTCTCTGCCTATTATACTTAATATTATTATACTTTAACCCGCGTCGTCATCCGAGTCATCATCATAAAAATCTATGATAATAGGTTCTATGACACTTCTATCTATAGTTTTCTTTGCAGTATTCTTTTTCAATTTTGACCACATGTTCTTCTGCTTTTGTCCACACATCTTTTGTAATTTTTCCGAAAACACCATACGTGAGTTCTTTTGATTGGAAGGTGGTATTGTTTTTAGCCAAGAAACCTTGGACTTGCGCCCATATTAATTCTATCGGGTTAAGTTCAGTGTCGAACGGGGGTTCTTATTACTTCATGTCCGTGTAAATTAGCAATTTTATCTGTTTTATAAACTACTGGGGTCTTTTTTTGTTTTATTTTTTCATATACATGTAATACTTTTTTGGTATCAGTAACAGAAAAGGGAATGTTGTGTTGTGTTGTGTAAGATAGTTTTGGAGAACATCTTTTGCTTTACTAAAATTTGGGCACACCGTATCTTCTGTTTTAACATTGTGATAACTTGCATTATCTAACACACCCAAGCTAGGATTTTTCAGAGCAGGCATCAATTGATTTTCAAACCACTCAAGAAAGACAAAACTATTCATCTCCTGGTGATAGTCACCATCCTTTGATTTGGCCTGAAACACTAAATCGCAGCCGTCAATCAAACCCTCACTTCCTGTACCTGCATGCAAAATAATCAAACGTTTGCCTTTGCCCGAGGGCATTTTTGGGGCATCAGATCCATTATTCGGAAGCCACATATAATTTGTGCAGGTGATTTTGGTTAACCCATGTTTCATCCAGGTACACGATATCATATCCTGCTTCCCTAAAAGATTTGATCTTTCTCAGATAATTACACCTATCATTGATAATAGACACTTGGTCGTACAGTACTCTTCGATTATCACCTATTTTTTTATAAGTATATCCAAGATCAATGAGAGTTAGAGTAAGTTTAGACTTTGATATTTTAATAGAATCTTTTATTTCCTTATGTATTATTGAGACGGTCGGAGCAATTTTCCGTGAATAGAAACCGTGGATTGTTCTTTTAATAACACAATGATCAAAGTCGTCCAAAATTTTAGCTCTTTCTTTGGGTCTATTTGACTTACACGACCTCTTACCATTCATAATACGGTGCACTGAAGTGTAAGACACACCCAAAGCTTTAGATGTCCTTTGATATACCCTATCAAATGAGACAATTGGCTTCTTCGTTGCCTTTTCCTTACTGAAAAAAGTAAACAACTTTTTTACAAACTTTTGACATTACGGAGATAAGTCAGACTTTTTACCCATTTTACAAAAAATGCTTGTCAGTTTCGTCTAAAGTACACGTGCCCGAGAGAAAGATTTTACAGGTAAGATACCTGACGTACGGATGGCTCTTCTATAAAGTACATCTACCTCCACCCGAAAAATGACAACAAAATAGGACCAAAATGTAAAAATGCAGCCTCAGCCAAATCAATAAGAAGCATTACAATAACCTTTTCTGTTAGCACTCCTAATTCTAAATAAAACTCTCGTTTATTTTGCTGTTCAAAAATCTATAGTTTAAAAGATATTTGGATTTTTCGTTATTCTAATAAAAAAATTATTACTTTAGTTGCCTCTTGGCTAAGCTGCTTAAAGCACACAGCAGTAAGGAGAAAGACCAAAGACGGGTTGGGTTGGAATCAGGATAATGTGTCCGAGTGGGGCGACATGTCTATCTGCGGACTGTTGCTTCAGTTAACTAGTGCTATAAAAATCCAACTTAGCGTGTTGGTCTAGTACAAAGCGGACCTCATCATCATTTCATCTCGCCATGGTATAGCTGAAAAATTACTGAGTTGGCATTAAACAACAATCAGCCAACCCTAATTTATAATGTTTTACATTACAGGACTTACCATGCTTAAAAGATTTAGTGGAGGAAGTCAAGAAGGAATTCAAGGAAAGAAAGGAGTGGGAGTCGAAGTGAAAATGTGACATATAGGTATACTACTATACTGTTTATTAAATGTTTGATATTTTGATGTGTTGTATTATTAGAAAACCTAGTCATGTGATTGTTATCAATCACCTGTCTTTTATTAGGACACTTTCAACAATATTTCAGTTATATCATGTCAGTCAGTTTTATTGGTGGAGGAAACCGGAGTACCCTGAGAAAACCACCAACCTGCCACAAGTCACTGACAAACTTTATCACATAATGTTGTATCGAGTACACCTCTCCATGAGCAGGATTCGAACTCACAACTTTAGTGATGATAGGTACTGATTGCATTAGGTGATTGTATATCTAACTACCATACGATCACGGCCACAACAGCCTCAAAAAAGACCATTACAGGAAGAATGCCAGATAACTTTCCTTTAAAATCCATTGGCGATTTCAAAGAAAATGAAAATGTAAGAAGGTAAATGACGACACGGACGATAATAGAAACAAGATGTCATGTAGGTCATGAGAGCAAACAAAAAACAAAAAAAACTTCTGATGCTAAGTGAAGAACTTGCATCACTCAAATGTATTGAATAAGATGATTGATTATTACCAGTTTTTCATGATTTATGGTGTTTAATGCCACTTTCAACAATATTTCAGTTATATCGTGGCGGTCAGTTTTATTGGTGGAGGAAAGCAGAGTACATGGAGAAAACCACGGACCTGCCGCAAGTCACAGACAAAACTTTATCACTTAATAATGTATTGAGTACACCTCGCCACGAACGGGATTCGAACTCACAACTTTAGTGATGATAGGCACTGATTGCATAGGTAGTTGTAAATCCAACTACCATACGATCACCATGACCCCCCCCAAAACCTTTGCAGAAGACGATTCCGGGAAGAATGCCAATTAATTCCTTTAAAATCTGTTAGCGATTATAAAGAAAATGAAAATGTAAGAAGTTAAAAGACGACTCAGATGATCTTAGAAACAAGAGGTCCTTTAGGTCATGGCAGAAAACAAAAAAAACATCACATGACAAGAGATCTTACATGGCTCAAAAAAGTATTTAGTTACTTGATTGATTGATTAGTGTTTAACGCCAACATTAGCAGTATTTCAGCTATATTGTGGCGTTAAAATATAATATATATTAAATTTGTCAACTACAAGACCTTTAGAAATAAAACATACTTGTGTATTTAGTCAGAATATGTTAAACAACAAAACTCTTGAAGAATGTACATAGATGTATCGAGTACACCTCGCCTTGAACGAGTTTCAAAGTCACAACTTTAGTGGTGATAGGCACTGATTGCACAGGTTGTTGTAAATCCAATTACCATACGATCACAACCATGATGGCCCCCAAGCATTTCAGCTATAGTGTGGCGTGAAAATATTATATATATTAAATTCGTCAACAACATGACTCTTACAAATAAAACATATTTGTGTATTTAGTCAGAATATGTTAAACAACAAAACTCTGGAAGAAAATTGATGAGGGTACTTTATTGTTTTAAGCTAGGACATTTAGACCTAACATTATTTACAAATAAAATAACTTCTTTAAAAATTTGTAATGTAAATAAAGAAGTTCAATGAAGGGTCCAGTTCATGTGGTCTTCATAATGATACAACATGTAAGTCTATACAGAGTTATCTCCCCTTTCTAGAATATGTCTGAATCGTCTGGTGCATCAAGGTCACGGTATTCTATAACTCTCCTAGGATCGGATCTGAAGAAAAAAATTAAAATAAATATAACTGCTGCAAAATGAAATGAAATAAAAGAATTAAAATTTGATGTTAGCTTAGCTATATCTTGTTGTTTTCGCTACACATGTACAGTCTACCAACATCCCATATGAGGTCATTTCAGTTAACCATTTCATCTTTGATGCAAGATAGTAATATATATTGACCAATCAGACAACAGCTTTTAGTGTGTACTCTTGTCTAAACAAGCGACATTGTCTGTACATGAAACTCCTGTCCAAACACGATCCAGATTACACAATTTCAGTATGTACAGATGAACCCTATTTCGTACACATAAATTTGTTTGTCCATAAACCTTGTGCAGAGTAAACAATAATTTAAAGTAGACAAATCTTTAAAAATATTGAAAAATCTGTACATGAGTGCTGACATCTTTAATTCTAATACATCAAGATTTAGAAGGCTCGTCACTGATTGGTCGCTTGATATGACCCCTGACATGACCAAATACAAGATGCCGCTAGGTGCTTGTGTATCATTAAATAGTGTCCACCGTGAAATACTGTCCTCTGTTACAATTGACTCCTATGATAAAGTCCGAGGACCGAATAAAGCGCAGTGATGACTTCTTTCGGTCCATTTAAGGTTTTTCATTTGAAATATAGCACAACAGGACACAATTTCATAGGACACTATTTTGCCTTACACTTTTATATTGCTAAAAAAATATCCAACAAATATCTAATTTTAATGAAATTGGAATACATGAACAAAGCTAACTTACAATTCTATTAGATACATGGAATCTGATTGAAATCAGCTGTTAAAATATGCTACACTCCTCTCTAACATCTGACAGAATCTAATTAGAGGTCATGTCCAGATGAACTTGTGGTCAGCCAATGAAAACGGAGCTGACCAAATCTTAAGTGCTTTTCAAGCTTTTTATCTTTACTACCACATCACAAACCTAAAGTTTTCTGATTGGTAGATTTTTTAAATAAGTATTCATATACGAAAGTTCGATCATCTGGATATGATGACCTCTAATCGGGTTCTATCAGGGAGATCGTAGTGTATTATAACAGTTGATTTTAATCAGATTTAGATACATGTCACTTTAATATGTAAACTGTATAAGCTTCTGTGATATATATTGACCAATGAAATTGTTTGAAAATTGAAAACAAAATAGTAAAAGAGGTTGGCGGAATATCAGTGAACGTACATCATTAAAACTCTCAGTTCAAAATATGAAGAAAAAATATTTTCTCCATTAATTTGTACATTCTGATGTCTATGTACCAGCAGGCTAATATCCAGTTTTGATTGGTCTCTTCATATTGAGAAGCATCCAATCAGATACATAGTATACTAGCACAGGAAAAACACAATCAAACGAAAAGGAAAATGTACATACTCAATATGTTTTCTAAATAAAGTCCCAATGTAGGAAAGCTTTGTTAATCTAACCTGTATAAACAAAACGCCTGTCTATTCTGAACACAAATGCAGATCACAAGGAGGTTCGGCTTAAACTGTTTTCACTGTATATACAGTTGAATCTTGTTGTGTTGAAGTGGAAGGAACTTATGATTTTGTTGGAATTATTCAAGTTATCAATGTGAATTTTGTTAACAATTACAATGAATGGACCATATCCATGAATAGAACTTATTTGTTGCTTCTCCACTAAGCATGCAGCACTAAGGAGAAAGAGCAGACTGGTTGGCTTGGAATCAGGATAATGTGTCCAAGTGGGGCGACATGTGTATCCGCAGACCATTGTTTCAGTTAGCAAGAACTATAAAAATCCAACTAAGCATGTTGGTCTAGTAGAAAGCGGACCACATCATCTCATTGAAAATTAATTTGTTCTCACCATGATACAGCTGTAAAATTGCTAAATTGGCGTTAAACAACAATCACACTTTCACTCACAAAGTCTAAGTTAGCACACATCTGGATAGTGATAGAAAGCTGGGATAGACTAAATTATTTATTAAGGTGAAAATCAAAACATTCTGGTAACACTTTGTCTCTTTGCATTCAATAGCAGCTTGAATGAGCTTCAATTTACTCAAGTTATATCCAATTTTGGCTTAAAATATGCTCTAATTATGGTTAAATTTTGCTCCAATTTTGGTTCAAACTTGCTCCAATTTTGATTTAAAATTGCCCCAATTTGGATTAAAATTTTGTTCAAATTTGGTTTAAAATTGCAGAAAGCTGCTTAAATACTGAAAAAAACATTTTGGACAGTTTGCCCAAGTAACAGCTCACATAAGACATATGTCACTATTCAAGAATCCAAACTTCAACAAGTCTACGACATCTTTTTAAGATAGTAAACAACACAATGAGTAGAAAGTAAAGGGAGTAGAAAACTTCTGAATGTGTATGAAAGGTTAACTAACATGACCTATGACATGACCTCATAGAGGTTGTTATTAAAATATCACAAAAAACATCTAGGCCCACATAATCTAAATAAAAATGGAAGAATTTGCCATAGGACTTGATATACTTAGTATTTGATACAAGTGTTCTAATTGGATGGGTTTTTTTTAATTATAAGTACAAAACAAATTTGATGACCACCAGGTCTGATTAAAAGGATACATAAACATTGGATCAAGTGATATTCATGTGTGTGCCATTTAATAATGCAAATAAAACTAACCCTCACGTCCAACAGAAAATTACTTTTCAAAATTTTAATTTAAGCATAATACTTTGGCCCTGAAGAAGTTTCATTGTGATTCAACCAAAGAAAAGAAAAAGAAAGAAGAAATTGTGATTTCTAAATGTGGTTATCCATGATTTCGCTGTAGTTGAGACAACATAATGAAGTAAAGAAACTGTACTTATTTGTATTGTTCTTCTTCATCCCACAGTCATGTTACATTTTTTTTTTAACTCTAGTTAAAATCCGATGTTTGTTTGAGTTTAAATTTTTTTCTTCTCCTTCGATCTACCAACTTCTTAAATCATGTGTCGAGTCATGTCAAAGGTCACATTTCAAATCCACCAATCTGATACCAGCTTACAAAATGTTAAGATATTGACCAGCACAGCTGTCTTAGTAGTAGAGCTTCTAAATGTGGTAAGGTTACCTAATTATTTAGCTTCCCAATCTTTTGATTTTGAGAGTGCCTGGTGAAGGTTATTCCAGAAGCGTGTCGTGTGTACTAAATTTTATATCTACGTTTTATTTACCTAACAGGACCCTAACCAAGATGTTTATTAGATGTTAGTGGATTGATGAAAAATAAAAATCCCACAAAAATCTGAATCTCATCAAACTAGACATGAAGACACAATAAAGTTAAACCTGTATTAAGAAGTCACCGTACGGACAAAGAAAAAGTGGTCTTTTAAGACAAGTGACCTCTGAAAAGAGGTTCAATTCATATGAAATTTTCTATGACAGGACAAGAAATAGGTGACCTTTTAATAGAGGTGAACACATGGGCAGGTCTGTATTGTATTTTATTGATACACCACACTGTGTTATCTCCCCTGTTTCTAGCAATATCCAGGTCTTATTGTATTTTATAGATACACCACACCGTGTTATCTCCCTCTGTTTCTAGCAATATCCAGGTCTTATTGTATTTTATAGATACACCACACCATGTTATCTCCCCTGTTTCTAGCAATATCCAGGTCTTATTGTATTTTATTGATACACCACACTGTTATCTCCCCTGTTTCTACCACTATCCAGCTCTAATTGTAATTATGTTACTCAACTGATTACGTCGATGTCTGTAAGAATCAGATCTACAAAGAATATTCTATTATTAAAGTTTACCCTGTAAACATCAAGAGGCCTACGTTGTTTCTAGTTACACTTGGGTTACAACTCGACTTGAGTCACTATGTGGGTAACACCGGAGTAACTCTAGGAGTTTGATTGTGAACCCAGGGTACTCAAATTTAATTGAGTAACACAATTAAGCAGAATTAAAATATTCTTGTATTGTAAACCTAAGTCATCCGCTTAACTTCACTACAATTGATCAGGGTTAGTTAAGAATGACGTTTTAATTCTAATCACAATATTTTTACCTTTAGCTTGTCTTTCCTTTTTATATTATAACATAATACTTGTCTCCCCTGTGTACATTGTAACATATTGTCTCCCTTTGTACATTGTAACATAGCATATTCATTGTCTCCCCCTGGTACATTGTAATATACTAGTTTTCTCTCCTGTGTAAATTGTAACATATTGTCTCCATTTTGTACATTATAATATACTAGTTGTCTCCCTTTTGTACATTATAATATACTAGTTGTCTCCCTTTTGTACATTATAATATACTAGTAGTCTCCCTTTTGTACATTATAATATACTAGTTGTCTCCCATTTGTACATTATAATATACTAGTTGTCTCCCCTGTGTACATTGCAACATATCGATTAATTATGTTTGTGCACTACTTTCTGTTCCTAGGGATAATCTCAAAGGTTAATTTACGATTACTCCATGATATTCAACATTTCAGCTATATTTATGAAGATAACGATCAATAAATTATATAGGTTAAAAGGTATTATTGAGATGGTCCAATTGACATAGTTTTTATTGCTTTATTAATAAAAGCTTGAAGATACCAAAGGGGTAATTAGAAGCTGTAAATCTAAGAATGACATAATACAATGGTTGACAAAACACGACACAGAAAACTTAATATTGAGCAACACAAATCCCAACCAGAGGTGAACTCAGCTGGTCTGAAAGGGTAAGCAGTTTCTGCTCTGGTGGCACATAAGAAGGATGGGATTGTCAAAACGACAAATAAAATAGGATATAATTAAGAAAGTCAAAAAAACTTTACCTTCCAAAGGATATCAAAAACTTTACCTTCCAAAGGATATCAAAAACTTTACCTTCCAAAGGATATCAAAAACTTTACCTTCCAAAGAAAATCAAAAACTTTACCTTCCAAAGGATATCAAAAACTTTACCTTCCAAAGGATATCAAAAACTTTACCTTCCAAAGGATATCAAAAACTTTACCTTCCAAAGGATATAAAAAAACTTTACCTTCCAACGGATATCAAAAACTTTACCTTCCAAAGGATATCAAAAACTTTACCTTCCAAAGGATATCAAAAACATTACCTTCCAAAGGATATCAAAAACTTTACCTTCCAAAGGATATCAAAAAACTTTACCTTCCAAAGGATATCAAAAACTTTACCTTCCAAAGGATATCAATAACTTTACCTTCCAAAGGATATCAAAAACTTTACATTCCAAAGGATATCAAAAACTTTACCTTTCAAAGGATATCAAAAACTTTACCTTCCAAAGGATATCAAAAACTTTACCTTCCGAAGGTTTCCAAAGGATACCAAAGGATATCAAAAACTTTACCTTCCAAAGGATATCAAAAACATTACCTTCCAAAGGATATCAAAAACTTTACCTTTCAAAGGATATCAAAAACTTTACCTTCAGAAGGCTTCCAAAGGATATCAAAAACTTTACCTTCCAAAGGATATCAAAAACCATTCAACAATAGACCTTTTGTACATTCCAGATTTTATTTTAAAATTAGACGTTTTTTTATAGAATTATTTCCCTTGCAATGGACAAAATAGCACCCATTCTAGCCAAAGCAATCTGATTTTAATTTTCTTATAATCAAGTTGAAAAATGTGGAAATGGTTTATTAGGAGCTACTGGGTGACATCATATACAAAAGATGATATACATGTATATATTTATTTATTTATATTTATTTGTACATACAATCTGATTGTTTTATAGACAAGTATGCTTAATGTTTTATGTCTAAGTTTAATAACAAAATTTATTCACGCCACGATATAGCAGAAATATTGCTAAAGTTGGCACTAAACACCAATCAATCAATCAATATACTCTACACAACCATCAAATAGATCCCCCTGTAGGAGGGACATTTAGATAAAAATTAATTATGTATTTACAGACCCCCCTCCTTTCCCTAGTCATATTTCAAATAGATCCCCCTGTAGGAAGGAGGGATTAGATAAAAATTAATTATCAGAGCCACCCCCCCTCCACACCTTTCCCTGGTCATATTTCAAGATTTTGCTCTAAAATAAATTCACAAATTTTGAATGGAAACTTGTGGTACAAACCCATTAAAAGAAATAAAGTATGTGCATGCTAACTTTTGAGATGATCCCTAATTAGGCTACTATTTAATATTTCTGTCTGTTAAGACCAAAAAAGAAGATGCCATGTTTCCAATAATATTCTTCCAAAAGAAATAGATTAGTTTTTCATCATTAAAAAAAAAAAGATATTCATATAATTATGCACATGAAATTTAAAGCATTAATCAAAATGTTCGACTACAGTTTTTTTTTATTCTAAAATGCATGCTGTTAATTTTGTACGTGGTTTTGATACTAATTTAATTCTATAAATACATAGAATTCTATGATCACCCGCCTGAGCATAATTATAAACAGTTATTGTACATACCTGTATCCTCTATTGTAACCTCCTGACCTCCCATACGGACCTCGGTATGGTTCACGACTACGGTATGAAGGAG
Organism: Bathymodiolus brooksi; assembly: GCA_963680875.1. NCBI lineage: Eukaryota > Metazoa > Mollusca > Bivalvia > Mytilida > Modiolidae > Bathymodiolus > Bathymodiolus brooksi. Next base: position 23,766,294 of record OY804583.1, on the reverse strand, counting down.
ATTGATAAGAATGGTGCCCACTGTTGGCTGAAAAATACAAATTTACATCGTAAGAGCCTTTAAGCTTGAAAAAGTATTTAGACTTTTAAATATTTGACTTTCAAATTATTTTGGCTTTTGAGTGTAGCACGATGGGTGTCACTAGTGGAGCAGGAACTGCTTACCCTTCCGGAGCACCTGAGTTCATCCTCGGATTTTAGTGGGGTTCGTGTTACTCGATCTTTAGTCTTATGTGTATGTTTTGTAGATCGTTGAGTGTCCTTTTGTACTTTTTATTTTGCCATTGTGTTGTCTGTTCTTCTTTGATTTACAGATTCTGATTACCTCCCTTTGGTATCTTCAAACTCTTCTTATCCAGAAACAGGTCATTTTTATGTGCACTAAATTTGATATCTATGTTTTTATTAAGTCTTATTTTATAATCATTCATGTTGTGATCTGAAGAATTTTGGAATATCGTTACATGTATACACAATTTTTTTTTAACTTAGCAGTCCACGGTGAGCACCGGTCATTCAGCCCAAGACCAGTAAAGCTTCAGACCAGTGAATTTTTCAGTTTTTATTTCGATATACATTTGTATATAAAAATAAATTAAAATTTTCATTTCGAAGACTGTTTAGTTTTGACTCTTGAACCTGGTGTAAATATTTCAAACAGTTCTTTGAAACAATTCCAGAAATAAATTTTATTCTGTGAACGGTAATAGTTACAACATGAAATACACACAGAGAGAAATAGGCATGCATTAATCTACATCTGATACACTTCATAGCACAGGGGCTAGGTGCGTCCGAATTTTTTTTTTTACTATATAATACAAGGGGAAGAACTCACTTGCTTGCATTTTTTTAAGTGGTCGCGTTAAATTGATCGTAACAAAACGGCGTGAAAATCGATTTCGGACAAATGATGGGTTAATCACTTCACACATCTGTACAGACTTTCCCTGGCTTAAACGAGTCATTTTGACTAGCTAAATACTTTCATCCATTCAAATTACATTCAAATTTCTTACCTTTCGCCAATTTATATGCCCTTTAAGTCTGTTTTTGAAAGAAATCCCCTTTCCATCCTTCTCAGACGCCACAAACTTGAAAATATGAGCGATTTCTAACGGGTATTTTGATTGACTGAACAGATTTGAAGATCTTCCCCTTTTCATCAAAAGTCATGTAGAGTCTAGAGATGTTCCGAAAAAGTTAACCCGGCATTTGTACGACCTCAGATTTTCACGCCGTTTTCTTTTCGTTCGTGTAGCTTATCTCAGCAGTTCGGAGGCCTACACTAACAATTGGGGTGTCTTTGGAAAGGAAAATTACTTGGCTTTCGACTGGTGGAAACATTTTATGTAAATATTAAGGCGTTCCGAAGTTACGATCAATTTAACACGACCACTTAAAAAAAATGCAAGTAAGTGAGTTCTTCCCCTTGTTGTATTATATAGTATTTTTTTTTCCGGACGTACCTAGCCCTTGTGCTTCATAGAGGTAACTGACAAAAAGTTGCTTGTCTACTTTTCCTTCAACGACAAACAGTTGTTTTTTTTTTGATTATTTGGTGGTCTTTTAACACCATTTTCAACAATATTTTAGTTATATCGTGGCGTTAGTTTTATTGGTGGAGGAAACCGGAGGACCCGGAGAAAACCACTGACCTGTCGCAAGTCACTGATAAACTTTATCACAAAATGTTGTACACCTCGCCCTGATCGAGATTCGAACTCACAACTCACAACTTCAGTGGTGATAGGCACTGATTGCATAGGTACATGTAGTTGTAAATTCAACTACCATACGATCACGGCAACGAAGGCCCTTAAACAACAAACAGTGTTATCTACCTTCTTATTAGCTAAAACAAATCTCAACAAATAAACTCTTTTTCGCTGTTGTGGTTTTAAATAAAAACAGATGTTTTCTTGTGGTTTTCCTGCTTCTTACGTCACTTAACCTTGGGTCTCTGTTGTTCTTTCCTCATTAATGACTTATCACCAGATTTGTCACTAGAGTAACATGACGGGTGCCACTAGTGGAGCAGGAACTGCTTACCCTTTCGGGGGGAATCAGAGTTTACCCCTGGTTTTTAGAAGGATTCGTGTTACTTGATCTTTAGTTTTCTGTGTAGTATTTTGTAGATCGTTGTTTGTCCTTTTGTTCTTTTTCTTTTGGGCATTGCATTGTCTGTCCTTCGATTTACGGATTTTTATTACCCATTTGGTATCTTCAAACTATTCTTGTGGTTGTGATCATATGGTAGTTACATCTACCTGTACAATCAGTGCTCACCAACACTAAAGTTATAAGCTTGAATCCTGCATATGACGAGGTATACTCGATGTGATATACTACACTACCATGATAAAACAACTTTGACTGTCAAACTTACCTCCTCCATACATCATGGGAGGACGTCCAGAAAATCCTACAGGAGGCATGCCCTGGTACCCACCAGGATTGGTAAACTGTTCCCCTCCTGCACTGTTTCTGCTACTCGATCCCTGTTTATTACCAGGATGTTCTGCAAGGGCAGGTCGTTTTGGATCCATTAAATAATTATTGAAAAATGCCACCTACGAAAAATATTGAAATAAATATTATTTTCAAATTTCATATTAAACTACATACAGTAAAAATTATATAAAAAAAGTAATAATTTTTAACATGGGGAAAAATTAAATAAAAAAAGTAGTGTAATAATTTTAAACACGAACAGAAATACAAAAGCATTTTAATGGTTAATAGGACACACCAATTTCATATGTAGTTCTTTGGAATTTTGAAACATATATTTATTTATTTTTTCTGAAAACCATTTTTAATAAAGCAGGTGCCAAAATATGATGTATGATTCATATTTCTGAATGAAATTGTCCCTTATTATGCTGAAGCTAGACAATGTTTGGTAAATATTTGAAAATAGGAGAAAAAAAATTGTGACACTAAAACAGTCTTTTGGCTATTGTGTTGTCTGTTCTTCTTTGATGTATGGATTCTGATAACCCCTTTGGTATCTTCAAACTCTTCTGTAAAGCTAAAAACATAATACAGTTAAATTCTTAAATTCAATACAATTTTTTTATTGACCTATTCCCGATTTTCGGAAATCCGAGTTACCGTTCTTGATGAGAGTCATCTTTTCCTTAGAGACGATATAGTTTACTTCCAGTACAAAGTTCTAATAGCGGGATTTTCTAAAGTCATCACCAAACCAAATCAAATTCGTCATGGATAGGAGAAGAACTTTTGAGGACTTCTTTGATATGAAGAACAATGATTTACAGTCATATCTGAGAGATGCAAGCACTTGGGAATCTTGATACAAACAAAACATTGCATGTTGATCCTCCTAATGTAAATCTGTTGTAATGTCTTGTAGATTGTGTATTTTACATAAAACTTTATAATTTTTTTGATGTTGGGTACTTAACGAATAATTTGTGATTAAAATTAGTGATTTTGTGATAACCATTGAAACTGTACATGTTATCCAATGAAAATTAATGAAATTCATATACATAGGTAACCATAGTGACGTACCTCCATTTTAACTTCCTCTACCTTTTCCCCGTGCTTGTTGAAGATGTGTTTTCGTACAAACTCCGGTCCTTTGAATTTTTTACCACTCATCGGACACAGCCATTTATCCTTAGCCAGCTCTTGTCTATTAGCTGTGACAAACTTCTCTACTTCAGTGAGATATGTTAAGGCTTATAATGCAATTATATTTGTCATCCATTTTGTAAAATGAAAGATAAACGATTCAGTTGAGAAATATATAAATTCCATACCCTGCATTTAACCAATTTCAGTTGTATTATGGTGGTCAGTTTTTTATTTGGTGGAGAAGGTAACTGGAGTGTCCGGAGAGAACCACCAACACATGACAAATATCTAACAAAATTGTTCATATAAAGTCACATCAAGTGCAGCTCTCCACATGCAGAAATCAAATTCACATAAACTTCTGTAGTACATTTTCTTTTAGTTATTTTGTATTAAATCTTACATTTTACAAAAAGTTTATAGGTTAATATTCTCAACAAAACATGATTATTATTATCTGCTTCCAGACCACCCTAAAACTTGCCTCCATCGATTCAGATCCACCCTACTACTCCGCTGTAAATCCAATGGTTACGGTAAAGGTTATGGTGTTTAATGCCACTTTCAACAATATTTCAGTTATATCGTGGCTGTCAGTTTTATTGGCAGAGGAAACCGGAGAATACCATCGACCTGTCGCAAGTCATTGATTGCAAAGGTAGTCGTAAATCCAACTATCATACGATCACGACCACGGCTGCCCCCTGTAAATCCAATACTGCAGCCTCCGCGTTTGAAGTTCATATGTAAATCAGGATTTATAACAGTAAAAAAACTCAAGTCATAGTATATCTTTGATAAACTATTATTATCCAGCGTGTGAGGGTAGTCATGGGGGTTTCATGGGTGTTATGATAGTATGATTTACATATGTCTATATGTGTTTGTATATTACATCAATGTCTACTAGACACAATCAAATATGGTAATGATTAAGGTCATAGGTCGACATCAAAAGAATTTTGATATAAATGGCAATAGTTTGGTGCAGCATGATACAACCAAGTATATCAATAAAGCTTTTCTTCTGCAACAGTTTTTTTTTATTACTGAAAATGATTATGTTTCTGTGATGGATTTCTGATCGAAAAAAAAAATAAACTTTGTAAAGGAGAATCCAATGATAATTCCTACCAAATTTAGTTCCAAATGGTTCAGTGTTTCAGAAGATTAAAATGTAAAAGTTTACAGACAATGATGACAGAAACAAAATGACGGCAATGTCTCACATGACCCTTTGGATCAGGTGTGCTAAAGCACATCATAATTTGTTGAAAAATGAACTCTACATGCCAAAAAACACCCTTTTTGGCAACTTGGGCTCTCTTGTTTCTGCATCTAGGATTTACGGTCAGAACTGAAAATATAAACTTTATAGAGGACTATCTATTGAACATTCATACCAAGATTAATTTCAATTGGCTTGTGTTTTCATAGAAGAAGATTGAAATGTAAAAGTTTACAGCTGAGAAATCAGGTGAGGTGAAAGTCTAGAACAGAGCAGACATCATCGACATCTCATAAAAAGTCATTTATTACATTTTTGTGATATTCCGGAAAAAAACCTGTCTTACTTGATGTTAGACAATCACTCATTCAATAAAATCAAAGTGTCCAGTGTTTTTTTTCGGGATATTTCCAAAAAAATCAAGGAGTTAAACAACAAATAACTCCCTCTATACAATCAAAGTCTCCCCACCCCCTTCTTGAATTAATGACCATTTGAAAGTGGTGCTAAACCAAACCAAACTATGTTCATGATATCACTCCCTCTATACAATCAAAGTCTCCCCACCTCCTTCTTGAATTAATGACCATTTGAAAGTGGTGCTAAACCAAACCAAACTATTTTCGTGATATCACTCACTCAATGCAATGAGGGTCTCAACACACACACCCTTTTTTTTCCTGCAATTAATGACCATTTAGTTATTATTTCATTAACATATTAATTTTATCTTACTGACAACATTATTTCCCCCCCCCCCCCTCCATGGCCTACAGTTTATCAGGCCAAAGGGTATTCCCCTTATTTATTCAGGAAGTTAAACATTAGATCAGTCCATTTTAGAAAGAGGTAAACACTGACAAATTATCTTTACCTTTAATTTTTTTTATCATAGCTTTCAAGTATTTAGAGAATTTTAAATTCTTTTTAAACATTTCAATTTAATTATTTCAAATTCAACAGAGGAAATGATGTATTAAATGGACCATAAAATATACATATTGAGTTTCAAGTAACCACCTATCTACCCTACCTTTTATATGTTATGTAGACTACCAGTTTTGTCTGAAGATAGTCTTCCATTACAGAAATGAGATTTTATTCGAATATGGATTACTTTAGAATTCTTGTTTAGGTAATACTTAACAATATTATAATGGCTTATTCAAGCTCTGTTAAACGAGCTCAAGTACCAAAATGTTGTGAGCTATGTGAAGAGGACACTAGGATAAAATGGAGGTGTGTTGAATGTAACATGTCTTTGTGTGACAAGTGCAAAAAAATTCATACAAGGGTACAAATAGCAGTTCCACATGAAATTGTGGATATAAAAACCCCTCTTCATGATGTACAACTGAAGGTAATTGTGGACAATATACCATGCCATGAACACAAGGCAAAAATGACATGTCTGTTCTGTAGAACCTGTGATCATCTTGTGTGCCTAGATTGTGTTTCATCTACTCACAACAAGCACAACTTTGAACCCATAGACAATATTCTCTCAGAAAAATTAGACGAACTGAAAAGAGCTGGGGCAAGATATTGTAAAGATTTAACCCTATGTCAGGCGAAAGTTGAAGAATTCCAAATCAGTGAAACTAAATATGAGTCTTTGTTTGATGAATCAATTGTACAAATAAAACAACAAGAGAAAACTTTAATAGATTCTATAAGGAAACATTCTCAAGAAAGACAAAATGAAATTGAATCCGAGAGAAAATCTATGAAAAACACATTTTCTGAAATAAGACAGCAGACCAACCAAGCTGAAAAGACAATTATACACCACCAAGATGAAATCATGGCAGCTTTGAAATCTATCCAAGGAAGTACAATATTTGCAACAGCTACAAAATTAAAGAAAATGGTCTCAGATTTGAATTTTAATCCAATGCCTTCTGAAATTAAACATTTCATTCCAGAGAAAGAAACGGTCAATGATATACCAAACTTATTCGGATCACTTCAGAAAATGAAAATACCACAGACATTGATTTTGAGGTTGTTAATTCATACACTACAGAATTATCAGGTATTCACAACATAATCATTGTTGATGACAAATCAACATGGATCAATAATTATCATAAACAAATCATAAGACAAATAAACATTGACAATGACAACATCACAACCACCAAGGAGATTTCTTCTGTCATCAGTACCATGACATTGACCTCAAACAATGACATACTTCTGTCTGTGTATAACAGTTCAGACCTAAAACTCTTGACAAAATCAGGAGAAATAAAACCATTCCTCTCAGTGTCACCCTTGACACCCAAGGGAATCCATGTGACCAGCGACAATAATATTATAGTAGGTGTCAGAGAACTTGGTGATCCTTTCACACTTACAGACAAAAGTACAAGGGCACTACTTATCTTTGGTATGGATGGTAAACAACAACATACTTATCAATATGACAATAACAAGCACAGACTGTTTACTGTACCAGCACGTATCACAACAAAGACATAGTTGTTGTTGACTGGACATCAGCTATTACTGGGAGGGTGGTGGTTGTAGGGTGGGAGGGGGGTTTAAGGTGGACATATACAGGACATTCTAAGATAAATGCTACTACACAAATATTTCCTAGTGATGTAGTGACAACAACAGCAGGACACATTATTGTGTGTGACGTTAATACACATGCCCTCCATGTTTTATCTGGACAAGGAGATATATTGACATGTAAAGTAATGGATGACATGGGGATTGCATATCCTTACTCACTTGCCTTTGACATGAGGGGACAATTATGGGTGGGTTGTTGTATAAAATCAAATCAAATCAAATCATATACAGGTGGTAAACAGTCAGGAGCAAAAGTACACATTGTAAATCTTCTTTGTTAATAAGGCTGAAATATATACATGTATTTGGACACCTGACATCTTTCATTTCTTAATAAGGCTATACAATATACTGGTGGCCCAATGGACTTTTTCCCCCTTTTTTTTAAATAAGGTTATATCATATACTGGTGGCACAATGGACTTTTTTTTCTTTTTTAAGCTTACCCATTCCTTCCATGTTTTATTTTGGGAGGGGGGACATGTATTTACATTCAAAACCTCTTTTAGTGACCATCTTCACATTAAGCAATAACTTGTATTATGTGACATTAATCTTTATTTCTCTTTACAGCTCATTTCATAGCAATTACACCTATATCAAGTGACCATAATTCACTCAGTGTTTTCACTACACATTTTGATAGGGGGAGATTTTAGAATTATAGGCGGAGAGAAAATTTGACCGAGAGTCAGAAGGCTCCCAGTGGGTTCAGGGTAAAACACCCCAGCCGATTTTGGATTTGGTGAATTTTGAATTGCTTTTGAGGGGGTTTCCTAGCTTTAAAATGGTTTCTTTTTGCTTAAATTTACACTGATTAACTTTGAGAAAAAGACAAATGTAATAAACCTTTCTTCAGACAGGATTATCAGGATTTTCCTGACCATTGAACAATTTTTCATAAGACTAGTACTAGTAGTGCAATGAGAATGATTTCTCAAGATTAACAACCATCAGTCATTTTCCATTGTTATTTCTTAGAAAGATGTCACATGGTTCTGCAATTTTTCAGGTCAAAAACAAATGTATAAGTTTGGTAGAAATAAACTTGATCATTCAGAAAAGAAATATGGACTTCCCCTATGATTATGTACTATTGAAAATAAAGATTTGATCATATTGGTGTTTGCTTCATTTCCTTGACATAGTATGATGTTATATCAACATTTAGATTCTTTGCAGTTTTTGAATAACTAAAATAGCATCATTATAGGAATTTCTTATCTTAAAGCTAAATTCACATTTAAAGAATGTACTTGTTAATTTGCTAGCCTTTTCTATATTCTTAATGTAATTTCTCTCTTAAGATTTTGAAATAAAGTATGCATTTAACTTTTTTGAATAACAGAAAAGAACTTTCAAAAGGAAGTAATATTCAAGAATCTGATTGTTAATGTAACCACAAACCAGTATCAATACAAAATGAAGAATGAAAGTAGTCAAAGACTCATACATTTCAATAAACTTGTATTTTGTTGAAAACAAGATGTTTCACGCTACGTCGTGCTAAGAATACCCCCACTCGTTCATTTGTAAGTCGCACGGTAAACAGGAAGTAGATGTGCGGTAAACCTGGAAAGGGGAGACATGGTACAAGTCACCATGCCAAATCCATATATCAAATATAAAATCATTTCTACCAGTAGAAGCTGAGATATCTGTTACGAAAGTGTGAACAGACGGACAAGTCTCACTCTATGAGTGGGGGTATAATTACAAAAAAAATTCTTCTCACACTTTCCCTTTTCGTTAGTGCAATAAAATGCTTGACATGAAGTCATAATGATTTTGTAAATATCAAAAGATAAATATACCACGTTATTTTACGATTTACATAATTTTTAATGATAAAATTGCAACTGATCAATGCTGTTATAATATACGATACCGCTGGCACGACGTCATGACTCTTTCGGAAGAGCTTTAATTGCAGGTATAATCCGAGAATGGATTATGCCTTTTGTCTCCTCACATTGAAGAGTTACGAAAAATGGTGATTCCCATTATTTGGTGCTACATGCAACTTCAATGATCAAATTCTACCTTATGGTATACTATTTTTAACATTCATTAACACAAATGTCTTTTATCTACTGTCATTTAAATTTTCACGCTAACTTGTTAAGACCATGACGTTTTCCTTTATGTCTGCTTCAATCATTAAAAATGTTTTATGCCTGATCTTTGTCATTAGTTTTTGTTACATTTTCACTCTTAATTTGGCCACTTTGGTGTTGTATATTTTTGTTATTCCAGCACTGTGTTATACAAACTTATTAATACATGTATATGATATAAAATATTAAATTTGTATTTGTCATTTTTAATTATTATCTATTGTAACCAGGCAAGTATGTATTTACAGTTAGAACCTCCCTTAGTGACCATCTTCATTAAGCAATAACTTGTATTATGTGACAATAATTTTTATTTCTCTTTACATCTCATTTCATAGCAATTACACCTCTATCAAGTGACCACCTCCTGTCTTTTGTGACCATAATTTACTATTCCCTTGGAAGGTCACATTTGACAGGTTTGACTGTACCTGTAAAGCAATGATGGACACAGGGATTGCATATCTGTTGACAGCTGGTGAGGGAGGGGGAGTTTGTAAAAATATACATTATATAAGGACAGCTGACTTGGACAGAAGGAACCATTAACGTGTGGGTTGTACACATATTTACATGTAAAGTAATGAAGGACATAGGGATTGTATATCCTTTAACTGATGACTTGGACAGAAGAAAACATTAATATGTGGGTTCTTATGCAAAGAGGTAAAACATATATTTTCTGTCTCAAATCTTATGACTTCCATTATTCTAAATTTACCAACCGACCTGTTTTTTCTTATCACTGACTTTATAGAATTAATATTGATCTAGTGTCCCTATTGGTTGTGATTTCATAAACTTATATAGGATACATTATGAATATACTCCATTATCTATGTTTCATGGCCATATTGAAACAATATTTAATACAAAAAAAATATTTGTCTGCTTCTTTCCAAAAAAAAAAAAAAAAAAATCAAATCAAATTAAAAAAAAATTTGTTGCCGTATTGAAAAAAATGTTTAATGAAAAATAATAATAATAATTGACAAATGTCTGCTTCAATCATTAGAAGAAAAAAAAATGTTACCAATTTGGTATGGCCTCAATGTTTTACGCCTGATCTTTGGTCAGTATTTTTTGCTAATTTTGTTATTCCAGCACTGTTTCATGTGGACTTGTACTAGATATATCTACACTTGTATTTGTGTAGTGAACAAACAATATAAATGTGACTATGTAGTTATAAATGTGACTATGTAGTTATAAATGTGACTATGTAGTTATAAAACTGACAATGAAAACTATTTTGTATTGTATAATTATTAATACATGTATATGATATAAAATATTGAATCTGTATTTGTCATTTTTAATTGTTATCTATTGTATCTAAGCAACCTGGTGTTTAATGCCACAATCAACAATATTTCAGTTATATCGGTGGCAGTCACTTTTATTGGTGGAGAAAAATGTAGTACCCAGAGAAAACCACCAACCTGTCTAAAGTCACTGACAAACTTTATCACATTATGTTGTATGGAGTATACCACACCATGAGCGGGATCCAAATTCACATTAGGCGTGATAGACACTGATTGCATAGGTAGTTGTAAATCCAACTACCAAACATGATCACGACAGCCCTGATCTAACGTAGTGAAGTTTGCTTATAACAAACTGATGGGGACCCAAGAAACTTGCTCGTTATAGGGTTAGGGCTGTGGTGTTTAATGGTTACGATCACAACCACGACTGCCCCGATCTAACAAGAAACTCGCTCATTATAAAAGAAAAGATAGATATAGACATAAATCCAACTACCAAATGATCACAACCATGACAGCCGCTAAGAAATTCTTTTTTTAAATGGGTCTACAACGATCTTTGTGGACACAATTGTATTGTACATGTAGTTTGATGAACATCTACAAATGAAATCAATTGTGAATTTGATTCCCATGGAGAGCTTTATTAAGTACAATTTTAGATGATCTAACCGCATCCGTGGTGTAATGGTTAGCATGCTGGCTGGGAGTGTGAAAGATTGTGGTTTCAAGCCACGGTCGTGTCAAAACCAAAGTCTATGAAATTGGTATTTGTTGCTTCTCTACTATTATAAGCATGCAGTTTTAAACCGGGACCGTGGGTATAAATAGCTGTGGGCGGAGCAAACCTTCATTATTTTGGCCATGGTTATCTCGAGGAGAAAAAATCAATGATACACAGTTTCAGTTACCTTTGGAGCAAAATCTTTGACAGGCAGAGTTACTAGTGTTCCTCCCTCCCAAACTTTCAGTCGTATCAAAAATTAATATTCTTCATCAGTCTAAAAACTACAAAAATCACTTCGAAAATTCAAATTTCTGAAGTATGTGACCTTTAGGTCACGTTGGTCATGTGACATACAGTTTCATAAATATGCTGTTCATATCAATGGGAATTTTTTATGATAAGCTCCGCCCACAATTTTGTCGGTAGGCACTACCGCAAATTCCCCTTTAAGTAGTAAGAAGAAAGACTGGTTGGCTCAGAATCTGGATAATATGTCCGGGTGGAGCGACATGTCTACTCGCTGACAGTTGTTTCAGTTAGCTAGCACTACAAAAATCCAACTAAACTTGTTGGCCTAGTACAAAGAGGACTTCATTATCATCTGAAATGTAACTTGTTCTTGCCATGATAAAGTTGAAAAATCTCTGGCCCAAGACCATTAAAATTTTGATCGGCCCAGTAAATTGTTCAGTTTTTATTTAGAGCTATATAAAAATAAATTCAAGAATTTTCATTCATTTTCGAGGACCGATTAAACAACAATCACTCACTCACCCATAACCCTAGCCCTGTCATGTTTGTTTGTTTGATGGTGCTTAGCGCAACTTTCAACAATATTTCAGTTATATTGTGGTGGTCAGTTTTATTGGTGGAGGAAACAGGAGGACCCTGAGAAAACCACCGATCTGTCGAAAGTCACTGACAAACTTTATCACATAATGTTGAACAGCTCGCCCTGATTGAGATTCGACTCACAACATCAATGGTGATAGGCACTGATTGCATAGGTAGTTGTAAATCCAACCACCATACGATCATGCCCACGATGGCCCCTTAGCCCTGTCATGTATGTGCATGAACTTATCTATGTATAAAGGATATGCTTCAGGGTCTTTCTTGCCGAGTCTGACAACTTCCTCGTCTGGTAGACTGTCATGGTGTTCTGTTAAGGTCTTTATCTTGTTCTCAAAGTTTTTCATCCATTCATTTACTGGAAATTATAATAAATAGTGAAAATACAAGAAAAAATCACCCATGGTCGTCATGTCATTGTACTGAGAATCTAAATAAATAGTGAAAATACATGAAAAATCGCCCATGGTCGCCACGTCATGGTACCAAGAATACAGTGAAAATAAAAGAAAAAGTTTGTTTCTCCCATGGTCGCCACATCATGGAACCGAGAATACAGGGGAAATACATGAAAAAATCGCCCATGGTCACCACGTCATGGTACCAAGAATACAGTGAAAATAAAAGAAAAAGTTTATTTCGCCAATGGTCGCCACATCATGGAAGCAAGAATACAGGGGAAATACATGAAAAAATGGCCCATGGTCACCACGTTTTGGAATTGAGACTACAGGGGAAATACATGAAAAAATCACCCATGGTCACCATGGCAGAAAACCAAGAATCTTTGTCTAAATAAATTGGTATCGAATATACCTCGCCACAAGAGACAATTGAAATTACAATCTTTAGTGGGGATAGACACTAACCATATAAGTGGATATATGTGCTAAAGTTGTTTTTAATTGTCAACATTAGGGACATAGGAAAAATGACACTTTGGATAAGTGACTTCCTATTTAAGATCAGCCGATCCAGATTGTCAGTTACAGTTACTAAAGGTCATTTACAGTAGATCTTCTCTTGTAAGGTCACCTCTGCAATGAAAATGTGTGCCTTATTAGAGGAGTGGCTGCTCTTGAGGGGGGTGTAATGTTTTACTATCTTCGTGCATCAAAAATCTGACCTAATAAGAGAGGTAATAGTATAATAGGAGGGTATTGCAATGGAAAACATGGCATTTGCTTTGTAATGCTACCATGTTATTGTAACGATTCTCATTTAGTTAATAATTCAATATCCTGATAGGCTAATTAGCACAATCATGTATTGGCAACTCTTCGAAAGTCAATTACCGATGATTTTCTAAAATCCAGAATGGAAGCTAATCGTCAGTAAACTGGCACAATAAACTTTCTGTGTCTGCTGACTCATCATTTGAGTTAACATAAAACTCAAAGTGGAGATGAAAGTGCTGACTGCTGAAAAAAGAGGAAACCCTCTATACAGTTTCCAGAAACCATCATATTCTAGCTGTTTGGAACATGTTTCACACATTTTGTTTCTAAATATTTTGTTGAAAAAAGAGGAAATCAGATGATCAGAGGAAAACTTTCATCTCTGCTTAAAGCCAGTCAGGATTTTTTTTATTATACTGGCTGTTTTCAATTTAGCTAATACAAGGTGACCAGTAAGGTAGTTTTGAATGTAAATTCAACTTCCATATGAATACAGCCACAGTAGTGCACTCATGTGCTTGTAAAGCTCACCTGGTGAAGAAGATTTCCCACCCCTTCCCCTACCATAACCTATGATAAATCCTAACCTCAACTCTTTATTAATACAATTGGATGCAATTCCATTGCTGGCTTTTACCGAAAGATATTTAAATTGTTACTCCATTGTAGACAATATTAGATAAAATAATATGTACAATGTATAGTGTCATATATTTTATTTTGTGTACATCATGCTTTATTAACAGTCAAAGGGAGGCAACTCATTATATAAAGGCGATAGCTATATATTTACCACTACAATGGAATGTTTGGTATGAGGTGTGACAGTTGGATCTATATTAACCACCTCTAAAGTTTGTGAGGTTTGATTTCTACCAATGGCTAAGTGTACTACAATCCTACTTTAGACACTAATTTCTGGCTGTTTATCTCCCAATAACTGAAATATTATAGTCATAACCAGAACCAGGAGCTTGTACAAATGTTAGGTATACAGTTAACCCTGCACATGTCATCACCTTTAATGAGCAGTCACCTGTATTAAAAGGTCACCTTTTTCTTGTCCTTTCATAGAAGTCACATAAGACCACTTTATATCGTCCCAAAGATGACCTCTTAATACAAGTTTGACTGTATTGTCATAAGTAATTGAAAACAATTTGGGGTATTTGTATTCTAATTTCAAGACTTTTCATCTTGTACAGTGCAGCCTGTGTAATCTAAACCACCTTCAGATCAAGTTTTGTGTTCAGAATCAACACGAGTTTGAATTAACAAAGATTTCCTTCATTGGGACTTTATTTAAAGTTTGGTTTATACAGAATTCTGATTTATTCAGGGTTCAGGTTAGACAGGTTTCACTGTATATAAGGCAATATTGAGCCATTCCGACACTTACTATCATTCTGTGTGACTTTTGTTGTTGGTGGAACACATCTAGCATGCATTATTCCACATCTGTGTGGCATCTCATCTTCATTAGGGTACTCGTTACAACTGTAGAAATCAATAGAGTGGACTGTCCTCAAATATAAAATCATACTGTCTAGAGCCTGTGAATAGAAATCAATGGAGTGAACTGCAGGCCGTCTTAACAGCAAAACAGTGTGCTTGGGCCCCCACCTACACCACCACTCACAGGAATAAAAGTGTAAATGGTCGATAAAATTAAACATATATTTATTGTATTTGTACTTCCGACAATATCAGAGTTAAAACATTAAAAACATGGCATACACAACATACATAGATTAACATGAGGCACCTATGCTCGTGGGGCCCCATGCAACTGCCCAGCATGCCCATGCGTTAAGACGGCACTGCTGAACTGTCCTTAGATATAAGGATATGATAATTCCAAATATTAAACTAGAAACTTGCCTGAGCCTGTATCACTCATCTAGTAGTCTCCACTAGCACGAAGTCCGGGACAAGTAAAACTGGATTCAGACAAGTGAAAATTATGAAAGAATTTGTTTGAATAAATAGAAAAATTTTCTAAAATTGGCTTTCGGGAAATTGGTGAAAAAAATTAAGGCAAAGACTGATATTCTAGTTGTTCAAGCAGTTTGGATTCCTGCATAAAAATTATTTTTAAATTATCGTGGTTTTTGAGAATAAGAATAAACCAGATAATGGATGCTGACTACGTATAATGGTTTTGTTTTAGTTGGTTTCCTGGTGTTTAATGCCACTTTCAACAATATTTCAGTTATATCGTGAGTCAGATTTATTGGTGGAGAAAACCGATGGACCTGGAGAAAACCATCAAAACCTGTCTCAAGTCACTGACAAACTTTATCACATAATGTTGTACACCTTGTCCTGATCGAGATTCGAACTCAAAACATCAGTGGTGATAGGCACTGATTGCATAGGTAGTTATAAATCTAATTACCATATGATCACGACCACGACAGCCCCTACGAATAATGAAGCACAAATGAGAATTACTAACATCCTACAGTCAAACTTTCCCTAACAGACACGACCAGTTTAAGGTGGTACCATACACTTCATGTAAAATTTGATCTGCTCGTTTAATTTTCTTATTTTTTTTTTGGCAGTGTGTTTGAATACATCTACTGTAATAAATATCAAAATTTTAACAAATTCCAACGAACAGACTCGGAGCTATAAATTCACTAGCCACATAGCAGCTTTTCTCTCTGTGGTTTTGATCACCAAGATGCTTGAAATCTGTATAGAGACAACATATGATCAAAACGTTCAACTGATTTTAAAGAGTTATCTCCCTGTAGTGTATGGTACCACCTTAAAACCCTCCCAACCAGGATGTACGTGCTATTCTAAGTTTTCATTTAAGGGATGTTTTTCAAAAATCATCGGAATTTAACTTTCGAGATGTTCTCAGTACATAATTGTACTAATTAAGCTATCAAATCATAGGATAATAAACTAATTATAAAAACACCGAAGCATTACAAAACGGAGTCTTTTTTTCCCAATAAAACGGTTTTCGATTACAGTAACATGTGAATCATTGCGGACCCAACTGAAAATCCGGACAGACAGATCATAAATAAGTGGCAAGTTGACTCACCAGGCCATTTTTTCTTCGACCCAAGAGGGTCAGTTGTTGAATACAAGTTAAGACTGTAGTTCAAGTACATGCTTATCATCTGGCCTTACTCTTATAAAATGTCAAGTACAAGATTCACCATCATACTCCAAAATCGTCCAAATAGGAACCAGTGATGGTTTGGTTTGGTTTATGGTGTTTAATGCCACTTTCAACAATATTTCAGTTATATCGTGGAGGTCAGTTTTATTGGTGGAGGAAACCGGAGTACCCAGGGAAACCACCGACCTGCCACAAGTCACTGACAAACTTTATCACATAATGTTGTATCGATTACACCGATGCGATTATGATTTAAACAATTATTTTTTTAGATGTATAAGAAGTACTATTTACTTTAGATCCCACGAGTCCACGACCAGCTTGGTGAACACAATTGTATTGTACATGTAGTTTAATGAACATCTACAAATGATATCAATCGTGAATTTGACTCCAATCACGCCCACGACGGCCCCTTAGCCCTGTCATGTATATGAATGAACTTATCTATATATAAAGGATATGCTTCAGGGTCTTTCTTGCCGAGTCTGACAACTTCCTCGTCTGGTAGACTGTCATGGTATTCTGTTAAGGTCTTTATCTTGTTCTCAAAGTTCTTCATCCATTCATTTACTGGAAATTACAATAAATCTAGTGAAATTACATGAAACAATTGCGTGCCCATGGACGCTACGTCATGGTACTGAGAATCTTAACATACACTGTGAAAATACATAAAAAAAAATCACCCATGGACGCTATGTCATGGTACAGACAATTTAAATATTTACACTGAAAATACATGGAAACATTTGTTGCCCATGGTCGCCACGTCATGGAACCGAGAATCTAAATAAATAGTGAAAATACATGAAACCAGAGGCTGCCAGGAGCCTGTAATCGCTCACCTGGATCAAAGCTGCTTTCAATAACAACGCAACTGCACTGTGGCGGCCATCTTGGTGGGAGAGCGCGACTGCCGGACACAATTTTGGAAGAGGACCATCCAATGACTATTCCATCAAAGTTTGGTTCTAATTGAGCTACTGGTTCCAGACAAGATGGTTTTTATGTGAATTTCCCATAGGGTCCTATGTTAAATTAAGTTCAGCTGTGCAGCCATCTTGGTCAGAGGGCGGGACCTCCAGACGCAATTTTGGAAAAGGACCATTCAATGACTATTTTATCAAAGTTTGGTTCCAATTGAGCAATTGGTTCCAGATAAGAAGATTTTTATGTGAATTTCCCATAGGTTCCTATGTTAAACTAAGTTCGGCTGTGGGGGCCATCTTGGTCGAAGGACCGAACCGCCTGACATATTTTTGGAAGAGAACCATCCAATGACTATTTAATCAACATTTAGTTCTTATTGAGCAAATGGTTTCAAACAAGAAGATTTTTTATGGGAATTTCCCATAGGGTCCTATGTTAAATTAAGTTTGGCTGTGGTGGCCATCTCGGTCGGAGGTCTGAAATGCCAGACATAATTTTGGAAGGGGACCACCCAAGGATCATTTCAGAAAAGTTTGGTTGAGATTGGCTCAGTAGTTACAGAGGAGAAGATTTTTTTTTAATTTCATCCCCCATTTTTTCTATTTTTAGCTTGGTGGCCATCTTGGTTAGAAGTCGGGATCACCGGACACAATTTTGGAAGGGGGCCATCCAAGGATCATTCCACCAAAGTTTTGTTGCAATTGGCCCAGTGGTTTCTGAGGAGAAGATTTTTATGGGAATTTCCCATAGGGTCCAGTGTTAAGCTAAGTTCGGCTGTGGGGTCCATCTTGGTCGAAGGGCCGAACCGTCAAACACATTTTTGGAAGAGAACCGTCCAATGACTATTTCATCAAAATTTTGTTCTTATTGAGCAAATGGTTTCAGACAAGAAGATTTGTATGGGAATTTCCCATACGGTCCTATGTTAAATTAAGTTCGGGTGTGGTGGCCATCTTGGTCGGAGTTCTCAAATGCCGGACACACTTTTGGAAGAGGACCACCCAAGAATCCTTTCAGCAAAGTTTGGTTGAGATTGGATCAGTAGTTTCACAGGAGAAGATTTTTTTTTAATTTCATCCCCCCTTTTTTCTAATTTGCATAATCGGTCAAAATCGGCAAAAGTTCAAAGTTCATAAAAAATCCTGTAATATATGTTAAAAAGCTCATCATTATGCTTATACAGTTCAAATTTGGGCACATTCTGGCTTAAAATAGAGCAGTTTTGGCCATTTGAAGAAATTTATATTTTTAGTGATAGCGGCCATCTTGGATACAGGACGACGCTGACGGACACAATTTTGAAAGGGACCCACCCAGGGACCATCCCTGCCAGGTTTGGTTTAATTTGGTTCAGCGGTTTCAGAGGAGAAGATTTAAATGTGATCTTTTATCAAAATATGCCTAATTTGCATAATCGGTATATATCGGCTGAAAGAAAAATTTCACAGAAAAACCAAGAATATATGTTAAACTACTCCTTGCCATGTAAATGCAGTTAAAATTTGAGCTCATTTTGACTTACACTAAAGCAGCAATGGATAATTAAAATTTCATCCCCCTTTTTTTCTATTTTTAGCTTGGCGGCCATCTTAGTTGGAAGTCGGGACCACCGGACACAATTTTGGAAGGGAACCATCCAAGGACCATTCCACCAAAGTTTGGTTGCAATTGGCTCAATAGTTTCTGAGGAGATAATTAAAATGTGAAATGTTGACGACGGACGACGGACGAAAAGTGATGACAATAGCTCACATGGCCTAAAGGCCAGGTGAGCTAAAAAGTGACCATGGTCGTCACGTCATGGAACTGAGAATCTAAATAAATACAGTGAAAATACATGAAAAAATCACACATGGTAACCACGTCATGAAACCGAGAGTCTTTATCTAAATAAGGTAGTATCGAACATGCCTCGCCACAAGAGGCAACTGGGGTGCATTCAACATCGTAGCTGCTAGGTTGAAAAATCCTACTGAACAGAAAGCTAGCCTAGCCACTGCATAGCTCTCGCTAGCTTAACAAAATTCTGCTAGCTTTTGAATCCAAGATGGCGACAATGACTCTTTTTTTTATACCATGAAACTGATGATGAAGTGAAAGTAGTTTTAATCAATTATTTATATACGGGCACATTTGTTAAACAAAAAAAATGTGTACATAGGTATAAAATAAATGATAAACTCTGCAATTTCTCTTCAAACCATGACCTTCCCATCCCGGAAATTTGATTTCGCAATGTAAAAATAGTGGCATTGCAGGAAGTGGCAACGCTTTTAATATGGAAGATAATTTATTAAGGTAACTAGACAAATACGATTAGCTAAAATGTTCCAAGAAATATATTCCATATGATTGGCACCATATATGCTAGCACTGCTACGTAGCTAATCGTTCAATAACGTTATTGCTATTTTACCTAGCAGCTACGATATTGAACGCAACCCTGAGCTTACATATTTTAGTGGGAATAGACACTGATTGCATGGGGAGGCTACTCATTTTATAAAGTCTTTATAAAATGAGTAGCCTCCCTTTGACTGTGAAAGCATTTATATAAAAGGAGATAGAACTTAATACTGGCTATATTTACTGTGTTAGTTCTAAAGGTCGCTACACTCGCCATAGGCGATTAAATTTCAAATGTGGCTAATAAAATTTCAGATCGCCACTTTGGTGAATGAAATATTTACGGTATTCGAAAAAATCTTTGTTAAATTTCAAACCAGGAACGTGTATTTGAAAAAATGTTCAGCTGACAAGATGTAAATAAAAGTAATATTCAAAACCGAACATAAAGACGGGTCTTTTTAGTAATTTCCGGAAAATTATTTACGTTAAAAACATTTCAGTTCCGGATACAAAAATCTGTTTCCGATAGCGATTTTCTTTTTACTTTTAATGTTTACCACATGGCCGACAAGTACGAATCTTATTCTTCTTTATAGTTCAGCCCTCCATCAACATACTGATGATAACGTGCCAGGCACTGATGTTGCTATGCCGCGCGTGCATGGGACCTAATTTGATATATATAGCCAAATATGTACAATCTTGAGATAAAATTTCAGAAGTTACTTCCTTTCATATATTATACATTTTAGCCAAATTTAGGTTAAAACTATTTACAAGTGTGATGTTTAGATGTTGAGGTGTTGTTCGAGAACAGATATTGGGATCTGCTCTCTGAAACTGTCTAGTGTAATGCATTGTACTGCAGCTACAGGTAGGAGGTTCCATTGTGCTATTGTTCTTGGAAAAAAATGAGTATTTGTAAGAATCTTTAGTTGTTTGTATTAGTCTGTAAGAATAACTGTGTGGATATTGTCTTGTTCTTGGATCAGATTGAATAAGTAAATTTGTAAGGTATATGGCTACAAGGTGATGTATGATTTTGTAGAGAAAGATGATGTGTGTTCTTATTCACCTTTTCTCTAAAGTTGGCCAACCGAGTGTTCGTAGCATTTCAGTAACTGAGCTGGTATTGTGGTATCTGTTACATGTGTACCTAGCTGCTCTGCGCTCGACCATCTCAAGTTGGTGTATTTTATAAGATATATTATAAGAGTCTGACCTTGTTATGGTCTCGAATGAATCAGACAGATTCTAATCCTAGAAAACGGCAAGGGACACTTTTGACATTTTTTACAAATCCCATAATTAAGAAAAGTAAAGCTGATACCAAAGTTAAAAAACCTTAGGCCAAAAAAAAATATATGTGTGTTTACTGTCACATGTCAAAAAAATCTAGGGTCGGTCGGTCGGGATTAATTTTTTTTTTTAATTATTATCAGGAAAACCGGAAATAGTCGTTCCCTGTTCCGGAATCCGATTCCGGTATTTCTTTTTCGAAATTTCCGGTAAAATGACGAATTATGCATTTTTCTACCTTCTTTGCTCTCAATTTCGACAAAAAGCTAGCAGTTGAATAAATAAAACATTGCTGCTGGTTAAACAGCAAAAATGGTTATCCGAATTCTGTGTAAAAATTCATAGGGTCGCTAGCAAAAATTAGGGTTGGTCGGGTGACCGTAAACACACATATTTTTTTTTTGGCCTTATGACAGAAATGACACTCGCAAAATTAAAAATGGATGGTTCAAACAATTTGAATGGCTTCAGTTGGACAATGGCCCAGCTAGTGACTGTTCTACTTACTGTATTGTAAGTAAACTTATTCATTTGTTGATTCTAAGTTGAATAAAGTGCTACATAATTTCAAATGAGTGTTTGTTCATTTGTGTCGATTTCAGATGTGTGGCTAATCACATGCAAATGTGGCTAGGAAAAAAAATGGTGATTAGCCACTTTGGCTATTGACATTTTTTGTCTACCGCTAACACAGAATGGAGTGTAACACCACTTTCTGAAGGTAAGATGCTTATGAACGAATATAAAAATGATTGGTGGAGCGATTTATATGAATGCTAGACACTTCGGCACTGGGACAAATCGGCACCAGGACACTTCGGCACCTGTGTGAGACATTTCGGTACTAAGAAAAATCGGCACCCGGACAATTCGGCACCCCACTTAGACAAATCGGCACTTGTGTTTTTACTAGTCACTAGATACAGATCTTAGATTTCTAGTATGAACTTCGCTACTTGGAATACAAAGTTTCTTTAGGTAGTTTGGTGTCTTATCATGCAAAATTTTATTAACCAAAACAAGTTTATTATATGAGATTCTATCAAAAGCTGAGCAAGCTTAGATTTTCAAAGAGTTCCCTTGTGGGTGTGAGAAATGGAGCATCAAGAATAATTCTTGTGGCTCGTTTTTGTAATTTTGTGATCCTTTGAATTCCTTCCTCATTTAAGTTTCCCCACACATTACTGCAATAATCAAAAATTGGTAAGATATAAGAATTGAAAAATAAAATTCTAGATTTTTTATCAAGATATTTTTTAATTTTTGACAATAGAAATAATCTTGAGTTTATATTCTTGTATATATGATCTACTTGCTCTTTCCAATCTAAATTATTATCAATATAAAAGCTGAAAGAGATAAAACTGTTGTAGAATCTGCAACTACTTACAAATGTATTATGCAGAAACAATAATGATAATGATAAAGTTAAAGAATATTTAAATAAATTATGCTTTGATTGCATTTAAACGATCATTGATGGGTTTTGTTTTAACTTTCGTTAAGGTAATCCCGTTTGTTTGAAAGAAAATGCGGTGCTGATTTGTCCTGATACCGAACTTTCTTGGTGCCGAACTATCTTTTTCAACGGTGCCGAAATGTCTTGGTGCCGAACTGTCTTGTTTCCGATTTATATAAGGGTTTCGGATAGAAAATAAAATCCGATAGCCACGAAACGTGGAAATGTGCCAAAGCAGAGTTGCATGGGCAAATCCACTGTTTTCCGTATGTAGAGCTCTCTGACGTCCCACGGCTCCAGCAAGTCGGAAAAAAAGCCGTCGGACGGCAGAGGAATCTCGGACTAACCTGGACCTAGTCCGAGATTCCTCTGTCGTCCGACGACATTATATATTATTGCTAGAGCCGTCGAACGTCAGAGCGCAATATATACGGAAAACAGCGATTTGCTTCTCCAACTCTGGGTCAGCACATTTCCACGTTTCGTGGCTATCGGATTTTATTTTCTATCAGAATCCCTTATATAAATCGCTTCACCAATCATTTTTCTATTCATTCATAACCATCTTACCCTCAGAAAGTGGTGTTACACTCCATTACAGCACGATTTTGCCTTAGATGCTATGATTTCGACATTTGTCTTCCATTTTTCAAACATTTGTCACGTGACTACGAGAAAACTACGATTACTGCAATGTATCATGGGAGATGATTTGCATATAAACAAACAAACAAATATTTTTATTGCCAATCATAGGCACCTGTTAAGGCAGAACAATTAACATAAAATTTAATACAGTTGATTATATTGATTGGTAATGATTTTAACAGCAAATTTAGTGAATTACAGATAACCATAAGAAAAAAAAATGTAGTACCTTGTCCAAAAACAAAAAGGGGGAACGTAACACATGCTCTTTCCGAAGCCCGTTGGTAACACTCTGCCATTGAATCTTTTCTTTCCAACACATTCTGTATTATTTCCTTCTGCTCTGCTTTGATCTGTAGATGGACTGTTTGTCCTGCAGAATACGCTTAAATGTATCGTCTTTCATGTGATTTGAATGTTGTTTACGTATGCAAATAATGCTCCAAATAATTTGGCACGCTGCATTAATTAGCTCCCATCATGCAATGCGTTGCTGTCATCATTCAGTTAGTATCGCGAGATCACGTGTGTAGATTCGAAAATGGAAGTCAAATGGCGGAATAATAGGATCTAAGGCAAAATCGTGCTGTAATGGAGTGTAACACCACTTTCTGAGGGTAAGATGGTTATGAATGAATAGAAAAATGATTGGTGAAGCGATTTATATAAGGGTTTCTGATAGTTAATAAAATCCGATAGCCACGAAACGTGGAAATGTGCCGACCCAGAGCTGGTGAGGCAAATCAGCTGTGTTCCGTATATATTGCACTCTGACGTTCGACGGCCCTAGCAATAATATATAATGTCGTCGGACGACAGAGGAATCTCGGACTAACCTGGACCCTCCCCCTTTTTCCATCAACAATGAATGGCATGCCAGATTTCCTTTGATGTGGGAGAAATTCACCTGTACACTTTACCACTTCTATGAATGATAGGGGTAAATATATATGACTGAAGCCATTGAAGGCACTGTTTATCTGTAATCAGCTGTTGATACATGAAACTTGTCGTTTTGTAGTTTGCGCTCAGCCGGAAATAACCATTGCAATGTACAATAAAAACGAATACGGATAAAAAAATTCCGTGTTTTTATATCGCGAAACAAACGAAGACGGCAAAAATATTAACTTTTACAGTAATTTTTTCAAAACAAATCTCTTTAATGGTTAGAGTTCGAACATAATCTGGAATTTAATAGTCACAGTCTAAAGAAAACGTCGACTTTAATAGGGGCACCTATAAAGTGCGAAACGAAATAGAAACAAAACGAAACGAAACGAAATCAACGAAAACGAAACGAAAAGAAACGAAACGAAACGAAATCAACAAAAAAGAAACGAAACGAAACGAAATCAACGAAATGAAAACGAAATAAAACGAAACCAACAAAAGCAAAACGAAATCAACGAAATCAAAACGAAATAGAAAATGGAAGAAAAAATAATAGGGGCCTAAAAGAAATCAAACCTATTTTCACAATTACGATGCTAGACTACTTCCCACACATGTCTGTCTTTCATTAGGAGAGTACAGGATTTGTCACCATTGAACAAGAATACTATGCATTTATTCAGCGGGAGTCTGTCCTTTTGACTTGGTGGCTTCTTTTAAATTTGGGAACCATAAGAGCAACGTCAAGTCTGTCGAAACGAGAGGAATTAAAATAAAAAAACAGAAGTGCAGTAGTTAAAGTTCACTAATAGATACCCCCGTCCGAGCAAAATTTAAAAGTGTATCGAAGAGACGAAAAAGTGTGACGACCGGACAGACAAACGAACCGAACGGACAGCAGAAGTCCTATATACCCCAATCTTTTTTTGGCGGAGGTATAAAAATCCTATCAAAAATTTACTTTAAAAAAAAAAATTTAAATCTACATATCTTGTAAAAGTACCTTTTTCCCCTTTGATCCCTTTTAATAAAAAAAAACCCAAATCACCCTCCCCCTTCAAAAAATAACTTCCGGTATAAATAAAATTTGATACGGCACATACTTTTATAACCCCACCCCCCGCTATCCAGCGGGAATGGGGTATATAGTATATGTCCGTTTGTCCACGAGTGCTTCCCTCACTGCCTATGCAATTCCTCCTTAACGACTTGATGGAATTGAATGAATCTTACAGGAAATCTTTAATACCATAATGGCAAGGTTCATTAATTTCATGAATTCTTTAGTACCAAATGGCATTGTGCACCTTCTAATTTTGTTTTCCCATTTTATCAGTTCTTGCTAAAATTTCTTCACTTTTGGACTTTGTCATTTAAGGCTATGTAATTGTCATACAAGACTATACAATAGAGAAAGGATACTGTTGCGTTATCCATAACTCTTCCTAAACAACAGAATGGATTTCAATAAGACTTCCAGAGATTCTTATGCTTAGTTTTTGCAAGCATTAATTTTTCCAGAAGTTCTTCTGTTAGGAGGGGGCTCACTGTACGTCCTGTTTTGTTGTTGTTGGTTTTTTTTTTTTAGTTCTTCAAAATAGGACAAAAGGATTTGAAATATTGAACGTGACAAGTCGGGAAAATCCAATAGTCAAATAGTGCCCAGAATCTGAAACTCAAGACCATCCTGAATGATTTGCGAAAATGCAAATTTATGAAGAATACAAACGAAAAACGTAATAAAATCAGACGAAAAATGAACTCTCAATATCCCAATCTATGAAAATACCGTGTTTGTCGTTTTGTTCATATTTAGCTCAGCTGGCCAAAGGCCATGTGAGCTTTTGACATCACTTGGCGTCCGTCGTCCGTCCTTCCGTCGTACGTCGTAAACTTTCACATTTAAATCTTCTCCTCTGAAACCCCTGAACCGAATTAAACCAAACCTGGCAGGGATGGTCATTGGGTGAGTCCCTTTCAAAATTGTGTCCGACAGACCCGCCCTCCATTCAAGATGGCCGCTGTTACCAAAAATAGAAATTTCTTTAGTTGTCAATGTCTGCTTTATTACAAATCAAAATGAACTCAAATTTTAACTGCAGCTACATGGCAATGAGTACTTTAACATATATTCTGTTTTTTTCTGTGAGATTTTTCAGCCAGTTTATTCCGTTTAGGAATATTATGAAATAAAAATCACATGAAAATATTTTGCTCAGAAATTTGAGTTGAAATGATCTTTGGATGGCCCACTTTTAAAATTATGTGTAACACCCCCATTTTCTATCAACTTTAGATGTCAAATTGAAAACCAGTTGAGCGATTGCAGACTCCTGGGAGCCTCTAGTTCTTAAACAAAAGGGACCAACACCTCTTTTTTTCAATGCTATAGCCTTTATTGTGTACCTATAGGATCACTGCGTTTAAATTTCATGGATATGCGTAAAATTGAAATGAAGTTATTGCACGAACAGTGTAACAACCTACATATGAATTACGATGACAGGCCCATACTTTGACAACATTTTGTTTGCGGTCGTAAAGGGTGGCTTTTGTATATTGCAGTATTTTTTTAAACTAGTTGTTGATCCAATACATTGACAACTGGGTCACCTGACGTGAAAAATTTGTGCTAGAAACAGATTCATATAAACCTTCCTGAGAAACTCCTTGTTACTCGTGTTTCATATATTCACATCTCCTCCACCCCACCCCACCCCCAGAAAAGGATGCGGGGTAGGATCTTTTTTCGGGGACTCCGGGATCGGGCCATTTTAAGCTCAGGAATTCAAGATCCAGGATTTCCTCATTCAGATTTCGGGAAGTCGGAATTGCATTTTTTTTTAATTCGGAGTTTCAAGTTTTTAAGTTCGGGATTTCGGGCTCAGATCCCCTCATATCCCAGTCAAGGAAATTGGCACCGGACCGACTGACCGCGTCCGATAAATTTCCCGGCGGTCCGGTAGTTTTCGTTAACTCACCGGACCGACTGTCCGGTAAATTGTTTTGTCAGCCGCTGCCTTTAAGAATAGATAAATCGAGGTTCTCGGTAAATTCAATTTAAAAATATTTCTAATTCTCTTTTATTTGTTATTTTTAGATCAAGAAAAAATCTAAAATAAATAATACATATGATAATTACGAGTTTTGGCAAAGACACTAACTATTTACGACAGTTATTGTCATAAAATGTTGATGTCGTAAAATATTTCGTGTGACTACAGTGATCGTGGTATTTTGGAAAAATATTATTCTCTAGAGTTTTCTTCATTAACAATCGTCGTTAATTCGGAACATTTTATCACTTCAAAACACGGTGGTCGTGGCTTTCTTGCAGTATAAGACAGAAGCCATACCAGGAAAGCTATTAAAGAGAAAAGTAACCCAAGAGGAGACGAGAGAACAGAAGAAACAGTATGAAAAAGACCGATAATGTAAAGGAGTAGGTATGATAAGGGCAGAAATTGGCCTAGAAAATAGACAAATTATAGATGAAACGTATAGCTTTCGTTGTTTCTTGATTTTATAAGACCTTTACCCCAACTACTATTTTGGTAACAATTTTCCATATTTGCACGTGCGATGACGTCACACTAGTCAATGAAAAGTCTATCGTTTCGTGAAAATATATGAAATCTAACAAGAAATGTGTATTTAATGTCAATTTTCAGTATAGCCACAAGCAGGTACCAACAGCATATTTTAGTATGATGTTTAATATACATAAACACATATCTCATTTAATTTTTGTGTTGGTACCCGAGTGTGGAGAGTATGAAATCTGCAATATGTCTTCAACCGACGTAGTACCCTGAACGATCGCTCTGCGGTAGCACTTGTTACCGGCATTGTTAAAATGATACACAAGATGGTATCTATAGAAGGATATAGAACCGGGTTTACTGCATCAAGTGTCTCACAAAGTGAAGTTGGCATCTGATGGCGAGGTGTTATACTCCAGCGTGTTCGCCATCGAGCGACCTCCCTCTTGAATTCGTTTAAATTACATGTCAGGTCAGTCTGGTATGTCTCATACAATGTCGCGATTTGTTCGTTCGTAATATTTCCTATAACACGAGGAAGCAGATACTGTGCATAAAAGCGATTTTCTGATTTTATCAGACGCGACTCCAATTCCATTATCATGTGGTCTATAAACGCAAAGTACAAAGAAACTTTCCAATACTGTTTTGGCGTGTCTGCAGGGTGATTGGCTCTGGTAGTCTGTCTTCCAAATCGCCTCGGCATATTTTCAACGATATCGAAAGGTTCTGATAAATCTAATGCCGATTGATACAATTCATTCCAAACTGATTCATCGAGTCGTTCAGCTCGTAACAACTCAATGACAGCTTTACATTCTTTTGTAGCCTCCAGCAGGTCACATTCGATACCTTGCAGGAATTTCGACAGAAACACCTTACTCTGTAAAATGTGTTCTGATACTACCAGAGCTATAACAAATACAAATCTGGTAATAGATGCAAGGTATTGTCCGGCTTTGTCATCTCCTAGTCCCTGTAATCGTTCCAACGCATGAACCACTATAGGAAATGATGTTTTAAATGTGTACAGTGCGTCGGCTTGACTCGTCCATCGCGTTTCGCAAAGTGTGCGCAGCTTGGTCCGCTTGTCCATATTTTCGATGTAACTCATACTAATGATACGGCCTTAACGTCATTTGAATAAATTTTGAAATGCCGTAATTTTTATGACATTGAATTTTCACAAAAAGCCACAACGAGACTTTGTTTTCCACTTTTTTTTTTTATTTTTATTATTCCTTATTTATTTTATTTGTTTTGCTCTTTATTTTTTTTTCTTCAGCACGCCGATGTGCACGCAACTGCGTGTTGGCGTATAGGCAGCTACGCGCCTGCATGCGATACGTTAGTTCCGACGAGGATTTTAAATTCTGAGATTTCTTGGTTCTGTTTCGATTTCCCCAAATGGGGCCCCGTGTCATTCATTATTACCGATTTCAATGTTTTTGTCCAGTTTTTCGAATAAACTGATTAAGTCAGAATGAAATTCATTGCAGTTGATAATCTTTAAGGTAAAACAT
Source organism: Bathymodiolus brooksi (assembly GCA_963680875.1). Classification (NCBI taxonomy): domain Eukaryota; kingdom Metazoa; phylum Mollusca; class Bivalvia; order Mytilida; family Modiolidae; genus Bathymodiolus; species Bathymodiolus brooksi. Next base: position 23,736,941 of record OY804583.1, on the reverse strand, counting down.
ACATGAAATAATTTCTTTGCAAGGCAAGAAATGCAAGAAATTTAACTTCTTTCAAAACCAGAATGATACATGTGCTCGCCTATTTACGTTGGTGATGAAATTTCATGATCGGCAATCATCGGAACGGTGCATCCGAAAGTTAATTAGCCGCCATTGTCTTGACAAAACACGTACGAGATGGAATGATTTTCTGTTCTTAATCAAAGATGATCTTGATTATTGATTTTCTGTCACCGCACGGCTTCCCTGAAGTTTTAAAAGTACATTTTTAGCCAATCAAAATTCTACTTGCCACGAGAACATCAGAGAATAGTATTTTATCCCCAGCCAGAAGCAAGGGATAAAATTTACTAATATCTGCCAATCCATATTAAAACTCAAAACACATTCTGGCTTCCATGATTTATTTCGATTCTGATATGTCTAAGAGTACAAATACGGTAGTATACTTTAATTGGAAGACGGTAATTTATATTTACTGTATCTTCAAACTTTTTTTGTTGAGAAAAGTAAAACGTGATAGATTATATAAATAGAATGCTTGGTAATACTGTATTATCGGTCATGGCCCATTAAAGTAAAATCATACCACTAAAATTCCAAGTAATACTACACATTTAGCACTGACTCATAAACGATAGACTATATCAATGACATTCTTAGTAAGGATAACAAAAGGACCATTATAAACAAAACACCGAATATGTAAATAAAACCTGACATCCGTGTACTATGTTAAAACATGCATGTCATATCGTTATATGTACTGTATTAGATGAATTATGAATTATCAAATATATTGTTTGTTTTTTTTCCATACTTTATTGAAATAATTAAGAATACAATATTGATCTCACGATGTTGTTATCGGCAGTAATGTGTGCTAAACCATTATGCCACCGCAACGTTAATATTAAGCTATATATAAATAATATTTAGGTTGATACAATTATTCATCGGCAATTCACTTTGCGAAAGAGCTAAATAAAATATATTTGTTAAAGTAATATGAAATGCCAAAATCATTATTTTCAGTTTTCTAAAAATTTCTGATATATGTAAAGATTAAATATATAAAGAACGTAAACCATTCACTTTTTGAGAGCTACGATGTATAATTCAGGAAAAAACGTCATTTTATTCCGTCTTCGATAATTCTTGCTACCCGGACAATAATGCAAATCATAGGCTATTGACCTCAGATTTGAACTCATTCGGTAGAGATTGTGCGCATGCTCCGTTATAGTCTTGACAGGTAACATCATTTTCGTTTGGATTTACATTCCATTATTTTCCATTCAATCCACGATTAAAAATAATTTTCCCTTATCGAAACGTTAAACAAGGATCTCTTTACCTGGAAGATAAATATATATCACCATCTATGATCTACACCACCGTAAACGTCTTTTGTGTATAATCAAGGACGTATATAGAATATTATATACGTCCTTGGTATAATTCAGCAAATTTCGCTGGGCCCAGTAAGGGAACACTGCATACACAACTTGTAATTATGTTAAAACATTAGTTTTTTTATATTAAAAATGAATACTACTTTGTTTCAAATCTATTTAAAATTTATTTGGCCTAAGAGACAAGAATGTGAAAGAAAGCACACATTCTTGATCTCATAATAATATATAGGCAAATAATTTGATTCTGAGGAGGCCTGGCAAGATTAGTCAGGTTATAATATTTGACAGAAAATTCATTCGACACATAGTGCAGAACAGGTTATAACATTGTTTACTCAGTTCAGGCCAGATTTTTGTTTTAATTTTCTATGAAACAAAGGCCAGAATTTTTTCCCAACTTTGGGTGGCCAAATTATTTATTTTATTTACAAAAACTGCCAATTTCCTTGATTGGGATATGAGGGGATCTGAGCCCGAAATCCCGAACTTAAAAACTTGAAACTCCGAATTAAATGTGTGCTTTCTTTCACATTCTTTTCTCTTAGGCCAAATAAATTTTAAATAGATTTGAAACAAAGTAGTATTCATTTTTAATATAAAAAAAACTAATGTTTTAACATAATTACAAGTTGTGTATGCAGTGTTCCCTTACTGGGCACAGCGAAATTTGCTGAATTACACCAAGGACGTATATAAGATTCTATATACGTCCTTGATTATACACAAAAGACATTTACGGTGGTTTAGATCATAGATGGTGATATATATTTATCTTCCAGGTAAAGAGATCCTTGTTTAACGTTTCAATAAGGGAAAATTATTTTTAATCGTGGATTGAATGGAACATAATGGAATGTAAATCCAAGCGAAAATGATGTTACCTGTCAAGACTATAACGGAGCATGCGCACAATCTCTACCGAATGAGTTCAAATCTGAGGTCAATAGCCTATGATTTGCATTATTGTCCGGGTAGCAAGAATTATCGAAGACGGAATAAAATGACGTTTTTTCCTGAATTATACATCGTAGCTCTCAAAAAGTGAATGGTTTACGTTCTTTATATATTTAATCTTTACATATATCAGAAATTTTTAGAAAACTGAAAATAATGATTTTGGCATTTCATATTACTTTAACAAATATATTTTATTTAGCTCTTTCGCAAAGTGAATTGCCGATGCATAATTGTATTAACGTAAATTTGATTTATATATAGCTTAATATTAACGTTGCGGTGGCATAATGGTTTAGCACACATGACTGCCGATAACAACATCGTGAGATCAATATTGTATTCTTACTTATTTCAATAAAGTATGGAAAAAAACCCAATATATTTGATAATTCATAATTCATCTAATACAGTACATATAACGATATAACATGCATGTTTTAACATAGTACACGGATGTCAGGTTTTATTTACACATTCGGTGTTTTGTTTATAATGGTCCTTTTGTTATCCTTACTAAGAATTTCATTGATATAGTCTATCGTTTATGAGTCAGTGCTAAATGTGTAGTATTACTTGGAATTTTAGTGGTATGATTTTACCTTAATGGGCCATGACCGATAATACAGTATTACCAAGCATTCTATTTATATAATCTATCACGTTTTACTTTTCTCAACAAAAAAAGTTTGAAGATACAGTAAATATAAATTACCGTCTTCCAATCAAAGTATACTACCGTATTTGTACTCTTAGACATATCAGAATCGAAATAAATCATGGAAGCCAGAATGTGTTTTGAGTTTTAATATGGATTGGCGGATATTAGTAAATTTTATCCCTTGCTTCTGGCTCGGGATAAAATACTATTCTCTGATGTTCTCGTGGCAAGTAGAATTTTGATTGGCTAAAAATGTACTTTTAAAACTTCAGGGAAGCCGTGCGGTGACAGAAAATCAATAATCAAGATCATCTGTGATTAAGAACAGAAAATCATTCCATCTCGTACGTGTTTTGTCAAGAAAATGGCGGCTAATTAACTTTCGGATGCACCGTTCCGATGATTGCCGATCATGAAATTTCATCACCAACGTAAATAGGCGAGCATATGTATCATTCTGGTCGTGAAAGAAGTTAAATTTCTTGCATTTCTTGCCTTGCAAAGAAATTATTTCATGTATGTTTTACCTTAAAGATTATCAACTGCAATGAATTTCATTCTGACTTAATCAGTTTATTCGAAAAACTGGACAAAAACATTGAAATCGGTTATAATGAATGACACGGGGCCCCATTTGAGGAAATCGAAACAGAACCAAGAAATCTCAGAATTTAAAATCCTCGTCGGAACTAACGTATCGCATGTACAAACTGTGTAAATTATTATTAGTATGCACATTTCAAAACCATTACGATGAAAACATTTGGAGTTGTCGGAGAAGAAAATAAAAAATCAACAAGAAAAAAAATGCAAAAAATACGACTTACTTTGTCCATAATTTGTCACCGTTATTTTGACACCAACCATTTCATAACTTGATTCGTTTATTTCCTGGTTTGTTTTGGGGACACAATCAATTGATTGCGCGGGGGGGGGGGGGGGGGGGGGGACCTGACAGTTTTTGTAAATAAGATAAATAATCTGGCCACCCAAAGTTGGGAAAAAATTCTGGCCTTTGTTTCATAGAAAATTAAAACAAAAATCTAGCCTGAACTGAGTAAACAATGTTATAACCTGTTCTGCACTATGTGTCGAATGAATTTTCTGTCAAATATTATAACCTGACTAATCTTGCCAGGCCTCCTCAGAATCAAATTATTTGCCTATATATTATTATGAGATCAAGAATGTGTGCTTTCTTTCACATTCTTGTCTCTTAGGCCAAATAAATTTTAAATAGATTTGAAACAAAGTAGTATTCATTTTTAATATAAAAAAAACCAATGTTTTAACATAATTACAAGTTGTGTATGCAGTGTTCCCTTACTGGGCCCAGCGAAATTTGCTGAATTATACCAAGGACGTATATAAGATTCTATATACGTCCTTGATTATACACAAAAGACGTTTACGGTGGTTTAGATCATAGATGGTGATATATATTTATCTTCCAGGTAAAGAGATCCTTGTTTAACGTTTCGATAAGGGAAAATTATTTTTAATCGTGGATTGAATGGAAAATAATGGAATGTAAATCCAAACGAAAATGATGTTACCTGTCAAGACTATAACGGAGCATGCGCACAATCTCTACCGAATGAGTTCAAATCTGAGGTCAATAGCCTATGATTTGCATTATTGTCCGGGTAGCAAGAATTATCGAAGACGGAATAAAATGACGTTTTTTCCTGAATTATACATCGTAGCTCTCAAAAAGTGAATGGTTTACGTTCTTTATATATTTAATCTTTACATATATCAGAAATTTTTAGAAAACTGAAAATAATGATTTTGGCATTTCATATTACTTTAACAAATATATTTTATTTAGCTCTTTCGCAAAGTGAATTGCCGATGAATAATTGTATCAACCTAAATATTATTTATATATAGCTTAATATTAACGTTGCGGTGGCATAATGGTTTAGCACACATGACTGCCGATAACAACATCGTGAGATTTTATTCTTACTTATTTCAATAAAGTATGGAAAAACAAACAATATATTTGATAATTCATATTTCATTTAATACAGTACATATAACGATATAACATGCATGTTTTAACATAGTACACGGATGTCAGGTTTTATTTACATATTCGGTGTTTTGTTTATAATGGTCCTTTTGTTATCCTTACTAAGAATGTCATTGATATAGTCTATCGTTTATGAGTCAGTGCTAAATGTGTAGTATTACTTGGAATTTTAGTGGTATGATTTTACTTTAATGGGCCATGACCGATAATACAGTATTACCAAGCATTCTATTTATATAATCTATCACGTTTTACTTTTCTCAACAAAAAAAGTTTGAAGATACAGTAAATATAAATTACCGTCTTCCAATCAAAGTATACTACCGTATTTGTACTCTTAGACATATCAGAATCGAAATAAATCATGGAAGCCAGAATGTGTTTTGAGTTTTAACATGGATTGGCGGATATTAGTAAATTTTATCCCTTGCTTCTGGCTCGGGATAAAATACTATTCTCTGATGTTCTCGTGGCAAGTAGAATTTTGATTGGCTAAAAATGTACCTTTAAAACTTCAGGGAAGCCGTGCGGTGACAGAAAATCAATAATCGCTCTCACCTATGTGCTGTCCATTTACATTGTGTACAGCAGACGACACACCTTTCACAAGATGACAGAAAATCAATAATCGCTCTCTGTGATCTTTGTCCAAAGATACACGTATTTATGTTTTTCCTATAATAAGGACATACTTATTAATGTTGGAACATTTAGATAAAAATGTTATCAGTCTCTAGATGTTATATATCCCGTTTGAAAGGGCAGTGGTTTTGTTAAAAGGTTCGACCTTTTAGCAAAACCACTGCCCTTTAAAACGGGATATATAACATCTCGACCTTTTAACAAAACCACTGCCCTTTAAAACGGGATATATAACATCTAGAGACTAATATATCCGCCAATCCATGTTAAAACTCCCAACACATTCTGGCTTCCATGATTTATTTCTTAATTATTCAACATGGATTATATCCTCTCCTGGCGCTGTTGCGCTGCTTTACCATGTTATGCAGTTGACTTGGTTCCTTTGACATTCTAATTACTGAGAATAATTTCCTCTCATGATTTAAAAAATAAAAAGATCAACATTCGGTTATAAAAAGATTTAAAAAAGCAATTTACAGAGCTCAGCATTGACGAGTTTCTGCGGTTGCTAGGGATAATATTTGGTTACTAGGGACATTGTCAGGGGCGGATCCAGGATTTCAAGTTAGGGGGGCGCACTTAAAAAAATTGCGCCGAGCGGTGGGAGCCGCGAAAATTTGTGGGGTATTTCGTGTGAAAATTCACGATTTTACGACAAAAAAACAGAATACAGAATCTCCCTCCTACCTCTAACCTCCAATTCTAAAAATAAAACCGTTGTGAGCAAACTACATTGTATGTCAAATTTGTAGTTTAAGTTTCACTTCAATCCATTGAGTGGTTATTTAGGAGTTGCGAGTTGCAGAATCCTCCTCCTACCCCCTCCACCTGGCCTTCAATGAAAAATTGTGCACAACTACAATGTATTTCAAGTACATTATATAGTTTAAGTCAATCAATTGCGTGGTTACAGTCAGGGGAGTTGCGGATTGCAGAAATCTTACAGACGGACGGACGAACGGACGGACGGACATCAAGTGTTTGAGCAACGGGCGTAAAAACCTCATTACACTGAAAGATCAAACAAAAAAAATGTATCAAAGTTCTCGAGAAATATGTTTACGGAAATCAGGTGTGAGATATGCATAAACCATGTTGTCGAGATTATTTTCACACTTTCATGTGCAGTTGTAGATATTAATTTATTACAAATAAATTGTAGTCAGAATTTTTTGTTAAAAATGTGTAAAAATATTGTAGACATCCATTGGTAGATATAAATGATATAAACGTACCCGAACAAAGGATGTGTTCACACTTTCTTGTGCAGATACCTCGGACAGTGCAGAGATTGTTACAAATAAATTGCTGCTAATTTTTTTTTTTTATTAATATGTTACTTTTGTATTTTAATGTACAATATACCAACGCGTATTTTAACTGATCTTTACTTGAAAAGTAAAAGGCAACATTTTCGGGTATTTGTATACAAATTAAACATATATTTTTTTTTCATATGAAATTGCCGAATTTCGAATTCAAGAACTATTTGAACCATTATTTAAAGAGAAGTGACCATTTTCTTGGGACACTCAAGTTTCTACACACTGTCTCAGTTTCATCATCTGATTCTCTCGTTATGGGTTTTCGTTGTATGTTTTATAAATGAGATCAATTGTTAAATTAATTATTCGAAGTATTGATTGAATTACTTTTTAGTTTACCTTTGACTTTTCTCGTCTCGTCAAGGAATCAGAAATGTATCCAATCTTGCTTGTTTTCTTGGCCTAGAATTTTCGTCCATTTTATAATTTCTAAATAGCACGTGTACATGTAGTTGTAAAATTTATTGCAGAAATAATGTTTAATTAGCGTGAGAAAATAGTTGATGTCTGGTACCTCGGAACCAATCAGAATGGAATAATCTTTGAACTACTGACGGCGAATACATATATGAATCGGCGAACACATCCAACGTGTATTTACAATGTGTAAGAATATTTTACTACAGGTCACGAGTTAACCATTCATGAAAAAGTTATTTATTGAACTGCTTAATTAACGTTGTATAACATATGCTTTGCGAATTTTAGGGGGGAGCACGCCCCGCACGCCCCCTCTAAATCCGCCACTGATTGTAAGGTTTAAGGAATTCTTATAATATATACTGGTTAGTAAATGATAAGATGTCTCTAGATCTGCTAAGGTGCTGTTGCAGAATATTTGTTCTTGATTAAATAAAAGGTCCATGACATCTACAGGAAAATACTGTGCATAGGGAAACCTGTTGCTATGGACGGGGCATAACTATGAATACAAATATCAAAATGTATTTTTGAAATATGAAATGACATTTGTAGTGTGTATAACTTGACAAAAATGTACCGCTTAATCAAATACCAAGTCAAAAGATCGTAGATGTCAAAATTCAACCATTAATTGCAATGACATAGGCTAATTTAATGTTTACAAAACCGTTGCTAGGGTGACAAAACTACACAAAAATACTATATGCTACCATAGAGAATTGGAATATTATTTTTAGAGTGTACAAACACAGAATATAACATTTTGTCGAAAAGACTATGCAAGATATGTAAAATAAAACCACCATATTTGAATTTCCAATGATTAATTGGACCCTCCTCCATTTACGTTGCTAAGCAACAAAGGACAAAGTGAAATCATCAAAAAACATATTTTTCTTACCTTTCAATGATTGTGTTTAATATTATATCTATATAAACAGTTTCTGAGATTGAGCCAAAATCTACCCTTATCATATTCACTCCTTTATTGATTCTTGGAAGCAGGACCGACTCTGGCTTCATCACAACGTTGAACAAAATGTTATGGTCTGTAACTGGTGCATCGAAGCCAATGGACCAAAAGAGCTATATATATATTCTTTTGTAATTCTAAATTCTGGTTTCTAATTATACTTTTTCTGGTAGCATAGAACTATTATTTTATTCTATTTTTTTTTTAGCATATAAGGATTCATTTGTTTAGATAGAATGGATATTTCATTTAGTAATTTTTAATGTCACAAATAGTTTTGTAATTTTAGAGTGGAAATATACTTTAATGAATATGATCATGCTGTATACAATAATATATTTATGGACATAGTGTCAAATTATCATCCCACTTGGACACATTATACTGATTCTGAGCCAAACAGTCTTTGCTCTTTCTCCTTAATGCTGCGTACTTAACAGAGAAGCAAAACATACCAATTGTATAGTCTTTGGTTTGACCCAACCGGAGCACGAACCCATGAGCACTCGCACGCTAACCTTTATGCTGCTGTCTAATTGTAGATATTGCTGTTTGTGATTGTAAGTTTAACGCAATCAATATGTGACACTTAAATAAAATAAATTTATTATTTAAAAAAAATCATTATTTTATTGTCGGTTCTGTAAAATCTAGTTCGGTCCTGTAATTCCTCACAGTTCACAGGACCGAATGTCCTGTGGATTCAAATTCCTAATTTCCTTGACTGATATTATCCCCCCTTTTTTCTATATGCCCACCCCAGAAAATTTATAATTCATAAATACTGACACACACACAAACACAAATAAACATATGACATTTGAACTTCTGAAAGTTTGTCGGCAAGCAAACCCGGCTTGAATTGAGTTGCGGGTAATGTACGTGAGGAGTATTATAACGGACAGACATGCAAGATGGGTTATAATTAATCAAAATTATTGTATCTAAAAAATCGAATTATCATTTTTTTAAATTTCTTTATTTCGTTTTGTCTTTTATTTCTTTCCTTCCATTTTCAGTCTATTTCGTTTTGCTTTAGTTGATTTCGTTTTGCTTTCGTTGGTTTCGTTTCATTTCGTTTTCATTTCGTTGATTTCGTTTCGTTTCGTTTCGTTCCGTTTCTATTTCGTTTCGCACTTCATAGGTACCCACTTTAATAGTGCTTATTTGTTTTCAAGGGGGGGGGGTGTTCGTACGAACCCCTCGAACCCCCTCTAGCTACGGGTGTGCAAAGTTGTATTTATTGGTCAACATTTGGGACAAAGGAAAAATTACCACTTAGAACAAGTGACTGCAGATTAATATTAGAAGATTCAGATTATCAGTTATGATTCATATACCACTGTTACTGGAAGATAATTTACAGTAATCCCACTCTTATATTGTCACCTCTGCAATGTGGGCCTTATAAGAGGAGTGGCCGCTCTTGAGGGGGCGGCTTAGTAATATTTTATTATCTCTAAGCATCAGAAATCTGGCCTAATAAGAGGGGTAGTACTGTATTAGAAAACATGGCATTTGCTTTGTAATACTACCATGTTATTGTAACGATTCACATTTAATTAGTTAATTATTCAATACCTTGATAGCTTCATTAGGACAATCATGGGGACACCTCGAAAGTTAATTACCGATGATTTTTGAAAGTTCAGAATGGAAGCTGATCGTTACACTTTAGTAAACTGACACAACAAGATGAACTGTGAGCTAATGCTCACTTATGCTAACCCTCTTCGGCAAACAGGAAGTAGGAATCTGACGGGTTCAAAAACGCTACCCACAATATGGTATACCTATATGACGCTTGTGACCAAATATCAGATTTCTGCCATCAACAGTTACTGAGAAAAATGTGACGAAAAATATGTTGGACGGACGGACAGACCGACAGAGGTAAAACAGTATAACCCACTCTCCCTTCGGGGAGCGGGGGTATAATAAACGTTCAGTGTCTGCTATCCTGTCATTTGAGCTAACATAACACTTAAAGCAAAGATGAAAGTGCTCACTGAAGTGATGAAAAAAGAGGAAACTCACTATACAGTGTGAAGAAACCATTATATTTTAGTTGTTTGGACCATGTTTCCAACGTTTTATTTCTAAATATTTTGTTGAAATAAGAGGAAATCGGCTGATCAGAGGAAAAATTTCATCTCTACTTAAAGTCATTCAGGTGGGTTTTATACTGGTTGTTTACAATTTAGCTAATCAAGGTGACCAGTAAGATAGTTTTCAATTGTAAATTCAACTTCCATATGAATACAGCCACAACAGTGTCCTCTATTCAGATGATATTCAGAGGCTCACGTGTGCTTGTAAACCTCACCTGGTAAAGAGGATTCTCCACTACCCTCCCCCTCCCCCACCATAAGCTATGATAAATCCTAACCTCAACTTGAGGACTTGAAATCATAAGTCTCTATTAATACAAACTAGAGTTGGATACATTTCCATTGCTGGTTCTTACCAACGGATATTTAAATTGTTACTCCATTGTAGACAATTTTAGATAAAACAAGATATGATTATAATCTAACGATTATGAAGTCTCCCAAACCGGCCACTGACACTATCTACCCACATATCAAATTTTGATGATATCGGACAACGTTGAATTTTTATCCCCCATTTTTATGCCGTGTTTTTGGCAGCCATTTTGCAAATGGCAGACATCTTGAAAATTTTGAAAACGCAGAATTGCTCCTCTAATGGTGACCTATCACTATGTCAAAATGTATGTCTCTATCATTATCCAGTTAGGAGTTATCAACATTAATGTACGAAATTTCAAGTTTCCCATAGGATTCTATAGTAACCCCAACCCCCTTTGAACCCCCAAATATATGGCTTTGGCCCCCTTTACCACAAATCTGAAAATTTAGGATCAACTAGAAACATATATCTATAACTCCACCAAGTTTCATGAAATTCTGTCCTTTAGTTCCTGAGATCTGCCGTGGACAAGTTCATGCTTCGCGGAAAGAAAGAATAAGAATAATAATAATAAAAATAAAAATAATAATAAGAAACGGAGCAAAAACAATAAGTCTCCAAACGTTGTTTGGGAGACTTAATAATAATAAGAAACGGAGCAAAAACAATAAGTCTCCAAACGTTGCTTGGGAGACTTAATAATATTTTATATATAGTGTCACATTTTTGCTTGGTACATCATACTTCATCCACAGTCAAAGCAGCTCTTCACGAAGTGTGTCGGTCCGTCGGTCAAAACCGATGACTGAATCCGACTGGAACCGGTAAAATGTCAAATATCGCCGGTCCAAAAGTCTGACATTGTTTCGGACTTCAGCTGATACCAAATTTCGTAGCTCTGCACAGGTGAACGCCGTGTTGGGTTTAAAATTTGTTGAATATGTGATTCCCGGGAAAAAATTCAAACGAAAAGCTAACAAAGAGGACTCTGACAGGGATACAAATTAACGATGGCTCAGTTGGCGATTAAAATTTAATATAAAACTGAAATATATCACTGAACACAGAAAAATGTTGACTTCACAACATCCAAATTATCGTATTACTTATATTTAGTAAAAATATATGCAGGTATAATAATCATGATTTTTTATTATATATATATAATGTAGAGGGAAAAATACATGTAGGTTGTCGCCCAGTTTACAACTCCTGACAACAGGAAGTGTATTGAGAATTCTTCTTTCTTAGTCAACCTTGTGTTGACAACTTTCGATGTTCACCCCATATGAAGGCAATAATTGTATATTGTTAAATGATCACCCCATATGAAGGCAATAATTGTATATTGTTTAATGTTCACCTCATATGAAGGCAATAATTGTATATTGTTTAATGTTCACCTCATATGAAGGCAATAATTGTATATTGTTTAATGTTCACCTCATATGAAGGCAATAATTGTATATTGTTTAATGTTCACCTCATATGAAGGCAATAATTGTATATTGTTAAATGATCACCCCATATGAAGGCAATAATTGTATATTGTTTAATGTTCACCTCATATGAAGACATTGGTGGTGTAATGGTTAGTGTGCTCATCTAGAGTGCAGTAGATTGTGAGTTCAAGCCCCGGTCTGGTCAAGCCAAAGACTATAACATTGGTATTTGTTGCTTCTCCACAAAGCACACAGCAGTAAGGAGAAAAGACTGGTTGTCTTGGAATCAGGATAATGTGTCCGAGTGGGGCGACATGTCTATCTGTGGACTGTTGTTTCAGTTAGCTAGAGCTAAACAAATCCAACTTAGCGTGTTTGTCTAGTACAAAGCAGACCTCATCATCATTTCATCTCGCCATGGTATAGCTGAAAAATTGCCGAGTTGACATTAAACAACAATCGCCAACCCTAATTTGTGATGTTTTACATTACAGGACTTACCATACTTAAAAGATTTAGTGGAGGAAGTGAAGAAGGAATTCAAGGAAAGAAAGGAGTGGGAGTGTAAGTGAAAATTTGACATACATTTTTGTATTATATGTACTCTACTTGTTTATTAAATGTTTGATATTTTGATATGTTGTATTATTAGAAAACCTAGTCATGTGATTGTTATCACCTGTCTTTTATATCAAATCTAGTGATGTGATTGTTATAATGACATTTGGTTTGGTTTAATGCCACTTTCAACAATATTTCAGTTATATCGTAGCAGTCAGTTTTATTGGTGGAGGAAAGCAGAGTACATGGAGAAAACCACGGACCTGCTGCAAGTCACAGACAAAACTTCATCACTTAATACTGTATTGAGTACACCTCGCCTTTAACGGGATTCGAACTCACAACTTTAGTGGTGATAGGCACTGATTGCATAGGTAGTTGTAAATCCAACTACCATGCGATCACCGTGACCCCCAAAAAACCTTTGTAGAAGACAATTCCAGTAAGAATGCCAGTTAAATCCTTTAAAATCTGTTAGCGATTATAAAGAAAATGAAAATGTAAGAAGCTAAAAGACGACTCAGATGATCTTAGAAACAAGATGTCCTTTAGGCCATGACAGAAAACAAAAAAAAACATCACATGCCAAGAGAAGATCTTACGTGGCTCAAAAAAGTATTTAGTTACTTGATTGATTGATTAGTGTTTAACGCCAACATTAGCAGTATTTCAGCTATATTGTGGCGTTAAAATATAATATATATTAAATTTGTCAACTACAAGACCTTTAGAAATAAAACATACTTGTGTATTTAGTCAGAATATGTTAAACAACAAAACTCTTGAAGAATGTACATAGATGTATCGAGTACACCTCGCCATGAACGAGTTTCAAAGTCACAACTTTAGTGGTGATAGGCACTGATTGCACAGGTCGTTGTAAATCCAATTACCATACGATCACAACCATGATGGCCCCCAAGCATTTCAGCTATATTGTGGCGTGAAAATATTATATATATATTAAATTCGTCAACAACATGATTCTTACAAATAAAACATATTTGTGTAGTTAGTCAGAATATATTAAACAACAAAACTCTGGAAGAAAATTGATGAGGGTACTTTATTGTTTTAAAGCTAGGACACTTAGACCTAACATTATTTACAAATAAAATAACTTCTTTCAAAATTTGTAATGTAAATAAAGAAGTTCAATGAAGGGTCCAGTGCATGTGGTCTTCATAATGATACAACATGTAAGTCTATACAGAGTTATCTCCCCTTTCTAGAATATGTCTGAATCGTCTGGTGCATCAAGGTCACGGTATTCTATAACTCTCCTAGGATCTGATCTGAAGAAAAAAATAAAAAATAAATATAACTGCTGCAAAATGAAATTAAGCAAAAGAATTAAAATTTGATGTTAGCTTAGCTATATCTTGTTATTTTCGCTACACATGTACAATCTACCAACATCCCATATGAGGTCATTTCAGGTAACCATTTCATCTTTGATGCAAGATAGTAATATATATTGACCAATCAGACAACAGCTTTTAGTGTGTACTCTTGTTTAAACAAGCGACATTGTCTGTACATGAAACTCCTGTCCAAACACGATCCAGATAACACAATTTCAGTATGTACAGATGAACCCTATTCAGTACACATAAATTTGTTTGTCCATTAACCTTATGCAGAGTAAACGATAATTTAAAGTAGACAAATCTATAAAAATATTGAAAAATCTGTACATGAGTGCTGACATCTTTAATTCTAATACATCAAGATTTAGAAGGCTCGTCACTGATTGGTCGCTTGATATGATCCCTGACATGACCAAATACAAGATGTTGCTAGGTGCTTGTGTATCATTAAATAGTGTCTGCCGTGAAATACTGTCCTCTTTTACAATTGACTTCTATGATAAAGTCCGAGGACGGAATAAAGCGCAGTGATGACTTCTTTCGGTCCATTTAAGGTTTTTCATTTGAAATATAGCACAACAGGACACTATTTTGCCTTACACTTGTATATTGCTAAAAAAAATACATGGAATCCGATTGAAATCAGCTGTTAAAATATGCTACTTTCCTCCCTAACATCTGACAGAATCTAATTAGAGGTCATGTCCAGATGAACTTGTGGTCAGCCAATGAAAACAGAGCTGACAAAATCTTAACAGTGCTTTTCAAGCTTTTTTTCTTTGCTACCACATCACAAACCTAAAGTTCTCTAATTGGTAGATTTTTTTAATAAGTATTCATATACGAAAGTTCGATCATCTGGATATGATGACCTCTAATCGGGTTCTATCAGGGAGATCGTAGTGTATTATAACAGTTGATTTTAATCAGATTTAGATACATGTCACTTTAATATGTAAACTGTGATATGTATTGACCAATGAAATTGTTTGAAAATTGAAAACAAAATAGTAAAAAAAAGGTTGGCGGAATATCAGTGAACGTACATCATTAAAACTCTCAGTTCAAAATATGAAGAAAAAATATTTTCTCCATTAATTTGTACATTCTGATGTCTACGTACCAGCAGGCTAATATCCAGTTTTGATTGGTTTCTTCACATTAATCACAAGGAGGTTCGGCTTAAACTGTTTGCACTGTATATACAGTTGAATCTTGTTGTGTTGAAGTGGAAGGAACTTATGATTTTGTTGGAATTATTCAAGTTATCAATGTGAATTTTGTTAACAATTACAATGAATGGACCATATCCATGAATAGAGTTTATTTGTTGCTTCTCCACTAAGCATGCAGCACTAAGGAGAAAGAGCAAAGACTGCTTGGCTCGGAATCAGGATAATGTGTCCAAGTGGGGCGACATGTGTATCCGCAGACCATTGTTTCAGTTAGCAAGCACTATACAATTCAAACTAAGCATGTTGGTCTAGTAGAAAGCAGACCACATCATCTCATTGAAAATTAATTTGTTCTCACCATGATACAGCTGTAAAATTGCTAAATTGGCATTAAACAACAATCACACATTCACTCACAAAGTCTAAGTTAGCACACATGTGGATAGTGATAGAAAGCTGGGATAGACTAAATTATTTATTAAGGTGAAAATCAAAACATTCTGGTAACATTTTGTCTCTTTGCATTCAATAGCAGCTTGAATGAGCTTCAATTTGCTCAAGTTGTATCCAATTTTGGCTTAAAATATGCTCTAATTATGGTTAAATTTTGCTCCAATTTTGGTTCAAACTTGCTCCAATTTTGATTTAAAATTGCTCCAATTTGGATTAAAATTTTGTTCAAATTTGGTTTATATTTGATCCAAATTTGGTTTAAAATTGCAGAAAGCTGTTTAAATACTGAAAAAAACATTTTAGACAATTTGCTCAAGTAACAGCTCACATCAGACATAGGTCACTATTCAAGAATCCAAACTTCAACAAGTCTACAACATCTTTTTAAGATAGTAAACAACACAATGAGTAGAAAGTAAAGTAGGAAACTGAATGTGTATGAAAGGTTACCTAACATGACCTATGACATGACCTCATAGAGGTTGTTATTAAAATATCCCAAAAAACATCTAGGCCCACATAATCTAAATAAAAATGGAAGAATTTGCCATAGGACTTGATATACTTAGTATTTGATACAAGTGTTCTAATTGGTTGTTTTTTTTTAGGACAAGTACAAAATCATACAGAACAAATTTGATGACAGCCAGGTCTGATTAAAAGGATACATAAATATTGGACCAAGTGATATTCATGTGTGTGCCATTTTATAATGCAAATAAAACTAACCCTCACGTCCAACAGAAAATTATTTTCCAAAATTTTAATTTAAGCATAATACTTTGGCCATGAAGAAGTTTCATTGAGATTCAACCGAAGAAAAGAAAAAGAAAGAAGAAATTGTGATTTCTAAATGTGGTCATCCATGATTTCGCTGCAGTTGAGACAACATAATGAAGTAAAGAAACTGTACTTATTTGTATTGTTCTTCTTCATCCCACAGTCACGTTACATTTTTTTTTTAACACTAATTAAAATCCGATGTTAGTTTGATTTAAAAAAAATTTCTTCTCCTTCGATCTACCAACTTCTTAAATCATGTATCGAGTCATGTCAAAGGTCACATTTCAAAATCCACCAATCTGTTACCAGCTTACAAAATGTTAAGATATTGACCAGCACGGCTGTCTTAGTAGTAGAGCTTCTAAATGTGGTAAGGTTACCTAATTATTTGGCTTCCCAATCTTTTGATTTTGAGAGTGCCTGGTGAAGGTTATTCCAGAAACGTGTTGTGCACACTAAGTTTTATATCTACGTTTTATTTACCTAACAGGACCCTAACCAAGATGTTTATTAGATGTTAGTGGATTGATGAATAATAAAAATCCCACAAAAATCTGAATTTCATCAAACTAGACATGAAGACACAATAAAGTTAAACCTGTATGAAGAAGTCACCGTACGGACAAAGAAAAAGTGGTCTTTTAAGTCAAGTGACCTCTGAAAAGAGGTTCGATTCATATGAAATTTTCTATGACAGGACAAGAAATAGGTGACCTTTTAATAGAGGTGAACACATGGGCAGGTCTGTATTATATTTTATTGATACACCACAGTGTGTTATTTCCCCTGTTTTTAGCAATATCCAGGTCTTATTGTATTTTATAGATACACCACACTGTGTTATCTCCCCCTGTTTCTAGCAATATCCAGGTCTTATTGTATTTTATTGATACACCACACTGTGTTATCTCCCCTGTTTCTACCACTATCCAGTTCTAATTGTAATTATGTTACTCAACTGATTACGTCGATGTCTGTAAGAATCAGATCTACAAAGAATATTCTATTATTAAAGTTTACCCTGTAAACATCAAGAGGCCTACGTTGTTTCTAGTTACACTTGGGTTACAACTCGACTTGAGTCACTATGTGGGCAACACCGGAGTAACTCTAGGAGTTTGATTGTGAACCCAGGGTACTCACATTTAATTGAGTAACACAATTAAGCAGAATTAAAATATTCTTGTATTGTAAACCTAAGTCATCCGCTTAACTTCACTACGATTGATCAGGGTTAGTTAAGAATGATGTTTTAATTCTAATCACAATATTTTGACCTTTAGCTTGTCTTTCCTTTTTATATTATAACATAATACTTGTCTCCCCTGTGTACATTGTAACATATTGTCTCCCTTTGTACATTGTAACATATTCATTGTCTCCCCCTTGTACATTGTAATATACTAGTTTTCTCTCCTGTGTAAATTGTAACATATTGTCTCCCTTTTGTACATTATAATATACTAGTTGTCTCCCCTTTGTACATTATAATTTACTAGTTGTCTCCCATTTGTACATTATAATATACTAGTTGTCTCCCCTGTGTACATTGTAACATATTGATTAATTATGTTTGTCCACTACTTTCTGTTTCCAAGGGATAATCTCAAAGGTTAATTTACGATTACTCCATGATATTCAACATTTCAGCTATATTTATGAAGATAACGATCAATAAATTATATAGGTTAAAAGGTATTATTGAGATAGTCCAATTGACATAGTTTTTATTGCTTTATTAATAAAAGCTTGAAGATACCAAAAGGGTAATTAGAAGCTGTAAATCTAAGAATGACATAATACAATGGTCGGCAAAACACGACACAAAAAACTTAATATTGAGCAACACCAATCCCAACCAGGGCTGAACTCAGCTGGTCTGAAAGGGTAAGCAGTTTCTGTTCTGGTGGCACATAAGAAGGATGCGATTGTCAATACGACAAATAAAATAGGATATAATTAAGAAGGTCAAAAAAACTTTACCTTCCAAAAGATATCAAAAACTTTACCTTCCAAAGGATATCAACAACTTTACCTTCCAAAGGATATCAAAAACTTTACCTTCCAAAGGATATCAAAAACATTACCTTCCAAAGGATATCAAATAATTACCTTCCAAAGGATATCAAAACCTTTACCTTCCAAAGGGTATCAAAAACTTTACCTTCCAAAAACCATTCAACAATAGACCTTTTGTTCATTCTAGATTTTATTTTAAAATTATACGGTTTTTCATAGGAGTTATTTCCCTTGCAATGGACAAAATGGCACCCATTCTAACCAGAGCAATCTGATTTTAATTTTCCTATAATCAAGTTGAAAATGTGAAAATGGTTTATTAGGAGCTCCTAGGTGACATCATATACAAGAGATGATATACATGTATATTTATTTATTTATTTATATTTATTTGTACATACAATCTGATTGTTTTATAGACAAGTATGTTTTATGTTTTATTTCTAAGGGTCATGTAGGTGTCTTAAGTTTAATAAAATTTATTCATGCCACGATATAGCAGAAATATTGCTAAAGTTGGCGCTAAACACCAATCAATCAATCAATCAATGTACTCTACACAACCTGTAGGAGGGACATTTAGATAAAAATTAATTATGTATTTACAGAGTCCCCCTTTCCCTTGTCATATTTCAAATAGATCCCCTATAGGAAGGAGGGATAATTAGATAAAAATTAATTATCAGAGCCCCCCCCCCCTTTCCCTGGTCATATTTCAAGATATTGCTCTAAAATAAATTCACGAATTCTGAATGGAAACTTGTGGTACAAACCCATTAAAAGAAATAAAGTATGTGCATACTAACTTTTGAGATGACCCCTAATTAGGCTACTATTAAATATTTCTGTCTGTTAAGACCAAAAAAGAAGATGCCATGTTTCCAATAATATTCTTCCAAAAAAAATAGATTAAGTTTTTCATCATTTAAAAAAAAAAAGATATTCATATAATTATGCACATGAATACTCGACTACAGTTTTTTTTTATTCTAAAATGCATGCTGTTAATTTTGTACGTGGTTTTGATACTAATTTAATTCTATAAATACATAGAATACTATCATCACCCGCCTGAACATAATTATAAACAGTTATTGTACATACCTGTATCCTCTATTGTAACCTCCTGACCTCCCATACGGACCTCAGTATGGTTCACGACTACGGTATGAAGGAGATTGGTAAGAATGGTGCCCACTGTTGGCTGAAAAATACAAATTTACATCGTAAGAGCCTTTAAGCTTGAAAAAGTATTTAGGCTTTTTATAATTATTTGACTTTCAAATTATTTTGGCTTTGAGAGTAGCACGATTGGTGTCACTAGTGGAGCAGGAACTGCTTACCCTTCCGGAGCACCTGAGTTCATCTCCGGATTTTAGTGGGGTTCGTGTTACTCGATCTTTAGTCTTATGTGTATGTTTTGTAGATCGTTGTTTGTCCTTTGGTACTTTTTATTTTGCCATTGTGTTGTCTGTTCTTCTTTGATTTACAGATTCTGATTACCTCCCTTTGGTATCTTCAAACTCTTCTTATCCAGAAACAGGTCATTTTTATGTGCACTAAATTTGATATCTATGTTTTTATTAAGTCTTATTATATAATCATTCATATTGTGATCTGAAGAATTTTGGAATATCGGTACATGTATACACAATTTTTTTTTAACTTGAGCACCGGTCATTCAGCCCAAGACCAGTAAAGCTTCAGAACAGTGAATTTTTCAGTTTTTATTTCGATATACATTTGTATATAAAAATAAATAAAAATTTTCATTTCGAAGACTGTTTAGTTTTGACTCTTGAACCTGGTGTAAATATTTTAAACAGTTCTTTGAACGGTAGTAGTTACAACATGAAATACACACAGAGAGAAATTGGCATGCATTAGTCTACATCTGATACACTTCATAGCACAGGGGCTAGGTGCGTCCGAATATTTTTTTTTTACTATATAATACAAGGGGAAGAACTCACTTGCTTGCATTTTTTTAAGTGGTCGCGTTAAATTGATCGTAACTTCGGAACGCCTTAATATTTACAAAAAATGTTTCCACCAGTCGAAAGCCAAGTAATTTTCCTTCCAAAATAGACCCTATTGTTAGTGTAGGCCTCCGAACTGATGAGGTACCCTACACGAATCAAAACAAAACGGCGTGAAAATCGATTTCGGACAAATGATGGGTTAATCACTTCACACATCTGTACAGACTTTCCCTGGCTTAAACGAGTCATTTTGACTAGCTAAATACTTTCTCCATTCAAATTACGTTCAAATTTCTTACCTTTCGCCAATTTATATGCCCTTTAAGTCTGTTTTTGAAAGAAATCCCCTTTCCATCCTTTTCAAACGCCACAGACTTGAAAATATGAGCGAGTTCTAACGGGTATTTTGATTGGCTGAACAGATTTGAAGACCTTCCCCTTTTCATCAAAGTCATGTAGAGTCTAGAGATGTTCCGAAAAAGTTAACCCAGCATTTGTACGACCTCCGATTTTCACGCCGTTTTCTTTTCGTTCGTGTAGCTTACCTCAGCAGTCAAAATTACTTGGCCTTCGATTGGTGGAAACATTTTATGTAAATATTAAGGCGTTCCGAAGTTACGATCAATTTAGCACGACCACTTAAAAAAATGCAAGTAAGTGAGTTCTTCCCCTTGTTGTATTATATAGTAAAAAAAATTCCGGACGCACCTAGCCCCTGTGCTTCATAGGGGTAACTGACAAAAAGTTGCTTGTCTACTTTTCCTTCAACGACAAACAGTTGTGTTTTTTTTTGATTATTTGGTGGTCTTTTAACACCATTTTCAACAATATTTCAGTTATATCGTGGCGTTAGTTTTATTGGTGGAGGAAACTGGAGGACCCGGAGAAAACCACTGACCTGTCGCAAGTCACTGATAAACTTTATCACAAAATGTTGTACACCTCGCCCTGATCGAGATTCGAACTCACAACTTCAGTGGTGATAGGCACTGATTGCACAGGTAGTTGTAAATTCAACTACCATACGATCACGGCAATGATGGCTCTTAAACAACAAACAGTGTTATCTACCTTCTTATTAGCTAAAACAAATCTCAACAAATAAACTCTTTTTTGCTGTTGTGGTTTTAAATAAAACCAGATGTTTTCTTGTGGTTTTCCTGCTTCTTACACCACTTAACCTTGGGTCTCTGTTGTCCTTTCCTCATTAATGACTTATCACCAGATTTGTCACTAGAGTAACATGACGGGTGCCACTAGTGGAGCAGGAACTGCTTACCCTTTCGGGGAAATCAGAGTTTACCCCTGGTTTTTAGTAGGATTTGTGTGCTCGATCTTTAGATTTCTGTGTAGTATTTTGTAGATCGTTGTTTGTCCTTTTGTTCTTTTTTATTTGGGCATTGCATTGTCTGTCCTTCTTTGACTTGCAGATTTTTATTACCCCTTTGGTATCTTCAAACTATTCTTGTGGTTGTGATCGTATGGTAGTTGGTTTTACATCTACCTGTACAATCAGTGCTCACCACCACTGAAGTCATAAGTTTGAATCCTGCACATGGCGACGTATTCTCGATGTGATATACCTGTACTATGAAATTCACTACCATAATAAGACAAGTTTGACTGTCTAACTTACCTCCTCCATACATCATGGGAGAACGTCCAGAAAATCCTATGGGAGGCATGTCCTGGTACCCACCAGGATTAGTAAACTGATCACCTCCTGCACTATTTCTGTTACTGGATCCCTGTTTATTACCAGGATGTTCTGCAAGGACAGGTCGTTTTGGATCCATTAAATAATTATTGAAAAATGCCACCTACGAAAAAAATTGAAATATTTTTTTTTTTTTAATTTCATAATACAGTAAAAATTCTGTAAAAAAGTAATAATTTTCAACAAGGACAGTAACACTAAAAACATTTGAAGAATAGCGAGTAAAGGACTTTTTAATTTGCATTTATTTTTCCTGAACCATTTTTAAGGAAGCAGTGCCAAAATATGATGCCTGATTCATATTGTTAAAGGAAATGTTTCCTTTTTATGCTGAAACTATACAGAGCTAGGTAAACAAATATTTGTGACAGTAAAACAAAGTCAGTAAAACTAAAAATATAATACAGTTATCTTTCTTCTTAAATTCAATAAAAAAAAATATTGACCTATACATATATTAACTTGGTTTCAAACTGACATACATGTAAAAATTATTTGCATATTAACTGTATAATAATAATCATAGTAAGGACAAGAAGTCATGCTTTAGCTTCCAGAGTAAAATGTTCACACTGGACATTCTGTCACAACCTTACAGCTTCTAACTGAGTAATATCTAATTAAAGACTATTTCTTGAGATAAGTGATGCTCTTATATTCTGTTATACTGTATTCTTTTTTAAACAACATGTTGAATCTTAAATGCATAGTGTCTGCTATTTGGGTAAGGGTTTTGGTGTTCAACATCACTTTCAACAATATTTCAGCCATATCATAGCGGTCAGTTTTATTGGTGGAGGAAACCAGAATTCCAGGAGAAAACCAAAAACCTGTCGTTTACTTGTTTGCCCAAATATTTTAACTTGTAATATTATCGATATCATAAATAAATACCAAAAAGACTGTTTTTAAAGTGTAATTCAAGATTAATTACATGAAAACTTTACCTGAAAATTGTTCTACATGTAGATTTATTTGGACAATAGAACTTTGTCATATTTGAATTCTTTTTAAACACTTTTTTAACCGTACTTTATTCTCAACGACAACCAATGCGATGATATATTCCAGTACATTTTTACGGACAACCATCTCAAATCTTTTTAAAAAAAATGCCAAGGTGCGGGTTGAGAGAAGTCCAATATTTAAAGATCGCTTTCTTTTATAATATGGAAATATTTTGGGAAATGGTGTGAAGCAAAATGTTTAATGTGTAGCGATTTTAGCTAGGACCCTGTTAGAATTATTCTAGTTTTTTTTTTGATAAACTGATTACAAGCCTTGGAATCAGATATTCCATAGAAAGTGGTTGTCGATAGATAATTGTCTTACAATCAAGTATTTCATATATATTTATGATGAGAACAAGTTTACAACCATATGATTAATCATGTAGGTAAAATGTGTGTCGCTGTCTATGTATGATTGTTTTGATTGTCACTAGAAAAAGAGGAGATGGTAGATATTATGTTGCTGTTGCTATCAGAATCAGCTGTAAGTTGTTTTCTATGAGTAAGGAGAGTGTCCTTTACATCCCGCACTAAGGGATGTATTAAATTCGTTCCTCATAGCTGTCTGATGTCCTTTTCACATAAAGTCGGCGTGTTCCTAGAGGACGCCATTTGTTATTTTGTTTATGTCAAATTCGCAGTCATGTAAGGATTCTAATAATAATAGGATATTATACATTATTATACACTATAATTTTAATCCAATCAAAAGCAATATGGTTGTGATCGTCTTCCGTAATTAGAATCGTCAAAATGAAATACAACCGAATTAATATCAAATGGTGACTTGTTTCAACCTCACTTAAAATATACCTTGACATTCTTTCAAACTTGTATATCACGTTCACGATCTTTTATTACAACAACATTTCACTCAAGCGTACATTTTTTCCTGTTCTAGTTAAAGGACTTTATCAAACAGAATCATACAGTTTAAATGTAATGCAGTTAATACGCATTTAAACCACAGAAGAATATTTCTATTTTCTACACCTTGTGGTGTGGGGTCACTATTGTGCATGCGAAATATTAATTGCAAACCCCATTGACTGGCTATTTGCTGCCTGTCTAGAATATCTTATTTTTTTCTCGATCGACAGTTCAGAAGCTAGAAAACAATATGATGAATATTGTCTGTCAATCATGCAAACAATAACTTATGCACATGACAGAACGCATTTGCAATGCACTACATACACAAACTTTTGATCCATCATGTGTCCATTGGAGGTTGATTTAAGAGAATGCCACTGATAGAAGTTAACAGTTTAATTTGGGCGCAAAAGGGGAAACTTTATATAATTTATGTAAATGTGATGTGAATTCAGTGGCCAACCATCCCAGTCTGGTGGCAAAAGAAAAGGTATTGTTCTGATATGCCTAACGTTGTGTCTGCAATTGACGGAACTTCACATGAGATACAAATTCCATCCAATGAACCCCAACAAAAAACATATTTTCAGCAAACCAATTCTTTTCATTGATTGATATGAAAAGAAAGTTTATAAACAGTGATAATCATAAATTCCATCAATATCAATAACACAATTACCTTTCATCTTAATTGAACTTGAGCCGTCGTGGTCGTATGGTAGTTGAATTTACAACTACCTGTGCAATCATTGCCTATCACCACTTGAGTTGTGAGTTTGAACCCCATTCATGGCGAGGTGTACTCGATAAAACACTATGTGATAAAGTGTGTCAGTGACTTGCAACAGGTCTGTGGATTACTCTGGGTACTCCAATTTCCGCCACAAAAGTAGTAACTGAAATATTTTTGAAAGTGGTGATAAACACCTAACCTCCAATGAACAAATGATGGATCAAACGTTTGTGCATATAGTGCATAACATAAAACACCTTTGGGTCATAATGTGAGAGCTATCTGTTGGAGTGTGCCCAAAACATATCTACTCCTTTTGGTTCAAACTAGTTTACTTCATTTTAGAAGTAGCATCGATAGACCATTAAACCTACCTCCGTATCCCTGTAGTAATAACTATTTCAGTATCCCGGAAGAAAATATATAATCAATAATTGGGGGCTGATGAAAAAAAAACTATTTTGGATGAAGTGGTGTTTATTTTATTTTTATCTTACATTTGTATATAACTGCCGACAAACCATCGTTTTTTACGGCAAAGATTGCTTCTCAAATATCAATACGTCATCTAAGCGCTAGGCATATATGAACATTTTCCCGTCGTTTTTCAAGAAATTTAACACATCGTGAAATCACAAAAATACTTTAACAGTATTTGTGTTTTATTTATTTTAATAATCTGGTAAAATATGTTTCTGGTGCACGATTGCGGAGGTGCTTAATTTCTTCGAAAACCGTACAAACATCGCGGGAAAAATTCCACGAAATACAGAAAACAAATAACGCTCATGACGTCACAATGACGTCAAATACGTATCGATTTTGTTGAAAACAAGTTTTAACATCAAAAATATGATGTCGTCTATAAAATAAAACACATCAAATTTTAATCAAGTATTTTCTAAGATAATGATTCATTAAATATGGAGCCATATATGGCACTTATAGTTCCCAATTCTTTTTATGGCATTGACGCCGGATTGCATGCACTGAATTTTTCTCTTGGTTTCAATGTACACAAACTGTATTTAATATAAATACAATTATATACAGAAACATAAGTTATTTACTGATGAATTTCATTACTTGAAATGAATCATGAAATGTACAGATTGTGTATATAATGGTCTCATATATACAATCAGAAGAGTGCAAATATTGATCTTAAGGGTCTGGCTGAGGCTATAAATAAATTAATATTGAACAACCTCCACAATCATCCACCAACAAAATATTTTGACATAATCATTAACCCTCTATGCTCAAAACAACCGCTCAATTTGGTGTTGGTGGAAGACTGTGGAGGTATATAAAATAGCTAAAATGTACATTAAATATGTCGTTTGTAGTCCATTTTTAGCATTATCCGTCTAATTATGATGTCATAGCACACTCAATTTCACGGAAAGTAATATTTTTTGAAAATTTGTTTATCTAACAATTAAATTAGTAAATCGTTTTTATTCTATGTCGAGCATTATTTTTTGATATAATCTGGGGCCAATTGTGCATAGGTGTTATCATATTCTACCATTTGATATCAACAAAACGAACGATTTGTGTACAGATTATCTTGATATTTTCATTATAAAATTTACGTTTTTTGCATACTTTGTATCATTATAGTATTAAGACAAAGAACATCGTGTATATATATTGGTATTTGTATTCAAACTGGTGGCGGCATCTTCGCTAGCTAAGGATTGTGGCCAGTCTCCTCGCTCCCTCACCTCCAACGGTGATGCGATTAGCTATAATTCCATAATCCTTTTTTTTCTTTAACAACAATATATTTTTATTCAAAATGCTTGTTACATTCTTACTTCAAAAGCCCAAGCTACTTAGGAAGTATTTCATATTAATATTTTCTTATATAATTAAAATACTTTCAAATAATATAATATAACTGATGAGTATCTACCTATAAATACGCACCTACATCTACATATATACATCTATGCATATGCACACATACATCTATGCATATACACACATACATATGCATATACATATATACAATGCATACATATTTACATTTCAATATTTTCCCTTATTTTTGCTAACAGTTTACTATTTTGGAGTTTTTGCACCTGGCTTATTTTCGTAATATTTTCTCTCACAAATAAATAATATATGTTTACATGTACTTGTTTGATCTTTTGTTCAGATACATAATATGTTTTGTATATAGAAAATCCTAAAATTGTTAAAAAAATATTTGAAATCAAAATAATCTTTATCAAATATTTTATACCCAAAAACAATATGTTTTAATGTGACAAAATTTTCTATTTTAGATTTTTTCAATATTTGTTGTATTTTCAACCCAAAATTCTTTCAGATAGGGACAAGACATAAAGTAATATAGATAGTCTTCATCTTGACCACAGAAATTACATTGGCTATTGATAGCAATTCTCCATTTCATTAATAGTTTCTTTGTAGGAATTATATATTGCAATAATTTCCATCTGAATATTTTTAGGTTATTTTCTCCTAAATAATGAAAAATGAAACAGTAAAGCTGACTCATGTTTGGTTTTTCATTTATAGACAAGTACATTAACCATGTATTTATACCTATTGGTTTCAAAAATTTTACATTAATATATTCATTATAAAAATATTTGTTGGACAATTGTGACGGGTCTATACATATCCATAATCCTCGTGCACTGCCACCTGCTAGATTTTGTTGTTACACCTTTTATAATGATATCATTTTCCTGACCATCGAATGTCGAATTTATTGAAACTGTGATAAAAGCTTGAAAATCGGACGAAGTTAGAAAATAGTCTAGTCTTGACTGTTTTTCATGTGAGCCTCTCCCGGAATATCTTTTAGATTCAGGGTGAAGTTCGCTATAGGTATCTACTAAATCTAAAACTTCCATCATTTGATGAATTTGTTTTTGGGACTTTTTATTGTTTCTATGGACATAGTTTATAGTGTCCTTCATATAATCTTGCGGTACATTCCAATCACCACTAATAATTACAGATAAATTTCGAAGGGATTCAACATAAGATTGTACGAATAAGGACACGAATAAGATAAATTAAGGAAAAAGAGATGAAATAATAAAGAAATTTTATTGACAATAAATGCAATGTTTGTAAACAGAAAGCTAAAACAATGGTGGGGGAAAAGGGCGGGGTGTTCTTCCGTACCACGAGTGCCTGTTTGGTTGGTAAGATAGGCTTGTCAGAGACCACAGATACCACTTCGTCCACATCATTTTTGGACTTAAACCTCGAATTTGACGACAGTGGTCAAATCAGTACTAAAATGTATAATAAACGGGACGACTTCAATTTTAATATCATAAATTTTCCAAATATGTGCAGCAATATACCATCTTTTCCTGCATATGGTGTTTACATCTCGCAATTGATTCGCTATGCAAGGGCCAGTAGCAATTATTCTGAATTCCTGAAACGTCATCTTCATCTGAGAAACAGGCTACTGGACCAGGGCTATAAACAGATTCGCCTTATTCGATCTCTTAAAAATTTTATATTCCGATACCAAGATCTTGTCGAAATATATTCCGTCTCTGCAGAAAAGATTATAAACGATGGATTTTCAAATAGTGAAAATGTATAAAGATAAGGTGTCAACAAAAATGTCAAAAATATTTTATTATCAATGTGTGACGTAAAAGTGTCTTTGACATTTACTTCACTGAGTTTGGTGCTGCTTTGACAACTGTTTTTCCTGTTTTGTTCAAGTATTGTTATAAATACTGTTATAGTGGTTGCCGGAAACTTTGAGCCGTAATGAAAGGGGGAGGTTTGGCGCTTTAAAATCTGATTCAACCCACCATTATCTTAGAAATGCCTGTACCAAGTCAGGGTCATTGCGGTTTTCACAGTTTTCCGGTTATTGACTGATTTTGTCTGTTCATATACATATGAGTTTCGGCATCTCAAGGTTAAAAAAGTATGCATAAAACGTTTTTTAAATCAAGATTGTTCAGCTAAGCCGTTCACATGGAACATTTCTTCATTGTATATTACAATTAAATTGTATATATATAGTTTGAAGTCTCCTAGCAGCTATCATGTTGATGTTCCTTCATACAAAGAAATGGTGATTGTTAGTTAAAATTTAAAAACTATTTTAGAAGTGAAATATTTAATACAAATCATCGTGATAATATATTGTTGGCTCAATAACAATCTTAAGATGATTTAATTACATCAGGGTTTTTAACTGCAAAACAACATTTTGAAAAATTTTTCTCTCAATTTTGAAAATTCAAAGGCCATGATGCAATGTTTTTGATTTCAAAATTTATTTTAAATTGAATATTATTTTTACAATTTTAGAATAATGATGAGGTAATTCTAAAAAAAAGTGCTCTGAAATTTATATCAGAAACAAATGCTCATAGTTTGTACAGGTTCATTAGCAAAATGATTAATTTAAGTAACAAGATTTGTCACACATATGGTAACCATTAAAATGGAGCGGGGTACCATTGTAACATATATCTTATTACAACATGTCTAGGTCCTGGGTGTGGTGTGTTGTTTTGAAATAAATACACCTATCTGTATGGGAAACCCTTGGGAGGGAGATCCGAGAAGGTATGAAAGTGTCACGAATCCTACTGTCTATATATTCAGCCCACGGATTTGGTGGTGGGTTGCAAGGTTCTCTTGGAATCATTACACATGACTTGCAGTTAACACGTGGAAGGGATGGAATTGTCACATTTATATTATACTGAAAACATTTAGCCAACTTGTGTGGGATAAGGGCGCTCTCTTGTAATTAGTGAACATGTCTTTATGGTCAAACTTTAGGAGGGAGTGGGTACGGAATAGTCAGACATGCACTGTTTATGTATATACATTTAATAACCTGACTTTATGCATAGTGGTATGCTGCTTAATAAATCTAACAGTAAGACTGACCTATGCCTCCTCAATATTTCAGCTATATCGTGGCGGTCAGTTTTATTGATGGAAGAACCCGGAGTGCCCGTGAAAACAACTGATCTGTCGCAAATCACTGACAAACGTGATCAAATACAAAGTAATGTTGTAACAAGTACATCTCGCCATGAACAGAATTCGAACTCACAACGTTAGTGGTGATAGGCACCGATTGCACAGGTAGTTGCAAATCCAACTACCATGCGATCACCCCACGACGACCTCTTAGAAAAACTTATACTCTACTATAATAGCATTAAAAACTAGACTGACGTATGCCCTCTTCCCCTCTGGATATATCAAATATAACAGCAATAACTACTGATCTCCGAGATAGTGGATATAACCGATATAACAGCAAGTACTAGTGCTATTACGGGTTCTGGATATAACTAATCTAACAGCAAGATCTACAGATTGTCCAGGCTCTGGGTAGAACCAATCTAACAGCAAGAACTACCGATATCCCAGTCTCTGGATATATCCAATCTAACAGAAAGACCTACTGATATCCCAGTCTCTGGATATATCCAATCTAACAGCAAGAACTACTGATCTTCCTGTCTCTGGATATTACCAATCTAACAGAAAGAACTAGTGCTCTTCAGGGTTCTGGATATAATTAATCTAACAGCAAGAACTACTCTTCTTCCAAGTTTGAGATACCAAAGGGGTAATTGTTAGCGTGGTCGCAATGAGTTCGACAAATCGTAGGTGCGGGTGCCGATTGGGTCAAACCAGAGATTACAAAACTGGTATTTGGCGCTTCTCTGATAATCACACAACACTAAGGAAAAAGAACAAAGATCGGTTGGCTTGGAATCCGAATAATGTGTCCGAATGGAGCTCGCAGACTGTTGTTTCGGTGACATAGTACTATAAAAATCCAACTATGCATGGTGGTCTAGTACAAAGCGGTCATCATCTTTATTATCGCATCAAACTATGACCTGTTCTCGCATGATATAGCTGGAAAAAATGCTTACTTAGCGTTTAACAACAACCATTCACTCACTCAATTAGCATGAATCATCCCATAAACATTGTAGAAAACTAGTAATCTTTACCCACCCCCCACCCCCCAAAAAAATAAACAACCCCAAAATAAATAAAAAAATAATCTTATAAATCCCTAATATTCATGTGATCAATATCGACGTGTACCGACCTTATATATACTCTGTGGATAATAAGAGCATATAGGGTCGACACATGAAGTTGTTGTTAACATAAGATTGTACGAATAAGGGCACGAATAAGCTATATGAAGAAAAAAGAGATGAAATCATAAAGAAATTTTATTGAAAATAAATACAATGTTGGTAAAAAGAAAACAAAAACAAGGGTGGGAGGAAAAGGGGTGGGGTGGGGGGGGGGGTAATTCCGTACCAGGAGTGCCTGTGTGGTTGGTAAGATAGGGTCATCAGTAAGTAAATTCAGCAAGATTATACAAATGATAGCCAGTTAACCTGTATTAAGTGAGTCTCTTCTATAAATATTGGGTGATGTCTATTTATTTTTAGGATAAAAAAAGGGGGGATAAATTTATAAATGATACAATGTATTTGATTTCAAAATGTATTTTAAATTTAATACTATTTTTGAATTTTGGAAAGGTCTTTAATGAGGCAATTCTAAAATAAAACTTCTGAAATTTATATCAGAAACAAATTCTCTTAATTTGTACAGGTTTGTTAACAAAGTGATTATTTTAAGTAACAATATTTGTCACGCCTACGATTAACCATTAAAATAGCGGGTGGGTGTAATTGTAACATTTGTCTTATTACAACATGTCTAGATCCTATGTGGTCAACCCCTGTGGATGGGTGTCTTGTGTTGGAATAAATCCACCTATCTCTATGGTTTACCCTTGACAGAGAGAAGGGTGTGAGAGTGTCATGGATCTAATGTATTCAGCCTACGAATTTGGGGGTGTTGGTGGAATTGTTGTCCTGGAATCATTTCACATGACTTGCACTTAACACGTGGAATGGAGAATGGATGGAATTGTCACACACGTATACTGTAAGAATTTAGCCAACATGCAGCTAGGGTTAGGGCTCTCTCCTATAATTAATGAACGTGTCTATGTGGTCATACATTGTGATGGAGTGGGCACCGAAAGGTCACACATACACTGGTTTTGAATATAAGTACAAATGTACCACACTCCCCACACAATACTTTAATATCGGATGTTAATGTACACATAGTTATGTGTTACTCGTGCTGTTACTATATGATGCCCCCGTGAGTTCTAAAGTGTAGATATACTTAAATATATGTATTTCATTAAAACATAGCATTTCTCTACTAGAGTACATCACTATTAAAGATGACAGGCTTGTGTGTAAACAGCTAGCTAGAGAGAGTTATAATCCTTTAAAGGACACCCTTCTAGGTACTGGATAACACCAAAACAACAGCATGAAGAACAGTTCTTCTTGTTTCTAGGTATAACCAATATAACAGCAAGAACTACTGATCTCCTAGGCTCTGGGTACAAGAAAAACAACAGCAAGAACTACTGATCTCCTAGGCTCTGGATACAAGAAAAACAACAGCAAGAACTACTGATGATCTCCTAGGCTCTGGATACAAGCAAAACAACAGCAAGAACTACTGATCTCCTAGGCTCTGGATACAAGAAAACAACAGCAAGAACTACTGATCTTCTAGGCTCTGGATACCAGAAAACAACAGCAAGGACTACTGATCTCCTAGGCTCTGGATACAAGCAAAACAACAGCAAGAACTACTGATCTCCTAGCCTCTGGATACAAGCAAAACAACAGCAAGAACTACTGATCTCCTACGTTCTGGATACAAGCAAAACAACAGCAAGAACTACTGATCTGCTATGCTCTGGATACAACCAAAACAACAGCAAGAACTACTGATCTCCTAGGCTCTGGATACAAGCAAAACAACAGCAAGAACTACTGATCTCCTAGGCTCTGGATACAAGCTAAACAACAGCAAGAACTACTGATCTCCTAGGCTATGGATACAAGCAAAACAACAGCAAGAACTACTGATCTCCTAGGCTCTGGATACAAGCAAAACACCAGCAAGAACTACTGATCTCCTCGGCTCTGAATACAAGCAAAACAACAGCAAGAACTACCGATCTCCTAGGCTCTGGATACAAGAAAACAACAGCAGGAACTACTGATCTCCTAGGCTCTGGATACAAGCAAAGCAACAGCAAGAACTACTGATCTCCTAGACTCTGGATACAAGCTAAACAACAGCAAGAACTACTGATCTCCTAGACTCTGGATACAAGCAAAGCAACAGCAAGAACTACTGATCTCCTAGGCTCTGGATACAAGCAAAACAACAGCAAGAACTACTGATCTCCTAGACTCTGGATGCAAGCAAGACAACAGCAAGAACTACTGATCTCCTAGACTCTGGATACAAGCAAAACAACAGCAAGAACTACTGATCTCCTAGGCTCTGGATACAAGCAAAACAACAGCAAGAACTACTGATCTCCTAGGCTCTGAATACAAGCAAAACAACAGCATGAACTACTGATCTCTTAGGCTCTGGATACAAGCAAAACAACAGCAAGAACTACTGATCTCCTAGGCTCTGGATACAAGAAAACAACAGAAAGAACTACTGATCTCCTAGGCTCTGCATACAAGAAAACAACAGCAGAAACTACTGATCTCCTAGGCTCTGGATACAAGCAAAGCAACAGCAAGAACTACTGATCTCCTAGGCTCTGGATACAAGTAAAACAACAGCAAGAACTACTGATCTCCTAGGCTCTGGATACAAGCAAAACAACAGCAAGAACTACTGATCACCTAGGCTCTGGATACAAGCAAAACAACAGCAAGAACTACTGATCACCTAGGCTCTGGATACAAGCAAAACAACAGCAAGAACTACTGATCTCCTAGGCTCTGGATACAAGCAAAACAACAGCAAGAACTACTGATCTCCTAGACTCTGGATTCAAGCAAAACAACAGCAAGAACTACTGATCTCCTAGACTCTGGATACAAGCAAAACAACAGCAAGAACTACTGATCTCCTAGACTCTGGATACAAGCAAGACAACAGCAAGAACTACTGATCTCCTAGACTCTGGATACAAGCAAAACAACAGCAAGGACTACTGATCTCCTAGGCTCTGGATACAAGCAAAACAACAGCAAGAACTACTGATCTCCTAGGATCTGGATACAAGCAAAACAACAGCAAGAAATACTGATCTCCTAGGCTCTGGATACAACCAAAACAACAGCAAGAACTACTGATCTCCTAGGCTCTGGATACAAGCGAAACAACAGCATGAACTACTGATCTCCTAGGCTCTGGATACAAGCAAAACAACAGCAAGAACTACTGATCTCCTAGGCTCTGGATACAAGCAACACAACAGCAAGAACTACTGATCTCCTAGGCTCTGGATACAAGCAAAACAACAGCAAGAATTACTGATCTCCTAGGCTCTGGATACAAGCAAAACAACAGCAAGAACTACTGATCTCCTACGTTCTGGATACAAGCAAAACAACAGCAAGAACTACTGATCTCCTAGGCTCTGGATACAACCAAAACAACAGCAAGAACTACTGATCTCCTAGGCTCTGGATACAAGCGAAACAACAGCATGAACTACTGATCTCCTAGGCTCTGGATACAAGCAAAACAACAGCAAGAACTACTGATCTCCTAGGCTCTGGATACAAGCAACACAACAGCAAGAACTACTGATCTCCTAGGCTCTGGATACAAGCAAAACAACAGCAAGAACTACTGATCTCCTAGACTCTGGATACAAGCAAAACAACAGCAAGAACTACTGATCTCCTAGACTCTGGATACAAGCAAGACAACAGCAAGAACTACTGATCTCCTAGACTCTGGATACAAGTAAAACAACAGCAAGGACTACTGATCTCCTAGGCTCTGGATACAAGCAAAACAACAGCAAGAACTACTGATCTCCTAGGCCCTGGATACAAGCAAAACAACAGCAAGAACTACTGATCTCCTAGGCTCTGGATACAACCAAAACAACAGCAAGAACTACTGATCTCCTAGGCTCTGGATACAAGCGAAACAACAGCATGAACTACTGATCTCCTAGGCTCTGGATACAAGCAAAACAACAGCAAGAACTACTGATCTCCTAGGCTCTGGATACAGGCAACACAACAGCAAGAACTACTGATCTCCTAGGCTCTGGATACAAGCAAAACAACAGCAAGAATTACTGATCTCCTAGGATCTGGATACAAACAAAACAACAGCAAGAACTACTGATCTCCTACGTTCTGGATACAAGCAAAACAACAGCAAGAACTACTGATCTCCTAGGCTCTGGATACAAGCAAAACAACAACAAGAACTACTGATCTCCTAGGCTCTGGATACAAGCAAAACAACAGCAAGAACTACTGATCTCCTAGACTCTGGATACAAGCAAAACAACAGCATGGACTACTGATCTCCTAGGCTCTGGATACAAGCAAAACAACAGCAAGAACTACTGATCTCCTAGGCTCTGGATACAAGCAAAACAACAGCAAGAACTACTGATCTCCTAGGCTCTGGATACAACCAAAACAACAGCAAGAACTACTGATCTCCTAGGCTCTGGATACAAGCGAAACAACAGCATGAACTACTGATCTCCTAGGCTCTGGATACAAGCAAAACAACAGCAAGAACTACTGATCTCCTAGGCTCTGGATACAAGCAACACAACAGCAAGAACTACTGATCTCCTAGGCTCTGGATACAAGCAAAACAACAGCAAGAATTACTGATCTCCTAGGCTCTAGATACAAGCAAAACAACAGCAAGAACTACTGATCTCCTACGTTCTGGATACAAGCAAAACAACAGCAAGGACTACTGATCTCCTAGGCTCTGGATACAAGCAAAACAACAACAAGAACTACTGATCTCCAAGGCGCTGGATACAAGCAAAACAACAGCAAGAACTACTGATCTCCTAGGCTCTGGATACAAGCAAAATAACAGCAAGAACTACTGATCTCCTAAGCTCTGGATACAAGCAAACCAACAGAAAGAACTACTGATCTCCTAGGCTCTGGATACAAGCAAAACAACAGCAAGAACTACTGATCTCCTAGGCTCTGGATACAAGCAAAACAACAGCATGAACTACTGATCTCCTAGGCTCTGGATACAAGCAAAACAACGGCAAGAACTACTGATCTCCTAGACTCTGGATACAAGCAAAACAACAGCAAGAACTACTGTTCTCCTAGGCTCTGTATACAAGCAAAACAACAGCAAGAATTACTGATCTCCTAGACTCTTGATACAAGCAAAACAACAGCAAGAACTACTGATCTCCTAGGCTCTGGATACAAGCAAAACAACAGCAAGGACTACTGATCTCCTAGGCTCTGGATACAAGCAAAACAACAGCAAGAACTACTGATCTCCTAGGCTCTGGATACAAGAAAAACAACAGCAAGAACTACTGATCTCCTAGGCTCTGGATACAAGCAAAACAACAGCAAGAACTACAGATCTCCTAGGCTCTGGATACAAGAAAATCAACAGTACGAACTATTGATCTCCTAGGCTCTGGATACAAGCAAAACAACAGCAAGAACTACTGATCTCCTATGCTCTGGATACAAGCAAAACAACAGCAAGAACTACTGATCTCCTAGGCTCTGGATACAAACAAAACAACAGCAAGGACTACTGATCTCCTAGGCTCTGGATACAAACAAAACAACAGCAAGGACTACTGATCTCCTAGGCTCTGGATACAAGCAAAACAACAGCAAGAACTACTGATCTCCTAAGCTCTGGATACAAGAAAAACAACAGCAAGAACTACAGATCTCCTTGGCTCTGGATACAAGCAAATCAACAGTAAGAACTACTGATCTCCTAGGCTCTGGATACAAGCAAAACAACAGCAAGAACTACTGTTCTCCTAGGCTCTGGATACAAGCAAAACAACAGCAAGAACTACTGATCTCCTAGGCTGTGGATACAAACAAAACAACAGCAAGGACTACTGATCTCCTAGGCTCTGGATACAAGCAAAACAACAGCAAGAACTACTGATCTCCTAGGCTCTGGATACAAGCAAAACAACAGCAAGAACTACAGATCTCCTAGGCTCTGGATACAAGCAAATCAACAGTAAGAACTACTGATCTCCTAGGCTCTGGATACAAGAAAAACAACAGCAAGAACTACTGATGATCTCCTAGGCTCTGGATACAAGCAAAACAACAGCAAGAACTACTGATCTCCTAGGCTCTGGATACAAGAAAACAACAGCAAGAACTACTGATCTTCTAGGCTCTGGATACCAGAAAACAACAGCAAGGACTACTGATCTCCTAGGCTCTGGATACAAGCAAAACAACAGCAAGAACTACTGATCTCCTAGCCTCTGGATAAAAGCAAAACAACAGCAAGAACTACTGATCTCCTAGGCTCTGGATACAAGCTAAACAACAGCAAGAACTACTGATCTCCTAGGCTCTGGATACAAGCAAAACAACAGCAATAACTACTGATCTCCTAGGCTCTGGATACAAGCAAAACACCAGCAAGAACTACTGATCTCCTAGGCTCTGAATACAAGCAAAACAACAGCAAGAACTACCGATCTCCTAGGCTCTGGATACAAGAAAACAACAGCAAGGACTACTGATCTCCTAGGCTCTGGATACAAGAAAACAACAGCAGGAACTACTGATCTCCTAGGCTCTGGATACAAGCAACACAACAGCAAGAACTACTGATCTCCTAGGCTCTGGATACAAGCAAAACAACAGCAAGAATTACTGATCTCCTAGGCTCTAGATACAAGCAAAACAACAGCAAGAACTACTGATCTCCTACGTTCTGGATACAAGCAAAACAACAGCAAGGACTACTGATCTCCTAGGCTCTGGATACAAGCAAAACAACAACAAGAACTACTGATCTCCAAGACGCTGGATACAAGCAAAACAGCAGCAAGAACTACTGATCTCCTAGGCTCTGGATACAAGCAAAATAACAGCAAGAACTACTGATCTCCTAAGCTCTGGATACAAGCAAACCAACAGAAAGAACTACTGATCTCCTAGGCTCTGGATACAAGCAAAACAACAGCAAGAACTACTGATCTCCTAGGCTCTGGATACAAGCAAAACAACAGCATGAACTACTGATCTCCTAGGCTCTGGATACAAGCAAAACAACGGCAAGAACTACTGATCTCCTAGACTCTGGATACAAGCAAAACAACAGCAAGAACTACTGTTCTCCTAGGCTCTGTATACAAGCAAAACAACAGCAAGAATTACTGATCTCCTAGGCTCTTGATACAAGCAAAACAACAGCAAGAACTACTGATCTCCTAGGCTCTGGATACAAGCAAAACAACAGCAAGGACTACTGATCTCCTAGGCTCTGGATACAACCAAAACAACAGCAAGAACTACTGATCTCCTAGGCTCTGGATACAAGAAAAACAACAGCAAGAACTACTGATCTCCTAGGCTCTGGATACAAGCAAAACAACAGCAAGAACTACAGATATCCTAGGCTCTGGATACAAGCAAATCAACAGTACGAACTATTGATCTCCTAGGCTCTGGATACAAGCAAAACAACAGCAAGAACTACTGATCTCCTAGGCTCTGGATACAAGCAAAACAACAGTAAGAACTACTGATCTCCTAGGCTCTGGATACAAGCAAAACAACAGCAAGAACTACTGATCTCCAAGGCTCTGGATACAAGCAAAACAACAGCAAGAACTACTGATCTCCTAGACTCTGGATACAAGCAAAACAACAGCAAGAACTACTGATCTCCTATGCTCTGGATACAAGCAAAACAACAGCAAGAACTACTGATCTCCTAGGCTCTGGATACAAACAAAACAACAGCAAGGACTACTGATCTCCTAGGCTCTGGATACAAGCAAAACAACAGCAAGAACTACTGATCTCCTAAGCTCTGGATACAAGAAAAACAACAGCAAGAACTACAGATCTCCTAGGCTCTGGATACAAGCAAAACAACAGCAAGAACTACTGTCCTCCTAGGCTCTGGATACAAGCAAAACAACAGCAAGAACTACTGATCTCCTAGGCTGTGGATACAAACAAAACAACAGCAAGGACTACTGATCTCCTAGGTTCTGGATACAAGCAAAACAACAGCAAGAACTACTGATCTCCTAGGCTCTGGATACAAGCAAAACAACAGCAAGAACTACAGATTTCCTAGGCTCTGGATACAAGCAAAACAACAGCATGAACTACTGATCTCCTAGGCTCTGGATACAAGCAAAACAACAGCAAGAACTACTGATCTCCTAGACTCTGGATACAAGCAAAACAACAGCAAGAACTACTGTTCTCCTAGGCTCTGTATACAAGCAAAACAACAGCAAGAATTACTGATCTCCTAGGCTCTTGATACAAGCAAAACAACAGCAAGAACTACTGATCTCCTAGGCTCTGGATACAAGCAAAACAACAGCAAGGACTACTGATCTCCTAGGCTCTGGATACAACCAAAACAACAGCAAGAACTACTGATCTCCTAGGCTCTGGATACAAGAAAAACAACAGCAAGAACTACTGATCTCCTAGGCTCTGGATACAAGCAAAACAACAGCAAGAACTACAGATATCCTAGGCTCTGGATACAAGCAAATCAACAGTACGAACTATTGATCTCCTAGGCTCTGGATACAAGCAAAACAACAGCAAGAACTACTGATCTCCTAGGCTCTGGATACAAGCAAAACAACAGTAAGAACTACTGATCTCCTAGGCTCTGGATACAAGCAAAACAACAGCAAGAACTACTGATCTCCAAGGCTCTGGATACAAGCAAAACAACAGCAAGAACTACTGATCTCCTAGACTCTGGATACAAGCAAAACAACAGCAAGAACTACTGATCTCCTATGCTCTGGATACAAGCAAAACAACAGCAAGAACTACTGATCTCCTAGGCTCTGGATACAAACAAAACAACAGCAAGGACTACTGATCTCCTAGGCTCTGGATACAAGCAAAACAACAGCAAGAACTACTGATCTCCTAGGCTCTGGATACAAGCAAAACAACAGCAAGAACTACAGATTTCCTAGGCTCTGGATACAAGCAAATCAACAGTAAGAACTACTGATGATCTCCTAGGCTCTGGATACAAGCAAAACAACAGCAAGAACTACTGATCTCCTAGGCTCTGGATACAAGAAAACAACAGCAAGAACTACTGATCTTCTAGGCTCTGGATACCAGAAAACAACAGCAAGGACTACTGATCTCCTAGGCTCTAGATACAAGCAAAACAACAGCAAGAACTACTGATCTCCTAGCCTCTGGATACAAGCAAAACAACAGCAAGAACTACTGATCTCCTACGTTCTGGATACAAGCAAAACAACAGCAAGAACTACTGATCTCCTAGGCTCTGGATACAACCAAAACAACAGCAAGAACTACTGATCTCCTAGGCTCTGAATACAAGCAAAACAACAGCAAGAACTACTGATCTCCTAGGCTCTGGATACAAGCTAAACAACAGCAAGAACTACTGATCTCCTAGGCTATGGATACAAGCAAAACAACAGCAATAACTACTGATCTCCTAGGCTCTGGATACAAGCAAAACACCAGCAAGAACTACTGATCTCCTAGGCTCTGAATACAAGCAAAACAACAGCAAGAACTACTGATCTCCTAGGCTCTGGATACAAGAAAACAACAGCAAGAACTACTGATCTCCTAGGCTCTGGATACAAGAAAACAACAGCAGGAACTACTGATCTCCTAGGCTCTGGATACAAGCAAAGCAACAGCAAGAACTACTGATCTCCTAGACTCTGGATACAAGCTAAACAACAGCAAGAACTACTGATCTCCTAGACTCTGGATACAAGCAAAGCAACAGCAAGAACTACTGATCTCCTAGGCTCTGGATACAAGCAAAACAACAGCAAGAACTACTGATCTCCTAGACTCTGGATGCAAGCAAGACAACAGCAAGAACTACTGATCTCCTAGACTATGGATATAAGCAAAACAACAGCAAGAACTACTGATCTCCTAGGCTCTGGATACAAGCAAAACAACAGCAAGAACTACTGATCTCCTAGGCTCTGAATACAAGCAAAACAACAGCAAGAACTACTGATC
Source organism: Bathymodiolus brooksi (assembly GCA_963680875.1). NCBI lineage: Eukaryota > Metazoa > Mollusca > Bivalvia > Mytilida > Modiolidae > Bathymodiolus > Bathymodiolus brooksi. The sequence goes on along the minus strand of OY804583.1, from coordinate 23,695,829 downwards.
TCTTAGGCTCTGGATACAAGCAAAACAACAGCAAGAACTACTGATCTCCTAGGCTCTGGATACAAGAAAACAACAGCAAGAACTACTGATCTCCTAGGCTCTGCATACAATAAAACAACAGCAGAAACTACTGATCTCCTAGGCTCTGGATACAAGCAAAGCAACAGCAAGAACTGCTGATCTCCTAGGCTCTGGATACAAGTAAAACAACAGCAAGAACTACTGATCTCCTAGGCTCTGGATACAAGCAAAGCAACAGCAAGAACTACTGATCACCTAGGCTCTGGATACAAGCAAAACAACAGCAAGAACTAAAGATCTCCTAGACTCTGGATACAAGCAAAACAACAGCAAGAACTACTGATCTCCTAGACTCTGGATACAAGCAAAACAACAGCAAGAACTACTGATCTCCTAGACTCTGGATACAAGCAAGACAACAGCAAGAACTACTGATCTCCTAGGCTCTGGATACAACCAAAACAACAGCAAGAACTACTGATCTCCTAGGCTCTGGATACAAGCGAAACAACAGCATGAACTTCTGATCTCCTAGGCTCTGGATACAAGCAAAACAACAGCAAGAACTACTGATCTCCTAGGCTCTGGATACAAGCAACACAATAGCAAGAACTACTGATCTCCTAGGCTCTGGATACAAGCAAAACAACAGCAAGAATTACTGATCTCCTAGGCTCTGGATACAAGCAAAACAACAGCAAGAACTACTGATCTCCTACGTTCTGGATACAAGCAAAACAACAGCAAGAACTGCTGATCTCCTAGGCTCTGGATACAACCAAAACAACAGCAAGAACTACTGATCTCCTAGGCTCTGGATACAAGCGAAACAACAGCATGAACTACTGATCTCCTAGGCTCTGGATACAAGCAAAACAACAGCAAGAACTACTGATCTCCTAGGCTCTGGATACAAGCAACACAACAGCAAGAACTACTGATTTCCTAGGCTCTGGATACAAGCAAAACAACAGCAAGAACTACTGATCTCCTAGACTCTGGATACAAGCAAAACAACAGCAAGAACTACTGATCTCCTAGACTCTGGATACAAGCAAGACAACAGCAAGAACTACTGATCTCCTAGACTGTGGATACAAGCAAAACAACAGCAAGGACTACTGATCTCCTAGGCTCGGGATACAAGCAAAACAACAGCAAGAACTACTGATCTCCTAGGCCTTGGATACAAGCAAAACAACAGCAAGAACTACTGATCTCCTAGGCTCTGGATACAACCAAAACAACAGCAAGAACTACTGATCTCCTAGGCTCTGGATACAAGCGAAACAACAGCATGAACTACTGATCTCCTAGGCTGTCGATACAAGCAAAACAACAGCAAGAACTACTGATCTCCTAGGCTCTGGATACAGGCAACACAACAGCAAGAACTACTGATCTCCTAGGCTCTGGATACAAGCGAAACAACAGCAAGAATTACTGATCTCCTAGGCTCTGGATACAAGCAAAACAACAGCAAGAACTACTGATCTCCTAGGCTCTGGATACAACCAAAACAACAGCAAGAACTACTGATCTCCTAGACTCTGGATACAAGCAAAACAACAGCATGGACTACTGATCTCCTAGGCTCTGGATACAGGCAACACAACAGCAAGAACTACTGATCTCCTAGGCTCTGGATACAAGCAAAACAACAGCAAGAATTACTGATCTCCTAGGCTCTGGATACAAGCAAAACAACAACAAGAACTACTGATCTCCTAGGCTCTGGATACAAGCAAAACAACAGCAAGAACTAATGATCTCCTAGACTCTGGATACAAGCAAAACAACAGCATGGACTACTGATCTCCTAGGCTCTGGATACAAGCAAAACAACAGCAAGAACTACTGATCTCCTAGGCTCTGGATACAAGCAAAACAACAGCAAGAACTACTGATTCTCCTAGGCTCTGGATACAACCAAAACAACAGCAAGAACTACTGATCTCCTAGGCTCTGGATACAAGCGAAACAACAGCATGAACTACTGATCTCCTAGGCTCTGGATACAAGCAAAACAACAGCAAGAACTACTGATCTCCTAGGCTCTGGATACAAGCAAAACAACAGCAAGAATTACTGATCTCCTAGGCTCTAGATACAAGCAAAACAACAGCAAGAACTACTGATCTCCTACGTTCTGGATACAAGCAAAACAGCAGCAAGGACTACTGATCTCCTAGGCTCTGGATACAAGCAAAACAACAACAAAAACTACTGATCTCCTAGGCGCTGGATACAAGCAAAACAACAGCAAGAACTACTGATCTCCTAGGCTCTGGATACAAGCAAAATAACAGCAAGAACTACTGATCTCCTAAGCTCTGGATACAAGAAAACAACAGCAAGAACTACTGATCTCCTAGGCTCTGGATACAAGAAAACAACAGCAAGAACTACTGATCTCCTAGGCTCTGGATACAAGAAAACAACAGCAAGAACTACTGATCTCCTAGGCTCTGGATACAAGCAAAGCAACAGCAAGAACTACTGATCTCCTAGACTCTGGATACAAGCTAAACAACAGCAAGAACTACTGATCTCCTAGACTCTGGATACAAGCAAAGCAACAGCAAGAACTACTGATCTCCTAGGCTCTGGATACAAGCAAAACAACAGCAAGAACTACTGATCTCCTAGACTCTGGATGCAAGCAAGACAACAGCAAGAACTACTGATCTCCTAGACTCTGGATATAAGCAAAACAACAGCAAGAACTACTGATCTCCTAGGCTCTGGATACAAGCAAAACAACAGCAAGAACTACTGATCTCCTAGGCTCTGAATACAAGCAAAACAACAGCAAGAACTACTGATCTCTTAGGCTCTGGATACAAGCAAAACAACAGCAAGAACTACTGATCTCCTAGGCTCTGGATACAAGAAAACAACAGCAAGAACTACTGATCTCCTAGGCTCTGCATACAATAAAACAACAGCAGAAACTACTGATCTCCTAGGCTCTGGATACAAGCAAAGCAACAGCAAGAACTGCTGATCTCCTAGGCTCTGGATACAAGTAAAACAACAGCAAGAACTACTGATCTCCTAGGCTCTGGATACAAGCAAAGCAACAGCAAGAACTACTGATCACCTAGGCTCTGGATACAAGCAAAACAACAGCAAGAACTACTGATCTCCTAGACTCTGGATACAAGCAAAACAACAGCAAGAACTACTGATCTCCTAGACTCTGGATACAAGCAAAACAACAGCAAGAACTACTGATCTCCTAGACTCTGGATACAAGCAAGACAACAGCAAGAACTACTGATCTCCTAGGCTCTGGATACAACCAAAACAACAGCAAGAACTACTGATCTCCTAGGCTCTGGATACAAGCGAAACAACAGCATGAACTTCTGATCTCCTAGGCTCTGGATACAAGCAAAACAACAGCAAGAACTACTGATCTCCTAAGCTCTGGATACAAGCAACACAACAGCAAGAACTACTGATCTCCTAGGCTCTGGATACAAGCAAAACAACAGCAAGAATTACTGATCTCCTAGGCTCTGGATACAAGCAAAACAACAGCAAGAACTACTGATCTCCTACGTTCTGGATACAAGCAAAACAACAGCAAGAACTGCTGATCTCCTAGGCTCTGGATACAACCAAAACAACAGCAAGAACTACTGATCTCCTAGGCTCTGGATACAAGCGAAACAACAGCATGAACTACTGATCTCCTAGGCTCTGGATACAAGCAAAACAACAGCAAGAACTACTGATCTCCTAGGCTCTGGATACAAGCAACACAACAGCAAGAACTACTGATTTCCTAGGCTCTGGATACAAGCAAAACAACAGCAAGAACTACTGATCTCCTAGACTCTGGATACAAGCAAAACAACAGCAAGAACTACTGATCTCCTAGACTCTGGATACAAGCAAGACAACAGCAAGAACTACTGATCTCCTAGACTGTGGATACAAGCAAAACAACAGCAAGGACTACTGATCTCCTAGGCTCTGGATACAAGCAAAACAACAGCAAGAACTACTGATCTCCTAGGCCCTGGATACAAGCAAAACAACAGCAAGAACTACTAATCTCCTAGGCTCTGGATACAACCAAAACAACAGCAAGAACTACTGATCTCCTAGGCTCTGGATACAAGCGAAACAACAGCATGAACTACTGATCTCCTAGGCTCTGGATACAAGCAAAACAACAGCAAGAACTACTGATCTCCTAGGCTCTGGATACAGGCAACACAACAGCAAGAACTACTGATCTCCTAGGCTCTGGATACAAGCAAAACAACAGCAAGAACTACTGATCTCCTAGGCTCTGGATACAAGCAAAACAACAGCAAGAACTACTGATCTCCTAGGCTCTGGATACAACCAAAACAACAGCAAGAACTACTGATCTCCTAGACTCTGGATACAAGCAAAACAACAGCATGGACTACTGATCTCCTAGGCTCTGGATACAGGCAACACAACAGCAAGAACTACTGATCTCCTAAGCTCTGGATACAAGCAAAACAACAGCAAGAATTACTGATCTCCTAGGCTCTGGATACAAGCAAAACAACAACAAGAACTACTGATCTCCTAGGCTCTGGATACAAGCAAAACAACAGCAAGAACTAATGATCTCCTAGACTCTGGATACAAGCAAAACAACAGCATGGACTACTGATCTCCTAGGCTCTGGATACAAGCAAAACAACAGCAGGAACTACTGATCTCCTAGGCTCTGGATACAAGCAAAACAACAGCAAGAACTACTGATTCTCCTAGGCTCTGGATACAACCAAAACAACAGCAAGAACTACTGATCTCCTAGGCTCTGGATACAAGCGAAACAACAGCATGAACTACTGATCTCCTAGGCTCTGGATACAAGCAAAACAACAGCAAGAACTACTGATCTCCTAGGCTCTGGATACAAGCAAAACAACAGCAAGAATTACTGATCTCCTAGGCTCTAGATACAAGCAAAACAACAGCAAGAACTACTGATCTCCTACGTTCTGGATACAAGCAAAACAGCAGCAAGGACTACTGATCTCCTAGGCTCTGGATACAAGCAAAACAACAACAAAAACTACTGATCTCCTAGGCGCTGGATACAAGCAAAACAACAGCAAGAACTACTGATCTCCTAGGCTCTGGATACAAGCAAAATAACAGCAAGAACTACTGATCTCCTAAGCTCTGGATACAAGCAAACCAACAGAAAGAACTACTGATCTCCTAGGCTCTGGATACAAGCAAAACAACAGCAAGAACTACTGATCTCCTAGGCTCTGGATACAAGCAAAACAACAGCACGAACTACTGATCTCCTAGGCTCTGGATACAAGCAAAACAACGACAAGAACTACTGATCTCCTAGACTCTGAATACAAGCAAAACAACAGCAAGAACTACTGTTCTCCTAGGCTCTGTATACAAGCAAAACAACAGCAAGAATTACTGATCTCCTAGGCTCTTGATACAAGCAAAACAACAGCAAGAACTACTGATCTCCTAGGCTCTGGATACAAGCAAAACAACAGCAAGGACTACTGATCTCCTAGGCTCTGGATACAAGCAAAACAACAGCAAGAACTACTGATCTCCTAGACTCTGGATACAAGAAAAACAACAGCAAGAACTACTGATCTCCTAGGCTCTGGATACAAGCAAAACAACAGCAAAAACTACTGATCTCCTAGGCTCTGGATACAAGCAAATAAACAGTACGAACTATTGATCTCCTAGGCTCTGGATACAAGCAAAACAACAGCAAGAACTACTGATCTCCTAGGCTCTGGATACAAGCAAAACAACAGTAAGAACTACTGATCTCCTAGGCTCTGGATACAAGCAAAACAACAGCAAGAACTACTGATCTCCAAGGCTCTGGATACAAGCAAAACAACAGCAAGAACTACTGATCTCCTAGACTCTGGATACAAGCAAAACAACAGCAAGAACTACTGATCTCCTATGCTCTGGATACAAGCAAAACAACAGCAAGAACTACTGATCTCCTAGGCTCTGGATACAAACAAAACAACAGCAAGGACTACTGATCTCCTAGGCTCTGGATACAAGCAAAACAACAGCAAGAACTACTGGTCTCCTAAGCTCTGGATACAAGAAAAACAACAGCAAGAACTACAGATCTCCTAGGCTCTGGATACAAGCAAATCAACAGTAAGAACTACTGATCTCCTAGGCTCTGGATAAAAGCAAAACAACAGCAAGAACTACTGATCTCCTAGGCTCTGGATACAAGCAAAACAACAGCAAGAACTACTGATCTCCTAGACTCTGGATACAAGCAAAACAACAGCAAGAATTACTGATCTCCTAGGCTCTGGATACAAGCAAAACAACAGCAAGAACTACTGATCTCCTAGGCTGTGAATACAAACAAAACAACAGCAAGGACTACTGATCTCCTAGGCTCTGGATACAAGCAAAACAACAGCATGGACTACTGATCTCCTAGGCTCTGGATACAAGCAAAACAACAGCAAGAACTACAGATCTGCTAGGCTCTGGATACAAGCAAATCAACAGTAAGAACTACTGATCTCCTAGGCTCTGGATACAAGCAAAACAACAGCAAGAACTACTGATCTTCTAGGCTCTGGATACAAGCAAAACAACAGCAAGAACTACTGATCTCCTAGGCTCTGGATACAAGCAAAACAACAGCAAGAACTACTGATCTCCTAGGCTCTGGATACAAGCAAAACACCAGCAAGAACTACTGATCTCCTAGGCTCTGAATAAAAGCAAAACAACAGCAAGAACTACTGATCTCCTAGACTCTGGATGCAAGCAAAACAACAGCAAGAATTACTGATCTCCTAGGCTCTAGATACAAGCAAAACAACAGCAAGAACTACTGATCTCCTACGTTCTGGATACAAGCAAAACAGCAGCAAGGACTACTGATCTCCTAGGCTCTGGATACAAGCAAAACAACAACAAAAACTATTGATCTCCTAGGCGCTGGATACAAGCAAAACAACAGCAAGAACTACTGATCTCCTAGGCTCTGGATACAAGCAAAATAACAGCAAGAACTACTGATCTCCTAAGCTCTGGATACAAGCAAACCAACAGAAAGAACTACTGATCTCCTAGGCTCTGGATACAAGCAAAACAACAGCAAGAACTACTGATCTCCTAGGCTCTGGATACAAGCAAAACAACAGCACGAACTACTGATCTCCTAGGCTCTGGATACAAGCAAAACAACGACAAGAACTACTGATCTCCTAGACTCTGAATACAAGCAAAACAACAGCAAGAACTACTGTTCTCCTAGGCTCTGTATACAAGCAAAACAACAGCAAGAATTACTGATCTCCTAGGCTCTTGATACAAGCAAAACAACAGCAAGAACTACTGATCTCCTAGGCTCTGGATACAAGCAAAACAACAGTAAGGACTACTGATCTCCTAGGCTCTGGATACAAGCAAAACAACAGCAAGAACTACTGATCTCCTAGACTCTGGATACAAGAAAAACAACAGCAAGAACTACTGATCTCCTAGGCTCTGGATACAAGCAAAACAACAGCAAGAACTACAGATCTCCTAGGCTCTGGATACAAGCAAATCAACAGTACGAACTATTGATCTCCTAGGCTCTGGATACAAGCAAAACAACAGGAAGAACTACTGATCTCCTAGGCTCTGGATACAAGCAAAACAACAGTAAGAACTACTGATCTCCTAGGCTCTGGATACAAGCAAAACAACAGCAAGAACTACTGATCTCCAAGGCTCTGGATACAAGCAAAACAACAGCAAGAACTACTGATCTCCTAGACTCTGGATACAAGCAAAACAACAGCAAGAACTACTGATCTCCTATGCTCTGGATACAAGCAAAACAACAGCAAGAACTACTGATCTCCTAGGCTCTGGATACAAACAAAACAACAGCAAGGACTACTGATCTCCTAGGCTCTGGATACAAGCAAAACAACAGCAAGAACTACTGATCTCCTAAGCTCTGGATACAAGAAAAACAACAGCAAGAACTACAGATCTCCTAGGCTCTGGATACAAGCAAATCAACAGTAAGAACTACTGATCTCCTAGGCTCTGGATAAAAGCAAAACAACAGCAAGAACTACTGATCTCCTAGGCTCTGGATACAAGCAAAACAACAGCAAGAACTACTGATCTCCTAGACTCCTGATACAAGCAAAACAACAGCAAGAACTACTGATCTCCTAGGCTCTGGATACAAGCAAAACAACAGCAAGAACTACTGATCTCCTAGGCTGTGGATACGAACAAAACAACAGCAAGGACTACTGATCTCCTAGGCTCTGGATACAAGCAAAACAACAGCATGGACTACTGATCTCCTAGGCTCTGGATACAAGCAAAACAACAGCAAGAACTACAGATCTCCTAGGCTCTGGATACAAGCAAATCAACAGTAAGAACTACTGATCTCCTAGGCTCTGGATACAAGCAAAACAACAGCAAGAACTACTGATCTTCTAGGCTCTGGATACAAGCAAAACAACAGCAAGAACTACTGATCTCCTAGGCTCTGGATACAAGCAAAACAACAGCAAGAACTACTGATCTCCTAGGCTCTGGATACAAGCAAAACAACGACAAGAACTACTGATCTCCTAGACTCTGAATACAAGCAAAACAACAGCAAGAACTACTGTTCTCCTAGGCTCTGTGTACAAGCAAAACAACAGCAAGAATTACTGATCTCCTAGGCTCTTGATACAAGCAAAACAACAGCAAGAACTACTGATCTCCTAGGCTCTGGATACAAGCAAAACAACAGCAAGGACTACTGATCTCCTAGGCTCTGGATACAAGCAAAACAACAGCAAGAACTACTGATCTCCTAGACTCTGGATACAAGAAAAACAACAGCAAGAACTACTGATCTCCTAGGCTCTGGATACAAGCAAAACAACAGCAAGAACTACAGATCTCCTAGGCTCTGGATACAAGCAAATCAACAGTACGAACTATTGATCTCCTAGGCTCTGGATACAAGCAAAACAACAGCAAGAACTACTGATCTCCTAGGCTCTGGATACAAGCAAAACAACAGTAAGAACTACTGATCTCCTAGGCTCTGGATACAAGCAAAACAACAGCAAGAACTACTGATCTCCAAGGCTCTGGATACAAGCAAAACAACAGCAAGAACTACTGATCTCCTAGACTCTGGATACAAGCAAAACAACAGCAAGAACTACTGATCTCCTATGCTCTGGATACAAGCAAAACAACAGCAAGAACTACTGATCTCCTAGGCTCTGGATACAAACAAAACAACAGCAAGGACTACTGATCTCCTAGGCTCTGGATACAAGCAAAACAACAGCAAGAACTACTGATCTCCTAAGCTCTGGATACAAGAAAAACAACAGCAAGAACTACAGATCTCCTAGGCTCTGGATACAAGCAAATCAACAGTAAGAACTACTGATCTCCTAGGCTCTGGATAAAAGCAAAACAACAGCAAGAACTACTGATCTCCTAGGCTCTGGATACAAGCAAAACAACAGCAAGAACTACTGATCTCCTAGACTCTGGATACAAGCAAAACAACAGCAAGAACTACTGATCTCCTAGGCTCTGGATACAAGCAAAACAACAGCAAGAACTACTGATCTCCTAGGCTGTGGATACAAACAAAACAACAGCAAGGACTACTGATCTCCTAGGCTCTGGATACAAGCAAAACAACAGCATGGACTACTGATCTCCTAGGCTCTGGATACAAGCAAAACAACAGCAAGAACTACAGATCTCCTAGACTCTGGATACAAGCAAATCAACAGTAAGAACTACTGATCTCCTAGGCTCTGGATACAAGCAAAACAACAGCAAGAACTACTGATCTTCTAGGCTCTGGATACAAGCAAAACAACAGCAAGAACTACTGATCTCCTAGGCTCTGGATACAAGCAAAACAACAGCAAGAACTACTGATCTCCTAGGCTCTGGATACAAGCAAAACACCAGCAAGAACTACTGATCTCCTAGGCTCTGAATACAAGCAAAACAACAGCAAGAACTACTGATCTCCTAGGCTCTGGATACAAGAAAAACAACAGCAAGAACTACTGATCTCCTAGGCTCTGGATACAAGCAACACAACAGCAAGAACTACTGATCTCCTAGGCTCTGGATACAAGCAAAACAACAGCAAGAATTACTGATCTCCTAGGCTCTGGATACAAGCAAAACAACAGCAAGAACTACTGATCTCCTAGGCTCTGGATACAAGCAAAACAACAGTAAGAACTACTGATCTCCTAGGCTCTGGATACAAGCAAAACAACAGCAAGAACTACTGATCACCTAGGCTCTGGATACAAGCAAAACAACAGCAAGAACTACTGATCACCTAGGCTCTGGATACAAGCAAAACAACAGCAAGAACTACTGATCTCCTAGGCTCTGGATACAAGCAAAACAACAGCAAGAACTACTGATCTCCTAGACTCTGGATACAAGCAAAACAACAGCAAGAACTACTGATCTCCTAGACTCTGGATACAAGCAAAACAACAGCAAGAACTACTGATCTCCTAGACTCTGGATACAAGCAAGACAACAGTAAGAACTACTGATCTCCTAGACTCTGGATACAAGCAAAACAACAGCAAGGACTACTGATCTCCTAGGCTCTGGATACAAGCAAAACAACAGCAAGAACTACTGATCTCCTAGGCTCTGGATACAAGCAAAACAACAGCAAGAACTACTGATCTCCTAGGCTCTGGATACAACCAAAGCAACAGCAAGAACTACTGATCTCCTAGGCTCTGGATACAAGCGAAACAACTGCATGAACTACTGATCTCCTAAGCTCTGGATACAAGCAAAACAACAGCAAGAACTACTGATCTCCTAGGCTCTGGATACAAGCAACACAACAGCAAGAACTACTGATCTCCTAGGCTCTGGATACAAGCAAAACAACAGCAAGAATTACTGATCTCCTAGGCTCTGGATACAAGCAAAACAACAGCAAGAACTACTGATCTCCTAGGCTCTGGATACAACCAAAACAACAGCAAGAACTACTGATCTCCTAGGCTCTGGATACAAGCGAAACAACAGCATGAACTACTGATCTCCTAGGCTCTGGATACAAGCAAAACAACAGCAAGAACTACTGATCTCCTAGACTCTGGATACAAGCAAAACAACAGCAAGAACTACTGATCTCCTAGACTCTGGATACAAGCAAGACCACAGCAAGAACTACTGATCTCCTAGACTCTGGATACAAGCAAAACAACAGCAAGAACTACTGATCTCCTAGGCTCTGGATACAAGCAAAACAACAGCAAGAACTACTGATCTCCTAGGCTCTGGATACAAGCAACACAACAGCAAGAACTACTGATCTCCTAGGCTCTGGATACAAGCAAAACAACAGCAAGAATTACTGATCTCCTAGGCTCTGGATACAACCAAAACAACAGCAAGAACTACTGATCTCCTAAGTTCTGGATACATGCAAAACAACAGCAAGAACTACTGATCTCCTAGGCTCTGGATACAACCAAAACAACAGCAAGAACTACTGATCTCCTAGACTCTGGATACAAGCAAAACAACAGCAAGGACTACTGATCTCCTAGGCTCTGGATACAAGCAAAACAACAGCAAGAACTACTGATCTCCTAGGCTCTGGATACAAGCAAAACAACAGCAAGAACTACTGATCTCCTAGGCTCTGGATACAACCAAAACAACAGCAAGAACTACTGATCTCCTCGACTCTGGATACAAGCAAAACAACAGCAAGAACTACTGATCTCCTAGACTCTGGATACAAGCAAAACAACAGCAAGAACTACTGATCTCTTAGACTCTGGATACAAGCAAAACAACAGCAAGAACTACTGATCTCCTAGGCTCTGGATACAAGCAAAACAACAGTAAGAACTACTGATCTCCTAGGCTCTGGATACAAGAAAAACAACAGCAAGAACTACTGATCTCCTAGGCTCTGGATACAAGCAACACAACAGCAAGAACTACTGATCTCCTAGGCTCTGGATACAAGCAAAACAACAGCAAGAATTACTGATCTCCTAGGCTCTGGATACAAGCAAAACAACAGCAAGAACTACTGATCTCCTAGGCTCTGGATACAAGCAAAACAACAGTAAGAACTACTGATCTCCTAGGCTCTGGATACAAGCAAAACAACAGCAAGAACTACTGATCTCCAAGGCTCTGGATACAAGCAAAACAACAGCAAGAACTACTGATCTCCTAGACTCTGGATACAAGCAAAACAACAGCAAGAACTACTGATCTCCTAGGCTCTGGATACAAGCAAAACAACAGCAAGAACTACTGATCTCCTAGACTCTGGATACAAGCAAAACAACAGCAAGAACTACTGATCTCCTAGACTCTGGATACAAGCAAAACAACAGTAAGAACTACTGATCTCCTAGGCTCTGGATAAAAGCAAAACAACAGCAAGAACTACTGATCTCCTAGGCTCTGGATACAAGCAAAACAACAGCAAGAACTACTGATCTCCTAGACTCTGGATATAAGCAAAACAACAGCAAGAACTACTGTTCTCCTAGGCTCTGGATACAAGCAAAACAACAGCAAGAACTACTGATCTCCTAGGCTGTGGATACAAACAAAACAACAGCAAGGACTACTGATCTCGTAGGCTCTGGATACAAGCAAAACAACAGCAAGAACTACTGATCTCCTAAGCTCTGGATACAAGAAAACAACAGCAGAAACTACTGATCTCCTAGGCTCTGGATACAAGCAAAGCAACAGCAAGAACTACTGATCTCCTAGGCTCTGGATACAAGTAAAACAACAGCAAGAACTACTGATCTCCTAGGCTCTGGATACAAGCAAAACAACAGCAAGAACTACTGATCACCTAGGCTCTGGATACAAGCAAAACAACAGCAAGAACTACTGATCACCTAGGCTCTGGATACAAGCAAAACAACAGCAAGAACTACTGATCTCCTAGGCTCTGGATACAAGCAAAACAACAGCAAGAACTACTGATCTCCTAGACTCTGGATACAAGCAAAACAACAGCAAGAACTACTGATCTCCTAGACTCTGGATACAAGCAAAACAACAGCAAGAACTACTGATCTCCTAGACTCTGGATACAAGCAAGACCACAGCAAGAACTACTGATCTCCTAGACTCTGGATACAAGCAAAACAACAGCAAGGACTACTGATCTCCTAGGCTCTGGATACAAGCAAAACAACAGCAAGAACTACTGATCTCCTAGGCTCTGGATACAAGCAAAACAACAGCAAGAACTACTGATCTCCTAGACTCTGGATGCAAGCAAGACAACAGCAAGAACTACTGATCTCCTAGACTCTGGATAGAAGCGAAACAACTGCATGAACTACTGATCTCCTAGGCTCTGGATACAAGCAAAACAACAGCAAGAACTACTGATCTCCTAGGCTCTGAATACAAGCAAAACAACAGCAAGAACTACTGATCTCGTAGGCTCTGGATACAAGCAAAACAACAGCAAGAACTACTGATCTCCTAAGCTCTGGATACAAGAAAACAACAGCAGAAACTACTGATCTCCTAGGCTCTGGATACAAGCAAAGCAACAGCAAGAACTACTGATCTCCTAGGCTCTGGATACAAGTAAAACAACAGCAAGAACTACTGATCTCCTAGGCTCTGGATACAAGCAAAACAACAGCAAGAACTACTGATCACCTAGGCTCTGGATACAAGCAAAACAACAGCAAGAACTACTGATCACCTAGGCTCTGGATACAAGCAAAACAACAGCAAGAACTACTGATCTCCTAGGCTCTGGATACAAGCAAAACAACAGCAAGAACTACTGATCCCCTCGACTCTGGATACAAGCAAAACAACAGCAAGAACTACTGATCTCCTAGACTCTGGATACAAGCAAAACAACAGCAAGAACTACTGATCTCCTAGACTCTGGATACAAGCAAGACAACAGCAAGAACTACTGATCTCCTGGACTCTGGATACAAGCAAAACAACAGCAAGGAATACTGATCTCCTAGGCTCTGGATTCAAGCAAAACAACAGCAAGAACTACTGATCTCCTAGGCTCTGTATACAAGCAAAACAACAGCAAGAACTACTGATCTCCTAGGCTCTGGATACAACCAAAACAACAGCAAGAACTACTGATCTCCTAGGCTCTGGATACAAGTGAAACAACAGCATGAACTACTGATCTCCTAGGCTCTGAATACAACCAAAACAACAGCAAGAACTACTGATCTCCTAAGCTCTGGATACAAGCAAAACAACAGCAAGAACTACCGATCTCCTAGGCTCTGGATACAAGAAAACAACAGCAAGAACTACTGATCTCCTAGGCTCTGGATACAAGAAAACAACAGCAGGAACTACTGATCTCCTAGGCTCTGGATACAAGCAAAGCAACAGCAAGAACTACTGATCTCCTAGACTCTGGATACAAGCTAAACAACAGCAAGAACTACTTATCTCCTAGACTCTGGATACAAGCAAAGCAACAGCAAGAACTACTGATCTCCTAGGCTCTGGATAAAAGCAAAACAACAGCAAGAACTACTGATCTCCTAGACTCTGGATGCAAGCAAGACAACAGCAAGAACTACTGATCTCCTAGACTCTGGATACAAGCAAAACAACAGCAAGAACTACTGATCTCCTAGGCTCTGGATACAAGCAAAACAACAGCAAGAACTACTGATCTCCTAGGCTCTGAATACAAGCAAAACAACATCAAGAACTACTGATCTCTTAGGCTCTGGATACAAGCAAAACAACAGCAAGAACTACTGATCTCCTAAGCTCTGGATACAAGAAAACAACAGCAGAAACTACTGATCTCCTAGGCTCTGGATACAAGCAAAGCAACAGCAAGAACTACTGATCTCCTAGGCTCTGGATACAAGTAACACAACAGCAAGAACTACTGATCTCCTAGGCTCTGGATACAAGCAAAACAACAGCAAGAACTACTGATCACCTAGGCTCTGGATACAAGGAAAACAACAGCAAGAACTACTGATCACCTAGGCTCTGGATACAAGTAAAACAACAGCAAGAACTACTGATCTCCTAGGCTCTGGATACAAGCAAAACAACAGCAAGAACTACTGATCACCTAGGCTCTGGATACAAGCAAAACAACAGCAAGAACTACTGATCTCCTAGGCTCTGGATACAACCAAAACAACAGCAAGAACTACTGATCTCCTAGGCTCTGGATACAAGCGAAACAACAGCATGAACTAATGATCTCCTAGGCTCTGGATACAAGCAAAACAACAGCAAGAACTACTGATCTCCTAGGCTCTGGATACAAGAAAACAACAGCAGGAACTACTGATCTCCTAGGCTCTGGATACAAGCAAAGCAACAGCAAGAACTACTGATCTCCTAGACTCTGGATACAAGCAAAACAACAGCAATAACTACTTATCTCCTAGGCTCTGGATACAAGCAAAGCAACAGCAAGAACTACTGATCTCCTAGGCTCTGGATACAAGCAAACCAACAGCAAGAACTACTGATCTCCTAGACTCTGGATGCAAGCAAGACAACAGCAAGAACTACTGATCTCCTAGACTCTGGATACAAGCAAAACAACAGCAAGAACTACTGATCTCCTAGGCTCTGGATACAAGTAAAACAACAGCAAGAACTACTGATCTCCTAGGCTCTGAATACAAGCAAAACAACATCAAGAACTACTGATCTCTTAGGCTCTGGATACAAGCAAAACAACAGCAAGAACTACTGATCTCCTAAGCTCTGGATACAAGAAAACAACAGCAGAAACTACTGATCTCCTAGGCTCTGGATACAAGCAAAGCAACAGCAAGAACTACTGATCTCCTAGACTCTGGATGCAAGCAAGACAACAGCAAGAACTACTGATCTCCTAGACTCTGGATACAAGCAAAACAACAGCAAGAACTACTGATCTCCTAGGCTCTGGATACAAGTAAAACAACAGCAAGAACTACTGATCTCCTAGGCTCTGAATACAAGCAAAACAACATCAAGAACTACTGATCTCTTAGGCTCTGGATACAAGCAAAACAACAGCAAGAACTACTGATCTCCTAAGCTCTGGATACAAGAAAACAACAGCAGAAACTACTGATCTCCTAGGCTCTGGATACAAGCAAAGCAACAGCAAGAACTACTGATCTCCTAGGCTCTGGATACAAGTAACACAACAGCAAGAACTACTGATCTCCTAGGCTCTGGATACAAGCAAACCAACAGCAAGAACTACTGATCTCCTAGACTCTGGATGCAAGCAAGACAACAGCAAGAACTACTGATCTCCTAGACTCTGGATACAAGCAAAACAACAGCAAGAACTACTGATCTCCTAGGCTCTGGATACAAGTAAAACAACAGCAAGAACTACTGATCTCCTAGGCTCTGAATACAAGCAAAACAACATCAAGAACTACTGATCTCTTAGGCTCTGGATACAAGCAAAACAACAGCAAGAACTACTGATCTCCTAAGCTCTGGATACAAGAAAACAACAGCAGAAACTACTGATCTCCTAGGCTCTGGATACAAGCAAAGCAACAGCAAGAACTACTGATCTCCTAGGCTCTGGATACAAGTAACACAACAGCAAGAACTACTGATCTCCTAGGCTCTGGATACAAGCAAAACAACAGCAAGAACTACTGATCTCCTAGGCTCTGGATACAAGCAAAACAACAGTAAGAACTACTGATCTCCTAGGCTCTGGATACAAGCAAAACAACAGCAAGAACTACTGATCACCTAGGCTCTGGATACAAGCAAAACAACAGCAAGAACTACTGATCACCTAGGCTCTGGATACAAGCAAAACAACAGCAAGAACTACTGATCTCCTAGGCTCTGGATACAAGCAAAACAACAGCAAGAACTACTGATCTCCTAGACTCTGGATACAAGCAAAACAACAGCAAGAACTACTGATCTCCTAGACTCTGGATACAAGCAAAACAACAGCAAGAACTACTGATCTCCTAGACTCTGGATACAAGCAAGACAACAGTAAGAACTACTGATCTCCTAGACTCTGGATACAAGCAAAACAACAGCAAGGACTACTGATCTCCTAGGCTCTGGATACAAGCAAAACAACAGCAAGAACTACTGATCTCCTAGGCTCTGGATACAAGCAAAACAACAGCAAGAACTACTGATCTCCTAGGCTCTGGATACAACCAAAGCAACAGCAAGAACTACTGATCTCCTAGGCTCTGGATACAAGCGAAACAACTGCATGAACTACTGATCTCCTAAGCTCTGGATACAAGCAAAACAACAGCAAGAACTACTGATCTCCTAGGCTCTGGATACAAGCAACACAACAGCAAGAACTACTGATCTCCTAGGCTCTGGATACAAGCAAAACAACAGCAAGAATTACTGATCTCCTAGGCTCTGGATACAAGCAAAACAACAGCAAGAACTACTGATCTCCTAGGCTCTGGATACAACCAAAACAACAGCAAGAACTACTGATCTCCTAGGCTCTGGATACAAGCGAAACAACAGCATGAACTACTGATCTCCTAGGCTCTGGATACAAGCAAAACAACAGCAAGAACTACTGATCTCCTAGACTCTGGATACAAGCAAAACAACAGCAAGAACTACTGATCTCCTAGACTCTGGATACAAGCAAGACCACAGCAAGAACTACTGATCTCCTAGACTCTGGATACAAGCAAAACAACAGCAAGAACTACTGATCTCCTAGGCTCTGGATACAAGCAAAACAACAGCAAGAACTACTGATCTCCTAGGCTCTGGATACAAGCAACACAACAGCAAGAACTACTGATCTCCTAGGCTCTGGATACAAGCAAAACAACAGCAAGAATTACTGATCTCCTAGGCTCTGGATACAACCAAAACAACAGCAAGAACTACTGATCTCCTAAGTTCTGGATACATGCAAAACAACAGCAAGAACTACTGATCTCCTAGGCTCTGGATACAACCAAAACAACAGCAAGAACTACTGATCTCCTAGACTCTGGATACAAGCAAAACAACAGCAAGGACTACTGATCTCCTAGGCTCTGGATACAAGCAAAACAACAGCAAGAACTACTGATCTCCTAGGCTCTGGATACAAGCAAAACAACAGCAAGAACTACTGATCTCCTAGGCTCTGGATACAACCAAAACAACAGCAAGAACTACTGATCTCCTCGACTCTGGATACAAGCAAAACAACAGCAAGAACTACTGATCTCCTAGACTCTGGATACAAGCAAAACAACAGCAAGAACTACTGATCTCTTAGACTCTGGATACAAGCAAAACAACAGCAAGAACTACTGATCTCCTAGGCTCTGGATACAAGCAAAACAACAGTAAGAACTACTGATCTCCTAGGCTCTGGATACAAGAAAAACAACAGCAAGAACTACTGATCTCCTAGGCTCTGGATACAAGCAACACAACAGCAAGAACTACTGATCTCCTAGGCTCTGGATACAAGCAAAACAACAGCAAGAATTACTGATCTCCTAGGCTCTGGATACAAGCAAAACAACAGCAAGAACTACTGATCTCCTAGGCTCTGGATACAAGCAAAACAACAGTAAGAACTACTGATCTCCTAGGCTCTGGATACAAGCAAAACAACAGCAAGAACTACTGATCTCCAAGGCTCTGGATACAAGCAAAACAACAGCAAGAACTACTGATCTCCTAGACTCTGGATACAAGCAAAACAACAGCAAGAACTACTGATCTCCTAGGCTCTGGATACAAGCAAAACAACAGCAAGAACTACTGATCTCCTAGACTCTGGATACAAGCAAAACAACAGCAAGAACTACTGATCTCCTAGACTCTGGATACAAGCAAAACAACAGTAAGAACTACTGATCTCCTAGGCTCTGGATAAAAGCAAAACAACAGCAAGAACTACTGATCTCCTAGGCTCTGGATACAAGCAAAACAACAGCAAGAACTACTGATCTCCTAGACTCTGGATATAAGCAAAACAACAGCAAGAACTACTGTTCTCCTAGGCTCTGGATACAAGCAAAACAACAGCAAGAACTACTGATCTCCTAGGCTGTGGATACAAACAAAACAACAGCAAGGACTACTGATCTCGTAGGCTCTGGATACAAGCAAAACAACAGCAAGAACTACTGATCTCCTAAGCTCTGGATACAAGAAAACAACAGCAGAAACTACTGATCTCCTAGGCTCTGGATACAAGCAAAGCAACAGCAAGAACTACTGATCTCCTAGGCTCTGGATACAAGTAAAACAACAGCAAGAACTACTGATCTCCTAGGCTCTGGATACAAGCAAAACAACAGCAAGAACTACTGATCACCTAGGCTCTGGATACAAGCAAAACAACAGCAAGAACTACTGATCACCTAGGCTCTGGATACAAGCAAAACAACAGCAAGAACTACTGATCTCCTAGGCTCTGGATACAAGCAAAACAACAGCAAGAACTACTGATCTCCTAGACTCTGGATACAAGCAAAACAACAGCAAGAACTACTGATCTCCTAGACTCTGGATACAAGCAAAACAACAGCAAGAACTACTGATCTCCTAGACTCTGGATACAAGCAAGACCACAGCAAGAACTACTGATCTCCTAGACTCTGGATACAAGCAAAACAACAGCAAGGACTACTGATCTCCTAGGCTCTGGATACAAGCAAAACAACAGCAAGAACTACTGATCTCCTAGGCTCTGGATACAAGCAAAACAACAGCAAGAACTACTGATCTCCTAGACTCTGGATGCAAGCAAGACAACAGCAAGAACTACTGATCTCCTAGACTCTGGATAGAAGCGAAACAACTGCATGAACTACTGATCTCCTAGGCTCTGGATACAAGCAAAACAACAGCAAGAACTACTGATCTCCTAGGCTCTGAATACAAGCAAAACAACAGCAAGAACTACTGATCTCGTAGGCTCTGGATACAAGCAAAACAACAGCAAGAACTACTGATCTCCTAAGCTCTGGATACAAGAAAACAACAGCAGAAACTACTGATCTCCTAGGCTCTGGATACAAGCAAAGCAACAGCAAGAACTACTGATCTCCTAGGCTCTGGATACAAGTAAAACAACAGCAAGAACTACTGATCTCCTAGGCTCTGGATACAAGCAAAACAACAGCAAGAACTACTGATCACCTAGGCTCTGGATACAAGCAAAACAACAGCAAGAACTACTGATCACCTAGGCTCTGGATACAAGCAAAACAACAGCAAGAACTACTGATCTCCTAGGCTCTGGATACAAGCAAAACAACAGCAAGAACTACTGATCCCCTCGACTCTGGATACAAGCAAAACAACAGCAAGAACTACTGATCTCCTAGACTCTGGATACAAGCAAAACAACAGCAAGAACTACTGATCTCCTAGACTCTGGATACAAGCAAGACAACAGCAAGAACTACTGATCTCCTGGACTCTGGATACAAGCAAAACAACAGCAAGGAATACTGATCTCCTAGGCTCTGGATTCAAGCAAAACAACAGCAAGAACTACTGATCTCCTAGGCTCTGTATACAAGCAAAACAACAGCAAGAACTACTGATCTCCTAGGCTCTGGATACAACCAAAACAACAGCAAGAACTACTGATCTCCTAGGCTCTGGATACAAGTGAAACAACAGCATGAACTACTGATCTCCTAGGCTCTGAATACAACCAAAACAACAGCAAGAACTACTGATCTCCTAAGCTCTGGATACAAGCAAAACAACAGCAAGAACTACCGATCTCCTAGGCTCTGGATACAAGAAAACAACAGCAAGAACTACTGATCTCCTAGGCTCTGGATACAAGAAAACAACAGCAGGAACTACTGATCTCCTAGGCTCTGGATACAAGCAAAGCAACAGCAAGAACTACTGATCTCCTAGACTCTGGATACAAGCTAAACAACAGCAAGAACTACTTATCTCCTAGACTCTGGATACAAGCAAAGCAACAGCAAGAACTACTGATCTCCTAGGCTCTGGATAAAAGCAAAACAACAGCAAGAACTACTGATCTCCTAGACTCTGGATGCAAGCAAGACAACAGCAAGAACTACTGATCTCCTAGACTCTGGATACAAGCAAAACAACAGCAAGAACTACTGATCTCCTAGGCTCTGGATACAAGCAAAACAACAGCAAGAACTACTGATCTCCTAGGCTCTGAATACAAGCAAAACAACATCAAGAACTACTGATCTCTTAGGCTCTGGATACAAGCAAAACAACAGCAAGAACTACTGATCTCCTAAGCTCTGGATACAAGAAAACAACAGCAGAAACTACTGATCTCCTAGGCTCTGGATACAAGCAAAGCAACAGCAAGAACTACTGATCTCCTAGGCTCTGGATACAAGTAACACAACAGCAAGAACTACTGATCTCCTAGGCTCTGGATACAAGCAAAACAACAGCAAGAACTACTGATCACCTAGGCTCTGGATACAAGGAAAACAACAGCAAGAACTACTGATCACCTAGGCTCTGGATACAAGTAAAACAACAGCAAGAACTACTGATCTCCTAGGCTCTGGATACAAGCAAAACAACAGCAAGAACTACTGATCACCTAGGCTCTGGATACAAGCAAAACAACAGCAAGAACTACTGATCTCCTAGGCTCTGGATACAACCAAAACAACAGCAAGAACTACTGATCTCCTAGGCTCTGGATACAAGCGAAACAACAGCATGAACTAATGATCTCCTAGGCTCTGGATACAAGCAAAACAACAGCAAGAACTACTGATCTCCTAGGCTCTGGATACAAGAAAACAACAGCAGGAACTACTGATCTCCTAGGCTCTGGATACAAGCAAAGCAACAGCAAGAACTACTGATCTCCTAGACTCTGGATACAAGCAAAACAACAGCAATAACTACTTATCTCCTAGGCTCTGGATACAAGCAAAGCAACAGCAAGAACTACTGATCTCCTAGGCTCTGGATACAAGCAAACCAACAGCAAGAACTACTGATCTCCTAGACTCTGGATGCAAGCAAGACAACAGCAAGAACTACTGATCTCCTAGACTCTGGATACAAGCAAAACAACAGCAAGAACTACTGATCTCCTAGGCTCTGGATACAAGTAAAACAACAGCAAGAACTACTGATCTCCTAGGCTCTGAATACAAGCAAAACAACATCAAGAACTACTGATCTCTTAGGCTCTGGATACAAGCAAAACAACAGCAAGAACTACTGATCTCCTAAGCTCTGGATACAAGAAAACAACAGCAGAAACTACTGATCTCCTAGGCTCTGGATACAAGCAAAGCAACAGCAAGAACTACTGATCTCCTAGGCTCTGGATACAAGTAACACAACAGCAAGAACTACTGATCTCCTAGGCTCTGGATACAAGCAAAACAACAGCAAGAACTACTGATCACCTAGGCTCTGGATACAAGGAAAACAACAGCAAGAACTACTGATCACCTAGGCTCTGGATACAAGTAAAACAACAGCAAGAACTACTGATCTCCTAGGCTCTGGATACAAGCAAAACAACAGCAAGAACTACTGATCACCTAGGCTCTGGATACAAGCAAAACAACAGCAAGAACTACTGATCTCCTAGGCTCTGGATACAACCAAAACAACAGCAAGAACTACTGATCTCCTAGGCTCTGGATACAAGCGAAACAACAGCATGAACTAATGATCTCCTAGGCTCTGGATACAAGCAAAACAACAGCAAGAACTACTGATCTCCTAGGCTCTGGATACAAGAAAACAACAGCAGGAACTACTGATCTCCTAGGCTCTGGATACAAGCAAAGCAACAGCAAGAACTACTGATCTCCTAGACTCTGGATACAAGCAAAACAACAGCAATAACTACTTATCTCCTAGGCTCTGGATACAAGCAAAGCAACAGCAAGAACTACTGATCTCCTAGGCTCTGGATACAAGCAAACCAACAGCAAGAACTACTGATCTCCTAGACTCTGGATGCAAGCAAGACAACAGCAAGAACTACTGATCTCCTAGACTCTGGATACAAGCAAAACAACAGCAAGAACTACTGATCTCCTAGGCTCTGGATACAAGTAAAACAACAGCAAGAACTACTGATCTCCTAGGCTCTGAATACAAGCAAAACAACAGCAAGAACTACTGATCTCTTAGGCTCTGGATACAAGCAAAACAACAGCAAGAACTACTGATCTCCTAAGCTCTGGATACAAGAAAACAACAGCAGAAACTACTGATCTCCTAGGCTCTGGATACAAGCAAAGCAACAACAAGAACTACTGATCTCCTAGGCTCTGGATACAAGTAAAACAACAGCAAGAACTACTGATCTCCTAGGCTCTGGATACAAGCAAAACAACAGCAAGAACTACTGATCACCTAGGCTCTGGATACAAGCAAAACAACAGCAAGAACTACTGATCACCTAGGCTCTGGATACAAGCAAAACAACAGCAAGAACTACTGATCTCCTAGACTCTGGATACAAGCAAAACAACAGCAAGAACTACTGATCTCCTAGACTCTGGATACAAGCAAAACAACAGCAAGAACTACTGATCTCCTAGACTCTGGATACAAGCAAGACAACAGCAAGAACTACTGATCTCCTAGACTCTGGATACAAGCAAAACAACAGCAAGGACTACTGATCTCCTAGGCTCTGGATATAACCAAAACAACAGCAAGAACTACTGATCTCCTAGGCTCTGGATACAAGTGAAACAACAGCATGAACTACTGATCTCCTAGGCTCTGAATACAACCAAAACAACAGCAAGAACTACTGATCTCCTAGGCTCTGGATACAAGCAAAACAACAGCAAGAACTACCGATCTCCTAGGCTCTGGATACAAGAAAACAACAGCAAGAACTACTGATCTCCTAGGCTCTGGATACAAGAAAACAACAGCAGGAACTACTGATCTCCTAGGCTCTGGATACAAGCAAAGCAACAGCAAGAACTACTGATCTCCTAGACTCTGGATACAAGCTAAACAACAGCAAGAACTACTTATCTCCTAGACTCTGGATACAAGCAAAGCAACAGCAAGAACTACTGATCTCCTAGGCTCTGGATACAAGCAAAACAACAGCAAGAACTAATGATCTCCTAGACTCTGGATGCAAGCAAGACAACAGCAAGAACTACTGATCTCCTAGACTCTGGATACAAGCAAAACAACAGCAAGAACTACTGATCTCCTAGGCTCTGGATACAAGCAAAACAACAGCAAGAACTACTGATCTCCTAGGCTCTGAATACCAGCAAAACAACAGCAAGAACTACTGATCTCCTAAGCTCTGGATACAAGAAAACAACAGCAGAAACTACTGATCTCCTAGGCTCTGGATACAAGCAAAGCAACAGCAAGAACTACTGATCTCCTAGGCTCTGGATACAAGTAAAACAACAGCAAGAA
This sequence comes from Bathymodiolus brooksi, assembly GCA_963680875.1. Taxonomy (NCBI): domain Eukaryota; kingdom Metazoa; phylum Mollusca; class Bivalvia; order Mytilida; family Modiolidae; genus Bathymodiolus; species Bathymodiolus brooksi. Next base: position 23,671,346 of record OY804583.1, on the reverse strand, counting down.
CTACTGATCTCCTAGGCTCTGGATACAAGCAAAACAACAGCAAGAACTACTGATCACCTAGGCTCTGGATACAAGCAAAACAACAGCAAGAACTACTGAGCACCTAGGCTCTGGATACAAGCAAAACAACAGCAAGAACTACTGATCTCCTAGGCTCTGGATACAAGCAAAACAACAGCAAGAACTACTGATCTCCTAGACTCTGGATACAAGCAAAACAACAGCAAGAACTACTGATCTCCTAGACTCTGGATACAAGCAAAACAACAGCAAGAACTACTGATCTCCTAGACTCTGGATACAAGCAAGACAACAGCAAGAACTACTGATCTCCTAGACTCTGGATACAAGCAAAACAACAGCAAGGACTACTGATCTCCTAGGCTCTGGATACAAGCAAAACAACAGCAAGAACTACTGATCTCCTAGGCTCTGGATACAAGCAAAACAACAGCAAGAACTACTGATCTCCTAGGCTCTGGATACAACCAAAGCAACAGCAAGAACTACTGATCTCCTAGGCTCTGGATACAAGCGAAACAACTGCATGAACTACTGATCTCCTAAGCTCTGGATACAAGCAAAACAACAGCAAGAACTACTGATCTCCTAGGCTCTGGATACAAGCAACACAACAGCAAGAACTACTGATCTCCTAGGCTCTGGATACAAGCAAAACAACAGCAAGAATTACTGATCTCCTAGGCTCTGGATACAAGCAAAACAACAGCAAGAACTACTGATCTCCTAGGCTCTGGATACAACCAAAACAACAGCAAGAACTACTGATCTCCTAGGCTCTGGATACAAGCGAAACAACAGCATGAACTACTGATCTCCTAGGCTCTGGATACAAGCAAAACAACAGCAAGAACTACTGATCTCCTAGACTCTGGATACAAGCAAAACAACAGCAAGAACTACTGATCTCCTAGACTCTGGATACAAGCAAGACCACAGCAAGAACTACTGATCTCCTAGACTCTGGATACAAGCAAAACAACAGCAAGAACTACTGATCTCCTAGGCTCTGGATACAAGCAAAACAACAGCAAGAACTACTGATCTCCTAGGCTCTGGATACAAGCAACACAACAGCAAGAACTACTGATCTCCTAGGCTCTGGATACAAGCAAAACAACAGCAAGAATTACTGATCTCCTAGGCTCTGGATTCAACCAAAACAACAGCAAGAACTACTGATCTCCTAAGTTCTGGATACAAGCAAAACAACAGCAAGAACTACTGATCTCCTAGGCTCTGGATACAACCAAAACAACAGCAAGAACTACTGATCTCCTAGACTCTGGATACAAGCAAAACAACAGCAAGGACTACTGATCTCCTAGGCTCTGGATACAAGCAAAACAACAGCAAGAACTACTGATCTCCTAGGCTCTGGATACAAGCAAAACAACAGCAAGAACTACTGATCTCCTAGGCTCTGGATACAACCAAAACAACAGCAAGAACTACTGATCTCCTAGGCTCTGGATACAAGCGAAACAACAGCATGAACTACTGATCTCCTAGGCTCTGGATACAAGCAAAACAACAGCAAGAACTACTGATCTCCTAGGCTCTGGATACAGGCAACACAACAGCAAGAACTACTGATCTCCTAGGCTCTGGATACAAGCAAAACAACAGCAAGAATTACTGATCTCCTAGGCTCTGGATACAAGCAAAACAACAGCAAGAACTACTGATCTCCTACGTTCTGGATACAACCAAAACAACAGCAAGAACTACTGATCTCCTAGACTCTGGATACAAGCAAAACAACAGCAAGAACTACTGATCTCCTAGGCTCTGGATACAAGCAAAACAACAGCAAGAACTACTGATCTCCTAGGCTCTGGATACAACCAAAACAACAGCAAGAACTACTGATCTCCTAGGCTCTGGATACAAGCAAAACAACAGCAAGAATTACTGATCTCCTAGGCTCTAGATACAAGCAAAACAACAGCAAGAACTACTGATCTCCTACGTTCTGGATACAAGCAAAACAACAGCAAGGACTACTGATCTCCTAGGCTCTGGATACAAGCAAAACAACAACAAGAACTACTGATCTCCTAGGCGCTGGATACAAGCAAAACAACAGCAAGAACTACTGATCTCCTAGGCTCTGGATACAAGCAAAACAACAGCAAGAACTACTGATCTGTTAAGCTCTGGATACAAGCAAACCAACAGAAAGAACTACTGATCTCCTAGGCTCTGGATACAAGCAAAACAACAGCAAGAACTACTGATCTCCTAGGCTCTGGATACAAGCAAAACAACAGCACGAACTACTGATCTCCTAGGCTCTGGATACAAGCAAAACAACGGCAAGAACTACTGATCTCCTAGACTCTGGATACAAGCAAAACAACAGCAAGAACTACTGTTCTCCTAGGCTCTGTATACAAGCAAAACAACAGCAAGAATTACTGATCTCCTAGGCTCTTGATACAAGCAAAACAACAGCAAGAACTACTGATCTCCTAGGCTCTGGATACAAGCAAAACAACAGCAAGGACTACTGATCTCCTAGGCTCTGGATACAAGCAAAACAACAGCAAGAACTACTGATCTCCTAGGCTCTGGATACAGGAAAAACAACAGCAAGAACTACTGATCTCCTAGGCTCTGGATGCAAGCAAAACAACAGCAAGAACTACAGATCTCCTAGGCTCTGGATACAAGCAAATCAACAGTACGAACTACTGATCTCCTAGGCTCTGGATACAAGCAAAACAACAGCAAGAACTACTGATCTCCTAGGCTCTGGATACAAGCAAAACAACAGTAAGAACTACTGATCTCCTAGGCTCTGGATACAAGCAAAACAACAGCAAGAACTACTGATCTCTAAGGCTCTGGATACAAGCAAAACAACAGCAAGAACTACTGATCTCCTAGACTCTGGATACAAGCAAAACAACAGCAAGAACTACTGATCTCCTATGCTCTGGATACAAGCAAAACAACAGTAAGAACTACTGATCTCCTAGGCTCTGGATACAAACAAAACAACAGCAAGGACTACTGATCTCCTAGGCTCTGGATACAAGCAAAACAACAGCAAGAACTACTGATCTCCTAAGCTCTGGATACAAGAAAAACAACAGCAAGAACTACAGATCTCCTAGGCTCTGGATACAAGCAAATCAACAGTAAGAACTACTGATCTCCTAGGCTCTGGATACAAGCAAAACAACAGCAAGAACTACTGATCTCCTAGGCTCTGGATACAAGCAAAACAACAGCAAGAACTACTGATCTCCTAGACTCTGGATACAAGCAAAACAACAGCAAGAACTACTGATCTCCTAGGCTCTGGATACAAGCAAAACAATAGCAAGAACTACTGATCTCCTAGGCTCTGGATACAAGCAAAACAACAGCAAGAACTACTGATCTCATAGGCTCTGGATGCAAGCAAGACAACAGCAAGAACTACTGATCTCCTAGGCTCTGGATACAAGCAAAACAACAGCAAGAACTACTGATCTCCTAGGCTCTGGATACAAGCAATGGTAACTAGTAAGGCAATATTATGTGAGGATCTAGTACAAATATTACTCGACATTTATTATTTTTGGAGTGGCGTGGGGAGGTTGTGAAAAAAGAAAAAAAAAGAAATTGAATGAAGCTTCTAGTGATATTGCTGACCATAGTTAGATTCATGTGTATTTGGAAAGATCGGGTCTGTTCATATAGTATGGTTAATTTGGTGCTATGCAATCAGTGCCTACCACCACTGATGTTGTGAGTTCGAATCCCGAGGTGTACAACATTATGTGATAAAGTTTGTCAGGTCGGTGGTTTTCTCCACGTACTCCGGTTTCCTCCACCAATAAAACTGACCGTCACGATATAACTTACATATATTTTTTCTTTCTTTTTTAATTATACTCTTAAATTTTAATTCAAAAGTTTCTACAAAGGCAAATATGAGTCTTCCTGGTGGCCAATACATGTTTATTAACCGATAGATTTGCATTTATTGTTAACATCAAAGCCAGAAGAAGACCCATCGATAAACTATACTTGTTGACACAAATGATTGCACAATTTGTTCAGATCCGTTAATAAACATGGCCGCCACAGGTAATTCCTGTTTCTGATTGGTCGATTTCTAAAAAAATCTTCTCATCTCAAACCGCTTGGCCAAATGAACCGACACTTGGTATGAAGCCTTTACGGAAGGTACTCTTTAAAGAATGCTCATTTTATTCCAGGACATTTACAAACATGACCTCCACATGCAATTCTTGCTTCTGATTGGTCGATTTCTAAAAAATATTTTCCTCTGAAACCGCTTGGCCAAATGAGCCGAATCTTTGTAGGAAATAGCTATGGAAGGCCCTCTATAAAGATTACACATTTCATCCTGATCCGTTAACAAACATGGCTGCCGCAGGCATTTCTTTTTTCTGATTGGTCATTTTTTTAAATTCTCCTCCTCTGAAACCGCTTGGCCAAATAAGCCGAAACTTGGTAGGAAGCATCTATGGAAAGTCCTCTAAAAAAAATGGTCATATCGTGCCGATCCGTTGACAAACACGGCTGCCACAGGCAATTCTTGTTGCTGATTGGTCGATATAAAAAATCTTCTCCTCTGAAACCGCTAGGTTAAATGAACCGGAACTTGGTAGGAAGCATCTATGGAAGGTCCTCTATCAAACTTGTTCTAATTGTCCTGATTCGTTAACAAACATGGCCGCCACAGGCAATTCTTGTTTCTGATTGGTTAATTTATAAAAAAAAAAAAATCTCTGAAACCGCTTGGCCAAATGAACTAAAACTGGTACGAATCATCTATGGTAGATCATATATAAAGATTGGTCATTTCGTCCTGATCTGTTAGCAAACATAGTCACCATAGGAAATTATTTTTTCTTGTTATTTCTAAAATATCTTCTCCTCTGAAACCGAGTATCCAAATGAATCAAAATTTGGTTGGAACCACCTATGGAAGGTTCGGTATAAAGTTTTCTCAAAGCAGATTGAAAGGTGAGCGACACAGGCTCAGCCCATTGAGCCTCTAGTTTATTATCAAATTTGAATAACATTTTTTTGCAAATTTTATTGCAGGATAAATACATTATTGGTGTATTGACGGTAATTTCACAGTAAAGTGACAAACTGTGTAAGAAACATGACCATAAATAAACTGTTCTTTAAAAAAAAAAAAAAGTTTTGTAAATTCAAAGATACACATATAAGGTATATGATCTCCGATGGAAATCGCACAGAAATTCCTCAATTTTTATAAACAGATCATTAAACTGCCGTCCCTGTATTGGTGGACGGGCACTAGAAATATGGGATGAAGGCAACTTTACTATTCATTTGTATGAAAATGTATTAAAAAATACCTATAATTTTGGTTTGTTTTAGAAATTCATTAAAAAAATATAAGTTTAATCAATTTCTGATATATAACTATAAAATCCCTTTTCAGTAAAACAAACATTTTATGTCAATGAACAAATAAGTAGAATTATTACATCGTCTGTGCCCCTAGGTTTGTAACATTTCAATCTATTTCTGCCGAATTGAGGGAAGGATTTTTGTTTATATATTGCTTGTCAGTTGAAAACCTGCCATAATTAAATAATTTTAAGACTGTCAATAAGACAAATAATATATTGTAACAATAGTATGCATCAGATATCTCACTTCTAAAATAGTGTTTCATTTGTAATCAATAAGTATTATTTATGTATGTGCATGAATGTACATGAACGTTGCTTAGCTACAAAAAGCAATGTAATTAAAGAAGATATTTCCGTCTTTTGTTATAATATACAAGTAACAAATGTTCCACGTCAACGATTTAACTGATCAAACTTGTTATTGTCTGTCCTTTAAATTACGGTTTCTGATTACCCTTCAAACGTTTTATATAAATACTTTTTGACATTGGCATGTCCTGGTTTAGAATATATTTAATTCAAGGTTTTATTTTATTCGATACTATTTATTTCCCCCTCCCCCCCCCCCCCCCAAAAAAAAAAAAAAAAAAAGAGGGTACCTATAAAGTGCGAAACGAAATAGAAACGAAACGAAACGAAATCAACGAAAACGAAACGAAACGAAACGAGTCGAAATGAAAACGAAATGAAACGAAACCAACGAAAGCAAAACGAAATCAGCTAAAGCAAAGCGAAATAGGGTACTACTAAACTGAGAAACGAAAACGAAACGAAACGAAACGAAACGAAATGAAGTTGGCAGACATATAATAGATCATCTGCAAGAGGAATTATACCTCTGTAAATTATTTTCCCATCGCGGTTTGTGATCGGCAATAACTTGTTTTAAATTCGAACTAGTATAGCAGTATATAGATGAAAATTGTGTGGCTCTTAAGTAAAAAGAAATAAAGAAACCTGCCAGGCGCTGCTTTGAAAGTTACGGAAGTGATATTAAAACATAAGATTACGACCTATGCATGTTTATACAGATCCGCAATTAGGTAACCTTTTTTTCAATTCTGTTAAGTTAATCAGTATGTCAACTAATTCTAGTAGATATTGAAAGAAAATAAAATTGAATAGTCGATCATCAGAAAACGGACGCAGTAGCGTCTAAGGTGTTAAATAATTAAATGCTTATTTTGCTAGGGATAACCTGCTTTCGCTGTTGGCAATGCAAGTTATTCAGTAGGATTTCCCAGTGCACAAATACCTGCAGATATGATGTTTTCAAGAACTTGACTTGGAAAATGCTAAGTCCGGGTTTTACGATATAATTTCGACAATTAGCTACTTTCATAATAATCGGAAATAGTTTGGAAGTTATTATAAATTTTCTTGTGATATTTTTTTGATTTCGGGCTATAAACGCAGAATTCCAAGTCATGTTCAAAAGACAGTAACTGACAAAAGAGTTGTGCACAGTTGATTTATATAATAGATCTACGGTGTGATGACTCTAACCTAGGTTTGACTTATCCCTGAGTAGCTTTTCTGACAGCAGTTGTCCTCTCTCTAGGAACTCACTGTATTGGACACAAACTCTAGCGTAGAGGATCAACTTTGAATGTAGACATCATACGCCGATGACGCGGGTATATTACTACCAAGAAAGGGAAAATTCACTACTGGAAGGTCAAAACCATATATTTTTGCCTCCCCTCAAGAATTGGAGAAAGTTATTGTCCCCTCTTGTCCTGGTCTTCCTGTTCCGCCACCTATGTTCCAATGTATTGTGGATGGTCACGTGAAGCCTGATTGAAAATCGGATGTGATATCGTAGAAAAGATACGCTCAGGTCAATCCATAATACGGTCAGAGACATATTAATCCACGTATCTGATAAAGTCTAGGTAAAGCATTATAACTTTTTCACAGCTACTGATCATGAAGCTACTTTTGCAATAGCAAAGCAGACTGACATTTATAGTCTACTAGATTGCTGAAAGACTATACGTTTCAACCAATCTACTCAAGCGCGGATCCAGACAATTTTAAAAGGGAGGGAGGTTCCACTCAAAAAGGAAGTCCAGAATAAAAAATAACCGTTTTCAGTCTAATTTTCGACACTGATATACGTAATTTTTCAGTTTCCGAAAAAAAGGAGGTTCCAACCCCTAGACCCCCCCCCCACCCCCCTCTTCTAGATCCGCCAACGCTAACATTTTAAAGAATTTAATATATATTTACTATATCTACTGTATTGATGCATGTCTTTTGTTGACCTTTTTGAATTTTGCAACAGAAAAATATCCAAGTGTAGATCTATAAATAGCCGAACTAACCACTCAATATTTCGTTGATTTTTACCCCATCATTGGTTGTTTTTGGATCTTTTATGCTTTGTTTGACATATTTCGTTTCGTTTCGTTTCTTCATTTTTCGTTTCGTTTTCGTTTCTCAGTTTAGTAGTACCCAGAAAATGGAAGGAAACAAATTAAAAGACAAAACGAAATAAAGAAATGAAAAAAATGATAATTCGATTTTTTAAATACAATAATTTTGATTAATTATAACCCATCTTGCATGTCTGTCCGTTACAGTACTCCTCACGTACATTACCCGCAACTCAATTCAAGCCGGGTTTGCTTGCCGACAAACTTTCAGAAGTTCAAATGTCATATTTTTATTTGTGTTTATGTGTGTGTCAGTTTTTATGAATTATAAAGTTTCTGGGGTGGGCATATAGAAAAAAGGGGGGATATGAGGAATTTCTTAATTAGAAAAAATGCAATTCCGACTTCCCGAAATTTGAATGAGGAATTCCTGGATCCTGAATTCCCGAGCTTAATATGGCCCGATCCCGGAGTCCCGGAAAAAAATCCTACCCCACATCCTTTTCTAGGGGGGTGTAAATTTATGAAACACGAGTAACCTGAGGAAAAGGGGTCTCTCAGGAAGGTTTATATGAATCTGTTTCTAGCACAAATTGTTCACGTCAGGTGACCCAGTGGTCAATGTATTGGATCAACAACTAGCTTAAGAAAATGCTGCAATTTGCAAAAACCACCCTTTACGACCGCAAACAAAATGTAGTCAAAGTATGGGCCTGTCATCGTAATTCATATGTAGGTTGCTACACTGTTCCGTGCAATAACTTCAGTTCAATTTAACGCATATCCATGAAATGTAAACGCAGTGATACTATAGGCACAAAATAAAGGCTATAGCATTGAAAAAAGAGGTTTTGGTCCCTTTTGTTTAAGAACTAGAGGCTCCCAGGAGTCTGTAATCGCTCAACTGGTTTTCAATTTGACATCTAAAGTTGATGGGGGTGTTACACATAATTTTGAAAGTGGGACACCCAAAGATCATTTCAACTCAAATTTCTGAGCAAAAGATTTTGATGTGATTTTTATCTCATAATATTCCTAAACGGAATAAACTGGCTGAAAAATCTCACAGAAAAACCCAGAATATAGGTTAAACTACTCATTGCCATGTAGCTGCAGTTAAAATTTTAGTTCATTTTGATTTGTAATAAAGCAGAAATTGACAACTAAAGACATTTTTATTTTTAGTAACAGCAGCCAACTTGAATGGAGGGCGGGTCTGAATTTTGAAAGGGACCCACCCAAGGACCATCCCTACCAGGTTTAGGTTAATTTGGTTCAGGGGTTTCAGAGGAGAAGTTTAAATGTGAAAGTTTACGACGTACGACGGACGGACGGACGGACGGACGACGAACGCCAAGTGATGGCAAAAGCTCACCTGGCCTTTGGCCAGGCCAGGTGAGCTAAAAACGAGCAAAACGACAAACTCGGTATTTTCATAGATTGGGATACTCAGGGTTCATTTTTCGTCTGATTTTAATACGTTTTTCGTTTGTCAATATGATGGAACTATTAACGACTGTCATACAAGTGGGAGGTTTGACGGGTCGTAAAACCTGGTTTAACCCACCATTTTCTTGGGAAATGCATGTACCAAGTTGGGAATATGATAGTTGTTTTCTAGTTTCATATTTTGTCATGTCTTAGGATTAGAGAATTTAAATGTACGATTGTTTTTATACTTGGTAACGTTTTAGGGTTAGACGAGTGGCATCTGCCTATCTGCTATCAGAAGTTCTGAACCCACCATTTTCCTGGGAAAATGTCTGTACCAAGTCAGCAATGTGTTGTTTTTCAGTTGTTCCGTTGATTGAAAACTCAGATAGTTGAGCTTCTTATCGGTTTTGTCTGTTTTTGTGCACTTTACCTTTTGAATGCCCCTTGGAGAATGGTACCGTTGTTATTACCTTTATTCGGTAGTGTGCCAACAGATCTGGTGCAACGTCTTACCGTTGTTCTTTCCTAGATATACAGGGGTCAAAAAGACCCAACACTATAAACTTTTTATTTCAGATCCTATTGTCCTATTTTGAAGAACTAAAAAAAAAACCAACAACAACAAAACAGGACGTACAGTGAGCCCCCTCCTTACAGAAGAACTTACAGTGAGCCCCCTCCTTACAGAAGAACTTACAGTGAAGCCCCCTCCTTACAGAAGGACTTACAGTGAAGCCACCTCCTTACAGAAGAACTTACAGTGAGCCCCCTCCTTACAGAAGAACTTACAGTGAAGCCCCCTCCTTACAGAAGGACTTACAGTGAGCCCCCTCCTTACAGAAGGACTTACAGTGAGCCCCCTCCTTACAGAAAAACCTACAGTGAAGCCCCCTCCTTACAGAAGAACTTACAGTGAGCCCCCTCCTTACAGAAGAACTTACAGTGAAGCCCCCTCCTTACAGAAGGACTTACAGTGAAGCCCCCTCCTTACAGAAGAACTTACAGTGAGCCCCCTCCTTACAGAAGGACTTACAGTGAGCCCCCTCCTTACAGAAGAACCTACAGTGAAGCCCCCTCCTTACAGAAGGACTTACAGTGAGCCCCCTCCTTACAGAAGAACTTACAGTGAAGCCCCCTCCTTACAGAAGGACTTACAGTGAAGCCCCCTCCTTACAGAAGAACTTACAGTGAGCCCCCTCCTTACAGAAGGACTTACAGTGAGCCCCCTCCTTACAGAAGAACCTACAGTGAAGCCCCCTCCTTACAGAAGGACTTACAGTGAGCCCCCTCCTTACAGAAGAACTTACAGTGAAGCCCCCTCCTTACAGAAGGACTTACAGTGAGCCCCCTCCTTACAGAAGAACTTACAGTGAAGCCCCCTCCTTACACAAGGACTTACAGTGAGCCCCCTCCTTACAGAAGAACTTACAGTGAAGCCCCCTCCTTACAGAAGGACTTACAGTGAGCCCCCTCCTTACAGAAGAACTTACAGTGAAGCCCCCTCCTTACAGAAGGACTTACAGTGAGCCCCCTCCTTACAGAAGAACTTACAGTGAAGCACCCTCCTTACACAAGGACTTACAGTGAGCCCCCTCCTTACAGAAGAACTTACAGTGAAGCCCCCTCCTTACAGAAGGACTTACAGTGAGCCCCTCCTTACAGAAGGACTTACAGTGAGCCCCCTCCTTACAGAAGAACTTACAGTGAAGTCCCCTCCTTACAGAAGAACTTACAGTGAAGCCCCCTCCTTACAGAAGAACTTACAGTGAAGCCCCCTCCTTACAGAAGAACTTACAGTGAAGCCCCCTCCTTACAGAAGAACTTACAGTGAAGCCCCCTCCTTACAGAAGAACTTACAGTGAGCCCCCTCCTTACAGAAGAACTTACAGTGAAGCCCCTTCCTTACAGAAGGACTTACAGTGAGCCCCCTCCTTACAGAAGAACTTACAGTGAAGCCCCTCCTTACAGAAGAACTTACAGTGAAGCCCCCTCCTTACAGAAGGACTTACAGTGAAGCCCCCTCCTTACACAAGAACTTACAGTGAAGCCCCCTCCTTACAGAAGAACTTACAGTGAAGCCCCCTCCTTACAGAAGAACTTACAGTGAAGCCCCCTCCTTACAGAAGAACTTACAGTGAAGCCCCCTCCTTACAGAAGAACTTACAGTGAAGCCCCCTCCTTACAGAAGAACTTACAGTGAAGCCCCCTCCTTACAGAAGAACTTACAGTGAAGCCCCCTCCTTACAGAAGAACTTACAGTGAAGCCCCCTCCTTACAGAAGAACTTACAGTGAAGCCCCCTCCTTACAGAAGGACTTACAGTGAGCCCCCTCCTTACAGAAGAACTTACAGTGAAGCCCCCTCCTTACAGAAGAACTTACAGTGAAGCCCCCTCCTTACAGAAGAACTTACAGTGAAGCCCCCTCCTTACAGAAGAACTTACAGTGAAGCCCCCTCCTTACAGAAGAACTTACAGTGAAGCCCCCTCCTTACAGAAGAACTTACAGTGAAGCCCCCTCCTTACAGAAGGACTTACAGTGAGCCCCCTCCTTACAGAAGAACTTACAGTGAAGCCCCCTCCTTACAGAAGAACTTACAGTGAAGCCCCCTCCTTACAGAAGAACTTACAGTGAAGCCCCCTCCTTACAGAAGGACTTACAGTGAGCCCCCTCCTTACAGAAGAACTTCTGGAAAAATTAATGCTTGCAAAAACTAAACATAAGAATTTCTGGAAGTTTTATTGAAATCCATTCTGTTGTTCGGAGTTCGGTAATTTTGTTATTACCCTTATTTAGGAAGAGTTATGGATAACGCAACAGTATCCTTTCTCTATTGTATAGTCTTGTATGACAATTACATAGCCTTAAATGAGAAGAAATTTTAGCAAGAACTGTTAAATTGGAAAAACAAAAATAGAAGGTGCACAATGCCATTTGGTGTTAAAGAATTCATGAAATTAATGAACCTTGCCATATGGCATTAAAGATTTCCTGTAAGATTCATTCAATTCCATCAAGTTGTTAAGGAGGAATTCTATTTATACTGGAATTTGTTTTATTGAAGAGGGAGGGTGATTTTTTTTTTTTTTTATGAATAGGGATCAAAGGGAAAAAAGGTAGTTTTACAAGATATGTAGATTTTTTTATTTTATTATTAAAGTTAATTTTCGATAGGATTTTGATACCTCCGCCAAAAAAGATTGGGGTATATAGGACTTCTGTTGTCCGTTCGGTACGTTTGTCCGTCCGGTCGTCACACTTTTTCGTCTCTCCGACACACTTTTAAATTTTGCTCGGACGGGGGTATCTATTAGTGAACTTTAACTACTTCACTTCTGTTTTTTTATTTTAATTCCTCTCCTTTAAACAGACTTGACTTAACGTTGCTCTTATGGTTCCCAAATTTAAAAGAAGCTACCAAGTCAAAAGGACAGACTCCCGCTGAATAAATGCATAGTATTCTTGTTCAATGGTGACAAATCCTGTCCTTTCCTGATGAAATACAGACATGTGTGGGAAGTAGTCTAGCATCGTAATTGTGAAAATAGATTTGATTTCTTTTAGGCCCCTATCATTTTTTCTTCTATTTTCTATTTCGTTTTGCTTTCGCTGGTTTCGTTTTATTTCGTTGATTTCGTTCCGTTTCGTTTCTATTTCGTTTCGCACTTTATAGGTGCCCCCCCCCCCAAAAAAAAAAAAAAAAAAAAAACAAATAAACAAAAACAAAATAACGTGGTTCACTAAGGAGATAACTGTATTGTATTTGAAAACTTCACGGCATCAATTGGAGATTTGATGGTCGCAAATTGAGTTCACTGGCGACGAGTTAGTGTAGTCCGAGATTCCTCTCTCGTCCGACGGCACTATATATTTTGCTAGAGCCGTGGGACGTCAGAGAGCTATGCATACGGAAAACAGCTGATTTGGCTCTCCAACTCTTGGTCGGCACATTTCCACGTTTCGTGGCTATCGGATTTTATTTTCTATCAGAAACCCTTATATAAATCGCTTCACCAATCATTTTTCTATTCATTCATAACCATTTTACCCTCAGAAAGTGGTGTTACACTCCATTACAGCACGATTTTGCCTTAGATCCTATTATTCCGCCATTTGACTTCCATTTTTCAAACATTTGCCACAAAATAACCCAATTGCAGGATAAATATATAAAATGTCAAGGATCACAAAAGTAGAGGCAAGGGCCCGGGTGGCTCAATGAGTTTTTAGGCAGTTGGATTACCTAACAACTCATACAAGCCTATTACCAATACGGCGTGTGTTCGCTTCCGGCTTTGTAAATTACAAACTAGAGGCTCCCAGGAGCCTGTATAGCTCACCTGGATATAATAACAACATCAGTCAATAAAACTTGATAACTTCGGTAAAAAAAATTAACAAATGTAGCCTTCGTCATTGCAGACCCCTTCTACAAAAAAATTTGGGCAGGGTTTCCCTCTTTAATGTAAGGTATCAAAATTGCTGTAAAAAACATATATGTCAATGATTCTCAAAATTTAGCTTTTCCGACTTCACATTTTGTAATAGAGTTGCTTCCCTTTGATAATTTGAGTAACCAAAAGCAGTGAGTCAACAAAAAAATGCATTTCAAGAGGAATAACTCTTCACACAGTTGTCGTACATTTTTAACTGTGGAAATTTTTTTGTAGATCCTGACATGCTGAACATTTTTGCAGTTTAAACTTTCCCTCTATCTCTAATAGTTTTTGAGATATAAGATGATAGTATTAAAATTGAGAACATTTTGATGAAAAAAGGGCAATAACTCCAAAATGGGTAATGGGATTTACTTCAAAATTGCAGGGTAAGAAGATCTTGACAATTTAAACTTAACCTTTATCTCTTATAGTTTTTGAAATATAAGACGAAAAGTATTGTTTTTTTATTTTAATTTGATGAAAAAAGGGCAAGAACTCCAAGATGGGTAATCAGATTTACTTAAATATTGCAGGGCAGGTAGATCTCGAAATGGTGCACATTTTTGTAATTTAAACTTCACATCTATATCTTATAGTTTTTGAAATATAACACAAAAAATATTAAAAAAAATAAAAAAATTGATCGAAGGGACGAACCGCCGGACACATTTTTGGAAGAGAACCATCCAATGACTATTTCATCAAAATTTTGTTCTTATTGAGCAAATGGTTTCAGACAAGAAGATTTTTATGGGAATTTCCCATAGGGTCCTATGTTAAATTAAGTTCGGCTGTGGTGGCCATCTTGGTCGGTGTTCTGAAATGCCGGACACAATTTTGGAAGAGGACCACCCAAGAATCATTTCAACAAAGTTTGGTTGAGATTGGCTCAGTAGTTTCAGAGGCGAAGATTTTTTTAAATTTCATCCCCCCTTTTTTCTAATTTGCATAATCGGTCAAAATAGGCAAAAGTTCAAAGTTCATAAACAATCCCGTAATATATGTTAAAAAGCTCATCATTATGCTTATACAGTTCAAATTTGGGTACTTTCTGGCTTAAAATAGAGCAGTTTTGGCCATTTGAAGAAATTTCTATTTTTAATAATGGCGGCCATCTTGGATATAGGACGGCACTGACGGACACAATTTTGAAAGGGGGCCACCCAAGGATCATTTCAGAAAAGTTTGGTTGAGATTGGCTCAGTAGATTCAGAGGAGAATATTTTTTTTCTCATCCCCCTTTTTCTATTTTTAGCTTGGCAGCCATCTTGGTTGGAAATCGGGATCACCGGACACAATTTTGGAAGGGGGCCATCCAAGGATCATTCCACAAAAGTTTGGTTGCAATTGGCCCAGTGATTTCTGAGGAGAAGATTTTTATGTGAATTTCCCATAGGGTCCTATGTTAAGCTAAGTTCGGCTGTGGGGGAAATCTTGGTCGAAGGGCCGAACCGCCGGACATATTTTTGGAAGAGAACCATCCAATGACTATTTCATCAACATTTTGTTCTTATTGAGCAAATGGTTTCAGACAAGAAGATTTTTATGGGAATTTCCCATTGGGTCCTATGCTAAATTAAGTTCGGCTGTGGCGGCCATCTTGGTCGGTGTTCTGAAATGCCGGACACAATTTTGGAACATGACCACCCAAGAATCATTTCAACAAAGTTTGGTTGAGATTGGCTCAGTAGTTTCAGAGGAGAAGAATTTTTTTTAATTTCATCCCCCCTTTTTTCTAATTTACTTAATCGGTCAAAATAGGCAAAAGTTCAAGTCCATAAAAAAATCCGTTAATATATGTTAAAAAACTCATCATTATACTTATACAGTTCAAATTTGGGCACTTTCTGGCTTAAAATAGAGCAATTTTGGCCATTTGAAGAAATTTCTATTTTTTGTAATGGCGGCCATCTTGGATACAGGACGGCCCTGACGGACACAATTTTGAAAGGGGAGCACCCAAGGATTATTTTAGCAAAGATTGGTTGAGATTGGCTCAGTAGTTTCAGAGGAGAAGATTTTTTTTAATTTCATCCCCCCTTTTTTCTAATTTGCATAATCGGTCAAAATAGGCAAAAGTTCAAAGTACATAAAAAATTCCGTAATATATGTTAAAAAGCTCATCATTATGCTTATACAGTTCAAATTTGGGTACTTTCTGGCTTAAAATAGAGCAGTTTTGGCCATTTGAAGAAATTTCTATTTTTAATAATGGCGGCCATCTTGGATATAGGACGGCACTGACGGACACAATTTGGAAAGGGGACCACCCAAGGATAATTTCAGAAAAGTTTGGTTGAGATTGGCTCAGTAGATTCAGAGGAGAAGATTTTTTTTTCATCCCCCTTTTTTCTATTTTTATCTCGGCGGCCATCTTGGTTGGAAATCGGGATCACTGGACACAATTTTGGAAGGGGCCATCCAAGGATCATTCCACAAAGGTTTGGTTGCAATTGGCCCAGTGGTTTCTGAGGAGAAGATTTTTATGTGAATTTCCAATAGGGTCCTATGTTAAGCTAAGTTCGGCTGTGGGGGCAATCTTGATCGAAGGGCCGAACCGCCGGACATATTTTTGGAAGAGAACCATCCAATGACTATTTCATCAACATTTTGTTCTTATTGAGCAAATGGTTTCAGACAAGAAGATTTTTACCGGAATTTCCCATTGGGTCCTATGTTAAATTAAGTTCGGCTGTGGCGGCCATCTTGGTCGGTGTTCTGAAATGCCGGACACAATTTTGGAAGATGACCACCCAAGAATCATTTCAACAAAGTTTGGTTGAGATTGGCTAAGTAGTTTCAGAGGAGAAGAATTTTTTTTTAATTTCATCCCCCTTTTTTCTAATTTGCATAATCGGTCAAAATAGGCAAAAGTTCAAAGTACATAAAAAATCCCGTAATATATGTTAAAAAACTCATCATTATGCTTATACAGTTCAAATTTGGGCACTTTCTGGCTTAAAATAGAGCAATTTTGGCCATTTGAAGAAATTTCTATTTTTAGTCATGGCGGTCATCTTGGATACAGGACGGCGCTGACGGACACAATTTGGAAAGGAGACCACCTAAGGATCATTTCAGCAAAGTTTGGTTGAGATTGGCTCAGTAGTTTCATAGAAGACTTTTTTTAATTTCATCGCCCCTTTTTTTTTATTTGCATAATCGGTCAAGATAGGCAAAAGTTCAAAGTTCATAAAAAATTCGGTAATATATGTTAAAAAGCTCATCATTATGTTTATACAGTTCAAATTTGGGTACTTTTTGGCTTAAAATAGAGCAGTTTTTGGCCATTTGAAGACATTTCTATTTTTAATAATGGCGGCCATCTTGGATACAAGACGGCCCTGACGGACACAATTTTGAAAGGGGACCACCCAAGGATCATTTCAGCAAAGTTTGGTTGAGATTGGCTCAGTAGGTTCAGAGGAGAAGATTTTTTTTTCATCCCCCTTTTTCTATTTTTAGCTTGGCGGCCATCTTGGTTGGAAATCGGGATCACCGCACACAATTTGGAAGGAGGCCATCCAGGGATCATTCCACAAAAGTTTGGTTGCAATTGGCCCAGTGGTTTCTGAGGAGAAGATTTTTATGTGAATTTCCCATAGGGTCCTATGTTAAGCTAAGTTCGCCTGCGGGGGCCATCTTGATCGAAGGGCCGAACCGCCGGACACATTTTTGGAAGAGAACCATCCAATGACTATTTCATCAAAATTTTGTTCTTATTGAGCAAATAGTTTCAGACAAGAACATTTTTATGGGAATTTGCCTTTGGGTCCTATGTTAAATTAAGTTCGGCTGTGGTGGCCATCTTGGTCGGTGTTCTGAAATGCCGGACACAATTTTGGAAGAGGACCACCCAAGAATCATTTCAGCAAAGTTTGGTTGAGATTGGCTCAGTAGTTTCAGAGGAGAAGATTTTTTTACATTTCATCGCCCCTTTTTTCTAATTTGCATAATCGGTCAAAATCGGAAAATTTCAAAGTTCATAAAGAATCTCGTGATATATGTTAAAAAGCTCATCATTATGCTTATACAGTTCAAATTTGAGCACTTTCTGGCTTAAAATAGAGCAGTTTTGGCCATTTGAAGAAATTTCTATTTTTAGTCATGGCGGCCATCTTGGATACAAGACGGCGCTGACGGACACAATTTTGAAAGGAGACCACCTAAGGATCATTTCAGCAAAGTTTGGTTGAGATTGGCTCAGTAGGTTCAGAGGAGAAGATTTTTTTTTTATCCCCCTTTTTTTATTTTTAGCTTGGCGGCCATCTTGGTTGGAAATCGGGATCACCGCACACAATTTTGGAAGGAGGCCATCCAGGGATCATTCCACAAAAGTTTGGTTGCAATTGGCCCAGTGGTTTCTGAGGAGAAGATTTTTATGTGAATTTCCCATAGGGTCCTATGTTAAGCTAAGTTCGGCTGCGGGGGCCATCTTGATCGAAGGGCCGAACCGCCGGACACATTTTTGGAAGAGAACCATCCAATGACTATTTCATCAAAATTTTGTTCTTATTGAGCAAATAGTTTCAGACAAGAACATTTTTATGGGAATTTCCCATAGGGTCCTATGTTAAATTAAGTTCGGCTGTGGCGGCCATCTTGGTCGGTGTTCTGAAATGCCGGACACAATTTTGGAAGAGGACCACCCAAGAATCATTTCAGTAAAGTTTGGTTGAGATTGGCTCAGTAGTTTCAGAGGAGAAGATTTTTTTAAATTTCATCGCCCTTTTTTCTAATTTGCATAATCGGTCAAAATAGGCAAAAGTTCAAAGTTCATAAACAATCTTGTGATATATGTTAAAAAGCTCATCATTATGCTTATACAGTTCAAATTTGAGCACTTTCTGGCTTAAAATAGAGCAGTTTTGGCCATTTGAAGAAATTTCTATTTTTAGTCATGGCGGCCATCTTGGATACAGGACGGCGCTGACGGACACAATTTTGAAAGGGGAGCACCCAAGGATTATTTCAGGAAAGTTTGGTTGAGATTGGCTCAGTAGTTTCAGAGGAGAATATTTTTTTTTAATTTCATCCCCCCTTTTTTCTAATTTGCATAATCGGTCAAAATAGGCAAAAGTTCAAAGTACATAAAAAATTCCGTAATATATGTTAAAAAGCTCATCATTATGCTTATACAGTTCAAATTTGGGTACTTTCTGGCTTAAAATAGAGCAGTTTTGGCCATTTGAAGAAATTTCTATTTTTAATAATGGCGGCCATCTTGGATAAAGGACGGCACTGACGGACACAATTTTGAAAGGGGACCACCCAAGGATAATTTCAGAAAAGTTTGGTTGAGATTGACTCAGTAGATTCAGAGGAGAAGATTTTTTTTTCATCCCCCTTTTTTCTATTTTTAGCTCGGCGGCCATCTTGGTTGGAAATCGGGATCACCGCACACAATTTTGGAAGGGGGCCATCCAAGGATCATTCCACAAAAGTTTGGTTGCAATTGGCCCAGTGGTTTCTGAGGAGAAGATTTTTATGTGAATTTCCCATAGGGTCCTATGTTAAGCTAAGTTCGGCTGTGGGGGCCATCTTGATCGAAGGGCCGAACCGCCGGACACATTTTTGGAAGAGAACCATCCAATGACTATTTCATCAACATTTTGTTCTTATTGAGCAAATGGTTTCAGACAAGAAGATTTTTACCGGAATTTCCCATTGGGTCCTATGTTAAATTAAGTTCGGCTGTGGCGGCCATCTTGGTCGGTGTTCTGAAATGCCGGACACAATTTTGGAAGATGACCACCCAAGAATCATTTCAACAAAGTTTGGTTGAGATTGGCTAAGTAGTTTCAGAGGAGAAGAATTTTTTTTTAATTTCATCCCCCCTTTTTTCTAATTTGCATAATCGGTCAAAATAGGCAAAAGTTCAAAGTACATAAAAAATCCCGTAATATATGTTAAAAAACTCATCATTATGCTTATACAGTTCAAATTTGGGCACTTTCTGGCTTAAAATAGAGCAATTTTGGCCATTTGAAGAAATTTCTATTTTTAGTCATGGCGGTCATCTTGGATACAGGACGGCGCTGACGGACACAATTTGGAAAGGAGACCACCTAAGGATCATTTCAGCAAAGTTTGGTTGAGATTGGCTCAGTAGTTTCATAGAAGACTTTTTTTTAATTTCATCGCCCCTTTTTTTTTATTTGCATAATCGGTCAAGATAGGCAAAAGTTCAAAGTTCATAAAAAATTCGGTAATATATGTTAAAAAGCTCATCATTATGTTTATACAGTTCAAATTTGGGTACTTTCTGGCTTAAAATAGAGCAGTTTTTGGCCATTTGAAGACATTTCTATTTTTAATAATGGCGGCCATCTTGGATACAAGACGGCCCTGACGGACACATTTTTGAAAGGGGACCACCCAAGGATCATTTCAGCAAAGTTTGGTTGAGATTGGCTCAGTAGGTTCAGAGGAGAAGATTTTTTTTTCATCCCCCTTTTTCTATTTTTAGCTTGGCGGCCATCTTGGTTGGAAATCGGGATCACCGCACACAATTTTGGAAGGAGGCCATCCAGGGATCATTCCACAAAAGTTTGGTTGCAATTGGCCCAGTGGTTTCTGAGGAGAAGATTTTTATGTGAATTTCCCATAGGGTCCTATGTTAAGCTAAGTTCGGCTGCGGGGGCCATCTTGATCGAAGGGCCGAACCGCCGGACACATTTTTGGAAGAGAACCATCCAATGACTATTTCATCAAAATTTTGTTCTTATTGAGCAAATAGTTTCAGACAAGAACATTTTTATGGGAATTTGCCTTTGGGTCCTATGTTAAATTAAGTTCGGCTGTGGCGGCCATCTTGGTCGGTGTTCTGAAATGCCGGACACAATTTTGGAAGAGGACCACCCAAGAATCATTTCAGCAAAGTTTGGTTGAGATTGGCTCAGTAGTTTCAGAGGAGAAGATTTTTTTAAATTTCATCACCCCTTTTTTCTAATTTGCATAATCGGTCAAAATAGGCAAAATTTCAAAGTTCATAAAGAATCTCGTGATATATGTTAAAAAGCTCATCATTATGCTTATACAGTTCAAATTTGAGCACTTTCTGGCTTAAAATAGAGCAGTTTTGGCCATTTGAAGAAATTTCTATTTTTAGTCATGGCGGCCATCTTGGATACAGGACGGCGCTGAAGGACACAATTTTGAAAGGAGACCACCTGAGGATCATTTCAGCAAAGTTTGGTTGAGATTGGCTCAGTAGTTTCAGAGGAGAAGATTTTTTTTTAATTTCATCGCCCCTTTTTTCTAATTTACATAATCGGTCAAAATAGGCAAAAGTTCAAAGTTCATAAAAAAATCCAGTAATATATGTTAAAAAGCTCATCATTATGCTTATACAGTTCAAATTTGGGTACTTTCTGGTTTAAAATAGAGCAGTTTTGGCCATTTGAAGAAATTTCTATTTTTAATAATGGCGGCCATCTTGGATACAGGACGGCACTGACGGACACAATTTTGAAAGGGGACCACCGAAGGATCATTTCAGCAAAGTTTGGTTGAGATTGGCTCAGTAGTTTCAGAGGAGAAGATTTTTTTTTCATCCACCCTTTTTCTATTTTTAGCTTGGCGGCCATCTTGGGTGGAAATCGGGATCACCGCACACAATTTTGGAAGGGGGCCATCCAAGGATCATTCCACAAAAGTTTGGTTGCAATTGGCCCAGTGGTTTCTGAGGAGAAGATTTTTATGTGAATTTCCCATAGGGTCCTATGTTAAGCTAAGTTCGGCTGCGGGGGCCATCTTGATCGAAGGGCCGAACCGCCGGACACATTTTTGGAAGAGAACCATCCAATGACTATTTCATCAAAATTTTGTTCTTATTGAGCAAATAGTTTCAGACAAGAACATTTTTATGGGAATTTCCCATAGGGTCCTATGTTAAATTAAGTGCGGCTGTGGCGGCCATCTTGGTCGGTGTTCTGAAATGCCGGACACAATTTTGGAAGAGGACCACCCAAGAATCATTTCAGCAAAGTTTGGTTGAGATTGGCTCAGTAGTTTCAGAGGAGAAGATTTTTTTAAATTTCATCGCCCCTTTTTTCTAATTTGCATAATCGGTCAAAATAGGCAAAAGTTCAAAGCTCATAAAAAATTCCGCAATATATGTTAAAAAGCTCATCATTAGGCTTATACAGTTCAAATTTGGGTACTTTCTGGCTTAAAATAGAGCAGTTTTGGCCATTTGAAGAAATTTCTATTTTTAGTCATGGCGGTCATCTTGGATACAGGACGGCGCTGACGGACATAATTTTGAAAGGAGACCACCTAAGGATCATTTCAGCAAAGTTTGGTTGAGATTGGCTCAGTAGGTTCAGAGGAGAAGATTTTTTTTTCATCCCCCTTTTTCTATTTTTAGCTTGGCGGCCATCTTGGTTGGAAATCGGGATCACCGCACACAATTTTGGAAGGAGGCCATCCAGGGATCATTCCACAAAAGTTTGGTTGCAATTGGCCCAGTGGTTTCTGAGGAGAAGATTTTTATGTGAATTTCCCATAGGGTCCTATGTTAAGCTAAGTTCGGCTGCGGGGGCCATCTTGATCGAAGGGCCGAACCGCCGGACACATTTTTGGAAGAGAACCATCCAATGACTATTTCATCAAAATTTTGTTCTTATTGAGCAAATAGTTTCAGACAAGAAGATTTTTATGGGAATTTCCCATAGGGTCCTATGTTAAATTAAGTTCGGCTGTGGCGGCCATCTTGGTCGGTGTTCTGAAATGCCGGACACAATTTTGGAAGAGGACCACCCAAGAATCATTTCAGTAAAGTTTGGTTGAGATTGGCTCAGTAGTTTCAGAGGAGAAGATTTTTTTTAATTTCATCGCCCCTTTTTTCTAATTTGCATAATCGGTCAAAATAGGCAAAAGTTCAAAGTTCATAAACAATCTCGTGATATATGTTAAAAAGCTCATCATTATGCTTATACAGTTCAAATTTGAGCACTTTCTGGCTTAAAATAGAGCAGTTTTGGCCATTTGAAGAAATTTCTATTTTTAGTCATGGCGGCCATCTTGGATACAGGACGGCGCTGACGGACACAATTTTGAAGGGGGAGCACCCAAGGATTATTTCAGGAAAGTTTGGTTGAGATTGGCTCAGTAGTTTCAGAGGAGAAGATTTTTTTTTAATTTCATCCCCCCTTTTTTCTAATTTGCATAATCGGTCAAAATAGGCAAAAGTTCAAAGTACATAAAAAATTCCGTAATATATGTTAAAAAGCTCATCATTATGCTTATACAGTTCAAATTTGGGTACTTTCTGGCTTAAAATAGAGCAGTTTTGGCCATTTGAAGAAATTTCTATTTTTAATAATGGCGGCCATCTTGGATAAAGGACGGCACTGACGGACACAATTTGGAAAGGGGACCACCCAAGGATAATTTCGGAAAAGTTTGGTTGAGATTGACTCAGTAGATTCAGAGGAGAAGATTTTTTTTTCATCCCCCTTTTTTCTATTTTTAGCTCGGCGGCCATCTTGGTTGGAAATCGGGATCACCGCACACAATTTTGGAAGGGGGCCATCCAAGGATCATTCCACAAAAGTTTGGTTGCAATTGGCCCAGTGGTTTCTGAGGAGAAGATTTTTATGTGAATTTCCCATAGGGTCCTATGTTAAGCTAAGTTCGGCTGTGGGGGCCATCTTGATCGAAGGGCCGAACCGCCGGACACATTTTTGGAAGAGAACCATCCAATGACTATTTCATCAACATTTTGTTCTTATTGAGCAAATGGTTTCAGACAAGAAGATTTTTACCGGAATTTCCCATTGGGTCCTATGTTAAATTAAGTTCGGCTGTGGCGGCCATCTTGGTCGGTGTTCTGAAATGCCGGACACAATTTTGGAAGATGACCACCCAAGAATCATTTCAACAAAGTTTGGTTGAGATTGGCTAAGTAGTTTCAGAGGAGAAGAATTTTTTTTAATTTCATCCCCCTTTTTTCTAATTTGCATAATCGGTCAAAATAGGCAAAAGTTCAAAGTACATAAAAAATCCCGTAATATATGTTAAAAAACTCATCATTATGCTTATACAGTTCAAATTTGAGCACTTTCTGGCTTAAAATAGAGCAATTTTGGCCATTTGAAGAAATTTCTATTTTTAGTCATGGCGGTCATCATGGATACAGGACGGCGCTGACGGATACAATTTGGAAAGGAGACCCCCTAAGGATCATTTCAGCAAAGTTTGGTTGAGATTGGCTCAGTAGTTTCATAGAAGACTTTTTTTTAATTTCATCGCCCCTTTTTTTTTATTTGCATAATCGGTCAAGATAGGCAAAAGTTCAAAGTTCATAAAAAATTCGGTAATATATGTTAAATAGCTCATCATTATGTTTATACAGTTCAAATTTGGGTACTTTCTGGCTTAAAATAGAGCAGTTTTTGGCCATTTGAAGAAATTTCTATTTTTAGTCATGGCGGTCATCTTGGATACAGGACGGCGCTGACGGATATAATTTTGAAAGGAGACCACCTAAGGATCATTTCAGCAAAGTTTGGTTGAGATTGGCTCAGTAGGTTCAGAGGAGAAGATTTTTTTTTTCATCCCCCTTTTTCTATTTTTAGCTTGGCGGCCATCTTGGTTGGAAATCGGGATCACCGCACACAATTTTGGAAGGGGGTCATCCAAGGATCATTCCACAAAAGTTTGGTTGCAATTGGCCCAGTGGTTTCTGAGGAGAAGATTTTTATGTGAATTTCCCATAGGGTCCTATGTTAAACTAAGTTCGGCTGTGGGGGCCATCTTGATCGAAGGGCCAAACCGCCGGACAAATTTTTGGAAGAGGACCATCCAATGACTATTTCATCAAAATTTTGTTCTTATTGAGCAAATGGTTTCAGACAAGAAGATTTTTATGGGAATTTCCCATAGGGTCCTATGTTAAATTAAGTTCGGCTGTGGTGGCCATCTTGGTCGGTGTTCTGAAATGCCGGAGACAATTTTGGAAGATGACCACCCAAGAATCATTTCAACAAAGTTTGGTTGAGATTGGCTCAGTAGTTTCAGAGGGGAAGATTTTTTTTAAATTTCATTGCCCCTTTTTTCTAATTTGCATAATCGGTCAAAATAGGCAAAAGTTCAATGTTCATAAAGAATCCTGTAATATATGTTAAAAAACTCATCATTATGCTTATACAGTTCAAATTTGAGCACTTTCTGGCTTAAAATAGAGCAGTTTTGGCCATTTGAAGAAATTTCTATTTTTAATAATGGCGGCCATATTGGATACAGGACGGCACTGATGGACACAATTTTGAAAGGGGACCACCCAAGGATCGTTTCAGCAAAGTTTGGTTGAGATTGGCTCAGTAGGTTCAGAGAAGAAGATTTTTATTTTTTTTCATCCACCCTTTTTCTATTTTTAGCTTGGTGGCCATCTTGGTTGGAAATCGGGATCACCGCACACAATTTTGGAAGGAGGCCATCCAAGGATCATTCCACAAAAGTTTGGTTGCAATTGGCCCAGTGGTTTCTGAGGAGAAGATTTTTATGTGAATTTCCCATAGGGTCCTATGTTAAGCTAAGTTCGGCTGTGGGGGCCATCTTGATCGAAGGGCCGGACATATTTTTGGAAGAGAACCATCCAATGACTATTTCATCAAAATTTTGTTCTTATTGAGCAAATGGTTTCAGACAAGAAGATTTTTATGGGAATTTCCCATAGGGTCCTGTGTTAAATTAAGTTCGGCTGTGGTGGCCATCTTGGTCGGTGTTCTGAAATGCCGGACACAATTTTGGAAGAGGACCACCCAAGAATCATTTCAACAAAGTTTGGTTGAGATTGGCTCAGTAGTTTCAGAGGAGAAGATTTTTTTAAATTTCATCGCCCTTTTTTCTAATTTGCATAATCGGTCAAAATAGGCAAAATTTCAAAGTTCATAAAGAATCTCGTGATATATGTTAAAAAGCTCATCATTATGCTTATACAGTTCAAATTTGAGCACTTTCTGGCTTAAAATAGAACAGTTTTGGCCATTTGAAGAAATTTCTATTTTTAGTAATGGTGGCCATCTTGGATACAGGACGGCACTGATGGACACAATTTTGAAAGGGGACCACCCAAGGATCGTTTCAGCAAAGTTTGGTTGAGATTGGCTCAGTAGGTTCAGAGAAGAAGATTTTTATTTTTTTTCATCCACCCTTTTTCTATTTTTAGCTTGGTGGCCATCTTGGTTGGAAATCGGGATCACCGCACACAATTTTGGAAGGAGGCCATCCAAGGATCATTCCACAAAAGTTTGGTTGCAATTGGCCCAGTGGTTTCTGAGGAGAAGATTTTTATGTGAATTTCCCATAGGGTCCTATGTTAAGCTAAGTTCGGCTGTGGGGGCCATCTTGATCGAAGGGCCGGACATATTTTTGGAAGAGAACCATCCAATGACTATTTCATCAAAATTTTGTTCTTATTGAGCAAATGGTTTCAGACAAGAAGATTTTTATGGGAATTTCCCATAGGGTCCTGTGTTAAATTAAGTTCGGCTGTGGTGGCCATCTTGGTCGGTGTTCTGAAATGCCGGACACAATTTTGGAAGAGGACCACCCAAGAATCATTTCAACAAAGTTTGGTTGAGATTGGCTCAGTAGTTTCAGAGGAGAAGATTTTTTTAAATTTCATCGCCCTTTTTTCTAATTTGCATAATCGGTCAAAATAGGCAAAATTTCAAAGTTCATAAAGAATCTCGTGATATATGTTAAAAAGCTCATCATTATGCTTATACAGTTCAAATTTGAGCACTTTCTGGCTTAAAATAGAACAGTTTTGGCCATTTGAAGAAATTTCTATTTTTAGTAATGGTGGCCATCTTGGATACAGGACGGCGCTGACGGACACAATTTTGAAAGGGGACCACCTAAGGATCATTTCAGCAAAGTTTGGTTGAGATTGGCTCAGGAATTTCATAGGAGAAGATTTTTTTTTTAATTTCATCCCCCTTTTTTTCTAATTTGCTTAATCGGTCAAAATAGGCAAAAGTTCAAAGTTCATAAAAAATCCCGTAATATATGTTGAAAAGCTCAGCATTATGCTTATACAGTTCAAATTTGGGTACTTTCTGGCTTAAAATAGAGCAGTTTTGGCCATTTGAAGAAATTTCTATTTTTAGTCATGATGGCCATCTTGGATACAGGACGGCACTGATGGACACAAATTTGAAAGGGGACCACCCAAGGATCATTTCAGCAAAGTTTGGTTGAGATTGGCTCAGTAGTTTCAGAGGAGAAGAATTTTTTTTAATTTCATCCCCCCTTTTTCTATTTTTAGCTTGGCGGCCATCTTGGTTGGATTTCGGGATCACCGGACACAATTTTGGAAGTTGGCCATCCAAGGATCATTCCACAAAAGTTTGGTTGCAATTGGCCCAGTGGTTTCTGAGGAGAAGATTTTTATGTGAATTTCCCATAGGGTCCTATGTTAAGCTAAGTTCGGCTGTGGGGGCCATCTTGATCGAAGGGCCGGACATATTTTTGGAAGAGAACCATCCAATGACTATTTCATCAAAATTTTGTTCTTATTGAGCAAATGGTTTCAGACAAGAAGATTTTTATGGGAATTTCCCATAGGGTCCTGTGTTAAATTAAGTTCGGCTGTGGTGGCCATCTTGGTCGGTGTTCTGAAATGCCGGACACAATTTTGGAAGAGGACCACCCAAGAATCATTTCAGCAAAGTTTGGTTGAGATTGGCTCAGTAGTTTCAGAGGAGAAGATTTTTTTAAATTTCATCGCCCTTTTTTCTAATTTGCATAATCGGTCAAAATAGGCAAAATTTCAAAGTTCATAAAGAATCTCGTGATATATGTTAAAAAGCTCAGCATTATGCTTATACAGTTCAAATTTGGGTACTTTCTGGCTTAAAATAGAGCAGTTTTGGCCATTTGAAGAAATTTCTATTTTTAGTCATGATGGCCATCTTGGATACAGGACGGCACTGATGGACACAATTTTGAAAGGGGACCACCCAAGGATCATTTCAGCAAAGTTTGGTTGAGATTGGCTCAGTAGTTTCAGAGGAGAAGATTTTTTTTTAATTTCATCCCCCTTTTTTTTAATTTGCATAATCGGTCAAAATAGACAAAAGTTCAAAGTTCATAAAGAATCCCGTAATATATGTTAAAAAGCTCCTCATCATGCTTATACAGTTCAAATTTCGGCACTTTCTGGCTTAAAATAGAGCAGTTTTGGTCATTTGAAGAAATTTCTATTTTTGGTAATGGCGGCCATCTTGGATATAGGTCGGCACTGATGGACACAATTTTGAAAGGGGACCACCCAAGGATCATTTCAGCAAAGTTTGGTTGAGATTGCTCAGTAGTTTCAGAGGAGAAGAATTTTTTTAAATTTCATCCCCCCTTTTTCTATTTTTAGCTTGGCGGCCATCTTGGTTGGAAGTCGGGATCACCGGACAAAATTTTGGAAGTTGGCCATCCAAGGATCATTCCACAAAAGTTTGGTTGCAATTGGCCCAGTGGTTTCTGAGGAGAAGATTTTTATGTGAATTTCCCATAGGGTCCTATGTTAAGCTACGTTCGGCTTTGGGGGCAATCTTGATCGAAGGGCCGAACCGCCAGACACATTTTTGGAAGAGAACCATCCAATGACTATTTCATCAAAATTTTGTTCTTATTGAGCAAATGGTTTCAGACAAGAAGATTTTGATGGGAATTTCCCATAGGGTCCTATGTTAAATTAAGTTCGGCTGTGGTGGCCATCTTGGTCGGTGTTCTGAAATGCCGGACACAATTTTGGAAGAGGACCGCCCAAGAATCATTTCAACAAAGTTTGGTTGAGATTGGCTCAGTAGTTTCAGAGGAGAAGATTTTTTTTAAATTTCATCCCCCTTTTTTTTAATTTGCATAATTGGTCAAAATAGGCAAAAGTTTAAGGTTCATAAAAAATCCTGTAATATATGTTGAAAAGCTCATCATTATGCTTATACAGTTCAAATTTGGGCACTTTCTGGCTTAAAATAGAGCAGTTTTGGCCATTTGAAGAAATTTCTACTTTTAGTAATGGCGGCCATCTTGGATACAGGATGGCGCTGACGGACACAATTTTGAAAGGGGACCACCTAAGGATCATTTCAGCAAAGTTTGGTTGAGATTGGCTCAGTAGTTTCAGAGAAGATTTTTTTAAATTTCATCCCCCATTTTTTCTAATTTGCTTAATCGGTCAAAATAGGCAAAAGTTCAAAGTTCATAAAAAATCCCGTAATATACGTTAAAAAGCTCATCATTATGCTTATACAGTTCAAATTTGAGCACTTTCTGGCTTAAAATAGAGCAGTTTTGGCCATTTGAAGAAATTTCTATTTTTAGTAATGGCGGCCATCTTGGATACAGGACGGCGCTGACGGACACAATTTTGAAAGGGGACCACCTAAGGATCATTTCAGCAAAGTTTGGTTGAGATTGGCTCAGTAGTTTCATAGAAGATTTTTTTTTAATTTCATCCCCCCTTTTTTCTAATTTGCTTAATCGGTCAAAATAGGCAAAAGTTCAAAGTTCGTAAAAAATCACGTAATATATGTTAAAAAGCTCATAATTATGCTTATACAGTTCAAATTTGGGTACTTTCTGGCTTAAAATAGAGCAGTTTTGGTCATTTGAAGAAATTTCTATTTTTAGTCATGGCGGCCATCTTGGATACAGGACGGCACTGATGGACACAATTTTGAAAGGGGACCACCCAAGGATCATTTCAGCAAAGTATGGTTGAGATTGGCTCAGTAGTTTCAGAGGAGAAGATTTTTTTAAATTTCATCCCCCCTTTTTTTCTAATTTGCATAATCGGTCAAAATGAGAAATGGGATTTACTTCAAAATTGCAGGGTAGGTAGATCTTGACATGCTGCACATTTTTGCAATTTAAACTTAACATCTATCTCTAAATAGTTTTTGAAATATAAGACAAAAAGAATTAAAATAAAAAAAAACAAAAAAAATGAAAAAAGGGCAATAACTCCAAGATGGGTAATCAGATTTACTTCAAAATTGCAGGGTAGGTAGATCTTGACATGCTGAACATGTTTGCAGTTTCAACTTACCACCTGTCTCTTATAGTTTTTGAAATAAAGGACGAAAAGTATTACAATTTTGAAAATTTGATGAAAAAAGGGAAATAACTCCAAGATGGGTAACCAGATTTACTTCAAAATAGCAGTGTAGGTAGATTTTGATGTGCTGATCATTTTTACCCCATGTCAGATTTTTGATATTATTAACGGTTTTTGAGTTATTACCCAAAACCTGCAATTTTACCATATGTTCTATTTTTAGTAACAGTGGCCATGTTGGTTGCTGTACGGCATCACCGGACACAATTTTGAAACTAGACACCTTAGTGATGATTCAGAGCAAGTTTGGTTTCCATTGGTTTAGTACTTTCAGAGGAGAAGATTTTTGAAAAAGTTTATGACGTACGACGGACTCCAAGTGATGGCAATAGCTCACATGACCCTTTGGGTCAGGTGAGCTAAAAAGGGTGCACACTACTCGCAACCGCAAGTTATAAAGTTTACCAGTTGCTTTCCCATTGTCTGTGGTTCTCTACGGCTTCTTCCACCACTAAAACTGGTCACCATGATATAGCTGAAATATTGCTGAAAGTGGCGTTAAACATCAAAAATCAATCAATCAAAAGTAGAGGCATTTGTACTTGTGACTGCATTTGGTTCATTGGTTTGTGAGAAAAAGATTGAAATGTGATAGGTTTACAGACGACTGACGAAAAGTGATGACAACATCTCATTTGGACACTTTAAACAATGTCAGTTATAATGTATAATATGGTGGACATTTTTATTGGTGTTTAACACCACTTTCAAAAATAGGCCAGCCTTCAATAGCATGTCAGTTATAACGTACGACATGGTGACCATTTTTATTGGTGTTTAAGGTCCCTTTCAACAATATGTCAGGTATAACGAATAACATAGTGAACAGTTTTATTGGTGTTTAGCACCACTTTCAACAATATGTCAGGTATAGCGAATAACATAGTGAACAGTTTTATTGGTGTTTAGCACCACTTTCAACAAGATGTCAGGTATAACGTACAACATGGTGACCAGTTTTATTGGTGTTGAATGCCACTTTCAACAAAATGTTAGTTATAGCGTAGAACATGGTGACCAGTTTTATTGGTGTTTAACGACACTTTCAACAATGTGTCAGTTATAACGTACAACATGGTGACCAGTTTTATTGGTGTTGAATGCCACTTTCAACAATATGTCAGTTATAACGTACAACATGGTGACCAGTTTTATTGGTGTTTAACGACACTTTCAACAATGTGTCAGTTATAACGTACAACATGGTGACCAGTTTTATTGGTGTTGAATGCCACTTTCAACAAAATGTTAGTTATAGCGTAGAACATGGTGACCAGTTTTATTGGTGTTGAATGCCACTTTCAACAAAATGTTAGTTATAACGAACAACATGGTGACCAGTTTTATTGGTGTTGAATGCCACTTTCAACAAAATGTTAGTTATAGCGTAGAACATGGTGACCAGTTTTATTGGTGTTTAACGACACTTTCAACAATGTGTCAGTTATAACGAACAACATGGTGACCAGTTTTATTGGTGTTGAATGCCACTTTCAACAATATGTTAGTTATAGCGTAGAACATGGTGACCAGTTTTATTGGTGTTTAGCGACACTTTCAACAATGTGTCAGGTATAACATGGTGGCCAGTTTTATTGGTATTAACGCCACTGTCAACAATATTTCAGCTATGATGTATAATATGGCATTCAATTTTATTGGTGTTCAACGACACTTTCAACATTGTGACAAACTGACAAATCTACATGTATACAGTGGGATTTTTTTTTTTGTTCCCTATATTTATTTGTATTCAACATTTACGCCTCACCAAATAAATTTCAAGAATATGAACTTAGGATGAAATTCATTGTTTTCAGAATAAAAATCCACTAAAAAAGTCACTCTGACAGCTTAATATAATGATTCACAGAAGATGGATATCTGGGTGGAAGTGAATCTGTGCAGGTTGTGTTTATGTATTGTTTATATCTACATCACATTGAACTTCCATTTAATATCAAGAGGGGGTTGGGAATCCCATTCACTGGTAGGGGCGTTGTGGTCATGATCTTAAGGTAGCTGGATTTACAACTACGAGTGCAATCAATGCCTATCATCACTAAAGTTGAGAGGTCAAACCCTGTTCATGGCGAGGTGTACTTGATACAACAATATGTGATAAAGTTTGTCAGTTACTTGCAACAGGTCTGTGGTTTTCTCCACCAATAAAACTGAACACAACGACACAACTGAAATATTGTTGAAAGTGGCATTAAACACCATTTACCAACCAACCCATTCACTGGCTTAAACACTCACATGTTTGTGCCCATGGAGGAAACTAGAGTATACATCTGACACTTAGTAACTGTTTTATCAACTTCACCTTCTGTCTAACAGTTTTATTTGTGGAGGAAACTAGAGTATACATCTAACAACCAGTAACTGTTTTATCAACTTCACCTTCTGTCTAACAGTTTTATTTGTTGAGGAAACTAGAGTATACATCTAACAACTAGTAACTGTTTTATCAAGTTCACCTTCTGTCTAACAGTTTTATTTGTGGAGGAAACTAGAGTATACATCTGACAACTAGTAACTGTTTTACCAAGTTCACCTTCTGTCTAAGTTTTATTTGTTGAGGAAACTAGAGTATACATCTGACAACTAGTAACTGTTTTACCAAGTTCACCTTCTGTCTAACAGTTTTATTTGTTGAGGAAACTAGAGTATACATCTGACAACTAGTAACTGTTTTACCAAGTTCACCTTCTGTCTAACAGTTTTATTTGTTGAGGAAACTAGAGTATACATCTGACAACTAGTAACTGTTTTACCAAGTTCACCTTCTGTCTAAGTTTTATTTGTTGAGGAAACTAGAGTATACATCTGACAACTAGTAACTGTTTTACCAAGTTCACCTTCTGTCTAACAGTTTTATTTGTTGAGGAAACTAGAGTATACATCTGACAACTAGTAACTGTTTTACCAAGTTCACCTTCTGTCTAACTGGAATCAAACTCACAAAATGTAGTGTCATTTTTTTACTGGTTCCTCTAATTTGTTTTTATTCAATCTTATAACATTGTAAGGCCATACCAAATAAAATTGAGACGTTTCATCATTAAAATGGAAACTTTCTTTAAGAATATGAACTATAAGATTACATTTTCATTGTTCTCAGAAAAAAAAATCAATTGAAAAGTCGCTCTGTAAGTTTGAAATAATGATTCATAAACTATGACATAAGGGACCCACCATTTAACTTGCAGGGGGGGGGTTATGGTATTTTGCTTTGTTCAGAATTTTTTTTCCGGACAACACAAGAGTTAGAATATTTATTTTTTTGTCGCGCGCAAAGCACAATTTTTTTCCCAGAAATTAACATTAGGTTATATGACAAAAACTCTGAATCACATTATTTTCTTTTCCTCCACCAAAATCAGAATATTTTTTTCCAACAACATTGGGAATCAGAATGGTTTTTTTTAGAAAATTAAATGGTCCGTCCCTAATCAGATGTACATTTTTTTATATCTGGGTAGAAGCGAATCAGTGTTTTTGTATTGTTTATATCTGCATCACATTGAACATCCATTTATCAAGGGGGGAATCCCATTCACTGGTAGGGGCGTCATTGTCGTGATCATGATCGTATGGTAGTTGGATTTACAACAACATGTGCAATCAGTGTCTAACACCACTAAAGTTGCGAGTTCGAACCCCGTTCGTGGATAAGTGTACTCGATTCAACATTATGTGATAAAGTTTGTCAGTTACTTGCGACAGGCCGGTGGTTTTCTCAGGTTCCCTCCACCAATAAAACTGACCGCCACGACATAACTGAAATATTGTTGAAAGTGGCGCTAAACACCATAAACCAACCACCTCATTCACTGACTTAAACACTGTCACATTTTTTGTGCCCATCTCAAGACCTGGATTTTCACCATCATCACTGTTTAAACTTTCTGTTCATAATTGATGTGTAATAAAAATCTAAACTTAAGATACAAGTGTAAAATATAATAAATATAAATAGTATTTAGTTGTTATATCTCTGTTTATTATATTCTCATGATGTTTTTACAATACTTTTGGAATCTTTTGAAGTAAAAAAATGCACATCTCCCCACTTCTGAATTTGGGGATCAAAACATCAAACCAATTTTGCTTTCTTATAAAAAATGAAACATAAATAAATATAAATAATGACATCTTTGGCAGGTATATCAATTCATACACTTTTAATGTCCAGATTTATCATACATCATCATTTAAAAAGATAAAAATGTCAGGTCTCCAAATAAATCATACAATTATCTGAAAATGTCATTTGTCCATACCTGTGTACATACAAAATATGATACTACCAGGATACATGTACAAACTTATTTAAAAACAAAAATTGCCAGGTCTTCAAATATATCAAAGATCATCAAACAATCTTATTTTGTCAAATGTTTAAATTATTATACAACTTCTTTTAAAAATAAAAATGTCAACTGTCCAAATTATTATAGAACTCCATAAAAACATAAAAATGTCAGGTGTCTAAAGCAAATTATTATAAAACTTCATTTAGAAAAAAAAAATGTCAGCTGTCCAAATTATATTTTATACAACTTCTTTTAAAAAATAAAAATGTCAGCCATCTAAATTATTATAAAACCACATTTTAAAATGAGAAATGTCAGCTGTCAAATTATCATACAATTTCATTGAAATAAAATGTCAGTTTCTAATAAAGCTCCATTTAATTTAAAAAAATAAAAATGGCAGACGTCAAAAAGAAAAATGTCAGCTGTCAAATATAAATAATAAAACTTGATTCATTAAAGAAGTTTTACTTTGTGTATTGTTGCTCCTGACTGTTTACTTGTATTACAACCTACCCATAATTGTCCCCTCATGTCAATGTCAAGTGATAAAGGATATTTAATCCCTGTGTCCTCCATTACTTTACATGTCAATATATCTCCTTGTTCAGATAAAACATGGAGGGCATGTGTACTAAAGTCACACACAATAATGTGTCCTGCTGTTGTTGTTACTACATCAAAAGGATCAAATTGTGTAGTAACATTTATCTTAGAATTTCCTGTATATGTCCACCTTAAACCCCCCTCCCACCCTACAACCATCACCCTCCCAGTATCATCTGATGTACCGTCAATAACAACTATGTCTTTGTTATTATTTGTTGTGATTCTCTGTGGTAAAGTAAACAGTCTGTGTTTGTTACTGTCATATTGATAAGTATGTTGTTGTTTACCATCCATACCAAAGATAAGTAGTGCCCTTGTACTTTTGTCTGTAGGTGTGTAGAGATTACCAGGTTCTGTGACACCTACTATAATATTATTGTCACTAGTCACATGGATTCCCAGGGTAAACAAGGATGATGACACTGAGAAGAATGGTTTTATTTCTCCTGACTTTGTCAAGAGTTTTATATCTGAACTGTAACCATCAGACAGAAGTATGTCATTGTTTGATGTCAATGTCATGTCATAGATAGAACAAGAAATCTTCTTTGTGGTTGTAATGTTGTCATTGTCAATGTTTATTTGTCTTATGACTTCTTTAGTATAATCATTAACCCATGTTGATTTGTCATCAACAGTAATTATGTTGTAGATACCTGATAAATCTGTAGTGTATGAATTAACAACCTCTAAATCAATGTCTGATTCTACTTGTGGTATTTTCATTTTCTGAAGTGATCCAAATAAGTTTGATATATCATTGACTGTTTCTTTCCCTGGAATAAAACATTTAATTTCAGAAGGAATTGGATTAAAATTAAAGTCCGACATCATTTTCTTAGATTTTGTAGCTGTTGTAAATATTGTACTTCCTTGGATAGATTTCAAAGCTGCCATGATTTCATCTTGGTGGAGTATAATTGTTTTTTCGGCTTGGTCGGCCTGTCTCTTCAAGTCACAGAATGTCTTTTTAACAGTTTTTCTTTCCAATTCTATTTCATTTTGTAGTTTTTGAGAATGTTTAGTGATTCCATCTATTAATTGTTTTTCTCTTTTTTTAATTGTTGTTATTGATTCATCACACAAAGACTCACTGATTTGGAATTCATTAACTTTTGCCTGACAGAGAGTTAAATCTTTATTATATCTCGCCTCCGCTCCTTTAAGTTCATCTATTTTTTCCGAGAGAATTTTTTCTACGGGTTCAAAGTTGTGTTTTTTATGTTTAGATAAAATACAATCTGTACACACAAGATGATCACAGGTTCTACAGAATAAACACGTCATTTTTGTCGTATGTTCTGTACACGGAATATTGTCCGTTATTATTTTCGGTTGTACATCTTGAAATGGCGATTTAATATCAATAATCTGGTGCTGAATGTTCGTTTGTACATTCAGGTGAATATCCTTACATCTGTCGCAGATGAACTTATTGCACTCAACGCATCTCCACTTAATTTTTATATCAGTTTTACAGAGATCACAAAGTTTTGGATTTTGTGCTCTTTTAATGGAGCTAGAAAACGCCATAGTTATACACAGTTTAATTGTGTTTACTTAAGTCCTCACATCGTGTCGGCAACAACTTTTTATACAATGGACGAGTTTATTTACTTTCACGGGTGGTAGTTTTTGGAAACTTGATATTAATTGTAAATTCTGACCTAATAATGTTACAATCTCTGACTTAGAATGGGGGTATATCTTGTGTAAAGTGGTGAAATATTTTAAAAATAATTTATATTTTTATATTGTGATGTTTTCTTCTGATTTGTATTAATTTTGTTGACCCGGTTTTAAATAGACTAATCCAAGCTAAAACTTCCTGGGTCTATACGGGGAATTCCCTTAGCCGGATGATTGTGATTTATCGAAAATGAAAAAAATAAATATTGCATAATCATTATCAATATCTCTATCAATATATTTAAAGATGTTATAATATCACTCGTGCCAATATTAAACTTATAAGTGTAGCAACATAAACAGAGTTGTAGCCCGTGGTCAGGATATCGGAAACGCGGGGGGGGGGGGGGGGGGGGGGGAGGGGGCTTTGAGAGTGGGGCGAAAGTTGGTGACAACAAGTCGGAGCGGGCCGGATAGATAGTGTGTGTGTGCTTTATGTGTCTGTATTGTTTGTCTTAGTTCTGTGTCTTGTGTACTCAGTGTTGTCAGTCCATTCACAGTCACCAGAAGTTTCAACCAGCCTATTAGGAAAAAAATAATTTATTATAGATGACCAACATTTTTCGAAGTTTTTCTGGAAAATGTCAATATGGCCTAATATAGTAATAAACCATGCCAGGGGGCTCTAAAATTAAAGATACACTATATAACTTATTTTAATTTGTTTAAATTCTGGACCCAAATTCTATATATATGTCTCATCAGTATATGACTATCGACAGGGACAGACTCGGGCAGAGGCGTGGCGGGCGTACACCCCCTAAAAATCCTTTTTTTTGGGGGGTTTGCCCTAATTTTTGAAACTTCAAGTGACTGTGGTCCATTCTTGATTTGCACTTCAGTTTTCTCACAGGCACCTGGGTCCAGGATTTTTTTTTTATTAAAATAAGTTATTTAGAGTGTATGTTTAATTTTAGAACCCCCTGGCATGTTTTATTATTATTTTAGGCCATATTAACATTTTCCACAAATTTTCTATATATATACAAAATGTACCATCTATTTAACTTTTGGAAAATGTCAATATGGCCTAATATAGTAATAAACCATGCCAGGGGGCTCTAAAATTAAACATACACTATAACTTATTTTATTTTATTTTTTAATTCTGGACCCAAATTCTATATATATGTCTCATCAGTACATGGCTATCGACAGGGGCGGATTCAGGCAGAGGTGTGCCACCCCCTAAAAATCCTTTTTTGGGTTGTTTTTTTTGCCCAAAAGTGTCACACGCCTCCCCCCTAACTTCATATCCTCGATTCGCCCCTGATAGATATAAATTGTTTGTGACATTTTCAATTTTTAACCTATATCAGGTTTTTTTCATTACTGTTGTTGGTATATTAAATGATTAAGATGAAAGCCAAGTGTTGTCATATTTTCATTGTGTGTTCTCTGTTATTTTAGTTAATGTTTTGTATCAGTCTGATTAAAATCATACCCCAGACTCAATTTTCATATCATCGGGGTCTGACAGGTATGGCTTACAGGTCATCTTCTCGTGACCTTTCAATTGTCTAATCAAATCACCGCTTCCACGAACTGGGAAGTTCAGGATAGATAACTCCGGTTTCCCATATCCTGTCGGTAGCACAGCTACACAATCCTCGCCTAACAGAAGAGCTTGTAAAATTACTTTTTTGTTCTGCTTTCAAACGATCAACTTTGAATTGTTGGAGAGCTAGAGCGATGGCTGTGTCAATCGTCGCCATTTTGAACGGACAACCGAGAAGGCTTTTGCTATGTCGAATCTCATTGGTCAATACTTTGTTTCAATATGCAAATTAATAAGGTCACGAGAAGATGACCTGTAAGCCATACCTGTCAGACCCTGACGATATGAAAATTGAGTCTGGGGTATGATTTTAATCAGACTGTGTTTTGTGAAGAAATACAATTCATTTTCAGTTAGGCCTATTGTAACTCTTTTGACCAGAGTTTTGTTCTCTATATTTATACTGCAACCACAAAATAATGCTCGATGAAGCTTGCAATTCTACCAGTTTCTAAACATTGTAGAAATAAACTTGATATTTGCCGACACTGTATGTATATATTTTCTAATTATAAGTAGACAATTTGTTAGTTTTTTTTTAAAACCATATCTGTTTGTCATACATTTGAAATAATTGAACATTGTATACTTACTGCCGACTCTCAAGGCCTTAGATTACAAACAGGAGGTGGACCTCCGCCAGTGGCACAAGCATTTGCCCTCCTAGCTGCTTCCTTTTTCTTTGTTGTCCCCTGCATGTCTTGCCATTTCTTTTTGCATTCCGCCACAGTTCTGGCTATACAAGACGTACTAACCACATTTACACTTTAAAATATCTGAAAAATTAAGAAATAGTCAAATAGCAGAAAAAAAAAATTTCATTTGAAATAAACAAATATTTTAAGACAAGGAATTTAAATTATTTAATATTAAAGTTGGACATGTTGGAAAGTCTCCTGTCACAAGAATGTATGCATTTCATTAATAGTGACTTGGGCCAATTGACCCATTAGGTCACTGTGCTTAATGCATACATGGATTGTTTATTATTAATTGTGTGTATTTTCATGATTATAATTCAATATATAATTTATTTAATATTCCAATAAATGTAATCAACCAATCACATCACTTGTTTTTCTTGTTAATTCATTATCTATAATGAATTGTACTGCTTCTTGTGGTTGTCATATCTGCCAACATTTGAAAGTCCAAGGGATTTTATGTGTGACGACATTTTTAACGATTGTGTTTTTTCGCGACATTTTGGCATATATGTTATTTTCAATTTTTGGTGTCTCATGTTCATAAATTCCATATTTTTGTTGCAGTCTTCCTGATACCAATGTCTCATGTTCATGTATCCCATCATATTATTTATCTATATAAAGTTGTACCTATAAAGTTTGTCAGTTTAGAAGTCTCATGTTCATATTGATCAAAACTGAAATATTTTAAGAACTGAAATAATATGAATCAGAAGATAACGGAAAGAAACTTTACAGAGTTTGGGTGGATTAAGCTTTTTTAACTGACGCACAACATTTTAAGATTCTTTTTGAGAAAATTTGGTAGCCCTTAAAAGGGCTGTTTTTTTTATAAATGATGCTAGATATCTTTACTTTACTTTGGTGCTGCCTATTAATGTTTTTTTTTTGGTGATTTTACAGCCTTCTTTGCAGCGGATTTCTTGGCAGCTGGTGTCTTTGCTGCTGAAGACATCTTGTCGAACAAAAAAGGTTGCTGGCAGCCTGGGTTGAGTTCTGTGCTTTCAGTGACAGAATGTTTGGTAGCGTCGTTCAGCCCACCGTGTTCCACTTTGAAGTCACAATTGCATACTCGGCAACAAGCATGAGATGCGCTCTGTCTGGACTTTGCAAGCCAGCCATAAAGTCTTTCGTCGTTCCATGGTTCTCCTATTTCTCGAGACAACAACAGACAGCTTTCTAGGAGGGCCGAGAACCATTTTCGAAGTGATTCCTCATTTCCGGGTGTCGTGATATTTATCATCTTTCTACCCAAGTTCACAAAATTAGTGTAAATTACTCAAAATTCCAATTCATTATATTTCAACCTCCCACGGCACACACACACAATTAGTGAATTACTGAAAGCACCTCTGTAAAATATGCACCGATCGATTGCCAAAATTTACAGACTCTTACTTTGGTGAAACATCGTTCAGATCGAATGATAATGTTTTTAACCTAACCGGAAGTTCATTATCTAGTACTCACGATGAAAACAACGAAACATACGACATTTTCAATGAACTTACTGAACAGAGAAAGAAACATCCAGAAACATTTACCTGTGCGTATTTAAACATCAATAGCATAAGATATAAATTCTGTTCCATCAAACAACTGTTAACAACCAACACAGTTGATATGCTCATCATTGCTGAAACCAAAATTGATAACTCCTTCCCAGACGCACAATTTAAAATGGTACCGAATCCCGTTCGCCCCCTGAGTCGTTTCGCCCCTATTCCCGTTCGCCCCGGGTCGTTTCACCCCTATTCCCGTTCGCCCCGGGTCGTTTCGCCCTCATTTATTAATAGTGCTTTAAAAAATGAAATATGGAAAATACCATTGCAAATATTCGTATTTTGGATGTTGTAAGGCTTGTTCATGGGTACTTTATTTTTTGTCTTCCTCATAATTAACATGCTTTCTTGACGTGTTTAATATTATGTGTTGCTTCACTCTTTGTTTGACATCTGATTAAATTTATACTATTTTAGCATTTGATGCGTAATTCATTAAAAAAGAGGTTATTTGCGCACTTGTACAGCATCTTAGTCATTTCATGCACTTTTGCGTTGGTACAAAAAAAAACAACAACCTTTTGACTGTTCTTGTGTGTTGTTTTTGTAAATTTTGCAAGAAAAGTTTCACTTGAGATCTTTGACAAAAATAGACCAAAATGAATGAATTATTTTTTTTTTGTATGTACAACTAATAAATAAATATTTAAAGTAGACCAAAATGAATGAATTATTATATTTTTTGCATACAACTAATAAATAAATAATTTCCAAAAAATAGTCGAAAAAGACTTTTATAATATAATAGCGATTAAGTGGGGCGAATCGACTCACTTTCCGGGGCGAAACGACCCAGGGCGAATCGACCCGGGGCGAACAGGTAATCGGGGCAAAACGACCCGGATTCTTTAAAATTGACAACTATCACTTTTGTAGAGCCGACCGAAACGCACATGGCGGCGGATTGATTGTTTATGTACGATCCGACTTAGCCTGCGACAGGAAAAACAAGCTAGAATGTAAAACTATTGAATCCATCATGATCGAAATTCTTATCAACAAAAGAAAATGGTTAATATCGGGCTTATACAGACCACAGTCAATTAATGATAATAATTTCAATAAAGACTTTATTGATACTTTCGATAAAATTTCCACCTTATATGACAATGTTTTGATTTTGGGAGACATTAACTATGACATGCTCTCTGAACATAAAGGAGCACCACTGAAAAATGTATGTGATATTTTTGATTTTGTAAACCTTGTTAAAAGTCCTACTTGTTTTACTAAAGGTGCCCCTGCAACTCTTAATGATGTTATTTTGACAAATCGATCAACTTTCTGTCAAAATATACAAAACTTTAATTGTGGCTTGAGTGACGTTCATAACATTATATCGGTTCAAATCAAAGGAACATTTCCTAGAATAAATAAAAAGTTTGTAGAATATAGGAGCTTTAAAAACTTTGACCAAGAATTTTTTTTTTAAAATGATTTAGAGCAAAAAAATTTAAACTCAATTGTTGACAAGTGTGATAATGTAAATTCAGCATATGAGAATTTTGAATCAGAATTTATTTCTGTAATTAATAAACATGCCCCAATGAAAAAGAAAAAAACCTGTAGATAAACCAGTCCCATTCATGAATAAAAATCTCAAAAGAGCAATCTACAAAAAAAGAATGTCATATAATAAGTACAATAGATGTAAAAATAAACAAAATTGGGAAATATACAGAAAACAAAAAAATTTGGTGAACAAAATAAAAAAACAATCCATCAGAAATTATTTTATTGAAAGATGTGCAGGTGGTCCTAAAAGTAAACATTTCTGGCCTACAATAAAACCCTTTTTAACGAATAAAGGCTCTCATTTTGCTAAAGACATAATTCTGTGTGAAAACGATAATATTATAAATAACCAAACAGAAGTAGCTGAAACATTTAACAATTTCTTCATAAATGTTGCTAAAGACATCGGTTCACAAAACATAACAACAGATGATAACCATCCAAGTATAAAAGCAATAAAAGAAAATAAAACTGAATCTGACCAATTTATTTTTAATCCCATTAATGAAGAATTTGTTAATAAAGAAATTAATAAAATTGGTATAAAAAAGGCTACAGGAAAAGATGGAATATCTTCTAAAATCTTAAAATTATCTAAATCTGTTGTAGCAAAGCCCATTTCTAAAATTATAAATAAATCCTTTGAAACATCAACATTTCCTGATAAACTTAAAGAAGCACAAGTGGTTCCCTTACATAAAAAGAATAACACTCTAGATAAAGGCAATTACCCGCCAGTCAGTATCCTTCCCATGATATCTAAAATCTTTGAAAGAGCAGTAAACAGTCAAATTGTCGAATTCTTTGAC
The DNA here is from genome assembly GCA_963680875.1 of Bathymodiolus brooksi. Taxonomy (NCBI): domain Eukaryota; kingdom Metazoa; phylum Mollusca; class Bivalvia; order Mytilida; family Modiolidae; genus Bathymodiolus; species Bathymodiolus brooksi. The sequence goes on along the minus strand of OY804583.1, from coordinate 23,628,765 downwards.
TCACATTTTCATACTTTTTTATCTGCTTTTCGGAAAGGCTACGGATGCCAAACTGCTTTATTAAAGGTAATTGAAGACTGGAAAAAGGCTTTAGATCAAAATAAATATGTTGCGGCCATACTCATGGACCTATCAAAAGCTTTTGACTGTTTACCCCATGACCTGCTTATATTAAAATTAAAAACCTATGGTGTATCTCCTTCTGCTTTAAATCTAATAGATAGTTACTTAAAAAATCGTAAACAGTGTGTTAAAGTGGGCCCACATATTAGTAACTGGCAAGATATTTATAAAGGGGTGCTCCAGGGTTCAATACTTGGCCCTATCCTTTTTAATATATTTTTAAACATTTCTATTTTATAAAAAATAGTGATCTTTATAACTATGCGGATGACAATACGCTTTCCTACTCTGATCATGATATAAATAAAGTAATCTCTACTTTGGAGGATGACAGTGTGACTTTAATTAATTGGTTTTCCATTAACAAAATGAAGGCTAACCCAGAAAAGTTCCAGGCAATTGCCATAGGTAAACAAACCAAACAACAAAACTTAACCTTTACTATTGACGGAAATAAAATTGAATGTGAATCTGAAGTTAAACTTTTAGGGGTAACAATAGACTTTCAATTAAATTTCAATGAACATGTGTCAAATATTTGTAAAAAAGCCTCCAGGCAATTAAATGTATTAAAAAGAATTGGTACCCATTTAACAAAACTAGGAAAACTTACAATCTACTACTCCTTTATTATGTCCAACTTTAACTATTGCCCACTTGTTTGGCACTTTTGTGGAGAAACGAATACCCAAAAAATAGAAAAAATACAGGAAAGGGCTCTGAGATTTATATACAATGAATACACCTCTAGTTATGAAGACCTGTTATGCAAATCTAAACTGCCATCCCTAAAAGTAAGGAGACTTAGAACATTTGCTTTAGAAGTTTTCAAAATTGTTAATAAGGATTGTCCTGTTTATTTATTTGACCTCATAGATATAAAAAATACTTCGTATTCTTTTAGATATCAAAATAAAGCAGCTTTACCACAGGTAAGAACTACAAGTTTTGGTTTGCAATCTTTTCGTTATGCAGGTGCAAAACTCTGGAATGAGCTGCCTGACCACTTTAGAAAAGACATGTCACTAGACCAGTTTACAAATTTGATTAATACATGGTCAGGCAGCTCATGTCATTGCTTTGCATGCAAGGCTTCAGTTTGATTTCCTTCCCTTAGTATGTTAGATATTTTTAGTTTAGTTCATCAACTGTGCTTATTTTTAATTTAGTTCAACTACTGTGCTTTTATGTTTTACTAGATATTTTAGTTTAGTTCATCAACTGTGCTTATTTTTAATTTAGTTCAACTACTGTGCTTTTATATTTTACTAGATATTTTTAGTTTAGTTCATCAACTATGCTTATTTTTAATTTAGTTCAACTACTGTGCTTTTATGTTTTATAATATGTATGTGCTCTGCTTTTTATGCATGTCTGTCCTTATGCTTGTTTTGTTATTTACATGTATATCGGTTTTAAAAGCTCTTCAGAGCTTATGTTGTATGTTTTTATACTCCGACTTTAAATAAAATTTGTATCTGTATCTTGTAGCTCCACATAATTCTATATCCGAATTTTACCTGTCCCAAATCAGCAATTATTGTCAATGCTAAGTACATTGTCTGTTTTAGTTTTTGACAGATCCGACTTATTTGCGACTGGACGTTAAACAACTAACAATCAATCAACTTAGGTCAAACATGTCAAATGGGAAATGCACAAAAAAGTTCGAGTCAATATGAATAAGTAAGACTAGCTAGATAATAATTAATAGTCTGACGGAGACGTGCACGTCGATTTTCCGGACACTGCTCGAGTGGGGTCGGACTTGTACTTTGTAGTGTATATATATATTGGCTCAAGCTATTCGACCAAGGAAACCTGACCATAGTGTATATAGTGCCACAAAATAGAAACAAGTAATGGAAATTAAAATAAGGGATATGGCGGGGGATATATAATATGTAAATCGTGCTTAATCTCACGGGGAAAGCTTTTAGTTAAGTTTTACCTTTCGGCAACTTCGGCCCAACACGTATTTTTGTCTCTGGCCGTTAACACTGGGCCAAATTGACCGCGGATGATTGAAATGTTAGATCCACTGCATCGGAAAGCGCAACCAATTCGCTTTCCGACCAGTTTGGTTAACGCTTAGCCATCACAACCTGTACTTGGTCCATGGCCCATGTTTTCTAGTTTTCTAGCAGACGATGTTTTTATTTACATCGGAAGTATCCATTGCGCATGATTTTCAGAAGTGAAAGTAGCGTTGCCAAGGTATTTTAGTCTTTTCGAAAATTGTAAGTGTGATCGTAAGATCAGTCGTAGTATTTTGTCCTAGGACTGATCCTAAGTTTACGATTAATCTTACGACACGTTTTGTGAAATTGTCGTAGGAGCACACTTAGGCAAATCTTAAGTACAAAACTTACGACTAACACTTACGACTTTTTGTGAAAGTGACCCGTGGTTTCTATTTGTTCTGATTAACCAAGCGAAATACTACGCACAAGATACCGGGAATAGGTCGCTTGATTTGTTTACTGGACTGCGATAAAACTTCAGAAAAACGAAAGCGGAAATCTGTAGTATTTGGAATAAATATTTATTTAAATAAATTTAATATAAAATTTTAATAAAAAATAGTAAATATGTCATGTGATTTACTTTGCTTGATATTTTGTCAATTCATTGGAAATTAAAAACGGAAAACAGTTGATGAAGCGGAATACGCGAATTATTGTTTTAAAGTTAAAAATAAAAATGTCACGATGTTGCATAATTCTAAATAATTTGCCAAGAAATTGACCAGTAACGATGGAAGCAAGTACAAGTAACTTGAATCCTTTGGATTAATAAAAAAGTTTTTACTTCCCCCAGGAGTAAAATGAGGTTGATGACGTTAATAAAGCTAGTGAAACTGTTTGTGCTTTGAAGTGAGTTCGACCCACTACTGTATCGGTGATGGCGTCTATCTAATCCCATTAAAAAACCTATTCCAGGTTTTGCAATAGATGTTGTTGCAGTTAATTATACTGTTTTTGCAATTAGTATCTTTATATTAATTATCACCTGTGATGTACCTGTATTTTATGTCAAATATTGCAGAAAAAGGGAAAATATTTGAGTGAAGTAAGTGTTATTAATAGAAATTAGAATGAAGCATTTTTTTCATATGGAGAATGTAAATAGTGCAAATAGTGGTGATGTTGATATTCGCAATCTGACTATCACTCTGATTCGGACAGTTGTGCTCCAGAGGTCATGGTACCAGATGCCAGGGTGTTCAGTTCAATGCAAAATGAACAAAAATACCCATGGCTATATGACAGTGTGGTACACCAAGGGTATTTATGTAAGTTTTGTGGTCATTCTTCCTCATCACAAGAATTTGTTACTGTTGGCATTAACCTTGGTACAGTATGATTGCTATTCTATTACTGGACCTCCAAACTAATAAATGTATTGCTCTTCCCATCTATTCCCAATTCACATCATTTACGCGCTAATTTTCCCAAATATAAGGGACCCGGACCCCAGATACAAATGAGTAGGAAAATCATTGACTTGTAATAAACATGTCGGATTGAAAGCACTTTGTAATAAGCAAGTCGGATTTAAGGCACTTGTAATAAGCAAGTTATTTAGTTTTCTGATTGGTTACGTCCGTCGTCCTACGCCACGTACAGACAAAGGGAGTTCGAGTATAACTAATAATATGATTACTTGTAATGGTATATCTGTATTAAACTTTGAATTTAAGAGATATTCTCTTTAACCAAAGTATTATACATGTATGTCGTAAAGTTTTATTTTCAATGTATTATGTAATCTTCAGGTGAGCGACTGGGGGTATTAAATTCTGAGAAAGTGCCATTTCATCTATTACATATGAAGAAGTTATTGTTGAAGCCATGATTTTTTTGAGATTTTACCATGGATAGGAAATAATATGCACCCTCCCTCTTTTTTTTAGCTCACCTGACCCAAAGGATCATGTGAGCCTTTGTCATCACTTTGCGTCGATCGTCCGTCCGTACACAATTACTAAAAATATTCTACTCTGAAACCACTTGGCCACTTAAGACTAAACTTTGGTGGAATGGTCCGTTGGTGATCCCCTTCCAAAAGTGTGTCCGGCAGTCCCGACCTCCAACCAACATGGTCGCTGTTACTAAAAATAAAAAAGGGGGATGAAATTTTAAAAAATCTTCATATCTGAAAAAAGGGGATGAAATTTAACAAATCTTCATCTCTGAAACTACTGGGCCAATCGGAACTAAACTTTGCTTAGTCCTTTGATGACCCCCTTTCAAAATTTTGTCCGGCAATCCAGACATCCAACCAACATGGCCACTGTTCCTAAAAACAGAAAAGGTGGATGAAATTTTAATTTTTTTCCTCTTAAACTACTGGGCCAATTGGATTCAACCTTTGCTAAAATAATCCTTTGGTGATCCCCTTTCAAAATTTTGTCTGGCAGTCCCGTCCTCGGGCCAAGATGGACGCTGTTACTATTTATTAACGATTCCTTGCACATTAAGTAGGATGCAAGGTTTTACATGTCTTATCAAATCCTATAAAACCAATATGTTTAGGTTATTTCAGTGAAATACTGTTCGTAGAAGAATATAATATTTGCACTTCGTCGTACATCTTTTTTTTTAAAGATAGTTCTTGTTTTGTTTTGCGTCAAGTTGTTTTGTGTATTATTTATGTGTTATAATCAATATATAAGTTAATAAATTCATCTGACCCCAGATAGTTTCAACAGTTACAACTGTTCTTAAACTTTAATGAATTGGCAGACACATGTTCCAAATATTTTCGGCATTGACTTAAACGTGACATTTATTCGATTTTTACATTTTTTTTCTCTGCCTATTATACTTAATATTATTATACTTTAACCCGCGTCGTCATCCGAGTCATCATCATAAAAATCAATGATAATAGGTTCTATGACACTTCTATCTATACAGTTTTCTTTGCAGTATTCTTTTTCAATTTTGACCACATGTTCTTCTGCTTTTGTCCACACATCTTTTGTAATTTGTCCGAAAGCACCATACATGTATGTTTATAAGTCTTAGTAAAAAGAGTCTTGAGCAACGTTTTTTTTTCACACCTGTGATAAGTGCATTTGTATATCATGAATGCACGATGCGACAACATGCTGAGATGGGTGATGTTTTGACAGGTAAACTGTAAAAAAAAAACCCGTAGAATACACTAATATAATATTATTTCACCTATATCAGGACTCCGCAGACTGCCAATTTTCAAGAAGAAAAAAAACGGGATTTACGGATTTATGACCCATTCGCCATGAACAAAATAAAACTTAAATTTTACCAAATAATTTTAATCCAAATTTGCCTTTAAAGAAATAAATGTATAAATTAGAATTATTTACCAGGGTTCGTTCGCCCTACATTTGGCAAACGCGTAAAAGAGCAAACGCACCCGATATCGTAAATCGGCAACTGTCTGCAGCAAGTGAAAGGGCCTTGGCATCGATTGTCGCGAGTACATAGGGACATATTAATATTCACTTCTAGTGCACTTAAAACATGGGTACTGCATGTTAATGCATTTTATTCATGGATATTATTGTATATATCGCCCGTGACAGCCGTTAACATATCTATACTTTCCGTACCACTGTATATCACTCATTTACTTCAGCTTTACTATGATACGCATGTTTCTTTATGCACAAATTTATTGGTTAGCAGAATTTGGGGACGTTTCCTGTTTACAGTTCAACTATCTGAGAGTGGAGACTCTCACTCCGACCTGGGAGGATTTGGTCGGACATTTGTCGGTGTGAAGTCCGACAAAACTCTCTGTCCGACCTGAGTGTTTGATCGTTGATACACTTGGAGGGATCTGTACGTGAGTTCTTTAACATCTTTTGATTGGAAGGTGGTATTGTTTTTAGCCAAGAAACCTTGGACTTGCGCCCATATTAATTATATCGGGTTAAGTTCAGTGTCGAACGGGGGTTCTTATTACTTCATGTCCGTGTAAATTAGCAATTTTATGTTTTATAAACTACTGGGGTCTTTTTTTGTTTTATTTTTTCATATACATGCAATACTTTTTTGGTATCAGTAACAGAAAAGGGAATGCTGTGTTGTGTAAGATAGTTTTGGAGAACAGCTTTTGTTTTACTAAAATTTGGGCACACCGTATTTTCTGTTTTAACATTGTGATAACTTGCATTATCTAATACAACCAAGCTAGGATTTTTCAGAGCAGGCATCAATTGATTTTCAAACCACTCAAGAAAGACAAAACTATTCATCTCCTGGTGATAGTCACCATCCTTTGATTTGGCCTGAAACACTAAATCACAGCCGTCAATCAAACCCTCACTTCCTGTACCTGCATGCAAAACAATCAAACGTTTGCCTTTGCCCGAGGGTATTTTTTGGTGCATCAGATCCATTATTCGGAAGCCACATATAATTTGTGCAGGTGATTTTGGTTAACCCATGTTTCATCCAGGTACACGATATCATATCCTGCTTCCATAAAAGATTTGATCTTTCTCAGATAATTACACCTATCATTGATAATAGACACTTGGTCGTACAGATAGTATAAGTATATCCAAGATCAATGAGAGTTAGAGTAAGTTTAGACTTTGATATTTTAATAGAATCTTTTATTTCCTTATGTATTATTGAGACGGTCGGAGCAATTTTCCGTGAATAGAAACCGTGGATTGTTCTTTTAATAACACAATGATCAAAGTCGTCCAAAATTTTAGCTCTTTCTTTGGGTCTATTTGACTTACACGGCCTCTTACCATTCATAATACGGTGCACTGAAGTGTAAGACACACCCAAAGCTTTAGATGTCCTTTGATATACCCTATCAAATGAGACAATTGGCTTCTTCGTTGCCTTTTCCTTACTGAAAAAAGTAAACAACTTTTTTACAAACTTTTGACATTACGGAGATAAGTCAGACTTTTTACCCATTTTACAAAAAATGCTTGTCAGTTTCGTCTAAAGTACACGTGCCTGAGAGAAAGATTTTACAGGTAAGATACCTGACGTACGGATGGCTCTTCTATAAAGTACATCTACCCCCACCCAAAAAATGACAACAAAATAGGACCAAAATGTAAAAATTCATGAGTGCAGCCTCATCCAAAACAATAAGAAGCATTACAATAACCTTTTTAGTTAGCACTCCTAATTCTAAATAAAACTCTCGTTTATTTTGCTGTTAAAAAATCTACAGTTTAAAAGATATTTGGATTTTTCGTTATTCTATTAAAACTAGAGGCTCCCAGGAGCCTGTAATCGCTCACCTGGTTTTCAATTTGACATCTAAAGTTAATAGAAAATGGGGGTGTTGTACGTAATTTGGAAAGTGGGCCACCCAAAGATCATTTCAACTCAAATTTCAGAGCAAAAGATTTAGATGTGATTTTTATCTCATAACATTCCTAAACGGAATAAACTGGCTGAAAAAATCTCACAGAAAAACCCGGAATATATGTTAAACTACTGATTGCCATGTAGCTGCAGCTAAAATTTGAGCTCATTTTGACTTATACTAAAGCAGCAATGGACAATTGAAGAAATTTCTATTTTTAGTAACAGCAGCCATCTTGAATGGAGGGTGGGGCTGTCAGACACACTATTGAAAGGGGACCACCCAAGGACCATCCCAGCCAAATTTGTTTTAATTTGGCTCAGCGGTTTCAGAGGAGAAGATTTAAATGGGATCTTTTATCAAAATATGCCTAATTTGCATAATCGGTATAAATCGGCTGAAAGAAAAATTTCACAGAAAAACCCGGAATATATGTTAAACTACTCCTTGCCATGTAGCTGCAGTTGAAATTTGAGCTCATTTTGACTTCTACTAAAGCAGAAATGGACAATTGAAGAAATTTCTATTTTTAGAAACAGCAGCCATCTGGAATGGAGGGCGGGGCTGTCGGACACAATTTTGAAAGGGACCCACCCAAGGACCATCCCAGCCAGGTTTGGTTTAATTTGGTTCAGCGGTTTCAGAGGAGAAGATTTAAATATGATCTTTTATCAAAATATGCCTAATTTGCATAATCGGCATAAATCGGCTGAAAGAAATATTTCACAGAAAAACCCGGAATATATGTTAAACTACTGATTGCCATGTAGCTGCAGCTAAAATTTGAGGTCATTTTGACTTATACTAAAGCAGCAATGGACAATTGAAGAAATTTCTATTTTTAGTAACAGCAGCCATCTTGAATGGAGGGTGGGGCTGTCAGACACACTATTGAAAGGGGACCACCCAAGGACCATCCCAGCCAAATTTGTTTTAATTTGGCTCAGCGGTTTCAGAGGAGAAGATTTAAATGGGATCTTTTATCAAAATATGCCTAATTTGCATAATCGGTATAAATCGGCTGAAAGAAAAATTTCACAGAAAAACCCGGAATATATGTTAAACTACTCCTTGCCATGTAGCTGCAGTTGAAACTTGAGCTCATTTTGACTTCTACTAAAGCAGAAATGGACAATTGAAGAAATTTCTATTTTTAGTAACAGCAGCCATCTTGAATGGAGGGCGGGGCTGTCGGACACAATTTTGAAAGGGACCCACCCAAGGACCATCCCAGCCAGGTTTGGTTTAATTTGGTTCAGCGGTTTCAGAGGAGAAGATTTAAATATGATCTTTTATCAAAATATGCCTAATTTGCATAATCGGCATAAATCGGCTGAAAGAAATATTTCACAGAAAAACCCGGAATATATGTTAAACTACTCCTTGCCATGTAGCTGCAGTTGAAACTTGAGCTCATTTTGACTTCTACTAAAGCAGAAATGGACAATTGAAGAAATTTCTATTTTTAGTAACAGCAGCCATCTTGAATGGAGGGCGGGGCTGTCGGACACAATTTTGAAAGGGACCCACCCAAGGACTATCCCAGCCAGGTTTGGTTTAATTTGGTTCAGCGGTTTCAGAGGAGAAGATTTAAATATGATCTTTTATCAAAATATGCCTAATTTGCATAATCGGCATAAATCGGCTGAAAGAAATATTTCACAGAAAAACCCGGAATATATGTTAAACTACTGATTGCCATGTAGCTGCAGCTAAAATTTGAGCTCATTTTGACTTATACTAAAGCAGCAATGGACAATTGAAGAAATTTCTATTTTTAGTAACAGCAGCCATCTTGAATGGAGGGTGGGGCTGTCAGACACACTATTGAAAGGGGACCACCCAAGGACCATCCCAGCCAAATTTGTTTTAATTTGGCTCAGCGGTTTCAGAGGAGAAGATTTAAATGGGATCTTTTATCAAAATATGCCTAATTTGCATAATCAGTATAAATCGGCTGAAAGAAAAATTTCACAGAAAAACCCGGAATATATGTTAAACTACTCCTTGCCATGTAGCTGCAGTTGAAACTTGAGCTCATTTTGACTTCTACTAAAGCAGAAATGGACAATTGAAGAAATTTCTATTTTTAGTAACAGCAGCCATCTTGAATGGAGGGCGGGGCTGTCGGACACAATTTTGAAAGGGACCCACCCAAGGACCATCCCAGCCAGGTTTGGTTTAATTTGGTTCAGCGGTTTCAGAGGAGAAGATTTAAATATGATCTTTTATCAAAATATGCCTAATTTGCATAATCGGCATAAATCGGCTGAAAGAAATATTTCACAGAAAAACCCGGAATATATGTTAAACTACTGATTGCCATGTAGCTGCAGCTAAAATTTGAGGTCATTTTGACTTATACTAAAGCAGCAATGGACAATTGAAGAAATTTCTATTTTTAGTAACAGCAGCCATCTTGAACGGAGGGTGGGGCTGTCAGACACACTATTGAAAGGGGACCACCCAAGGACCATCCCAGCCAAATTTGTTTTAATTTGGCTCAGCGGTTTCAGGGGAGAAGATTTAAATGGGATCTTATATCAAAATATGCCTAATTTGCATAATCGGTATAAATCGGCTGAAAGAAAAATTTCACAGAAAAACCCGGAATATATGTTAAACTACTCCTTGCCATGTAGCTGCAGTTAAAATTTGAGCTCATTTTGACTTCTACTAAAGCAGAAATGGACAATTGAAGAAATTTCTATTTTTAGTAACAGCAGCCATCTTGAATGGAGGGCGGGGCTGTCGGACACAATTTTGAAAGGGACCCACCCAAGGACCATCCCTGCCAGGTTTGGTTTAATTTGGTTCAGAGGTAGCTGCCATGTAGCTGCAGTTAAAATTTGAGCTCATTTTGACTTATACTAAAGCAGCAATGGACAATTAAAATTTCATCCCCCCTTTTTTCTATTTTTAGCTTGGCGGCCATCTTGGTTGGAAGTCGGGATCACCGAACACAATTTTGGAAGGGGGCCATCCAAGGACCATTCCACCAAAGTTTGGTTCAAATTGGCCCAGTGGCTTCAGAGGAGTTGATTAAAATGTGAAAAGTTAACGGACAGACGACGGACGCTCAGTGGTGACAATAGCTCACATGACCCTTTGGGTCAGGTGAGCTAAAAATGATTACTTTAGTTGCCTCTCCGCTAAGCTGCTTAAAGCACACAGCAGTAAGGAGAAAGCCCAAAGACGGGTTGGGTTGGAATCAGGATAATGTGTCCGAGTGGGGCGACATGTCTATCTGCGGATTGTTGTTTCAGTTAGCTAGTCTATAAAAATCCAACTTAGCGTGTTGGTCTAGTACAAAGCGGACCTCATCATCATTTCATCTCGCCATGGTATAGCTGAAAAATTGCTGAGTTGGCATTAAACAACAATCAGCCAACCCTAATTTATGATGTTTTACATTACAGGACTTACCATACTTAAAAGATTTAGTGGAGGAAGTCAAGAAAGAATTCAAGGAAAGAAAGGAGTGGGAGTCTAAGTGAAAATGTGACATATAGGTATACTACTATACTTGTTTATTAAATGTTTGATATTTTGATGTGTTGTATTATTAGAAAACCTAGTCATGTGATTGTTATCAATCACCTGTCTTTTATTAGGACACTTTCAACAATATTTCAGTTATATCATGGCAGTCAATTTTATTGGTGGAGGAAACCGGAGTACCCTGAGAAAACCACCGACCTGCCACAAGTCACTGACAAACTTTATCACATGATGTTGTATCGAGTACACCTCTCCATGAGCAGGATTCGAACTCACAACTTTAGTGATGATAGGCACTGATTGCATAGGTGATTGTATATCTAACTACCATACGATCACGGCCACAACAGCCTCAAAAAAGACCATTACAGGAAGAATGCCAGATAACTTTCCTTTAAAATCCATTGGCGATTTCAAAGAAAATGAAAATGTAAGAAGGTAAATGACGACACGGACGATAATAGAAACAAGAGGTCATGTAGGTCATGACAGCAAACAAAAAACAAAAAAACTTCTGATGCTAAGTGAAGAACTTGCATCACTCAAATGTATTGAATAAGATTATTGATTATTACCAGTTTTTCATGGTTTATGGTGTTTAATGCCACTCTCAACAATATTTCAGTTATATCGTGGCGGTCAGTTTTATTGGTGGAGGAAAGCAGAGTACATGGAGAAAACAACGGACCTGCCGCAAGTCACAGACAAAACTTTATCACTTAATAATGTATTGAGTACACCTTGCCATGAACGGGATTCGAACTCACAACTTTAGTGGTGATAGGCACTGATTGCATAGGTAGTTGTAAATCCAACTACCATACGATCACAGTGACCCCCAAAAAACCTTTGTAGAAGACGATTCCAGGAAGAATGCCAGTTAACTCCTTTAAAATCTGTTAGCGATTACAAAGAAAATGAAAATGTAAGAAGTTAAAAGACGACTCAGATGATCTTAGAAACAAGAGGTCCTCTAGGCCATGACAAAACAAAAAAACATCACATGACAAGAGAAGATCTTACGTGGCTCAAAAAAGTATTTAGTTACTTGATTGATTGATTAGTGTTTAACGTTAACGTTAGCAGTATTTCAGCTTATTGTGGCATTAAAATATAATATATATTAAATTTGTCAACTACAAGACCTTTAGAAATAAAACATTACTTGTGTATTTAGTCAGAATATGTTAAACAACAAAACACTTGAAGAATGTATATAGATGTATCAAGTACACCTCGCCATGAACGAGTTTCAAAGTCACAACTTTAGTGGTGATAGGCACTGATTGCACAGGTTGTTGTAAATCCAACTACCATACGATCACAACCATGATGGCCCCCAAGCATTTCAGCTATATTGTGGCGTGAAAATATTATATATGTTAAATTCGTCAACAACATGACTCTTACAAATAAAACATATTTGTGTATTTAGTCAGAATATGTTAAACAACAAAACTCTGGAAGAAAATTGATGAGGGTACTTTATTGTATTAAAGTTAGGACACTTAGACCTAACATTATTTACAAATAAAATAACTTCTTTAAAAATTTGTAATGTAAATAAAGAAGTTCAATGAAGGGTCCAGTTCATGTGGTCTTCATAATGATACAACATGTAAGTCTATACAGAGTTATCTCCCCTTTCTAGAATATGTCTGAATCGTCTGGTGCATCAAGGTCACGGTACTCTATAACTCTCCTAGGATCTGATCTGAAAAAAAAACCCAATAATAAATATAACTGTTGCAAATGAAGCAAAAGAATTAAAATTTGATGTTAGCTATATCTTGTTATTTTCGCTCCACAGTACAATCTACCAACATCCCATATGAGGTCATTTCAGGTAACCATTTCATCTTTGATGCAAGATAGTAATATATCTTGACCAATCAGACAACAGCTTTTAGTGTGTACTCTTGCTTAAACAAGCGACATTGTCTGTACATGAAACTCCCATCCAAACACGATCCAGATTACACAATTTCAGTATGTACAGATGAACCCTATTCAGTACACATAAATTTGTTTGTCCATAAACCTTGTGCCGAGTAAATGATAATTTAAAGTAGACAAATCTATAAAAATATTGAAAAATCTGTACACGAGTGCTGACTTCTTTAATTCTAATACATCAAGATTTAGAAGACTCGTCACTGATTGGTTGCTTTATATGACCCCTGACATGACCAAATAAAAGATGCCGCTAGGTGCTTGTGTATCATTAAATAGTGTCCACCGTGAAATACTGTCCTCTTTTACAATTGACTCCTATGATAAAGTCTGAGGACCGAATAAAGCGCAGTGATGACTTCTTTCGGTCCATTTAAGGTTTTTCATTTGAAATATAGCACAACAGGACACAATTTCATAGGACACTATTTTGCCTTACACTTTTATATTGCTAAAAAAATATCCAACAAATATCTAATTTTAATGAAATTGGAATACATGAACAAAGCTCACTTACAATTCTATTAGATACATGGAATCTGATTGAAATCAGCTGTTAAAATATGCTACACTCCTCCCTAACATCTGACAGAATCTAATTAGAGGTCATGTCCAGATGAACTTGTGGTCAGCCAATGAAAACAGAGCTGACAAAATCTTAACAGTGCTTTTAAAACATTAAAACTCTCAGTTCAAAATATGAAGAACAAATATTTTCTCCATTAATTTGTACATTCTGATGTCTATGTACCAGCAGGCTAATAACCAGTTTTGATTGGTCTCTTCACATTGAGAAGCATCCAATCAGATACATAGTATACTAGCACAGGAAAAACAAAAGGAAAATGTACATACTCAATATGTTTTCTAAATAAAGTCCCAATGTAGGAAAGCTTTGTTAATCTAACCTGTGTAAACAAAACACCTGTCTATTCTGAACACAAATGTAGATCACAAGGAGGTTCGGCTTAAACTGTTTGCACTGTATATACAGTTGAATCTTGTTGTATTGAAGTGGAAGGAACTTATGATTTTGTTGGAATTATTCAAGTTATCAATGTGAATTTTGTTAACAATTACAATGAATGGACCATATCCATGAATAGAGTTTATTTGTTACTTCTCCACTAAGCATGCAGCACTAAGGAGAAAGAGCAAAGACTGCTTGGCTCGGAATCAGGATAATGTGTCCAAGTGGGAGACATGTGTATCCGCAGACCATTGTTTCAGTTAGCAAGCACTATAAAATTCCAACTAAGAATGTTGGTCTAGTAGAAAGTGGACCACATCATCTCATTGAAAATTAATTTGTTCTCACCATGATACAGCTGTAAAATTGCTAAATTGGCGTTAAACAACAATCACACATTCACTCACAAAGTCTAAGTTATCACACATCTGGATAGTGATAGAAAGCTGGGATAGACTAAATTATTTATTAAGGTGAAAATCAAAACATTCTGGTAACATTTTGTCTCTTTGCATTCAATAGCAGCTTGAATGAGCTTCAATTTGCTCAAGTTATATCCAATTTTGGCTTAAAATATGCTCTAATTATAGTTAAATTTTGCTCCAATTTTGGTTCAAACTTGCTCCAATTTCGATTTAAAATTGCTCCAATTTGGATTAAAATTTTGTTCAAATTTGGTTTATATTTGATCCAAATTTGGTTTAAAATTGCAGAAAGCTGTTTAAATACTGAAAAAACTATTTTGGACAATTTGCCCAAATAACAGCTCACATAAGACATCGATCGGTCACTATTCAAGAATCCAAACTTCAACAAGCCTACGACATCTTTTTAAGATAGTAAACAACACAATGAGTAGAAAGTAAAGGGAGTAGAAAACTTCTGAATGTTAATGAAAGGTTAACTAACATGACCTATGACATGACCTCATAGAGGTTGTTATTAAAATATCCCAAAAAACATCTAGGCCCACATAATCTAAATAAAAATGGAAGAATTTGCCATAGGACTTGGTATACTTAGTATTTGATACAAGTGTTCTAATTGGCTGTGGTTTTTATTAGGATAAGTACAAAACAAATTTTATGACTGCCAGGTCAGATTAAAAGGATACATAAATATTGGACCAAGTGATATTCATGTGTGTGCCATTTTATAATGCAAATAAAACTAACCCTCACGTCCAACAGAAAATTATTTTTCAAAATTTTAATTTAAGCATAATACTTTGGCCATGAAGAAGTTTCATTGAGATTCAACCAAAGAAAAGAAAAAGAAAGAAGAAATTGTGATTTCTAAATGTGGTCATCCACGATTTCACTACAGTTGAGACAACATAATGAAGTAAAGAAACTGTACTTATTTGTATTGTTCTTCTTCATCCCACAGTCACGTTACATTTTTTTTCTAACTCTAGTTAAAATCCGATGTTTGTTTGATTTTAAATTTTTTTCTTCTCCTTCGATCTACCAACTTCTTAAATCATGTATCGAGTCATGTCAAAGGTCACATTTCAAATCCACCAATCTGATACCAGCTTACAAAATGTTAAGATATTGACCAGCACGGCTGTCTTAGTAGTAGAGCTTCTAAATCTGGTAAGGTTACCTAATTATTTGGCTTTCCAATCTTTTGATTTTGAGAGTGCCTGGTGAAGGTTATTCCAGAAACGTGTTGTGCACACTAAATTTTATATCTACGTTTTATTTACCTAACAAGACCCTAACCAAGATGTTTATTAGATGTTAGTGGATTGATGAATAATAAAAATCCCACAAAAAACTGAATCTCATCAAACTAGACATGAAGACACAATAAAGTTAAACCTGTATTAAGAAGTCACCGTACAGACAAAGAAAAAGTGGTCTTTTAAGACAAGTGACCTCTGAAAAGAGGTTCAATTCATATGACATTTTCTATGACAGGACAAGAAATAGGTGACCTTTTAATAGAGGTGAACACATGGGCAGGTCTGTATTGTATTTTATTGATACACCACACTGTGTTATCTCCCCTGTTTCTAGCAATATCCAGGTCTTATTGTATTTTATAGATACACCACACCGTGTTATCTCCCCTGTTTCTAGAAATATCCAGGTCTTATTGTATTTTATAGATACACCACACAGTGTTATCTCCCCTGTTTCTACCAATATCCAGGTCTTATTGTATTTTTTAGATACACCACACCGTGTTATCTCCCCTGCTTCTAGGACTATCCAGGTCTTATTGTATTTTATTGATACACCACACTGTGTTATCTCCCCTGTTTCTAGCAATATCCAGGTCTTATTGTATTTTATTGATACACCACACCGTGTTATCTCCCGTTTCTAGCACTATCCAGCTCTAATTGTAATTATGTTACTCAACTGATTACGTCGATGTCTGTAAGAATCAGATCTACAAAGAATATTCTATTATTAAAGTTTACCCTGTAAACATCAAGAGGCCTACGTTGTTTCTAGTTACACTTGGGTTACAACTCGACTTGAGTCACTATGTGGGTAACATCGGAGTAACTCTAGGAGTTTGATTGTGAACCCAGGGTACTCACATTTAATTGAGTAACACAATTAAGCAGAATTAAAATATTCTTGTATTGTAAACCTAAGTCATCCACTTAACTTCACTACGATTGATCAGGGTTAGTTAAGAATGACGTTTTAATTCTAATCACAATATTTTTACCTTTAGTTTGTCTTTCCTTTTTATATTATAACATAATACTTGTCTCCCCTGTGTACATTGTAACATATTGTCTCCCTTTGTACATTGTAACATATTCATTGTCTCCCCCTTGTACATTGTAATATACTAGTTTTCTCTCCTGTGTAAATTGTAACATATTGTCTCCCTTTTGTACATTATAATATACTAGTTGTCTCCCTTTTGTACATTATAATATACTAGTTCTCTCCCATTTGTACATTATAATATACTAGTTGTCTCCCCTGTGTACATTGTAACATATTGATTAATTATGTTTGTCCACTACTTTCTGTTCCTAGGGATAATCTCAAAAGTTAATTTACGATTACTCCATGATATTCAACATTTCAGCTATATTTATGAAGATAACGATCAATAAATTATATAGGTTAAAAGGTTTTATTGAGATGGTCCAATTGACATAGTTTTTATTGCTTTATTAATAAAAGCTTGAAGATACCAAAGGGGTAATTAGAAGCTGTAAATCTAAGAATGACATAATACAATGGTCGACAAAACACGACACAAAAAACTTAATATTGAGCAACACCAATCCCAACCAGGGCTGAACTCAGCTGGTCTGAAAGGGTAAGCAGTTTCTGCTCTGGTGGCACATAAGAAGGATGCGATTGTCAATACGACAAATAAAATAGGATATAATTAAGAAGGTCAAAAAAACTTTACCTTCCAAAAGATATCAAAAACTTTACCTTCCAAAGGATATCAAAAACTTTACCTTCCAAAGGATATCAAAAACTTTACCTTCCAAAGGATATCAAAAACATTACCTTCCAAAGGATATCAAAAACATTACCTTCCAAAAGATATCAAAAACTTTACCTTCCAAAGGATATCAAAAACTTTACCTGCCAAAGGATATCAAAAACTTTACCTTCCAAAGGATATCAAAAACTTTACCTTCCAAAGGATATCAAAAACATTACCTTCCAAAGGATATCAAAAACATTACCTTCCAAAGGATATCAAAAACTTTACCTTCCAAAGGATATCAAAAACATTACCTTCCAAAGGATATCAAAAACATTACCTTCCAAAGGATATCAAAAACTTTACCTTCCAAAGGATATCAAAAACTTTACCCCAAAGGATATCAAAAACGTTACCTTCCAAAGGATATCAAAAACCATTCAACAATAGACCTTTTGTACATTCCTGATTTTATTTTAAAATTATACAGTTTTTATTAGGAGTTATTTCCCTTGCAATGGACAAAATGGCACCCATTCTAACCAGAGCAATCTGATTTTAATTTTCCTATAATCAAGTTGAAAATGTGGAAATGGTTTATTAGGAGCTCCTAGGTGACATCATATACAAGAGATGATATACATGTATATTTATTTATTTATTTATATTTATTTGTACATACAATCTGATTGTTTTATAGACAAGTATGTTTTATTTATTTATTTATATTTATTTGTACATACAATCTGATTGTTTTATAGACAAGTATGTTTTATGTTTTATTTCTAAGGGTCATGTATGTGTCTAAGTTTAATACAATTTATTCACGCCACGATCTAGCAGAAATATTGTTAAAGTTGGCACTAAACACCAATCAATCAATCAATCAATCAATATACTCTACACAACCATCAAATAGATCCCCCTGTAGGAGGGACATTTAGATAAAAATTAATTATGTATTTACAGACACCCCCCCCCCCTTTCTCTGGTCATATTTCAAATAGATCCCCCTATAGGAGGGATAATTAGATAAAAATTAATTATCAGAGCCACCCCCCTCCACACCTTTCCCTGGTCATATTTCAAATAGATCCCCCTATAGGAGGGATAATTAGATAAAAATTAATTATCAGAGCCACCCCCCTCCACACCTTTCCATGGTCATATTTCAAGATTTTGCTCTAAAATAAATTCACGAATTTTGACTGGAAACTTGTGGTACAAACCCATTAACAGAAATAAAGTATGTGCATGTTAACTTTTGAGATGACCCCTAATTAGGCTACTATTTAATATTTCTGTCTGTTAAGACCAAAAAAGAAGATGCCATGTTTCCAATAATATTCTTCCAAAAGAAATAGATTAGTTTTTCATCATTTAAAAAAAAAAGATATTCATATAATTATGCACATGAAATTTAAAGCATTAATCAAAATGCTCGACTACAGTTTTTTTTTATTCTAAAATGCATGCTGTTAATTTTGTACGTGGTTTTGATACTAATTTAATTCTATAAATACATAGAATACTATGATCACCTGCCTGAGCATAATTATAAACAGTTATTGTACATACCTGTATCCTCTATTGTAACCTCCTGACCTCCCATACGGACCTCGGTATGGTTCACGACTACGGTATGAAGGAGATTGGTAAGAATGGTGCCCACTGTTGGCTGAAAAATACAAATTTACATCGTAAGAGCCTTTAAGCTTGAAAAAGTATTTATACTTTTTAATTATTTGACTTTCAAATTATTTTGGCTTTGAAAGTAGCACGATGGGTGCCACTAGTGGAGCAGGAACTGCTTACCCTTCCGGAGCACCTGAGTTCATCCCCGGATTTTAGTGGGGTTCGTGTTACTCGATCTTTAGTCTTATGTGTATGTTTTGTAGATCGTTGTTTGTCCTTTTGTACTTTTTATTTTGCCATTGCGTTGTCTGTTCTTCTTTGATTTACAGATTCTGATTACCTCCCTTTGGTATCTTCAAACTCTTCTTGCCCTTTTTCATTTTGCCATTGAGTTGTCTGTTCTTTGATTTACAGAAACAGGTCATTGTCGTGCACACTAAATTTGATATCTATGTTTTTATTAAGTCTTAATTTATAATCATTCATATTGTGATCTGAAGAATTTTGGAATATCGGTACATGTATACACAATTTTTTTTAACTTAGCAGTCGTCACGGTGAGCACCGGTCATCCAGCCCAAGACCAGTGAATTTTTCAGTTTTTATTTCGATATACATTTGTATATAAAAATAAATTAAAATTTTCATTTCGAAGACTGTTTAGTTTTGACTCTTGAACCTGGTGTAAATATTTTAAACAGTTCTTTGAAACAATTCTAGAAATAAATTTTATTCTGTGAACGGTATTACCGTAGTTACAACATGAAATACACACAGAGAGAAATAGGCATGCATTAGTCTACATCTGATACACTTCATAGGGGTAGCTGACAACAAGTTGTTTGTCTACTTTTCCTTGAACCACAAAGCTTTTTGTTGTTTATTATTTGGTGGTGTTTTAGCACCATTTTCAACAATATTTCAGTTACTAGTATATCGTGGTGGTTAGTTTTATTGGTGGAGGAAACCGGAGGTCCCGGAGAAAACCACCGACCTGTCGCAAGTCACGGACAAACTTGATCATATAATGTTTTACACCTCGCCCTGATCGAGATTCGAACTCACAACTTCAGTGGTGATAGGCATTGATTGCATTGGTAGTTATAAATCCAACTACCATACGATCACGGCCACGATGGCTCCTAAACGACATACAGTGTCATCCACCTCCTTATTAGCTAAAAGAAAATCTCAAGAAACTCTTTTTGTGGTTGTGGCTTTAAATAACAGATGCTTTCTTGTGGTTTTCCTGCTTCTTACACCACTTAACATTGGGCCTGTGTTGTCGTAAGCACTTACCGGTCCTTTCCTCATTAATGACTTATCACCAGATTTGTCACTAGAGTAACATGACAGGTGCCACTAGTGGAGCAGGAATTGCTTACCCTTTCGGGGGAATCGGAGTTTACCCCTGGTTTTTTGTAGGATTCGTGTACTTGATCTTTAGTTTTCTGTGTAGTATTTTGTAGATCGTTGTTTGTCCTTTTGTTCTTTTTCTTTTGGGCATTGCATTGTCTGTCCTTCTTTGACTTACAGATTTTTATTACCCCTTTGGTATCTTCAAACTATTCTTGTGGTTGTGATCATATGGTAGTTGGATTTACATCTACCTGTACAATCAGTGCTCACCACCACTGAAGTCATAAGTTTGAATCCTGCACATGGCGACGTATACTCGATGTGATATACCTGTACTATGAAATTCACTACCATAATAAGACAAGTTTGACTGTCACTTACCTCCTCCATACATCATGGGAGGATGTCCAGAAAATCCTACGGGAGGCATGCCCTGGTACCCACCAGGATTAGTAAACTGTTCACCTCCTGCACTATTTCTGCTACTGGATCCCTGTTTATTACCAGGATGTTCTGCAAGGGCAGGTCGTTTTGGATCCATTAAATAATTATTGAAAAATGCCACCTACGGAAAAAATTGAAATATTTTTTTTTTAATTTCATAATTAAATACAGTAAAAATTCTGTAAAAAAAGTAATAATTTTCAACAAGGACAGTAACACTAAAAACATTTGAAGAATAGCAAGTAAAGGACTTTTTAATTTGCATTTATTTTTCCTGAACCATCTTTAACGAAGCAGTGCCAAAATATGATGCCCGATTCATATATTGTTAAAGGAAATGTTTCCTTTTTATGCTGAAACTATACAGAGCTAGGTAAACAGTTGTTTTTGATTGAGAAAAGGTCACACAAGATATTATAATGGTTTTCACATGGAAAGGGAACAAAAAAGTAGTCTTGTCAAGATATAGCAAGAATCATCAACGTAGGGTGCTAGCTTGAGTTTATTCCTACCTCTTTCTATGCTTATATCATGGTGGTCAGTTTTATTGGTGGAGGAAACCGGAATACCCAGAGATAACCACTAACCTGTCGCAAATCACTGACAATCTCTATCATGTAATGTTGTATCAAACACACCTCACCTTGAGCGTAAAGTTGTATCGAGCACCCCTCTCCATGAGTGGGATTCAAACTCACAACATTAATGGTGATTTTCTCTCGGTTAACAACAATGTTGTTCATGTCAAATTAATTACTCCACTCCACTACCAAAAATAAATAAATAACAGAAGAAAATAACTGAAAATGTAGACATTATCCTTTTAAGAATTCAATATGGCTGTTGTAATGTCCTGTAGATTGTGTATTTTACATAAATCTTAATTTGCCAATCAAATTCCATAATACACAAACATTGTATTTAGAATTGTTCATATACTGACTCAAGTTTTGATGTTGGGTACTTAACGAATCATATGACACTAAGATTAGTCATGATAACCATGGAATCTGAATCATATGACACTAAGATTAGTCATGATAACCATGGAATCTGCTATCCAATGAAAATTAATGAAATTCATATACATAGGTAACCATGGTGACGTACCTCCATTTTAACTTCCTCTACCTTTTCCCCGTGCTTGTTGAAGATGTGTTTTCGCACAAACTCCGGTCCTTTGAATTTTTTACCACTCATCGGACACAGCCATTTATCCTTGGCCAACTCTTGTGTATTAGCTGTGACAAACTTCTCTACTTCAGTGAGATGTGTTAAGGCTTATAATGCATTAATATCTGTCATCCATTTTGTAAAATGAAAGATAAACGAATACCACTAATTAATTTCTTTAACATTTTCTATTAAATTTGTGTTTTTTCAAGCCTACCTGGCTATTTTATCTAAAGTTTAACCTTTCCAAGACCATATATTTTCTGACACATACAATTCCTCTACATTCTGGCAAAAATTTCATGGGATGTTTAAAGTCTTGCAGTGAAATGCCAGGCTATGGAAAACACCTACTCTAAAAATAGCTCTATCATCCCCCTCAGGAAATTCAGTATTTATAGGTCATGCATCAAATCCTCCATACAGGTATCAAAATACAACTAAATCCATCAAATTTAAGCTCAAAATAATCCTCATATATTTAACTTCAATTATCAATTTTAACTATTCCATTCCATTCAGTATTTTTCACAATACAACAAAGCGAAAGGAACTTTTTTCTTTAAGAGGGACTACTTTTGTATATGCTCTAAGCTCTGATTGGTGAATTAGAGATTTGACACCTATAAGCTACATGGGATGGCGCTACTAAACATTGTCATCTCTTATTAGGTAATTTATGGAAGTCATCTTTGTTTTATTATTAGATTGCTAATTTTTAATGCATTTATTTTAACAATATTACAGCTGTATTATGGTGGTCAGTTATTTTGGTGGAGAAGGTAACAGGGGTGTCTGGAGAAAACTACTAACACTCGGCAAGTACCAAACACAATTTTTCTTATAACATCACATTAAGTGCAGCTCTCCACATGCAGAAATCAAATTCACAAAAACTTCTGTAGTACATTATATATTTTTTATTTTGTAATAAATCTTACATCTTACAAAAATTTATAGGTTAATATTCAAAATAAAATATGATTATTATTATCCGCTTGCAGACCACCCCTAAAACTTGTCCCTCTCAATTCAGGTTCACCCCTACTACCCCGCTGTAAATCCAAGGGTTAGAGTTATATTGTTTAATGACACTTTCAACAATATCGCAGTTATATCGTGACGGTCAGTTTTTATTGGTGGAGAAAACCTTAGGGTACCCCATCAACCTGTCGCAAGTCACTGACAAATTTATCACATAAGTGTTGTATTGAGTACATCTCGTCATGAACAGGGGTTCGAAATCACAATTTTAGTGGTGATAGGCACTGATTGCACAGGTAGTTGTAAATCCAACCACCATACGATCACGACGGCCCCCTGTAAATCCAATACTGCAGCCTCAATGTTTGAAGTTCATATATAAATTAGGATTTAAAACAGTATACAAAAACTGTCATAGTACTAGTATATCGTTGGTAAACCATTATAATCCAGTGTGTGATGGTTGTCGTGGGAGTTTCACGGGTGTTATGGTATTATGATTTACATATGTCTATGTGTTTGTATATTACATCAATATCTACTACCGGTAGACACAATCAAATATGGTAATGATTAAGGTCATAAGTCGACATCAAAAGAATGTTGATGTAAACGGTAACATTTGGGTGCAACATCTCATAAAAAGTAACTTGTTAAATTGTGGCGATATTGTTGAAAAAATAAAACGTTTTACTTGATGTTTAAACAATCACTCATTCAATAAAATCAAAGTGTCCAGTAATTTGTGTAGTTTCGTCGTGGTTGTGATCGTAGGGTAGTTGGATTTACAACTACCTATTCAATCAGTGCCTATCACCAATGATGTTGTGAGTTCGAATCTCGATCAGGGCGAGGTGTACAACATTATGTGATAAAAGTTTGTCAGTGACTTGCAACAGGTCGGTGGTATTCTCCGGCTTCCTCCACCAATAAAACTGTCTGCCAGGATATAACTGAAATATCATTGAAAGTGGCATTAAACCAAACCAAACCAAACTATTTTCGTTATATTACTCAATGCAATGAGAGTCTCAACACCTCCCCTTTTTTCCCCGCAAAAAATGACCATTTAGTTATTATTTCAATAACATATTACATTTTATTTCATAAACAAAATAATATGTTTCACTGCACACAAAACTTCATTGTTAATTTTATCTTACTGATAAAAAAAAATTTCCCCATGGCTTAGTTTATCAGGCCAAACTTGCGAAGGGTATTCCCCTTATTTATCCAGGAAATTAAACATTGGATTAGTCCATTTTAAAAAGAGGTAAACACTGACACATTATCTTACCTTTAAATTTGTTCATCATCACTTCCAGGTATTTAGAGAATTTTTAATTCTTTTAAAAACATTTCAATTTAATTATTTTAAATTCAACAGAAGAAATCAAGGTGAAATGGACCATAAAATATACATATTGAATTTCAAGTAACAACCTATCTACCCTACCTTTTATATGTTATATAGACTACCATTATAAGTATTATCTGAAGATAGTCTTCCATGACAGAAATGAGATTTTATTCAATTAATTTAGAATTCTTGTTTAGGTAATACTTAACAATACTATAATGGCTTATTCAAGCTCTGTAAAACGAGCTCAAGTACCAAAATGTTGTGAGCTATGTCCATTGTCCACTAGGATAAAATGGAGGTGTGTTGAATGTAACATGTCTTTGTGTGATAAGTGCAAAAAAATTCATACAAGGGTACAAATAGCAGTTCCACATGAAATTGTGGATATAAAAACCCCTCTTCATGATGTACAACCGAAGGTAATTGTGCACAATATACCATGCCATGAACACAAGGCAAAGATGACATGTCTGTTCTGTAGAACCTGTGATCATCTCGTGTGTCTAGATTGTGTTTCATCTACACACAACAAGCACAACTTTGAACCCATGGACAAAATTCTCTCAAAAAAATTAGACGGCCAATCTCGGTCGGAGGTCTGAAATGGCAGACATAATTTTGAAAGGGGGCTACCCAAGGATCATTTCAGCAAAGTTTGGTTGAGATTGGCTCAGTAGTTTCAGCGAAGAAGATTCTTTTAAAATTACATCCCCCTTTTTTCTATTTTTAGCTTGGTGGCCATCTTGGTTGGAAGTCGGGATCACCGGACACAATTTTGGAAGGGGGCCATCCAAGGATCATTCCACCAAAGTTTAGTTGCAATTGGCTCAGTGGTTTCTGAGGAGAAGATTTTTATGTGAATTTCCCATAGGGTCCTATGTTAAATTAAGTTCGGCTGTGGTGGCCATCTTGGTCGGAGTTCTGAAATGCCGGACACTATTTTGGAAGAGGACCACCCAAGAATCATTTCAGCAAAGTTTGGTTGAGATTGGTTCAGTAGTTTCACAGGAGAAGATTTTTTTTTAATTTCATCCCCCCTTTTTTCTAATTTGCATAATCGGTCAAAATTGGCAAAATTTCAAAGTTCATAAAAAAATCCTGTAATATATGTTAAAAAGCTCATCATTATGCTTACACAGTTCAAATTTGGGCACATTCTGGCTTAAAATAGAGCAATTTTGGCAATTTGAAGAAATTTCTATTTTTAGTAATGGTGGCCATCTTGGATACAGGACAGTGCTGACGGACACAATTTTGAAAGGGACCATCCCTGCCAGGTTTGGTTTAATTTGGTTCAGCGGTTTCAGAGGAGAAGATTTAAATGTGATCTTTTATCAAAACATGCCTAATTTGCATAATCGGTATATATCGGCTGAAAGAAAAATTTCACAGAAAAACCCCGAATAAATGTTAAACTACTCCTTGCCATGTAGCTGCAGTTAAAATTTGAGCTCATTTTGACTTACACTAAAGCAGCAATGGACAATTGAAGAAATTTCTATTTTTAGTAACAACAGCCATCTTGAATGGAGGGCGGGGCTGTCGGACACAATTTTGAAAGGGACCCACCCAGGGATCACTAAAGCAGCAATGGACAATTAAAATTTCACCCCCCCCCTTTTTTCTATTTTTAGCTTGGCGGCCATCTTGGTTGGAAGTCAGGATCACCGGACACAAATTTGGAAGGGGGCCATCCAAGGACTATTCCACCAAAGTTTGGTTGCAATTGGACCAGTGGTTTCTGAGGAGAAGATTAAAATGTGAAATGTTGACGGACGGACGACGGATGAAAAGTGATGACAATAGCTCACATGGCCTAAAGGCCAGGTGAACTAAAAAACCACCAACCTGTCTAAAGTCACTAACAAACTTTATCACATTATGTTGTATGGAGTATAACACACCATGAGCAGGATCCAAACTCATGTTAGGGGTGATAGGCACTGATTGCATAGGTAGTTGTAAATCCAACTACCAAACATGATCACGACAGTCCTGATCTAACGTAGTGAAGTTTGCTTATAACAAACTGATGCGGACCCAAGAAACTTGCTCTTATAGGATTAGGGCTGTGGTGTTTAATGCCACGACCAACAATATTTCAGTTTTATTGGTGAAGGAAATGAGAAAACCACAGACCTGCCGCAATTCACCGATAAACTTTATCACACAATGTTGTATCGAGTACACCTCATTTTCATTTTCGAGGACTGATTAAACAACAATCACTCACTCACCCATAACCCTAGCCCTGTCATGTTTGTTTGTTTGCTTGATGGTGTTTAGCGCCACTTTCAACAATATTTCAGTTATATTGTGGCGTCAGTTTTATTGGTGGAGGAAACCGGAGATCTTGGAGATAACCACCGACCTGTCACAAGTCACTGACAAACTTTATCACATAATGTTGAACACCTCACCCTGATTGAGATTCGACTCACAACATCAGTGGTGATAGGCACTGATTGCATAGGTAGTTGTAAATCCAACCACCATACGATCACGCCCACGATGGCCCCTTAGCCCTGTCATGTATGTGCATGAACTTATCTATGTATAAAGGATATGCTTCAGGGTCTTTCTTGCCGAGTCTGACAACTTCCTCGTCTGGTAGACTGTCATGGTGTTCTGTTAAGGTCTTTATCTTGTTCTCAAAGTTTTTCATCCATTAATTTACTGGAAATTATAATAAATAGTGAAAATACAAGAAAAAATCACCCATGGTCGTCATGACATGGAACTGAGAATCTAAATAAATAGTGAAAATACATGAAAAATCGCCCATGGTCGCCACGTCATGGTACCAAGAATACAGTGAAAATACATGAAAAATTTTGTTTTGCCCATGGTCGCCACATCATGGAACCAAGAATACAGGGGAAATACATGAACAAATTGCCCATGGTCACCACGTTTTGGAACTGAGACTACAGGGGAAATACATGAAAAAATCACCCATGGTCACCACGTCAGAAAACCAAGAATCTTTATCTAAATAAATTGGTATCGAATATACCTCGCCACAAGAGGCAATTGAAATTACAATCTTTAGTGGGGATATGCTAAAGTTGTTTTTAATTGTCAACATTAGGGACAAAGGAAAAATGACCACTTTGGATAAGTGACTTCCTATTTAAGATCAGCTGATCCAGATTGTCAGTTACAGTTATTAAAGGTAATTTACAGTAGATCTTCTCTTGTAAGGTCACCTCTGCAATGAAAATGTGTGCCTTATCAGAGGAGTGGCTGCTCTTGTGGGGGAGGGGCGGGGGGTAATGTTTTACTATCTTCGTGCATCAGAAATCTGACCTAATAAGAGAGGTAGTAGTATAAGAGGGGGTATTGCAATGGAAAACATGGCATTTGCTTTGTAATGCTACCATGTTATTGTAATTAATTAATAAATTAATTAATTATTGTAACGATTCTCATTTAGTTAATAATTCAATACCTCGATAGGCTAATTAGCACAATCATGTATTGGCAACTCTTCGAAAGTCAATTACCGATGATTTTTTAAAATCCAGAATGGAAGCTAATCATCAGTAAACTGGCACAATAAACTTTCTGTGTCTGCTGACTCATCATTTGAGTTAACATAAAACTCAAAGTAGAGATGAAAGTGCTGACTGCTGAAAAAAGAGGAAACCCTCTATACAGTTTCCAGAAACCATCATATTTTAGCTGTTTGGACCATGTTTCACACATTTTGTTTCTAAATATTTTGTTGAAAAAAGAGGAAATCAGATGATCAGAGGAAAACTTTCATCTCTGCTTAAAGCCAGTCAGGATTTTTTTTTTATACTGGCTGTTTTCAATTTAGCTAATACAAGGTGACCAGTAAGGTAGTTTTGAATGTAAATTAAACTTCCATATGAATACAGCCACAGTAGTGCACTCATGTGCTTGTAAAGCTCACCTGGTAAAGAAGATTTCCCACCCCTTCCCCTACCATAACCTATGATAAATCCTAACCTCAACTCTTTATTAATACAATTGGATACAATTCCATTGCTGGCTTTTACCGAAAGATATTTAAATTGTTACTCCATTGTAGACAATATTAGATAAAATAATATTTACAATGTATATAGTGTCATATATTTTATTTTGTGTACATCATGCTTTATTAACAGTCAAAGGGAGGCAACTCATTATATAAAGGCGATAGCTATATATTTACCACTACAATGGAATGTTTGGTATGAGGTGTGACAGTTGGATCTATATTAACCACCTCTAAAGTTTGTGAGGTTTGATTTCTACCAATGGCTAAGTGTACTGCAATCCTACTTTAGACACTAATTTCTGGCTGTTTATCTCCCAATAACTGAAATATTATAGTCATAACCAGAACCAGGAGCTTGTACAAATGTTAGGTATACAGTTAAACCTGCACATGCCATCACCTCTAATGAGCAGTCACCTGTATTAAAAAGTCACCTTTTTCTTGTCCTTTCATAGACAGTTTCATATAAATTTAACTCTTTTAAGAAGTCACATGTCTTATAAGACCACTTTATATCGTCCCAAAGATAACCTCTTAATACAAGTTTGACTGTATTGTCATGAGTAATTGAAAACAATTTGGGGTATTTGTATTCTAATTTCAAGACTTTTCATCTTGTACACTGCAGCCTGTCTAATCTAAACCACCTTCAGATCAAGTTTTGTGTTCAGAATCAACAGGAGTTTGAATTAACAAAGATTTCCTTCATTGGGACTTTATTTAAAGTTTGGTTTATACAGAATTCTGATTTATTCAGGGTTCAGGTTAGACAGGTTTCACTGTATATAAGGTATTATTGAGCCATTCCGACACTTACTATCATTCTGTGTGACTTTTGTTGTTGGTGGAACACATCTAGCATGCATTATTCCACATCTGTGTGGCATCTCATCTTCATTAGGGTACTCGTTACAACTGTAGAAATCAATAGAGTGGACTGTCCTCAAATATAAAATCATACTGTCTAGAGCCTGTGAATAGAAATCAATGGAGTGAACTGCAGGGCCGTCTTAACAGCAAAACAGTGTGCTTGGGCCCCCACCTACACCACCACTCACAGGAATAAAAGTGTAAATGGTTGATAAAATTAAACATATATTTATTGTATTGGTACTTCCGACAATATCAGAGTTAAAACATTAAAAACATGGCATACACAACATACATAGATTAACATGGGGCACCTATGCTCGTGGGGCCCCATGCAACTGCCCAGCATGCCCATGCATTAAGACGGCACTGTTGAACTGTCCTTAGATATAAGGATATGATAATTCCAAATATTAAACTAGAAACTTGCCTGAGCCTGTATCACTCATCTAGTAGTCTCCACTAGCACGAAGTCCGGGACAAGTAAAACTGGATTCAGACAAGTGAAAATTATGAAAGAATTTGTTTGAATAAATAGAAAAATTTTCTAAAATTGGCTTTCGGGGAAATTGGTGAAAAAAATTAAGGCAAAGACTGATATTCTAGTTGTTCAAGCAGTTTGGATTCCTGCATAAAAGTTATTTTCAAATTATCGTGGTTTTTGAGAATAAGAATAAACCAGATAATGGATGCCGACTACGTATAATGGTTTTGTTTTAGTTGACTTCCTGGTGTTTAATGCCACTTTCAACAATATTTCAGTTATATCGTGAGTCAGTTTTATTGGTGGAGAAAACCGATGGACATGGAGAAAACCACCGACAAACTTTATCACATAATGTTGTACACCTTGCCCTGATCGAGATTCGAACTCAAAACATCAGTGGTGATAGGCACTGATTGCATAGGTAGTTATAAATCCAATTACCATACGATCATGACCACGACGGCCCCTACGAATAATGAAGCACAAATGAGAATTACTAACATCCTAGTCAAACTTGCCCTAACAGACACCTGGTGTAAACGACCAGTTTAAAACCCTCCCGACCAGGATGTACCTGCTATTCTAAATTTTAAAAAAAAGTTATCTCACTAACATGGTCAACGGTCACTCAAAGTTTATCCCATTGTTAGGGAGAAACGATTCACCGTATGTACCGAAATCACGATTATTTTGGGGACAGTTCGGTTCACGATACGTGGAGGCCGCTTACGATACAAACGATATGATGCTCATTTTTTGAAAAAAAGTAGTGTTGAACTTCCGTTTTCTTCTTTTGGTGATCATTTAATTAATATTTTGAGAAAAGTGAATCGACTAATTTACGCTTTTAAAATTAATTAATCAAATATCAAATATTCATAATTTCCGCTAGTACGTAAGCGACCTCATATGGATTTCAAGGAATAGTTCAAGTTTCTTATAAAACGTATCATAATACATATCAAATATCAGGATACGTATCGCTTGTGGAAAAAGTGTATCGTTACACCCCTATCCCATTGTATCAAGTTTATCAGTATGTAGTGGTCAGTTTTCATTTCAGGGATTTTTTTAAAAATCATTGGAATTTAACTTTCGAGATATTCTCAATACATAATTGTACTAATTAAGCTATCAAATCATATGATAATAAACTAATTATAAAAACACCGAAGCATTACAAAGCGGCAGTCTTTTTTTCCCAATAAAACGGTTTTCGATTACAGTAACAGGTGAATCATTGCGGACCCAACTGAAAATCCGGACAGACAGATCATAAATAAGTGGCAAGTTGTCTTATCAGGCCATTTTTTCTTCGTCCCAAGGGGGACAGTTATTGAATACAAGTTGGACTGTAGTTCAAGTACATGCTTATTGTCTGGCCTTACTCTTTTAAAATGTCAAGTACAAGATTCACCATCATACTCCAAAATCGTCCAAATAGGAACCATTGATGGTTTGGTTTGGTTTATGGTGTTTAATGCCACTTTCAACAATATTTCAGTTATATCGTGGAGGTCAGTTTTATTGGTAGAGGAAACCGGAGTACCCAGGGAAACCACCGACCTGCCACAAGTCACTGACAAACTTTATCACATAATGTTGTATCGATTACACCTCGCCATGAACAGGGTTCGAATTCACAACTTTAGTGGTGATAGACACCGATTGCACAGGTAGTTGTAAATCCAACTACAGTAGAGTTCGTTTATAATGAAGTCCAGGGGACTCTCGATCTTAGTTCGTTATAGGCATCGTTCGTTATAAGAGAAACAATGTAGAATTACCTCCCCTTTTGAAAATCGTACTGTAGAACTTCGCTGGCTCGAACTCGAAGGGACTGTCAAAATCTGTTCTAGCTATCGGTAGTTCGAGCCACCGAGGTCACGTAATTTCAGAGAGAAAAAAATCTGGTTCTGACCCGGGCAGTTTCATTGTGCTATGATAACTGATGCACAGTAAAGTGGGCCTTTATTGTAAAAAAATATTTAATCCTTTAGACAGTTTTCAAAGACTACGACTTCTGAATACCTCTTTGGTATTTTCAAATGTTCCTTAGAAACATTTTTTCAACTTTGTTCACGATCTATTTTATAAACATGAAATATGAGGTCGGGTATTAACACTTGGATCGATATCGGTATAATGCTGATAATTCGGATATATATTTTTAATGGCCAATTTTAAGATTGTAGCCATTTTCCTTTTTTTTTATTTGAATTTGAAGAATAATTGTTTCTTTTTGGTATTATATACACATAAAAACTCAGTTTAATCGAAATTTCAGAACGAGTACATTTCTTTTGTTTTTGGCATTTAGATGAACCTTGAGACCACGCAGTTTGTTGTTTAATTAGAGTCTATCATCAAAGAAAAAATAAACAATAGCAAATGAATTAATCTCACACATGACTTTGTTTTTAATTTCTTTAGCTTGTGCATCCATTCATTAAAATTTAGATTACGTTTTATTAATTTTTAATGCAATAATTTAGCGCGTGTGTTATTAATTGACAACTTGTTAATCACATCATTAATACCCATTTTATTGTTTGAATATTTTAAAGAAAAGTCTTGATTGACATCATTAACAACATCAAAGGTGGGATTATTGATTTTTCAATTATCAATAACGGAAGTGTCAAGTGCACTTGACCATTCTTATATGTGATTGTCTGTGCGTAACGAAAGACAGGTAAACGATTTGTTTGTTCAGCAATTTTCTTTGTTATATCATGTCAATTTTGAGTAATAAAAACGTTGTTTGGGTTTAAAATTCTCTTCGTTATAAGCCTGATTTCGCTATAAAAAATTTGTAATAGGCCTTCACAAATACATTGTTTAAATAGCGATGGGACCGGGGATTTATCTTTACTTCACTATAAGCCTGATTTCGTTACAAGCCTGTTCCCTATAAACGAACTCTACTGTACCATACGATCACGACCATGATGGCCTCGGAGGATGCAAGTTTGACTGTACAAACACCATTCATTATTCATTGTCATGGTATTATTAAAGATTCCCTACCTTAATCATTGTTTACACTGATATCACACAACATATCTCGTTCCCTACCTTAATCATTGTTTACACTGATATCACACAACATATCTCGTTCCCTACCTTAATCATTGTTTACACTGATATCACACAACATATCTCGTTCCCTACCTTAATCATTGTTTCATCTCTTTCCATTTTTATTTCATCTGTTTTACTCTCAGCATCCCCGTCATTTACACAATGACCTAAAATTAAACACCTACATGTAGATTTTGACATTTTGACAGTCTTTTGCCTTAATTTTTTTCACCTACTTGCCCCAAAGCCAAATTTAGAAAAATTTTCTATTTATTCAAACAAATTCTTTCATAATTTTCACTTGTCCGAATCCAGTTTTACTTGTCCCGGGCTTCGGGCAAGTGGGTTAGCACGAAGATTGATTTTTTCTGGTGATCGACGAACATCACACAACATCCAGTGTCTAGTTATATCAACTATGATTTTACAGGTAGTGAACAGCATAGGAATGTCATGTCTAAGTAGAGAACATCCAAATGTGAGTGAAAGGTCAACCGATACAACCCTATACATGCCCAAGATATTTACCTAAAAGTTCTTCATACCAAAGATATTTACCTAAAAGTTCATCATATTGAAGCTTTTTACCTAAAAGTTCTTCAGATCAAAGATATTTACCTAAAAGTTCTTCATACCAAAGATATTTACCTAAAAGTTCTTCTTCTTCAAAATCGCCTTCATCAATAAGATAATCTGTAACATTCTTCAACACAGGGTTTTTAATCTGTATCTGACCAAATTCAACCTGCAATTAGCGTTAAAATTGATGTCATTATCAAATAAAAAAATTTCACATTTTAGATGTAAAACTATTTTTTCCAGAATGACTTGTCCTCTGAGTGCCTACAGTAAGGCTTACTATTTATATATAGGACTTGCCATAAATATGTATGCCCCAGTAGCTTTTGAACCAAGTACTCTGATGGCCATGACATGATATAATCTTGAAGTAAATTCAAATATTGGTTGCTAACAAATTATTTTTAGTCTTTTCTCAATATATACAGTTGATAAAACCAGTCATTCCAAAGGTACCTTGGACGTCACTGAACATTTGGTCCAGTAAAGGTAGAACTTTTACCAGACCAAATCACTTTTTACTGGACCAAAAAAATTTAACACAATTTAAGTGCAATATTTTATTCTCTTGTATATTTATATATGCAAGCAGTTTTCAACTTCATCACGGCAATCTTCACAAAAGTCATCATCATTGCCATATTTTGCATGTCATGTCGTTGCTCTCATCATAATCCAGCCATTCGCGATTGGTCAACCACTTCACGTTAAATTTAGGTGCCTTTCTATTTTCTTCATACTTCTTCGTTTTCTCCCGCTTGTCATCACTTTCCGTGGTTTTCCTTTTCAGACTCTTTCCAGGAATAGCCCCGGCTACATATCGGAACCCCAACAATTTAATTTCAACAAAAGATCAGTGACAAATTATTGCTTGAAATTTAGCCATGCACGATTCGTTATTAAAAGCATAGTAAAGATAAGGATTTAAAATGCCCTTTCGACAATTACTGAAGTCCTCATATCAATATTTTAAAAATAGAAATGGGATTTTCCTCAAGCTGAACTTACAATGAGAGCAATGATCAAATATTTGACAAAAATAAAATACTTCCTGGCATATCTTATCCGGTCAATTGGTCCAACGATTAACATTATTTTATCGGTCCAAGACAATTTTTGTCTGACTTTTGCCACTGTCCGACGAACCTTCGAAATGACTGTAAAACTATAAGAAAACTTTGAAGATACTAAAGGATACCGTAAATCGGGAAATTTTGGTCATGGTTTTATTTTGGCCTATTTTGGCCCCTAAATACGAAGTGCCAAAATTAAACACACCAAAATATGTCACACTCCAAAAATTAACCGCCAAAATTGAACACTGCCTTAATATCTTTTTATATTTATATTCCCTAATCTGTACATTTTTGTCAATTACCGTTATACATGTATATACACACACAAGTCAAACTGAAAAGTGTTCACGATGTGAAATCGTTGGATTGGATGACAAGAGAGAAATTACAGGTAAATAAAGTACATTGATAAAAACCATGCAATACCAATTAAATTTATTCAATCAATAAAATGTCAAATATCATTAAAATGACACATAATAAACACATAATTAGTGTCTCATCGGTTTTATTTATTATGTATAATTGTTGTGTAAACAAATACATGTACTGAACATTACAATAAGACTGTTTACCTGTAAAAGGGATGATTAATACCAGTGCAACATTATTATTTGTTGTTTTTATATTAAATGCATTTTACTTTATGCTGTTTAAATATTTAAATTCCTAGTTTTAATAAATATCACAATTTATCCATAATCGATTTGGTTTTTAGTACGACATCAAAATATCCAGTAAGTAACGGTAAAAACGTAGTATCGCTAGTTGAAATGAGAACGCTTCCATTTACGTTCTGAATTAACTGACAAAAAAAATTTAAACACATGGGAACCAAAAGTGGCCAAAATTAAACACTAGAAATGAAAATGGCCAAAATTTCACACACCAAAATAAAACAACCCTCTTTTGGAGAAAAAGGCCAAAATTAACCTACAACAAAATTTCCCGATTTACAGTAATCTGAAGCTGTAAATCAAAGGACAGACAATACAATGACCAAGAAAACACACAAAAAGACAAACAATGATCCACAATACAGAAAACTATAGATCAAGCAACTTTGTACCCCACTATACACCTGGATGAACTCCCCTGATATGGATTTAAACAGAAAAGGTCAAGGCATGCACCTCAAATCTTTCTGTAAGTTTAGCTTCATTAAAGCAGAACAAGGTCACTAACTGTAATTAGTGAAGGAAAATTAAACAGATTTGTCTCCCTCTACAAACCTCTCCTGTGTTACCAACAGGGTTTGTTGATAATTACCTCAACCACAACATCACAATCCTCTTTTCCAACTCACCACAAACACAATAACAAAAAGGCAAGATAATGACAGAATAATATTAGTTTCTCATCATTGTCAATAAATTTATTTCACAAATGTTAGTTTCTAGTCAGTTTCAATAAATTTACATTTCATAATCAAAAGTGAAATCTATTACTTGTTGACTCCTACTGCAAACAATACAGTTATGTCATAGTAAATGTTTCATCTTCATGTAAAAATGTTAATAAATTATGAAAAGAAAGTTTAAACAGTAATGGTCATCAATTCCACCAATATAAACAAAACAAACAATCGTCTCTCATCTTAACTGTACTCACTAAACATAAAAAAGACTATAACACACACAAAATATGTCATCCAGGCCCTAGCTTGGGACAGGCACAAAAATGTGGTGGGTGTTAAACCAGTTAGTGGGATCTCAACCCCCCCTCTTGATAACTTGATCTCTAACAGCAATACATATAAACAAACGATAAAAAACCAACCATGCATGTAAATTAAAAGAGAACTTTAGTCAATAATAACAGATTATGTCATGGTCATGCTCATATGGAAGTTGGATTTATAACTACATGTGCAATCAGTGCCTAATCATTGAGTTTGAATCCCGCTCAGACGAGGTGTACTCGATACAACATTATGTGATAAAGTTTGTCAGTGACTTACAGCAGGTCGGTGAATTTCTCTGGGTACTCTGGTTTCCTCCATCAATAAAACTGACCGCCACGATATAACTGTAATATCAAACCAAACCCATCCTCAACAGATTTATCTCCCTTTACAAACCTCTTTTGTGTCATCTTTCTTCTCATCAGCATCATCTTCCCAGATTTTCCATTTGTTGTCTAGATTCTGTATAATCTTAGCAGCCAGTTTGATGTCAGCTTGAATGATCTGTTTGTGTGCAGTAATACCATTGACTGGACGTACTCGTTGTTTCAGCTCTCTGTTTAACGTGGCTCCCAATTCACAATCCCTTAACTAAAAAAAAATAAAATAAAGAAACAAATAAAAATAAATAAATAAATAAACAAGATATGATTATAATCTAACGATTATGAAGTCTCCCAAACCGGCCACTGACAACCGGTTTAAAAAATAAATTAAAAGCTACCTTTGAAATCGAACAATGTTGAATTTTTGCGGTATTGTGACGGCCATTTTGAAAATGGAGAACGGTAGAAATTTTTCAATGTCTGGAATCAATTCAGGACGTTGAAATCAAACAATGTTGAATTTGTGCAGTATTGTGGTGGCCATTTTGAAAATGGCGACCGGTAGAAATTTTTCGATGTCAGGAATCAATTCGGGACATCATAATCTACCCACATATGAAATGTCGTTGAAATCGGACAATGTTGAATTTGTGCGGTATTGTGGTGGCCATTTTGAAAATGGCGACCGATAGAAACTGTTCAATGTCGGGAATCAATTCGGGACATCATTATCTACCCACATATCAAATTTTGATGATATCGGACAATGTTGAATTTTTACCGCCCATATTTTATGCCGTGTTTTGGCAACCATTTTGAAAATGCAGAATTGCTCCTCTAATGGTGACCTATCACTATGTCAAATTTTATGTCTCTATCATTATCCATTTAGAAGTTATCAACATTAATGTACGAAATTTCAACTTTCCCATAGGATTCTATAGTAACCCCCACCCCCTTTGAACCCCTTAAAATATGACTTTCACCCCCTTTACCACAAAGCTGAAAACTTTAGGATCAACTAGAAACATATATCTATAACTCCACCAAGTTTCATGAAATTCTGTCCAGTAGTTCCTGAGATCTGCCGTGGAAAAGTTCATGTGCCAAAGAAAGAAAGGAGAATAAAGAGAATAATAACAAGATATGATTATAATCTAACGATTATGAAGTCTCCCAAACCGGCCACTGACACTATCTACCCACATATCAAATTTTGATGATATCGGACAATGTTGAATTTTTACCCCCCATTTTTATGCCATGTTTTGGCAGCCATTTTGAAAATGGCAGACATCTTGAAAATTTTGAAAACGCAGAATTGCTCCTCTAATGGTGACCTATCACTATGTCAAATTTTATGTCTCTATCATTATCCAGTTAGAAGTTAATCAACATTAATGTACGAAATTTCAAGTTTCCCATAGGATTCTATAGTAACCCCCACCCCCTTTGAACCCCCAAAAATATGGCTTTGACCCCCTTTACCACAAATCTGAAAACTTTAGGATCAACTAGAAACATATATCTATAACTCCACCAAGTTTCATGAAATTCTGTCCTGTAGATCCTGAGATCTGCCGTGGACAAGTTCATGGTTCGCGGAAAGAAAGGAGAAGAATAAGAATAATAATAATAAAAGTAATAATAAGAAACGGAGCAAAAACAATAAGTCTCCCAAACTTTGTTTGTTTGGGAGACTTAAATATCAATGTATGTGATACCATTCCCTACAAGCAGGTACCATATACAGTTTTCCAAAATGGGTTTTCTGGGGGGAAACACGTTCTTGAATTAACATTGATCTGTTACTTATGATTTATTTTCGATATTCAAAAATAGAGAATATATTATATACCGTATAACCGGTAATTTCTGTGGCAATCTAATTTCTGCGGTATTCTGCGATCAACTCCGGACCGCAGAAATTAAAATCGCAGAATATTATGTAAAATAAATGTTTAATGTCCCGTACAAAATACGTTTTCAAACACTAACTCTGATTCCGCCGTAAGTGTCAGATATTTAATTAGTCGTAATTACTATATCTAGATATTAGATATAACAAAACCTGGTACTATATAAATGTTTACACAACAATTAAAGGTTATTTGGCTGTGACATCATGATTTTTACCTGTTAATTACAATTACTCCAGATCAAGAAATATGATTGTACCAAGCTGACACCGACAATAAATGAAACAATCGCCTGATTAAATGTTTACAATCATAATAAAGTTTATTAAACAAATATTTAAAATTGTTATTTCATAAATTAACATTAATTTTTTTTTTTTTTTTTTTAATTGTTGTAGTAGCGTCGATTGAATAATATCAAACTGCGTGATCTCAGGATTCATCTAAAAACCAAACAAATAGAAATGTACTGGTAGTAGAATTCTGGTTAACCTGAGCTTTTATGTCTACATTATACTAAAAGAATTGAATACAATTGCTTCTAATCATAATTCTTTAAAAAAAATTGTTATATGAAAATTCGACATTTAAAATATATATCCGAAATATATCAAAGTTTATACCGATATCGATTCAATTGTTGACTTCGTATTTCCTGTCAACAAAATAGATCGCGAAAACTGAAAAATTAGTTTCTCAAGAAAAATTTGAAGTTAACCAAATGCGTATTCAGAAGTTATAACGTTTGAAAACTTTCTAAAGAACTAAATATGTTTTTACTTCTAAGGATCACTGTAATGTGCACCAGTTGTTTATCGTAACACTTGTTGCTTCCTGTAATACAAACAATTTTTTTTTCGGTGCCGAGATTTACAATCCGCAGAAAAAAAAATCCGCAAAAATTAAATGTCTTCTTTCTAGACCAAAACCGCAGAAATTTCACACCGCAGAAATTACCGGTTATACGGTATTAATGATTGAAATGGTAGTTTGAAAGAAAACAAAATTATGCAAATTTAACTAACATACGATAACTGTCATTGGCTGTCAAAAGAAGGGACTACGCCTAATAAATTAATGTGCATGACTACCAGTAATTAACGGTACATACCCTGATATTGTTCAGATTCCAACAGATTTCTTTGATATTAACGTCTCGTTCAAACGTAACCCAACCTCGTCTAAAAATTCTCCTCTCTGGCTGAGGGTCCTGTAACGCTACTCGAACAAATCCTGGATACCTCTTACACATCTGTAAACAAACAAATCTTTCCTTTAACAATAAAGTCTCTTTTTGAGATTGACAAACTTAATAAACGTTCACCTTGACCTTTCAAAGCTTTTCAAGGGTGAGCTAGTTTTTGATATTTACGTTTTTTTCCTTTCACTACGGTATTTTTCAATTAATGTATTGCACTTTTATAATTAGTTACAGAATAACTTTTATTTAATGAACACATGATATCATTTCCTAAAATGTAATGAAATTCATCATAGAATGAACAGCTTTGAATGAATGATTGACTGTTGTTTATCGGT
Source organism: Bathymodiolus brooksi (assembly GCA_963680875.1). NCBI lineage: Eukaryota > Metazoa > Mollusca > Bivalvia > Mytilida > Modiolidae > Bathymodiolus > Bathymodiolus brooksi. Next base: position 23,588,932 of record OY804583.1, on the reverse strand, counting down.
AAGTGACAATTGACTGAAGATTTTCAGATACCAATCCAAGACTGGGATTTTCATTGTAAACGACCATACACATCAATATACCCATTGGTTACATATGTAGATGAAAATCCAACTACCGCACGATCACGGTCACCACTACCACACGATCACAGCCACAACTACCACATGATCACGGCCACAACTACCACACGATCATGGCCACAACTACCATACGATCATGGCCACAACTACCATACAATCATGGTCACAACTACCACACGATCACGGTCACAGCTACCATACGATCACGGTCACAACTACCACATGATCACAGCCACAACTACCATACGATCACGGCCACAACTACCACACAATCACGGCCACAACTACCATACGATCACGGCCACAACTACCATGACCACAACTACCACACGATCACGGCCACAACTACCATACGATCACGGCCACAACTACCATACGATCATAGTCACAACTACCACACGATCACGGTCATAACTACCATACGATTACGGTCACAACTACCACAACTACCACACAATCACGGTCACAACTACCACACGATCACGGCCACAACTACCACACGATCACGGCCACAACTACCACACGATCACAGCCACAACTACCATACGATCACGGTCACAACTACCACACGATCACAGCCACAACTACCATACGATCACAGCCACAACTACCATACGATCACGGTCACAACTACAACACGATCACAGCCACAACTACCACACGATCACGGTCACAACTACCACACGATCATGGTCACAACTACCATACGATCACGGTCACAACTACCATACGATAACGGCCAAAAATACCACACGATCACGGTTACAACTACCACACGAACACAGCCACAACTACCACACAATCACGGTCACAACTACCACACGATCATGGTCACAACTACCACACGATCACGGTCGCAACTACCATACGATCACGGTCACAACTACCACACGATTACAGCCACAACTACCATACGATCACGGTCACAGGTACCATACGATCACGGTCACAACTACCACACGATCACAGCCACGACTACCATACAATCATGGCCACAACTACCATACGATCACAGCCACAACTATCATACGATCACAGCCACAACTACCACAAGATCACGTCCACAACAACCGCACGATCCCTGCCACTACTACCATAGGATCATGGCCACAACTACCATACAATCACATCTACAACTACCATACGATCACATCTACAACTACCATATAATCACATCTACAACTACCATACGATCACATCTACAACTACCATACGATCACTGCCACAACTACCATACAATCACGGTCATGACAACTTGGTGAGAATGTGAAATAATACTAACAAATACCATGACTTAAAAAATATACTTACATGTATACTGACAAATTATGTGTATATTACAGTCAAATGTGCCCAAGTGCTCACCTCTATTAAACAGCCATTTGTATTAAAAGGTCACATTTTTCTTATCCTGTCATAGAAAATTTCATATGAATTGAACCTCGTTTAAGAGGTCAACTGTCTTATAAAGCCACTTTTTTTGTCCCAAAAGTGACCTCAGGTTTGACTATTTGTATAAAGTGGAAGAGAAGGTCATACATCTAAACAGTGGGGAGACTTTGATTTCTTGTGGAGATGTAATTTAAAGGGAGATAATACTGTAGAGAGGAAGTTTGGAATATACATGGATCATTTAAATTACTCACAGCTTCTACCTCCTGTTTGGTGATTGAAGGAGCAAGGTTTCGGAGGAAAATAGAACATGTTTTGTGCAATGCCTTTGGTTTAGGACTAGTATCTTCATCATCTTGTGTAGTGTCAACATCTTTTTCTTCAGATACCTTTCCATCTTCTTTTGGCTTGGCTTCTGAAATAGAACAAAATTCAGTCAAACCTTTATTAAAAGGTCACATTTGGTACAGAGAAAAAGTGGTCTTAAAAGACATTACCAGTTGACTATTACCACCTATCTCTATTATATATCACTGCATCTCACTGTAAACACATGCTTTCTATTGGATCATTGATAGTCATATGAATGTAGACAATTACTGATACAACTACCTGTGTAATCAGTGAATGTAGACAATTACTGATACAACTACCTGTGTAATCAGTGAATGTAGACAATTACTGAAACAACTACCTATGTAATCAGTGAATGTAGGCAATTACTGATACAACTACCTGTGTAATCAGTGAATGTAGACAATTACTGATACAACTACCTGTGTAATCAATGAATGTAGACAATTACTGATACAACTACCTATGTAATCAATGAATGTAGACAATTACTGATACAACTACCTGTGTAATCAGTGAATGTAGACAATTACTGATACAACTACCTATGTAATCAGTGAATGTAGACAATTACTGATACAACTACCTGTGTAATCAGTGAATGTAGACAATTACTGATACAACTACCTGTGTAATCAGTGAATGTAGACAATTACTGATACAACTACCTGTGTAATCAGTGAATGTAGACAATTACTGATACAACTACCTATGTAATCAGTGAAAGTAGACAATTACTGATACAACTACCTGTGTAATCAATGAATGTAGACAATTACTGATACAACTACCTGTGTAATCAGTGAATGTAGACAATTACTGATACAACTACCTATGTAATCAATGAATGTAGACAATTACTGATACAACTACCTATGTAATCAATGAATGTAGACAATTACTGATACAACTACCTGTGTAATCAGTGAATGTAGACAATTACTGATACAACTACCTATGTAATCAGTGAATGTAGACAATTACTGATACAACTACCTGTGTAATCAGTGAATGTAGACAATTACTGATACAACTACCTATGTAATCAGTGAAAGTAGACAATTACTGATACAACTACCTGTGTAATCAATGAATGTAGACAATTACTGATACAACTACCTGTGTAATCAGTGAATGTAGACAATTACTGAAACAACTACCTATGTAATCAGTGAATGTAGACAATTACTGATACAAACTACCTGTGTAATCAATGAATGTAGACAATTACTGATACAACTACCTATGTAATCAATGAATGTAGACAATTACTGATACAACTACCTGTGTAAGCAATGAATGTAGACAATTACTGATACCAACTACCTGTGTAATCAGTGAATGTAGACAATTACTGATACAACTACCTATGTAATCAGTGAAAGTAGACAATTACTGATACAACTACCTGTGTAATCAATGAATGTAGACAATTACTGATACAACTACCTATGTAATCAGTGAATGTAGACAATTACTGATACAAACTACCTGTGTAATCAGTGAATGTAGACAATTACTGATACAAACTACCTGTGTAATCAGTGAATGTAGACAATTACTGATACAAACTACCTATGTAATCAATGAATGTAGACAATTACTGATACAACTACCTGTGTAATCAGTGAATGTAGACAATTACTGATACAACTACCTATGTAATCAGTGAATGTAGACAATTACTGATACAACGACCTGTGTAATCAGTGAATGTAGACAATTACTGATACAACTACCTATGTAATCAGTGAATGTAGACAATTACTGATACAACTACCTGTGTAATCAATGAATGTAGACAATTACTGATACACTACCTATGTAATCAGTGAATGTAGACAATTACTGATACAACTACCTATGTAATCAGTGAATGTAGACAATTACTGATACAACTACCTGTGTAATCAATGAATGTAGACAATTACTGATACAACTACCTGTGTAATCAATGAATGTAGACAATTACTGATACCAACTACCTGTGTAATCAGTGAATGTAGACAATTACTGATACAACTACCTATGTAATCAGTGAATGTAGACAATTACTGATACAACTACCTGTGTAATCAATGAATGTAGACAATTACTGATACAACTACCTATGTAATCAGTGAATGTAGACAATTACTGATACAACTACCTGTGTAATCAATGAATGTAGACAATTACTGATACAACTACCTGTGTAATCAATGAATGTAGACAATTACTGATACCAACTACCTGTGTAATCAGTGAATGTAGACAATTACTGATACAACTACCTATGTAATCAGTGAAAGTAGACAATTACTGATACAAACTACCTGTGTAATCAGTGAATGTAGACAATTACTGATACAAACTACCTGTGTAATCAGTGAATGTAGACAATTACTGATACAAACTACCTATGTAATCAATGAATGTAGACAATTACTGATACAACTACCTGTGTAATCAGTGAATGTAGACAATTACTGATACAACTACCTATGTAATCAGTGAATGTAGACAATTACTGATACAACGACCTGTGTAATCAGTGAATGTAGACAATTACTGATACAAACTACCTATGTTATCAGTGAATGTAGACAATTACTGATACAACTACCTGTGTAATCAATGAATGTAGACAATTACTGATACAACTACCTATGTAATCAGTGAATGTAGACAATTACTGATACAACTACCTATGTAATCAGTGAATGTAGACAATTACTGATACAACTACCTGTGTAATCAGTAAATGTAGACAATTACTGATACAACTATCTGTGTAATCAGTGAATGTAGACAATTACTGATACAACTACCTATGTAATCAGTGAAAGTAGACAATTACTGATACAAACTACCTGTGTAATCAGTGAATGTAGACAATTACTGATACAAACTACCTGTGTAATCAGTGAATGTAGACAATTACTGATACAACTACCTATGTAATCAGTGAAAGTAGACAATTACTGATACAAACTACCTGTGTAATCAGTGAATGTAGACAATTACTGATACAACTACCTATGTAATCAGTGAATGTAGACAATTACTGATACAACTACCTGTGTAATCAATGAAAGTAGACAATTACTGATACCAACTACCTGTGTAATCAATGAATGTAGACAATTACTGATACAACTACCTATGTAATCAGTGAATGTAGACAATTACTGATATAACTACCTGTGTAATCAGTGAATGTAGACAATTACTGATACAACTACCTATGTAATCAGTGAATGTAGACAATTACTGATATAACTACCTATGTAATCAGTGAATGTAGACAATTACTGATACAAACTACCTGTGTAATCAGTGAATGTAGACAATTACTGATACAACTACCTATGTAATCAGTGAATGTAGACAATTACTGATACAACTACCTATGTAATCAGTGAATGTAGACAATTACTGATACAAACTACCTGTGTAATCAGTGAATGTAGACAATTACTGATACAACTACCTATGTAATCAGTGAAAGTAGACAATTACTGATACAAACTACCTGTGTAATCAGTGAATGTAGACAATTACTGATACAAACTACCTGTGTAATCAGTGAATGTAGACAATTACTGATACAACTACCTATGTAATTAGTGAAAGTAGACAATTACTGATACAACTACCTGTGTAATCAGTGAATGTAGACAATTACTGATACAACTACCTGTGTAATCAATTAATGTAGACAATTACTGATACAACTACCTGTGTAATCAATGAATGTAGACAATTACTGTTACCAACTACCTGTGTAATCAATGAATGTAGACAATTACTGATACAACTTCCTATGTAATCAATGAATGTAGACAATTATTGATACAACTACCTGTGTAATCAATGAATGTAGACAATTACTGATACAACTACCTATGTAATCAGTGAATGTAGACAATTACTGATACAACTACCTGTGTAATCAGTGAATGTAGACAATTACTGATACAACTACCTGTGTAATCAGTGAATGTAGACAATTACTGATACAACTACCTGTGTAATCAGTGAATGTAGACAATTACTGATACAACTACCTGTGTAATCAATGAATGTAGACAATTACTGATACAACTATCTATGTAATCAGTGAATGTAGGCAATTTTTGATACAACGACCTATGTAATCAGTGAATGTAGACAATTACTGATACAACTACCTGTGTAATCAGTGAATGTAGACAATTACTGATACAACTACCTGTGTAATCAATGAATGTAGACAATTACTGATACAACTACCTATGTAATCAATGAATGTAGACAATTATTGATACAACTACCTGTGTAATCAATGAATGTAGACAATTACTGATACAACTACCTATGTTATCAGTGAATGTAGACAATTACTGATACAACTACCTATGTAATCAGTGAATGTAGACAATTACTGATACAACTATCTGTGTAATCAATGAATGTAGACAATTACTGATACAACTACCTATGTACTCAGTGAATGTAGACAATTACTGATACAACTACCTGTGTAATCAATGAATGTAGACAATTACTGGTACAACTACCTATGTAATCAGTGAATGTAGGCAATTACTGATACAACTACCTGTGTAATCAGTGCCTATCACCACTATTGTTGGCAGTGGCGTTAAACACCATAACCCTAACATCCTCTAACCTTACAATTATTGATGTTTAGTGACAACCTGACAATTTCACCTTCACTGGTCGACAACCCCCGTTTTGTTTCATCAAAGGTGTGACAATAGTATTATCACCCTTGACAACCCCTAATATGTTGCAACAAACCAGTTAAGAAAAGTAAATTTTCTTAATCCTATTGTACAATTTCTGTTGTTCTATATATATTAGATTTTATTAGAGGTGAACGAACATGAGATAAAACAAAGGATTGTAATACCTGTATTAATATAAACATGAGATAAAACAAAGGATTGTAATACCTGTATTAATATAAACATGAGATAAAACAAAGGATTGTAATACCTGTATTACTATAAACATGAGATAAAACAAAGGATTGTAATACCTGTATTAATATAAACATGAGATAAAACAAAGGATTGTAATACCTGTATTAATATAAACATGAGATAAAACAAAGGATTGTAATACCTGTATTAATATAAACATGAGATAAAACAAATACCTGTATTAATATAAACATGAGATAAAACAAAGGATTGTAATACCTGTATTAATATACTCATCAGAAGATACTCCAGGTATATCTGTTCCTGGGGGTGGAGGTTCATCCTCCATGCCTGGTGGAGCAGGCTCAGAATCTGTGTCTGAGCAGGACTCGCTCTCGGGGTCAGATCCACTTTCATAGCTGTACTCTGTCTTATCATGGTTGCGTTTCTTTTTCTTTGCCTTTTTACCATCCTAAAAAATTGATTAACAATGTAACATGTATGTAACAACAGGGGTTTCACTATCTTTTTAGGCTGGAGGTAGCTTAAGGCCCCCAATGGATCCAGGACAATGCCCAGGGCGGAAGCTCCTGGATTGTAGGGATTTTGAGACTTAAAATTTGACCTGAAAATATGGGATTAAGTCTAATATTTGCTTCAATTTTGTGTATAATAAATGAATTTGAAATTAAGATCAACATAATCATAATTGATTTAAGTCTCAAAAACCCTAAAATCCAGGAGCTTCACCCTTTGGTCTCGGTGAAGTGTAAAAACGACAAATACCAGGAAAAAAAGTTAAATCTTATGCAAATACACCTACATGAAGTAAAAATTCTGCAAATTCACAATGCAATGCCTGAATTTGTAAAAAAATATCACGGCTATTAACCAATCGGAATCCAGTATTCTTATATAAGGTGTAATTATAAATGAAATTCCATAACATGAATGTATTTTTTAATGCTGATTAAAAAAATTTAATAATGAAACTTTGTTGTTTATTGCCTAATTATTTCTGTAAGACGTGTAATGCAATTGCATGTGTCTTATTGTGAATCTTTCAGACTGGTATGAGGAAAGACACTGTGACTCATAAAAAATTATGTTTTTTTCTTCAAAATACATAAAATAACACAATGTCTAAGATTAATCAAATTCATTTTCACAGTCACTGTCATTATCACTTTCATCATTATCATATAGTTCATAATCATCCGTCTCAAATTCAATCATCATCTGTTTGCATGCCACCCTCACTTCTTCCCTTAACATTTCTCTGTGATTGTCTCCTGTTATATCAGTCTGACACTCAGCTTCAACTGTTTTAGTTACATTGTCATGTGCTTCTTCATTTTCATGTGTCTTATTGTAGGGTTTCTGCTTTGGAAGTTTTCTTCTATCTTTTTCGTTTCTCCAATGTTTTACTGCTTTCTCTGTTACTTGCTGGCTATTTTCTGTTTTTGAACCATTTATTGATACGTTCATTAATGTCATTATCATGTCTTGCTTAAGGGTACTTCTAAGTCTAGTTTTGATCCTTTTAATGGTGCTTGCACCCCTTTCAGGCCAAGCATTGGAAACTGGCATTGATTGGCAAATTTCAGCAAGCTCAATAATGTGAGGAAAAAATTTTTTTAAGTCAGTCTTTCTTATTAACATCATCTTAAGCATTAGTTGTGTCTTGCTCAAATCTGAAGAATTATTATGTGTTTGTATTCTCTTTTTCCATTCTAACATATTGTACTTGATCTTATTCCATTCAGTGACTATTTCGTTTTTCTTGTCTGGTTCAGTGACAGGAAAGAACGATTCAATCAACTTTTCTAATGATGTTACACCATAATCTATAAATTCTGCAGCAGTTCTCTCTGGCAAAGAAACAGGGTTGAAAATGTCAAATGCTTTCAGAACAGAGAGGGCATCTTCAAATCTGGAATTAATGTTGTCCTTAAGGGCTGTGACATATTTGGTCAATAGAGTTTCCAATTGCTTAAAATCTGCATCACTGAATTTAAATTCATGTGTTAGCATAGTTAGCTTTCCATCTTGTATATCTTTCCTCATTTCTTCCAGAGGTTGTTTTGATCTTGAAATTTCTTCTATTGTGTCAATCGTGTACTGAATGCTGGGTTCAATCTGACTGAAATCAATGTTGCCTGTCTGAAAAATCTTTGACAATTTTGATAAGGATGGAAGTATACATTTCAAGATGTAAAGTGTCCCAAGAAATCTTGTTTTCTTCATCCTCTTTAACAATCCATAGGCTGCAGTTTCTTTCTCACTTAACTGACTTAGGGTTTGCAGTACTGCAGCATAATCTTCAAAAATAGCTTTAACTGACAAGTCGAAAGACAGCCAGCGTGTTGTACATGCCTTTTTCAGTCTCTTTGCAACCACTTTTCTGGAACTTTGATTCAGCTTTAGATTTTTCGTACCTTCCTGCACTTTCAGGTAAATCGAAGTTCTTTTCGGAGAATTTTGAAAAAACTTCCATAATTGCTGCAAAGTCAACTGTGCAAGATCAATATCTTTCAGTTCTGTCTTTGTGTCGGCACATGCAAGTGCAAGTTTGTGACAGATACAGTGAATATTTATGATTCCTGGATGTTCTTTTCTCAAAAGTGCAGCCACACCATTGTGCTTTCCAGTCATCACAGATGCCCCATCTGTTGCTATGCTTCGAAGTTTTCTTATATCAATCCCTAGATCCTCTAACTTTTCCTGTATTACTTTTACAATTGTTGCAGCATCTGCTGAATCTGATTCCTTTAAAAGGTCAGCTGTAAACAGGAATTGAATTGTTGGGCATCCAGCTCTATCAACATACTGTATAACGCAAACTAATTGTTCAATCAAAGAAATATCAGTTACCTCGTCTATCATCAGCCCAAAACAATCAGCCATATTTATTTCTTGTACTAAGTCTTCTGTTATTACGTCTCCTATACTCGAGAACATTTCACGGATAGATCCAGCACTGCTGTGGTTGAAGTGTTTCATATGTGTAACCCCAACGATTTCTAGCAATTTTATCAGCGAATTAAATTTGTTGTTTGTCACCTCTTCTTTGGCCAACCAATACAATGAAGTAAATGCATTAAAAAGTACTTCTGATGCATATTCTTTCCTGTTGTCAACCTCTTTCTGGAATGGAGATACTCTCTGTATGTTTTCTTCCAGTTCTGCTGCTTTGTGTACCTTGGATTTGGAATGGTCCTGTATAGCTTCTTTTCTATATCGAAGGCCTGGTTTCTTACAAAAAATATCTTTGTTGTTTGGATTTAAATTGTGATGTTTTTTGCAAAGGAGACAGTACATTCCTTGTTGTTCTATGTAGACAAGCCACCATAACCCTGTATCTTGACTGAAGGAGGTAGTTTTGTCCATCAAAATACTGTGTTTAAATCTATGTTTATTCTTTGATGTTGTCTGAGGGTCTTCTGAACTTAAAAAATCACATTGATTTTTACAGATGGAAAAACTGTGGATTTTCTTTGTAGTATCTTTAAATGTTTCTTCAACTAGTTTTCTCTATTTTTCTAATGTGACTTCTATCCTTGTCTGTCTTTGAGTTTCCTGGTTTGTTGTTGAAACTATACATGAAGATGTAAAATCGGTTTCTTTGATGACATCAGACTTCGAAGGTGACTTCTCGATCTCAATTTCATTGCTTTCATCTTCTGGTGTTGGACGTGAACTTCTATCGGCGGCTGCCATTGACTGTGACAGTGACTCATCATCATGATCATCTAAAAAATATAAATATCATTTCACTTACAAAACAGAAACCAATGCAGGTGCATGTACATTGTAGTAAAGGTTCTGTGAAAGTTTCAGTAAAATTCATTCAGTGGTTTATGAGGAGTTGCAGATGCAAAAGTGGTACCCCCACGTGATCTAGCAAACTCTAAATTTTGCTATTGGAAACCCCAAAAGTCGTCCGGATCAAAATCTAAAATAGGAGGTGCACAATGGCATTATGTAATAAAGATTCTGTGAAAGTTTCGTTGAAATTCATACAGTAGTTAGGGGCCTGGGTGGCTCAATGAGTTAGGTCGCTGGATCTAACAACTCATACAAGCGTATCACCAATACGGCGTGGGTTCGCACCCGGCTTTGTAAATTACAAAAAAGGGTGTACTCAACTCGCAGCCGCAAGTGATCAAGTTTACCAGTTGCTTTCCCATGGTCGGTGGTTCTCTCGGGTACTCCGGCTTCCTCCACCACTAAAACTCGTTGCCATGATATAGCTGAAATATTGTTGAAAGTGGCATTAAAAAATCAAAAATCAATCATTCAGTAGTTAATCAGAGGAATTGCGGATGAAAGGTTATGACAGACGAATGGACGGACAGAATAACGAACGGACAGAAGGATCACTATATAGCCTCCGCTTATAAAGTGGGGCTATAATAATGGTAAATTTATTAATTCATGAATTAAATGTAAATAAAATGTTAAAGCTGTACAAGGATAAAATTTGTAGATTTGAACTCGCTGAACGGCTGTCTAGAAAATAATTTTGTACTTTTTAAACACCTAAATACTTAGTAAAAACCACAACTTTTAATAATCAAGACACGTGTAAATTTGGGAAAAATCTAATAAATTGATTAAATCATGGTTGTGCGGTGTGACTGACAATCTACAAATTTTAATTCATAATAAATACATGCAAACCTCTTACCTGAGATACACTGATGTTGCCATTTTGTAGATCTGCCCACAGTCACTGTCCTGTCTGGTAGATTATTTAATTATGTTGCTGCTGAAAATCAACATCAAGAAAAATTTAACAGTCATGCAAACATTGTTTATTTAACTCTCATGCAAGCAAACATTTATTGATATATGTTGTGATGAATTTTTCTTGTCAAGACATATTCAACTTTCATTTTTCACTTTATGGATACTTAAATATTTGGGGAGTAATCATACTAATCATTAATGGAGAAATATTTGTCTCATAATCAAGCCTAATCTGTAAACAATCTTAATTCTTTAATATTTGGGTGGAATGTAAAATGTTCGTCTCAAAATCATAGATAATCTGATATAAATTTATAAGGGGGCGACCATTTGATTCTGAAAGGGTGGCCTGGCAAATTAATTAGGGTCAGAGTATTTATTTTCAACTTTTAGTCAGACAGAAAATTTATTTTTCACATAGTATAGGACAGGTTATTTATCTTCTATTATAGCAGTGTTGAATCTCGGGTCAGGCCAGATAATTTTTATTTTATTTTCTTGGGAGCAAAGGACAGAATTGTTGTTTTCCAACTTTGAGTGACCAGAATATTCATTTACCGCCCCCTCCCCCTTTCATACGATAAATATATATATATATATGTATATTATTTCGTATTAACACGATGAAGATCGTTACATTGGTTTCATCAAAAGAATTGGAGTACTTTTTGAGTATCTTATAGTATGGCTTCCTTTTACTTTTTGGTAACCCTTATAATCATACTGCCAGTGTAATTATACGACTATTAAACATATGATAATTAATTGCAAGAGAACATCTAAGGAATTTCTCTTGTTGACAGCTTGGTATATCAACCTCAATTGTTTTTCTAATCATCAACTTCAATGGAAACGATTTCCGTCATTATTACCAAAAATTACTAATTAAAAAATTGTTAAAATAATAACGATTTATTATGGCTTTTCATATTGAGTTACGAGTAAATCTTGTGAAAACACTACAAGTTCCAATATTTTATTCATCATATCCATGAATATTTAAATAATATTTTAAATTTAAATAAAACTTTTATATTTTAATTATTCTTTTCCATTTGATATAAGACCGGATTTGCCGTAGGCTGCATAAATATATGATAAGGCCGGAACATCCATTTGATATAAGGCCGAATTTGCATAACGCCGCATCGACTAAGGCCAAATCAACTAAGGCCGTATCTGTCATAAGGCCGAATCAACTTGTAAGGACACAAATCACAACAGTTATCAGGAAAAGAACGTGCATGAGGCAATGCCAAAGCCGAACAGCATGATTTGACACGTTTTCATAGAATCTTCACCTTTGTTAAGCTTTTTGCTCTGCATAAAATAGTCAGTGATTGCTTTTTTTCGTTTAGACATTTTATCGTTTATCATCAATGATAATACACCGCTTGAATAGACACTGTTAAATCGTCGTAGTTTAAAGCGCTTTTACGATATATCCAATCTGATCTCCAATACTGGAGGTGAAAAAAGTGCAGATACAGATTCCAACGCGGACCTCGACGAAGACACTCTCATAAATACTAGATTACGATTTCGAGAACGATCTTATATAATATATTGTACTAGATTTTTGCAAATGATATTTTTTTTCTGCCGGTACCAGACGCTACCGTAGCCGGGTAAAAGTACCGGGTACCGGCTCTTAATGAAAGCACTGTTGAAGACAGTTCGGCAACAAGAAAGTTCGATATCAGGACAAATCGGCACCACATTTTCTTTCAAACAAACGTGATTCAGAGTTTTTGAAATTCGTTGGACCTATCGTACCTAGGGTGCAGAAAATCATGAGGTCCGCCAATAACATCGGTAATGCCGGTCCCCATGTCCGCCAAACATTTTTGAATGATGTGTTTACTTTTTTAATTGAAGTAGGAAACGCAGGTCGTATTGTAAATACAGGAACAAGTTCGGTCAACTCGGAATTCGTAACCGCATTAAATACCGTTATACATGATATTTTATCTGTTTTTGGTAAATATTATTGGTAACTGTCATGAAAATAAATATAGTTGAATATACATTTTGATGCGTAAGATTATCTTTTCGAGTGAAAAGCCCCCCAAAAATGGGTACTACTAAACTGAGAAACGAAAACGAAACGAAACGAAACGAAAAACAACGAAACGAAACATGAAGAAACGAAACGAAATATCACAAAACGAAATGAAATACAACGAAACGAAACATGAAGAAACGAAACGATAAAACGAAGTATCACAAAACGAAACGAAATATATCAAACAAAGCATAAAAGATCCAAAAACAATCAATGAAGGGGTAAAAATCAACGAAATATTGAGTGGTTTGTTCGGCTATTTATAGATCTAAGCTTGGATGCTTTTCTGTTGCAAAATTCAAAAAGGTCAACAAAAGTCATGCATCACTACAGTAAATTTATATTAAATTCTTTAAAACACAGTGTCAGTTTCCGGCGCCGACCCGCTTCAAAGGGTTTACTGAATGTGAAAAAATGGATTTCAAAGTTTGGCTTCAAAGAGTTGGTTCTTTTGAAGTGTTGATACAAGTAAAAACCCCGGATGAGGGTTTCGTGATATATTTATAAGGGAGCAGATTAAAGTCCCTCTACCACATGACAAAACTGAACCAAACTGAAAGACAACCATTGCTGGAGACAAGTTCTGTCCAAGGAACTTTAGATTTGCTCGATCATATTGGTGAAAATAATCCATTTGAATTAATTTATCTATTTCAAACAAAAGCCTCTTTGTGCTACGGTTGCAGAACAAAGTTCAGTCGGGAAACTGAACAAAACGACCTGATTATAAGACATTATTGCGATCGTGAGTATTCCGTTCAAGGGCAAAGAAAAACAAAATGGCAATTTGCTTATTTCCATCTAAGAAGTTCCTGTGTGTGTAAGAAATTTCCAGATTTCAAAAAGGAAATGCTTAAGATTTCTAAAGAGTCAAAAGACATTTTACCACAGGAAGTACGACCAAAACTGAGGGCAATGGGAATCGGCATTTAGCACATGAAAGTAAATGAAAGAGCACGATACTTCCAATTTATTATGTACTTTTAATAGTTTTATTTTATGCTTTTGTGCAAAGACACACCGGGATAATTTGGATTTTCTTTTGACAAATTAATAGCTACAAATGTCATTAAGCTGATTTCATTTTGACGCATTTTTACTTATGCAACTACTTATATCAGAGCAATGGTATGATAGTCAATCCTTTTAAATGATCCATTTTGTATCCTAGATTGTGACTATATTTGCGGTCGTTGAATAGATACATGCATGTCATTACCTTATACATTGTATTTCGTAAAGGACCAACCCGCCTTCACCATCATGACCACTGTGTAGTGACTGAAGCCAGAATGTAGACTTCATTATATATATATATTACACTATTATGTCTACTCATTTTTGTTTTGTTTGGGAGTATAGTTTTTGGCTTCTGAACAGCAATTGTTGTATGGTATTACATTGTTTTTGGCGTTTTCCAGTTTCACATTTATGATATTTGTGTTGAAGCGTCCCAACCAGACGACGGAAAGACAGATTAGTGTTTGTTTGGTTCGCTAAATGCAATTTCGACAGGTGTCACATGTAAATCAAAAGGACTGATTATCCTTTCGGAACACTTGATTCTTTCTGATTGGAAGTTCGTGTTGTTCAAGTATGTTTTATATATTTTAGCTCACCTGGTTCAAAGGGATAGGTGAGGTTATGTCACAATGTTGCGTCAGTCGTCTGTCATCTGTATGATTGATTGATTGATTGGTGTTTAACGCCACTTTCAGCAATATTTCAGCTATATCATGGCGACCAGTTTTAGTGGTGGAAGAAGCCGGAGTACCCGGAGAGAACCACCGACCATGGGCAAGCAACTGGTAAACTTTATCACTTGCGGTTTCGAGTCGAGTGCACCCTATTTTGTAATCTACAAAGCCGGGCGCGATCCCACGCCGTATTGGTGATAGGCTTGTATGAGTTGTTAAATCCAACGACCTAACTCATTGAGCCATCCCCCCTCCCCCCGTCATCTGTAAACTTTTCTTATCTCAAACTATACTGGTCTATTGAACCCACACTTTATAAGCATGATCTAAAATTATCGGCCAAGACGAACTGCAATATTGCAGGAATGATGAATGGAAAATATTTTACAAACTTTCCTAAATTCATGTTGATCAGACATTCAGCATTGCCACCAGAGGCAATAATAAGATGAGACAAACACCACAAGGAAACATACACAAACAAAACAAAACAAAAACACTTAAAACTAAAACTTGGACAATATACGAACTCTCATAAAAACCGAGTGACATCAGGTGCTCCGGAAAGGTAAGCATGTTCTTCTTCGTCAGCGACACCCGTCGTATTGCTGATTGGTCAAAGTTGGTGAAATCAAAATCAGTTGTGAAGAACGCCCGGCAAGAACGTCAAATGGTTACGAAATCATGGTAATTTGCGAAACAGATATCCCCTAATTCACGATGGCGTACATAAAATTTACGGAGTGATGACTCTAATTTTCCTAGGTTTGACTTATCCCTGGGTAGCTTTTCTGAAAGCAGTTGTCCTCTCTCTAGGAAGTCACTGCATTGGACACAAACTTTAGGGAACGACCATTTAACTTGAAGGGGGGGTTATGGTTTTTTTCTAAAAAAATATTCTGATTCCCAATGTTGCTGAAAAAAATATTCTGATTTTGGTGGAGGAAAAAAAAAATAATCTGATTCAGAGTTTTTGTCATAAAATCTAATGTTAAATTCTGGAAAAAAATTTCGCGCTTAGCGTGACAAAAAAAAAGAATATTCTAACTCTCGTGTTGTCTGAATTCTGAATGAAACAAAAAACCATAACCCCCCCTTCAAGTTAAATGGTCGGTCCCTTAGCGTAGCGGATCAATTTTGAATGTAGACACCATACGCCGATGACACGGGTATATTTCTACCAAGAAAGGGAAAATTCACAATTGGAAGGTCCAAACCATATATTTTTACCCCTCAAGAATTGGAGACAGCTATTGTCCCCTCTTGTCCTGGTCTTCCTGTTCCGCCACCTATGTTCCAATTATGTATTTGGGATGGTCACGTGAAGCCTGATTGAAAATAGGATGTGATATCGTAGAAAAGATACGCTCAGGTCAATCCTTAATAAGGTCAGAGACATATGAAACCATGTATCTGATAATGTCTAGGTCAAGCATTTTAACTTTTTTACAGCTACTGATTATGAAACTACTTTTGCAATAGCAAAGCAGACTGACATTTATAGTCTAATAGATTGCTAAAAGACTATACGTTTCAACCAATCTACTCGAGCGCAGTTCCAGACAATTTTAAAAGCGAGGGAGGTTCCACTCAAAAAGGAGGTAAACAAAAAAAAATCTTTGACACTGATACACGTAATTTTTCAGTTTCCGAGAAAGGGGGTTCTAACCACCAGACCCTCCTCCCCCTCCTCTGGATCCACCAGCGCTAACATTTTAAAGAATTAATATTTATTTACTATATTTACTGTATTGGTGCATGACTTTTTTTGACCTTTTTGAAGCATACATACATGTAGATCTATAAATAGCCGAACAAACCACTCAATATTTCGTTGATTTTTATCCCTTCATTGATTGTTTTTGGATCTTTTATGCTTTGTTTGATAAATTTCGTTTCGTTTTGTGATACTTTATTTCGTTTCGTTTCGTTTCTTCATTTCGCTTCGTTTCTTCCTTTTTCGTTTCGTTTTGTGATACTTCATTTCGTTTCATTTGTTTCTTCATTTTTCGTTTCGTTTCGTTGTATTTCGTTTCGTTTCATTTCATTTCGTTTCTCAGTTTAGTAGTACCCCCAAAAAATTAATAAAATAAAAAAACACGACGTCCCTGATTTGTATCATTCCCTTCACCAAATCCATTTCTATTTAGAATTTTGTTTACAGTTCCGACAACATGGCAATGTGTCGATCATAAAAATGTGGTCGTTCCTGAAGCATTACGACTGAGCTCAGCCGGGCAAACGTTGAGAGACTGCATAGGGAAATTGAACTGGAGATTGAGAGAGTCTATTGACTTTTAGAATACAGGGATTTAGCCAGGATTTTAAGACCATTAGTCACTTTTGCGGAACAGATTTTTTTTTTTTAATTATGAATAAACAAGAATATAATGAGCTTAATCTTATAATCAGTTACGTTGCCTTATTGGTTAGTAATGGAGATTGAAAACCCCCTAGGATGGGAACATATTCTGCAAATTAACAACCAACTGATAAAACAAAACATTGCCACTATTTTGATCTCAATACCACACAAATTGTAATACCCCCTCCCACCCCTTTTGAAATATTACTGTGCTTTGGTCTAATACCACACAAATTGTAAATACCCCATCCGCCACCCTTTTTGAAATGTTACTGTGCTTTGGTCTAATACCACAACAATTGTAATAACTCATATTTGTGTAGTCTTCAGCAGAAAAAAAATTTCTGCCAGTTTGCCCAATGGTCAAATTGCAACAATTGGAATAAAAATACTGTAGTTATTTTTTTTAATTGCCGACACATGTCGGCTGTTTGTAAATAGTTCTATAAATAGAATGCAATTGTTACCCGGATGCTGATCAATATATAAAAAAAAACTTATATGCGTCCTCGTGCAGTGCATTTCAATGAATTGAATGGCCATCCTTTGCATATAAATGAAATATAAATTATGAGAACTAAGATTTCATTTCACAGAAATGAGAATAAATACATCAAAAGTAGCTTCGGTAGATTGCGAACTCCTGTTGATCGCGCCATTGTTATTTTTGGTATCTTATTTTTTTTTTTTAGTTTCTTCAAAGGCATGTATACACGTCCTTGGTTTCTTTAATCAAAGTTATGACTTTTCGAGAAAATCCCCTTAAAATACTTAATGGATACGATAGATTTCAATAAACACGATATCGACATTTTCCTAAATTTGGCAATCGTTGAGACGAATCGTGCAATGAATGACGATTACTATTAATTATATATTTTGACGGAAACTTTCCCTATGCGAAATTGTGCCCATATGACGATTACAAAAATATGTCCACTTTAAATACATACTGTGACATTTTGAGTACATGTCATAACTATAAAAATGTTATTAGCCTATCGTTGATTGAATTCTTTGACTTTGTCCAGGTGAGATAAAAAATTACGCAATCAAAACAAAAATTCTATAATCCGTTGATTGGTTTGTAACATGTAATAAAATTGTCATTGCAGTGACTAATTAGTTTTAAACAGCAAATGAAGAAGAATGGATTGTTACAAACATTTTTTTTTATGATTTTTTGAAAATTCAAGTGACGAATTGGGTACAGGAAATACTCGTCACTTTCGAAAATCAATCGTCAATGACGAAAGTGACGAGCGCTAGCTAATACACTGGAATATTGTTATTGTAATCTCAATAAAAAATTTATAAAAATTATGTTTTAAATCTGGTAAATTTTTCAAAGTTTGAGGGTATCCCTAGCTGGATTTGGCTACTCTTTTTTGGTGCATGGTTTCAACTTTTTGGTTTATTCTGGATGGTGACTGGTCTTCCTATTTTTAGGCCTCTACCAGTACTAATGAAGTTAAATACAGAAAGCGCTCTGCTATTAGACTAAAATAATAATAACGGTATGACATTGCTTGGCTTTAAAACAATTTTACATAAAAAATGTAGGTCCGGCAAAAATTCAGAGGGTCCAGCAGAAAATTCATGGCTGCTGGACCTATGTCCAACAAAATGAAAACAAATTTCAAAAAGTCTGGTGATTACCTTTTTGAAAATAATTTCAACAAAAGTTAAAAAAAAAAACATCAATGATCGTTTAAATGCAATCAAAACATAATTATAATGGAAATTTTTGTACAGCTCGAAAGAAATTGTTAGATCAGGCAAATAAAGCATTATATGCTTTATACAGAAAAATTGTTTTATCATTTTTAATATGTTTTTAGATGTATGAAACTCTACTGTACTTTTTTTTTATTTTACGTGAGAAAGTATACTACACCACAGAACCTATAGAGGCAGAACTACACAAGAGAAAATTGAGTATACTCCATGCTTGCG
Organism: Bathymodiolus brooksi; assembly: GCA_963680875.1. Lineage (NCBI taxonomy): Eukaryota > Metazoa > Mollusca > Bivalvia > Mytilida > Modiolidae > Bathymodiolus > Bathymodiolus brooksi. The sequence continues at coordinate 23,569,360 of OY804583.1, read as the reverse complement.
AGTGATAATTCAAAAATTAAAGAGATCATTAATAGACAGATCAGTGTAAACTATGACGAGGACATTTTCTTTTGTAACATCCGAGATATACTTATACTGTATGATCTACCATCTATAACAGACTTACAAGCAAATTTACCATCGAAAATCAGCTGGAAAAAACTTGTAAGAAAGGAGGTTTTATAAAATTCTGGTTGAAAAGACTCCAGAATGATTCGCTGGACCCTCCCCCTTTTTCCATCAACAATGAATGGCATGCCAAATTTCCTTTGATGTAGGAGAAATTCACCTGTACACTTTATCACTTCTATGAATGATAGGGGTAAATATATATGACTGAAGATATTGAAGGCACTGTTTATCTGTTAAACAGCTGTTGATACATGTATCTTCATAATCTTGTCGTTTGTAGTTTGCGCTCAGCCGGAAATAATCATTGCAATGTACAATAAAAACGAATACGGATAAAAAATTCCGTGTTTTTATATCGCGAAACTTCTTCTTCTTTTGGTATACAGCTATCCATCCACTGGATGATCACTAGCTGTTGCGCAAGCGTGGGAATAAGAAATAATAATAAATTCAGTCAGTTTATAACATATTTACAAGTGGTGCCAATAGAAACAAATTTTGTGGTTAAAACTATTTACAATTTCATTTTTATTTAAATTTGTGATTGTAGATGGCTGAGAACAGTTGGTGTTAGCTGTTCTCTAAACGTGTTGACTGTTGGGCATAGAACTATAGTTTGAGGTAGTAAATTCCAGTGAATGATTGTGTTCGGAAAGAATGAGTACTTGTACGGATCTTTGAATGCATGAAGATGTCTGTATGTAAATGGATGAAATTGTCTGATTCTTGGGTCTGTAGGTATTAATATTGTTGTAGGAACTGCAACTATATGGTGAACAATCTTGTAGAACATGATAAGTTTTGTTTTGAGTCGACGTTGTTGTAATGAAGGCTAGGTGAGGGTTTGTAGCATGTCTGTGACGCTGCTAGTATTATGGTATCTGTTGCAGGCATACCTAGCTGCCCGTCGTTGGACCATCTCAATTTTATTGCAATGTTCTGCAGTGTGAGGGTTCCAAACTGAGCATGCATACTCTAGTTTTGGACGGACAAGAGATAGGTATGCCTGCGACTTTATATTTGTGTTGGAGGTTTTAAGGTTTCTTTTCAAGAATCCAAGACTTTTATTTGCATTGGCTACTATGTTGTTAGCATGCTGTGTCCATTTCAAGTCGGATTGAAGAGTGATTCCAAGATATTTTGCTGAAGAAACTGATTCCAAAGTATGATTGTGTAGCAAGTAGTTATGTTTTACAGGATTTTTCTTGTTTGTTATTGTAAGGACTGAGCATTTGTCTGGGTGGAAAGCCATCAGCCAGTCACTTTCCCATCGTGCGGCAGCATCAAGGTCTTCTTGGAGACTATCACAATCTTTTTGGGATTTGATAGTTTTGTAGATGATGCTGTCGTCGGCGAACAGTCTGAGTTGGCTGGATTTCATATATTCTGATAAGTCATTAATATATACCAGAAAAAGAACAAGACCCAGAACTGTTCCCTGAGGGACACCAGAAGTGACCGGAGCAATATCTGATGAAGACGCAAAAATATTGACTTTTACAGTAATTTTTTCAAAACAAATCTCTTTATTGGTTAGAGTTCGAACAAAATCTGGACTTTAATAGTCACAGTTCAAACAAAATTTCGACTTTAATAGTCACAGTTTAAAGAAAACGTCGTTTAAAAAGAATTGGTAAATACTTAACAAAACTTGGTAGACTTACAATATACTACTCTTATATTTTCTCGAACTTTAATTATTGCCCTGTAACATGGCACTTTTGCAGTGAACAAAATACAAATAAAATGGAAAAAATACAATTTAGAGCTCTGAAATTTATCTATGATGATACTGACAGCACATATGAAGAACTTTTAACAAAATCCAAATTACCCACTTTAAAAATCAGGCGAATTAGAACTATAGCCATTGAAACATTCAAAATTGTCAATAAAACCAGTCCTTTGTACTTACATGATTTAATTACAATTAAACAAAGTAAATATTCTTTCAGATACCAAAATACTGCTAGTATACCATCGACCAGAACAACTAGGTATGGTATTAAAACTTTTAAATATTTTGCTGCCAAAACATGGAATGAGCTACCAAACCACTTTAGACTGGAAAATTCTTTTAAACAATTCAAAAACTTGATTAATTCATGGAATGGTAGCTCATGCCACTGTAATGCTTGTAGATAGCTTAAAAGCATAATTTTATTTATTTATTTGTTTTGCTTATCTGTGATGCTTTTGAAATCTGTGCTTTGTCTTTAATTATAGTTACTTTTTAGGCTGCTTATTTTAATTTATTTACTTAGTGCTTTAAATTTTAAATTAATTAGTTTAAATTATTTTTTAATATAGATGTTTTAATTTTTGCTAGTATTTTTATGTACCTTGTATGTATGCATGTATGTTGTTTTTGTTATATGTATAGTCGAATTTAAAAGCTCTGTAGAGCTTGTGTTTTATGTATGTTGTGATATGTATCGACTCTAAATAAAACTTTATTTATTTATTATTTATTTATTATTTATTTATAATAGTGCTTATTTGTTTTCAAGGGGGGGTTGTACGAACCCCCTCTCCCAGGCTCTGGCTACGGGTGTGCAAAGTTGTATTTATTGGTCAACATTTGGGACAAAGGAAAAATGACTACTTAGAACAAGTGACTGCAGATTAATATTAGCAGATTCAGATTATCAGTTATGATTCATACACTACTGTTACTGGAAGATAATTTACAGTAGTCACATTCTTATATTGTCACCTCTGCAATGTGGGCCTTATAAGAGGAGTGGCCGCTCTTGAGGGGGTGGCTTAGTCATATTTTATTATCTCTAAGCATAAGAAATCTGGCCTAATAAGAGGGGTAGTACTGTGGGCCTTATAAGAGGAGTGTTCGCTCTTGAGGGGGCGACTTAATAATATTTTATTATCTCTAAGCATACGAAATCTGGCCTAATAAGAGGGGTAGTAATGTGGGCCTTATAAGAGGAGTGGCCGCTCTTGAGGGGGTGGCTTAGTCATATTTTATTATCTCTAAGCATAAGAAATCTGGCCTAATAAGAGGGGTAGTACTGTGGGCCTTATAAGAGGAGTGGCCGCTCTTGAGGGGGCGACTTAGTAATATTTTATTATCTCTAAGCATAAGAAATTTGGCCTAATAAGAGGGGTAGTATTGTGGGCCTTATAAGAGGAGTGGCCGCTCTTGAGGGGGCGACTTAGTAATATTTTATTATCTCTTAGCATAAGAAATCTGGCCTAATAAGAGGGGTAGTACTGTGGGCCTTATAAGAGGAGTGGCCGCTCTTGAGGGGGCGACTTAGTAATATTGTATTGTCTCTAAGCATAAGAAATCTGGCCTAATAAGAGGGGTAGTACTGTGGGTCTTATAAGAGGAGTGGCCGCTCTTGAGGGGGCGACTTAGTAATATTTTATTATCTCTAAGCATAAGAAATCTGGCCTAATAAGAGGGGTAGTACTGTGGGCCTTATAAGAGGAGTGACCGCTCTTGAGGGGGCGACTTAGTAATATTTTATTATCTCTAAGCATAAGAAATCTGGCCTAATAAGAGGGGTAGTACTGTGGGCCTTATAAGAGGAGTGGCCGCTCTTGAGGGGGCGACTTAGTAATATTTTATTATCTCTAAGCATAAGAAATCTGGCCTAATAAGAGGGGTAGTACTGTGGGCCTTATAAGAGGAGTGACCGCTCTTGAGGGGGCGACTTAGTAATATTTTATTATCTCTAAGCATAAGAAATCTGGCCTAATAAGAGGGGTAGTACTGTGGGCCTTATAAGAGGAGTGGCCGCTCTTGAGAGGGAGACTTAGTAATATTTTATTATCTCTAAGCATAAGAAATCTGGCCTAATAAGAGGGGTAGTACTGTGGGCCTTATAAGAGGAGTGGCCGCTCTTGAGGGGGCGACTTAGTAATATTTTATTATCTCTAAGCATAAGAAATCTGGCCTAATAAGAGGGGTAGTACTGTGGGCCTTATAAGAGGAGTGGCCGCTCTTGAGGGGGCGGCTTAGTAATATTTTATTATCTCTAAGCATCAGAAATCTGGCCTATTAAGAGAGGTAGTACTGTATTAGAAAACATGATATTTACTTTGTAATGCTACCATGTTATTGTAACGATTCACATTTAATTAGTTAATTATTCAATACCTTGATAGCTTCATTAGGACAATCATGTATTGGCAAGTCTTCGAAAGTCAATTACCGATGATTTTTTTAAATCCAGAATGGAAATTAATCGTCAGTAAACTGGCATAATACACTTTCTGTGTCTGTTGACTCATCATTTGATTTAACATAACACTCAAAGTAGAGATAAAAGTGCTGACTGATGAAAAAAGAGGAAACCCTCTATACAATTTCCAGAAACCATCATATTCTAGCTGTTTGGACCATGTTTCACACATTTTGTTTCTAAATATTTTGTTGAAAAAAGAGGAAATCAGCTGATCAGAGGAAAACTTTGATCTCTGCTTAAAGCCAGTCAGGAGGTTTTTTTTATACTGGCTGTTTTCAATTTAGCTAATACAAGGTGACCAGTAAGGTAGTTTTGAATGTAAATTCAACTTCCATATGAATACAGCCACAGCAGTGTCCTCATGTGCTTGTAAAGCTCACCTGGTAAAGCAGATTTCCCACCCCTTCCCCCACCATAACCTATGATAAATCCTAACCTCAACTCTTTATTAATACAATTCCATTGCTGGTTTTTACCAAAAGATATTTAAATTGTTACTCCATTGTAGACAATATTAGATAAAATAATATTTACAATGTATATAGTGTCATATATTTTATTTTGTGTACATCATACTTTATTAACAGTCAAAGGGAGGCGACTCATTATATAAAGGCGATAGCTATATATTTACCACTACAATGGAATGTTTGGTATGAGGTGTGACAGTTGGATCTATATTAACCACCTCTAAAGTTTGTGAGGTTTGATTTCTACCAATGGCTAAGTGTACTCCAATCCTACTTTAGACACTAATTTCTGGCTGTTTATTAGTTATTTCCAACTACTCCAGTTTCCTCTCCCAATAAAGCTGATTGCCATGATATAACTGAAATATTATAGTCATAATCAGATCCAGGAGCTTGTACAAATGTTAGGTATACAGTTAACCATGTGCATGCCATCACAACATACATAGATTAGCATGGGGCCCAATGCAACTGCCCAGCATGCCCATGCGTTAAGACGGCACTGCTGAACTGTCCTTAGATATAAGGATATGATAACTCCAGATATTAATCTAGAAACTTGCCTGAGCCTGTATCGCTCATCTAGTAGTCTTCACACTAACCCACTTGTATGAAGCCCAAGACAAGTAAAACTGGATTCAGACAAGTGAAAATTATGAAAGAATTTGTTTGAATAAATAGAGAAATTTTTAATTCTTCTTTTGCTGACATATTTTATCACAAATTCATTTCCTAGTATTTTAGCACATTGTGGTACTATTCCTAAAAAATAAAAAGCAAAATGCACATGAAATCAGTAAAAATTAAATGGTTGATATTTTGTGAGATCAAATCTTTATAAATCATCAATTATTGACTTCTAATACCAAGTAAAATACTTTCTTTTAACCATGATTTGTTTTTGCTGATTTCATGTTAAACATTTTGGACTTTTCAACTACTTCAGTGTCGATATATCATGACAGTTTTGTTCTACTGGGTCGTGAAAAGGTCTATTATGGCTAGTTTACTTCCGGTCGTTACACATATGGAAAAACTATCATATTAATGCTAAGTATTTGATAAGCAAAATGAAATAATTAAATGGAAGTTTAATTGTGTATTCGACAGATTCATTCAGAACTCTATTGTCAAACAAGAGTATCTCTATCCCATATGTATCAATATGATGATACCCGCTTTATACTAGATCAACACGCTTAATTGGATCTTTTTATTGCTACCACACTCGAACCCGCGGTCTACCGCATTCAAAGTGAAAACGAACCCGCGGTCTACAGCACTCAAAGTGAGAACGAACCTGCGGTCTACAGCACTCAAAGTGAGAACGAACCCACGGTTTACCGCACTCAAAGTGAGAACGAACCCGCGGTCTACCGCACTAAAAGTGAGAGCGAATCCACAGTCTATCACACTCAAAGTGAGAACGAACCCGCGATCTGCCACACTCAAAGTGATAACGAACCCGCGGTCTACCGCCCTCAAATTGAGAACGAACCCGCGGTCTACCACATTCAAAGTGTAAAGTTACGATGTGTTGTGACGTGTACGTTTTTAGTAATTTGAGTCTATATGGGCAGTTGGCTCTGCGTGGTAGATTATGCTATAAATCATATACTATAGGAACCGGTGACATAGAGTGTTTTGGCTGGCTGGGTCCGAGCACATAATTATATATGTATATAGTCGGGCGAGGTCGGTCAGAACACCCTGTGTTATAAACCATGCATTACATTTACAGTATTTACACACTGGATAACCGGGTCTGCCTGACATTTTGATTTCATAGTGATAAAAAGATCCCTGTGATCTGGCTGTTACATTGTACCTAAACGTTTGCATTTTACTGAGAAAAACATATTTGTACGCAAAATGTACCGCACAGGTGGCATCAAAAATGTTTTATAATATTTATATTTGGTTTATTGTATAATGTCAATGCTCGGGATGTTTGTATTTTATCAATCACAACAGTTCTTGCAAAACTTTCGGCTTAAGATTTAGTTTTCCTGGTATTTTGGGTAGTTGTGCCATCTCGGGGGACGACATTTATGTTTAGATATTTTTCAGTTCGCCTTAAGTCGAGCTGGGAGAAGTCCAAATGTGGGTGCCTGCCTTCGAAGATGGAAATTATTATAATTATTCGGACTATATATTTTGAATATAAACAAGTGCCATTCTATAAAGAATTATGAGAGACTATATAAATTAAAACTTTAAATCATGTCTATAAAACATTTCAGTTCTGTAAAAACTTAACTATCAATCAAGAATATAAAAAACTATTTCTTCTACCTTAAATATTAAAAAGAAACCATCATAAAGAAAGATAATTAAAAAGTTGGCATGGGGTGAAATATTTCTCCAATTACGAATTATACCTCAAAAAACGGCATTGTCATAATTTGGTCTTAATTGATGATACAAGGATGTGCTTTGCAAAGTTTTGACCTTTTTATCTAAGACATCAGCATATCTGGCATGCATCCAGGATATGTACAATGAAAGATGAACACAGGATTTACACAGACATCGTGTTCTTTGTATTCGATCTCGATCTACTTTATTTGGTTTAAATAAAATACCTTGTCTTTTGTATGAACAATTATTTATATACACGACTATATGGTTTAAAAGGAATATATTACTTGGCTCTATTTTAAGCTTGTCTTATTATTTGTTATGTTAATTTGTCAAGTACGCACATGTGTTTACCAAGAAGCTAATTGTATTGATTGATCAATTAAAAAGTAATATTTTTTTTTATTAGAATTACCATGCGGAGTCAGTGTGTTTTAAATCGGTCATCCAATCAGGACACTCATTATTCTTGTCCAAGATAAAAATACATCGCTAAAGTAAATTTACCTGTGGTTTCAGAGTAGAAGATTTTTAGAAATCTAACATAAAATTTCCCCACTTCAACTCGTAAATTTACATAGAAATCGGAGATATTTCGTCATGAAACTTCACACATGGTTTTGTCTATCATATTTCTTGAAGACAAACATAAAAGTTTATTGCATTTATTAATATTGTATGAGTATCAACAGTTTTTTCAACACCGTATCTGTTTCTCGATACAGCCGCAACTTCAACTCGTAAATTTACATAGAAATCGGAGATATTTCGTCATAAAACTTCACACATGATTTTGTCTATCATATTTCTTGAAGACAAACATAAAATTTTATAGCATTTATCAATATTTTATGTGTATCAACAGTTTTTTCAACACCGTATCTGTTTCTCGATACAGCCGCCCGATTACAGTGACCCGTGACCCAGATTAGCAGATCTCAGCAGTTTTTTTCTGAATAAGGTTGTTTAATGATACATTGTATTTGATGAAAAGATACACATTTTATGCCTAGTGATTTTTTTTTTAGTATATTGAAGTGGTGGGATTAGAAATATATATAAAAAAAATTAAATACATTTATGAAAAATAGCTAACAGTTTAATAAAGATTTTTAAGCTTGATTTCTTTGATAATAACATGGAAAGGAAGGAACTTAAAGGGGTTGTAGGGGTTGGTGTAAGATGGGGGAAAATAGTTGATCAAAGTGCAAATAGTAATATTATTGATCATTTAGTATACATGTGCTTACTTGTCAGACTGAATATCTTGAATATATTTGTTTTGTTATTTCTTAGTTATCTGTTAAAACCTAGGAAATGGTAAAGAACAAAATAGGTAGTATTAACTGTCGGGGTCTTGCATCTGATAAAATAAAGTGACAAGAAATATTTTTGAACTGCAGGCAAAATTATGATATAGCTTTGCTGGTTGACACGCATTGCAAGAAAGAACTAGAAGTCTACTGGAGGTCGGAATGGGGATACAAGGCAAGATTTCGCTCGCATACCACGAACAGTAGAGGAGTTGCTATTTTATTTAACAATTCTTTCCAGTTTAATATTTTAAAAGAAATTTATGATGATACAGGAAACTTTATGATGTTGAGTATCAAGATTCAGGATTAACAATTTACTCTGGCAGTTATTTATGGTCCAAATAATGATTGTCCATCTTTTTTCAGTAAAATACAGTAAAATATTGAATCCCTTGGGAATTCATCTGTAATTATTAGTGGTGATTGGAATGTACCGCAAGATTATATGAAGGACACTATAAACTATGTAAATAGAAACATTGAAAAGTCCCAAAAACAAATCCATCAAATGATGGAAGTTTTAGATTTAGTAGATACCTATAGGGAACTTCACCCTGAATCTAAAAGGTATTCCTGGAGGCCCACATAAAAAACAGGCAAGACTAGACTATTTTCTAACTTCGTCCGATTTTCAAGCTTTTATCACAGAAGCTGATATTGATGTTCCATATCGGTCAGACCACTCCCCATTTTATATTGAACTAAATTTTTGTGAACATAGACGTGGAAAGGGAACATGGAAGTTTAACAACTCCTTACTGCATGATAAGGAACATATAAACATTGTAAAAGAATGTATAAAAGATGTCATTAACCAATATAAATGTGATGATTGTGAGAATTTATTTGAAGCTCGTTTTAATATTGACGACCAACTACTCTGGGAAACATACAAGTTAATAATTCGAGGTAGAACTATTTCTTACTCGTCTTTCAAAAAAAAGAAAGGGACAAAATGGAAAATGATCTTGAAAATACCTTGCAAAAATTACAGTTGGGACAGGAAAATAATATTGAGGAATTAAATAGGGTCAGAACTAAAAAACTAAGGGAGGATACATTTAGGGGAATTATTATGAGAACGAAAGCAAAATGGAATGTGGAAGGGGAGAGAAGCAGTAAATATTTCTGTAACTTGGAAAAGAGACATTTTGCTGAAAAAGCTATTCCTAAGTTAATTTTAGATAATGGCTTTGAAATTACAAACCAGGATGATATTCTGACACAACACATATTTTATGAAGCCTTATATACCAGTAAAGGAACTGTGGTAAGGGACCGACCATTTAACTTGAAGGGGGGTTATGGTTTTTTGGTTCGTTCAGAATTTTTTTTTCGGACAAGAGTTAGAAAATTAATTTTTTTTCCAGAATTTAACATTGGGTTATATGACAAAAATTCTGAATCAGATTATTTGTTTTTCCTCCACCAAAATCAAAATATTTTTTTCAGCAACATTGGGAATCAGAATATTTTTTTAGAAATAAAACATAACCCCCCCCCCCCCCCCCCCCCTCCCCACTTCAAGTTAAATGGTCGTTCCCTAAGTGATAACCATTTCATATTTGTTGATGAAAATAATCCTTTTATTACAAAATTGAACTAAGTGAAGCTTTAGAGGGTGATTTAAAACCAGAAGAAATGCTCATGGCACTAAAAAAACATGAAAAATGGAAAGTCTCCAGGGCTCGACGGATTTACAACCGTGTTCTATATTTTTTTCTGGTCAGACTTAAACTATTTTACTGTCAGAACCTTTAATCAAGCATATACCAGAGGTTACCTGTCTGTTTCCCAGAGACAAGGAGTCATTACATGTCTTCCAAAAGAAGGAAAGTCTAAATTTTACCTAAAAAACTGGCGCCCTATATCATTACTAAATGTGGATTACAAAATTTGTGCTTCTGCTATTGCGTTATGCTTTAAAAAGGTATTAACATATCTTATTTCTGATACCCAGATGGGTTTCATGAAAGGACGTTTCATTGGTGAGTGTACAAGACTAATATGTGACATCATTGAAAATTGTGATGAAAGTAATATTTCAGGTGTCTTGATACTACTGGATTTTGAAAAAGCCTTCGATTCAGTAGAGTGGAACTTTATTCGCAAATTTAAATCTTTAGCATTTTTGGGGTTTGGTCCTTCGATAATTCATTGGTTCGAAACATTTTATCATAATTCAGAAAGTTGTTTATTGAACAATGGGCATCTTTCAAAGCGTTTTAGAATAGAAAGGGAGACCGTCAAAGTGACCCTTTATCCCCTTATTTATTTATTTTGTCAGTTGAGCTACTCAGCGCTGCAATTAAATTTCACCCTAATATAAATGGAATAGAAATTGATGATTCTGAGTTTTTAATTAGTCAGTACACTGACGACTCAACTCTGATACTGGAAGATGACACACTATCTTTGAATCATGCTTTAGAGGTAGTTGAACTTTTCTTTACATGTTCTGGTTTGAGAGCAAACTTTGATAAAACCCAAGCTGTATGGATTGGGGCGAGACGGGGCTGTGGAGAGGAACTTCAAACAAATAAACCCATCAAGTGAAATCATTCAGGTGCATTTAAATTACTGGGTATTCAATATTCTCTACATAAATCAGACAGATATATAGATAAATTTACTCAAAAGATAGAACAAATACAAAGATTACTAGGTGATTGGTCTTTGAGAAATATATCATTGATTGGAAAAGTTACAGTCATCAAGACTTTGGCACTGCGTATACTGGTGCAATCTGTTACTGTTCTGCCAGATCCTCCAATACATATTGTCAAACAAATCCAAGATATTTTCTTTAATTTTCTCTGGAACAATAAAGTTGATAAAGTTAAGCGTAATACTGTAATAGGTAATTATGAAGATGGTGGTCTAAAAATGCCCCATGTCCTGTCATTTGTTCATGCATTAAAAATTTCTTGGATTAAGAGAGTCTTGGATCCAGATAATTATGCTCCATGGAAAGTACTATTAACAGATGTTTTGGAGGACCTCGGTCAGGACAAATTTTGGTATTATAGTCAGAGTGCAAAGTTTAATCCATTTTGGAAAAATGTTATTAATGTGTGGGCATCTGTTAAGGATGACCCTTCCACAGCCCCCGAGGAAATTTTGTCACAGCCAATTTGGCACAATGGGAGAATAAGGGTTGGTGGTCAACCGGTCTTTTTCTCACATTGGGCCAAATCGGGTATATTTTTTTTATTAATGATTTAATCAAAGAAGATGGAAGTCTTCTATCACTTACTGAGTTAAAAAATAACTACAATATTAATATAATTTGCTTAGAGTATCATAGTATAATACTCTCGATCCCTCAAGAATTGAAATCAATTTTGCGAGACAATCAAATAGAGAAGCTAGATGAGATATGCAATAAACATATTTTGCTTTTGCGTGTTAGCCAGAAAGTTGTAAAACCCTTCTATAAAATATTCATACAAAAGGTTTTTGAGAAACCTCTTAAGTCACAGAATAAGTGGATGACAGACTTAAATATCACTGAAGAAGAAAACTGGGACATAATATATCAACTTCCTTTTAAAAGTATATTAAGCACAAAACTTCAGTCATTTCAATATAAGTTAAACTTAAGAATTTTGTACACCAACAGCATGTTGCTGAAATGTGGTTTATCCGAGACAGAATTATGTAGTTATTGTTTTGAAACAAAAGAATCCCTCATCCACTTGTTCTATGAATGTCGATTTGTTCGTTCTCTTTGGCTACAGTTTACTGAAAACCTGAGGTCCAAGTGTGGCATTAATATAAATATTACTCCAGTTGAATGTACACTTGGGGTTCTGTTTGACCCAAACTGTGAGATCCTTAACACCTGTCTTATTATCATTCGTTACTATATATATATATGTTTGTAGAATAAAAAGAGAAATGATTAATTGGACAGGATGTTTGGAAACTCTTAATTTTCATAGAAACATTGATCTTAAATCTTTATGCATTTGTACCCCTAGACAGGCCCAAATTATTAAAAGGAAATGGGAATAGATGAAAAAACGTTTTCAGTCTGATGAGTAAGATATCTTTTTTTCTTCTTTTTATTTCTGTATTAGATATAATATGCTAAAATAATGTGTACAAACATATTTGCATAGTTACTGAAAATATTATGTCAAACTTGCATTGCTTTTGATTAAAATATAATTATATAGGACAAAAAAAAAACAAACAAAAATATCTCGGAGGAGATATTTTCTCTGTTCTAGAAATATATATTTTTCGTCCTTATTATTCACTATGATTCCACCTATGCCACTATTTTGGGCGGGGTGTAATTACGTGTGCCTGTGTGGCTGGTAAGATAGGGTCGTCAGTAATTATTGTTAACTCAAGAACATCAGCCAGTTTATACCAAACAGAAAGTTAAAAAAGGGTGGGGCGGATAATTCTGTACCAAGAGTGGGAGGAAAAGGGGTGGGGATATGTTCGTCAGAAAGTATTGTTAACTTAGGAAAATCAGCCATTTTATACCAATGATAACAAGTTAAGCGATATATAATACGCTTCTAGCATAAACATATGGTGTTTTCTATTTATTTTTTGGGGTGAAGAAAGGGGGGATTTATAGATATAATTTAATACATCGAAGTTTGATATTGAAAAAAACCAGGACATGTCAAGGTTAAAAAGTATGCATACAACGTGTTTTAAATCAAGATTGTTCAGTTAAACCGTTCACATGGAAAATTTCTTCATTGTATATTACAATTGAATTGTATATATATAGCTTGAAGTCGCCTAGCAGCTATCATGTTGATGTTCCTTCATACAAAGAAATGGTGATTGAACGTTAAAATTTAAACAATGTATTTTAGAAGTGAGATATTTAACACAAAACATCGTGACAATATATTGTTGGCTCAATGACAGTCTTAAAAGGATTTAATTACGTCAGGGATTTTAACTGCCAAACAACTTTTTCAAAAATTATTATCTCAATTCTGAAAATTAAAAGGCCATGATACAATGTTTTTGATTTCAAAATTTATTTTAAATTGAATATTATTTTGTAATTTTAGAATAATGATGAGGTAATTCTATAAAAAGTGCTCTGAAATTTATATCAGAAACAATGCTCATATTTTGTACAGGTTCATTAGCAAAATGATTAATTTAAGTAGCAAGATTTGTCACACATATGGTCAACCATTAAAATGTATTAGATATAATATGCTAAAATAATGTGTACAAACATGTTTGTATAGTTACTGAAAATATTATGTCAAACTTGCATTGCTTTTGATCAAAATATAATTATATAGGACAAAAAAAAAACCACAAAAAAAATCTCGGAGGAGATATTTTCTCTGTCCTAGAAATATATATTTTTCGTCCTTATTATTCACTATGATTCCACCTATGCCAATATTTTGGGCGGGGTGTAATTACGTGTGTCTGTGTGGCTGGTAAGATAGGGTCGTCAGTAAATATTGTTAACTCAAGAACATCAGCCAGTTTATACCAATGATAACAAGTTAAGCTATATATAGTACGTTTCTAGCATAAATATATGATGTTTTCTATTAATTTTTCAGGGAACAAGGAGAAATTTATAGATATAATTTAATACATCGAAACGTGATATTGTAAAAGCAAGGGCATGTCAAGGTTGGAAAAGTATGTATAAAACGTGCTTTAAATCAAGATTTTCAGTTCAATCATTCATATGGAACATTTCTTCATTGTATATTACAATTAAATTGTATATATATAGTTTGAAGTCATCTAGCAACTATCATGTTGATGTCCCTTCACACAAAGAAATGCTGATTGCTAGTTAAGATTTACAATATTTGTTGGCTCAATGACAGTTTTAAAATGGTTTAATCAGGTCAGGGTTTTTAACTGCAAGACAACATTTTTTTAAAAGCATTCTCTCAATTCTGAAAATTCAAAAGCCATGATAAAATGAATTTGATTTAAAAATTAATTTTCAACTGAATATTATTTTGCAATTTTAGACTAATGATGAGGTAATTCTAAAAAAAAAAAGTGCTCTGAAATTTATTTAAGAAAAAGTGCCCATATTTTGTACAGGTTCATTACCAAAATAATTAATTTGAGAAACAAGATTTGTCACACATGTGGTCAACCACTAAAATGGGGCGGGGGGGGGGGGGTATCATTGTAACATTTGTCTTATTACAACATGTCTAGGTCATGGGCGTGGTGTGTTGTTTTTAAAAAAATACACCTACCAGTTTGGTTAACCCTTGGGAGGGAGATCCGAGAAGGTATGAAACCGTCATGATTCTTGCTATCTATAAATTCATCCCATGGATTTGGGGGTGGTGGGTGGCAATGTTGTCTTGGAATCATTACACCTGACTTGCAGTTAGCACGTGGAAGGGATGGAATTGTCACATTCATAATATACTGCAAACATTTAGCAAGCTTACGTGGGATTAGGTCGCTTTCTTGGAATTAGTGAATGTCTTTGTGGTCAAACTTTAGGAGGGAGTGGGTACGGAATAGTCAGACATGCACTGTTTATGTATATACATTTAACAACCTGACTTTATGCGTGGTGGTATGCTGCTTAACAAATCTAACAGCAAGACTGACATATGCCCCCCTCAATATTTCAATTATATCGTGGCGGCCAGTTATTGGTGGAAGAAACCGGAGTGCCCGGTGAAAACCACTGAACTGTCGCAAGTCTCTGACAAGCTTCATCAAATACAAAGTAATGTTATATGGAGTATATCTCCCATGAACGGGGTTCGAACTCACAACTTTAGTGGTGATAGGCACATATTGCACAGGTAGTGGCAAATCCAATTATCATACGATCACGGCCACGACGGCCCCTTAAAAAACGTATACTCTACTATAATACCATTAAAAACTAAACTAACGTATGCCCTCTCCCCCTCCCCACACTTGAATATCGGGATTTAATGTGCAAAAATATTGATTTTTCCTCATACAGTTACTGTATCACTCGACACATTTGATGGCTCAAGTTTTCTACTGTACATATATATATATATTTCATAAGACTTAACATTAAGCTTTATACTCTTTTTAGCAACACAAGCAAAGATGACAAGTTTCAAATTTGTATGTAGAAAGCTCCCTAGAGAGATTTATAATGCTTTAAAGGGCATCCTTCTAGGCACTAGATAACACCAAAACAACACCAAGAAAAACTGTTCTACCTGTTTCTGGATATAACCGATATAACAGCCAGAACCAGTGTTCTGCCAGGCTCTGAATATAACTAATCTAACAGCAAGAACTACTGACCTTCCAGGCTCTGGATATAACAGTAAGAACTAGTGCTCTTCTGGGTTCTGGATATTACCAATATAACAACAAGAACTAGTGATCTTCTGGGTTCTGGATATAACTAATCTAGCAGCAAGAACTACTAATCTTCTGGGTTCTGGATATTATCAATATTACAACAAGAACTAGTGTTCTGGGTTCGGGATATTACCAATCTAACAGCAAGAACTAGTGATCTTCTGGGTTCTGGATATAGCCAATATAACAGCAAGAACTATTCTTCTTTAAAGTTTGAGATACCAAAGGGATAATTGTTAGCGTGGTCGCAATGAGTTCGACACATCGTCGGTTTGAGTGCCGGTCGGGTGAAACCAAAGATTACAAACATGGTATTTCTCTGATAATTACACCTTATATAAGAATGCTGGATTCTGATTGGTTAATAGCCGTGATCATTTTTACAAATTCAGGCCTTGCATTGTGAATTTGCAGAATTTTTACTTCATGTAGGTGTATTTGCATAAGATTTACCTTTTTTTCATGGTATTTGCAAAATCGTATTTGCCGTTTTTACCCTTCAACGAGACTCTTGTAACAAAATTTGTAAAACGTTATCAGTTGTGCATTTTATGTGACAATCGTTTTTGCCGTTTTTACCCTTCACCGAGACGCTTGTAACAAAATTTGTAAAACGTTATCAGTTGTGCGTTTTATATAACATCATTCGGTAGAATTAAACAGATACATCATGTTAGGTCCTGAAAACGACAAGCAAACAGTATTATTTATTTAGCCAGTGTTCTAAATAATATTCGGTGTAATTAAACAGATATATCATGGTTGGGAGGGGTATTTGCGAAAAATACCAGTCTTGAGACTAAATTTTCCTCGCCATTCGGTTCGGAACATTTTCGTCTCGAGACTGGTATTTTTTCGCAAATACTCCTCCCAAACATGATATATCTGTATAAATTCACGCAACACTAAGAAAAAGAACAAAGATTGGTTGTCTCGGACTCCAAATAATGTGTCCGAGTGGAGCTCGCGGACTTTTGTTTCGGTGACCTAGTATTATAAAAATCCAACTATGCGTGCTGGTCTAGTATAAAGCGGTCATCATCTTTATCATCGCATCAAAATGTAACTTGTTCTCGCCATGATATAGCTGGGAAAATGTTCACTTAGCCTTTAACAACAGCCACTCACTCACTCAACTAGCATGAATCATCCCATATACATTGTAGAAAGCTAGTAATCTTTTACCCCCCTCCCCCAAAAAAAACCAATTAAATAAAAAATAATCTTATAAATCCCTAATAGTCATGTGATCAATATCGACGTGTACCGACCTTATATATACTCTGTGGATAATAAGAGCATATAGGGTCGACACATGAAGTTGTTGTTAGCATAAGATTGTACAAATAAGGGCACGAATAAGTTATATGAAGGGAAAAGAGATGAAATCATAAAGAAATTTTATTGAAAATAAATACAATGTTGGTAAAAAGAAAGCAAAAACAATGGTGGGAGGAAAAGGGGTGGGGGGAGGGGGTAATTCGTACCAGGAGTGCCTGTGTGGTTGGTAAGATAGGGTCATCAGTAAGTAAATTCAGCAAGATTATACCAATGATAGCCAGTTAACCTGTGTTAAGTGAGTCTCTTCTATAAATATTGGGTGATGTCTATTTATTTTTAGGATAAAAAAAAAAGGGGGGGGGGGTAAATTTATAAATGTACTTTAAATACATCGAAACTTGATATTGTAAACACCAGGGCATGTCAAGGTTGAAAAAGTATGTATAAAATGTATTCATAATCAAGATTGTGCAGCTAAGCCGTTCACGTGAAACAATTCTTCATTGTATATTACAAATAAAATGTATATATATAGTTTGAAGTCGCCTAGCAGCTATCATGTTGATGTCCCTTCACACAAAGAAATGGTGTTTGTTAGTTAAAGTTTAAACACTATTTTAGAAGTGAGAGATTTAATACAAAACATCGTGACAATATATTGTTCGGCTAAATGACAGTCTTAATATGATTTAATCAGGTCAGGGTTTTTAACTGGAAAACAACATTTTCAAAAAGCCTTCTCTCAATTCTGAGAATAAAAAGGCCGTGATACAATGTATTTGATTTCAAAATGTATTTTAAATTGAAAACTATTTTTGAATTTTGGAAAGGTCTTTAATGAGGCAATTCTAAAATAGAACTTCTGCAATTTATATAAAAAAAAATTCTCTTAATTTGTACAGGTTTGTTAACAAAGTGATTATTTTAAGTAACACTATTTGTCACGCCTACGATGGGTGGAATTGTTGTCCTGGAATCATTTCACATGACTTGCACTTAACACGTGGAATGGAAAATGGATGGAATTGTCACACACGTATACTATAAGAATTTAGCCAACTTGCAGCTAGGGTTAGGGCACTCTCCTATAATTAATGAACGTGTCTATGTGGTCATACATTGTGATGGAGTGGGCACCGAAAGGTCACACATACACTGTTTTTGAATACAAGTACACATGTATTTAAACGAACTGATCTTATACTCTAATATAATATAACTAGACTGACGTATACCACACTCCCCACACAATACTTTAATATAATACAACTAGACTAACGCATATCGGTACCACACTCCCCACACAATACTTTAATATCGGATGTTAATGTACAAATAGTTATGTGTTACTCGTGCTGTTACTATATGATACGATAGTTGATGCCCCCGTGAGATCTAAAGTGTAGATATACTTAAATATATGTATTTCATTAAAACATAACATTTCTCTACTAGAATACATCACTATTAAAGATGACAGGCTTGTGTGTAAACAGCTAGCTAGAGAGAGTTATAATCCTTTAAAGGGCACCCTTCTAGGAACTGTATAACACCAAAACAACAGCATGAAGAACAGTTCTTCTTGTTTCTAGGTATAACCAATATAACAGCAAGAACTACTGATCTCCTAGGCTCTGGATACAAGCAAAACAACAGCAAGAACTACTGATCTCCTAGACTCTGGATACAAGCAAAACAACAGCAAGAACTACTGATCTACCGGGCTCTGGATACAAGCAAAACAACAGCAAGAACTACTGATCTCATAGGCTCTGGATACAAGCAAAACAACAGCAAGAACTACTGATCCCCTAGACTCTGGATACAAGCAAAACAACAGCAAGAACTACTGATCTCCTAGGCTCTGGATACAAGCAAAACAACAGCAAGAACTACTGATCTCCTGGGCTCTGGATACAAGCAAAACAACAGCAAGAACTACTGATCTCATAGGCTCTGGATACAAGCAAAACAACAGCAAGAACTACTGATCTCCTAGACTCTGGATACAAGCAAAACAACAGCAAGAACTACTGATCTCCTGGGCTCCGGATACAAGCAAAACAACAGCAAGAACTACTGATCTCCTAGGCTCTGGATAGAAGCAAAACAACAGCAAGAACTACTGATCTCCTAGGCTCTGGATACAATCAAAACAACAGCAAGAACTAATGATCTCCTAGGCTCTGGATACAAACAAAACAACAGCAAGAACTACTGATCTCCTAGGCTCTGGATACAAGCAAAACAACAGCAAGAACTACTGATCTCCTAGGCTCTGGATACAAGCAAAACAACAGCAAGAACTACTGATCTCCTAAGCTCTGGATACAAGCAAAACAACAGCAAGAACTACTGATCTCCCAGGCTCTGGATACAAGCAAAACAACAGCAAGAACTACTGATCTCCTGGGCTCTGGATACAAGCAAAACAACAGCAATAACTACTGATCTCTTAGGATCTGGATACAAGCAAAACAACAACAAGAACTACTGATCTCCTAGGCTCTGGATACAAGCAAAAAAACAGCAAGAACTATTGATCTCCTAGGCTCTGGATACAAGCAAAACAACAGCAAGAACTACTGATCTCCTGGGTTCTGGATACACGCAAAACAACAGCAAGAACTACTGATCTCCTAGGCTCTGGATACAAGGAAAACAACAGCAAGAACTACCGATCTCCTAGGCTCTGGATACAAGCAAAACAACAGCAAGGACTACTGATCTCCTAGGCTCTGTATATAAGCAAAACAACAGCAAGAACTACTGATCTCCTAGGCTCCGGATACAAGCAAAACAACAGCAAGAACTACTGATCTCCTAGGCTCTGGATACAAGCAAAACAACAGCAAGAACTACTGATATCCTAGGCTTTGGATACAAGCAAAACAACAGCAAGAACTACTGATCTCCTGGGCTCCGGATACAAGCAAAACAACAGCAAGAACTACTGATATCCCAGGCTCTGGATACAAGCAAAACAACAGCAAGAACTACTGATCTCCTGGGCTCTGGATACAAGCAAAACAACAGCAATAACTACTGATCTCTTAGGATCTGGATACAAGCAAAACAACAACAAGAACTACTGATCTCCTAGGCTCTGGATACAAGCAAAAAAACAGCAAGAACTATTGATCTCCTAGGCTCTGGATACAAGCAAAACAACAGCAAGAACTACTGATCTCCTGGGTTCTGGATACACGCAAAACAACAGCAAGAACTACTGATCTCCTAGGCTCTGGATACAAGGAAAACAACAGCAAGAACTACCGATCTCCTAGGCTCTGGATACAAGCAAAACAACAGCAAGGACTACTGATCTCCTAGGCTCTGTATATAAGCAAAACAACAGCAAGAACTACTGATCTCCTAGGCTCCGGATACAAGCAAAACAACAGCAAGAACTACTGATCTCCTAGGCTCTGGATACAAGCAAAACAACAGCAAGAACTACTGATATCCTAGGCTTTGGATACAAGCAAAACAACAGCAAGAACTACTGATCTCCTGGGCTCCGGATACAAGCAAAACAACAGCAAGAACTACTGATCTCCTAGGCTCTGGATAAAAGCAAAACAACAGCAAGAACTATTGATCTCCTAGGCTCTGGATACAAGCAAAACAACAGCAAGAACTACTGATCTCCTAGGCTCTGGATACAAGGAAAACAACAGCAAGTACTACCGATCTCCTAGGCTCTGGATACAAGCAAAACAACAGCAAGGACTACTGATCTCCTAGGCTCTGGATACAAGCAAAACAACAGCAAGAACTACTGATCTCCTAGGCTCCGGATACAAGCAAAACAACAGCAAGGACTACTGATCTCCTAGGCTCTGGATACAAGCAAAACAACAGCAAGAACTACTGATCTCCTAGGCTCCGGATACAAGCAAAACAACAGCAAGGACTACTGATCTCCTAGGCTCTGGATACAAGCAAAACAACAGCAAGAACTACTGATCTCCTGGGCTCCGGATACAAGCAAAACAACAGCAAGAACTACTGATCTCCTAGGCTCTGGATAAAAGCAAAACAACAGCAAGAACTATTGATCTCCTAGGCTCTGGATACAAGCAAAACAACAGCAAGAACTACTGATCTCCTAGGCTCTGGATACAAGGAAAACAACAGCAAGAACTACCGATCTCCTAGGCTCTGGATACAAGCAAAACAACAGCAAGGACTACTGATCTCCTAGGCTCTGGATACAAGCAAAACAACAGCAAGAACTACTGATCTCCTAGGCTCCGGATACAAGCAAAACAACAGCAAGGACTACTGATCTCCTAGGCTCTGGATACAAGCAAAACAACAGCAAGAACTACTGATATCATAGGCTCTGGATACAAGCAAAACAACAGCAAGAACTACTGATCTCCTGGGCTCTGGATACAAGCAAAACAACAGCAATAACTACTGATCTCTTAGGATCTGGATACAAGCAAAACAACAGCAAGAACTACTGATCTCCTAGGCTCTGGATAAAAGCAAAAAACAGCAAGAACTATTGATCTCCTAGGCTCTGGATACAAGCAAAACAACGGCAAGAACTACTGATCTCCTGGGCTCTGGATACAAGCAAAACAATAGCAAGAACTACTGATCTCCTAGGCTCTGGATACAAGGAAAACAACAGCAAGAACTACCGATCTCCTAGGCTCTGGATACAAGCAAAACAACAGTAAGGACTACTGATCTCCTAGGCTCTGGATACAAGCAAAACAACAGCAAGGACGACTCTTCTATACAACACAACAAACAACAATAGACACTTCTCTTATATGCTCTGGATATATTCCAAAGAACAACATATGTCAATGCTCTGCTCTGTATATAACCAATACAACAATAACTCTTTTCTCTTGATATTTCCAATACTACACCAATAACCACTCGTTTTTCTGGCTCTTGATATACGGTAACTACAATAAACCAACATTCATTACAGCTCTCTTTTAGTTGTACAGTAATTCTGTTGCGATCTACTTAATGCTCGACTCGAATAGACAATAAGATGCTCGGTTCCATTCGGCAATTGTGACAAAAGTGCGCCGACACCTAGACCACTGGCGTCTGTGTCTAAAACAAACTGATCATGTGTGGCTGGTAACTTTAAAACTGGAGCCATTATAAGAGCCTCTTTTAATGTATATAATGCTATCTGGCAATTCTGATTCCAGACAAACTTTGCCCTTTTCTGCTTGAGCTTATTCAAAGATGCCGGAAAAATTCTCAATAAATTTTCTAAAATATCCACAGAAACCAAGGTAACTTTTTACTTCAGTTTTTGATTTTGGCTCTAGCCAATCTCTAACGTCGACAATTTTATCCGGGTCGCAACCCCTTCTTCGGACACAACACGGCGGAGGTATGTAATCTTAGTTTGAAATAAGAAGCATGTGTTGGCCTTTAATTTCAGGTTTGCGACTTTTAATCTCTCGAAAATCTCTCTATGGTTTTGAAGCGCAGTATCGAAATCTACTCCGA
Organism: Bathymodiolus brooksi; assembly: GCA_963680875.1. Lineage (NCBI taxonomy): Eukaryota > Metazoa > Mollusca > Bivalvia > Mytilida > Modiolidae > Bathymodiolus > Bathymodiolus brooksi. The sequence goes on along the minus strand of OY804583.1, from coordinate 23,546,758 downwards.
AAATGATAATGTCGTCAAGGTAACAAAGACATTTTTTCCAATTCAAGTTTCCCAACACATTTTCTATCAATCTTTCGAAAGATGCACTAGAATTGGATAACACCATGGGCATAACCCGAAATTCGAACAACCCACGGTGAGTAGCAAAAGCAGTTTTATACTGATCCCTAGTGTCCCTTTTGATCTGTCAATAATCAGTCTGCATATCGACAATATGGAACCAACGAGAACCCGCTAAAGCTTTGAAAGTGTAATCCGCTTAGGGAGAGGGTAAGCATCTTCCTGAAATCTACACAGAATCGGGGCATCCCTTTTGATCTGCCAATAACCAGTCTTCAAATCAATAATATGGTACCAACGAGAACCCGCTAAAGCATTGAAAGCGTCATCCAGTTTAGGGAGAGGGTAAGCATCTTTAGTGGTTATATAATTTATTTTCCTGAAATCTACACAGAATCTTAGCAAGGTTGTATGAATCCGTCCTTTAACATTTTATCCAGCTCTTTATCAATAACTTCTTTCTTAGCAAGGTGGGTTCTACGCGCTGGGAGTTTTATAACATTATGGTTCCCTGTGTCTATCTTATGGGTCACTAAATCTGTTTGACCTAAAGGCTTGTCAGGTTCAGCAAAAACACATGAACATTATTTAACTAAATCAATCAAATGTTCCCTTTCTTGCAAAGTCAACCCATCAGAGACCTTGTCTATCAGAGGCTGCAAATGTTCGGGAAGAACACTGAGTTTAGGGGCTGTACTATCCCCCTGCACATCATCCATGACGTCAACACTACTTAATACACCTATAACACTGTCCGGACCTAACTTCACTCCCTTCTGAGTAACATTTGACAAATAAAACGAGCACTTTTCCTCATCTTTAGCATTAACTAATGCTTTTGCCAATAAAGGTCCTTTACTTTGCATGTATCTTGTACTTTCAACTAACCCAAAATCAATTTTAAGCTTGCCATCTACATAACCTTCAACAAACATTTCACTGGCAGCGTGTATTGATACCTTCTCAGAAAGTCTGATTTTAGCGCAAGCTTCATTTCTACCCTTACTCAGTTTAATGTTTTGCTCATTAAGTTTCATCAACGATTTCCCGGCATGTATTTCCGCGTTTTGGACTTCAAGGAAATCCATGCCGAGAATTCCTCCTAGGTCATCAACCTTGGCCACGATCAATTCTTGTTCAAGAGAAAACTTCCCTAATTTCATCTTAGCTTTTATTTTCCCTTTAATTTTCAACTCGGTACCGTCAGCTGTATGTACAGTAGTTTTCGTTTCTGTGAGTAATTCGTTCCGATTAGGAACTTTCGAGAAAAAAAAGGTTCCGATAGAATATTAACCGGAGAACCAGTATCGACTAATAACCTACAATCAAAACCCTCAATCAAAGCATCTACGTTTAAGCAAGTTCCAGACAACATACGAAGATACACCGTACTTTTGCTATTTCACCATTAACTATTCCTAACACTTCTGTGTTGATATCTATTTCTTTCTGTACACTCTCATCTGTTACTTTCACTATTTCACCATTAACTATCCCTAGCACTTCTGTATTGATATCTACTTCTTTGTTTACTCTCTCATCTGTTACTTTTACTATTTCTTGACAATTATGACATCGGACTTCTCGTGGTCCACTGAATTTCTTGGAGGGGCATATTGACTTTGTAAATAGTTAGGCCTAATAGTAGTCATCTGACTACGATTCATATCCTTTCATTTCTCTTGTTTAAAGAATTTTTCTAACTTTTCATCGAACATTTTCGAAATTTCATTTAAATTTAAATGTTCCGTGTTATCTTTTCTTTCATTTGAATCTTTACATTTCATAGTCTGTACTGAAAATGTGCTTTCTTCTTATGCCATATATGCCAACATAACCAAGTGACAAAATCTGAGGGAAATCAATGATAATTAACCATAACCAACATGACCAAGTGACAATGTCTGAGGGAAATCAATACCCAAGTGACAAAGTCTGAGGGGAATCAATGATAATTAACCATAACCAAAATGACCAAGTGACAAAGTCTGAGGGAAATCAATGATAATTTCCCTTAACCAACATAACCAAGTGACAAAGTCTGAGGGAAATCAATGATAATTTCCCATAACCAACATAACCAAGTGACAAAGTCTGAGGGAAATCAATGATAATTTCCCTTAACCAACATGACCAAGTGACAAAGTCTGAGGGAAATCAATGATAATCTCCCTTAACCAACATGACCAAGTGACAAAGTCTGAGGGAAATCAATGATAATTTCCCCACAATCGTCCCATAACCAACATGACCGAGTGAAAAAGTCTGAGGGAAATCAATGATAATTAACCATAACCAACATAACCAAGTGACAAAGTCTGAGGGAAATCAATGATAATTTTCCTTAACCAACATGACCAAGTGACAAAGTCTGAGGGAAATCAATGATAATTAACCATAACCAACATGACTAAGTGACAAAATCTGAGAGAAATCAATGATAATTAACCATAACCAACATGACCAAGTGACAAAATCTGAGGGAAATTAATGATAATTAACCATAACCAACATGACCAAGTGACAAAGTCTGAGGGAAATCAATGATAATTTCCCCACGGTCGTCCCATAACCAACACGACCAAGTGACAAAATCTGAGGGAAATCAATGATAATTAACCATAACCAACATGACCAAGTGACAAAGTCTGAGGGAAATCAATGATAATTTCCCCACGGTCGTTCCATAACCAACACGACCAAGTGACAAAGTCTGAGGGAAATCAATGATAATTTCCCCACGGTCGGCCTATAACCATCATGACCTAGTGACAAAGTCTAAGAGAAATCAATGATAATTTCCCATTACAAATATGCAATCTCAATTCTCAAACATTTCTAAAACGTGCTTACGATCCCGGTTAAGATGTTCTTTAACCATTTAACCGCATGGTTAAAACAACACCGTAAAAAAACCCTCAACCGTACAAAAAAGTTTAAAACCAGGTTAATGGTTCAGAATAAAAAAAAACAGGCCTATAATGACTCGACTTTTTCTGTCCATATAACCAATCATCACAAAATGGTGGAATCTCGCTCTTGCACAAAGCATTGTGTCTATTATACCTGACAGACAAAAGAGAATGTAATACATTAAAACAAACTTAATGAAACGTGTTTTGTTTCAGCTGACCATAACTAAATCCATGCTGTTGTGGTAAGACAGGGTCTCTACAGCCAGTAGTGTTAATGTGTGGAAATCAAAAGTGTATTCCAATGGTAACTAGTAAGGCAATATTATGTGAGGATCTAGTACAAATATTACCCGACATTAATTATTTTTGGAGAGGCGGGGGGAGGTTGTGAAAAAAAAAATGAATGAAGCTTCTAGTGATATGGCTGACCATAGTTAGATTCATGTGTGTTTGGAAAGATCGGGTCTGTTCATCTAGTATGGTTCATTTGGTGCTATGGAATCAGTGCCTACCACCACTGATGTTGTGAGTTCGAATCCCGAGGTGTACAACATTATGTGATAAAGTTTGTCAGGTCGGTGGTTTTCTCCACGTACTCCGGTTTCCTCCACCAATAAAACTGACCGTCACGATATAACTTACATATATTTTTTCTTTCTTTTTTAATTATACTCTTAAATTTTATTTCAAAAGTTTCTACAAAGGCAAATATTAGTCTTCCTGGTGGCCAATACATGTTTATTAACCGAGAGATTTGCACTTATTGTTAACATCAAACCCATCGATAAACTATGCTTGTTGACACAAATGATTGCACAATTTGTTCAGATCCGTTAATAAACATGGCCGCCACAGGCAATTCCTGTTTCTGATTGGTCGATTTCTAAAAAATCTTCTTATCTCAAACCGCTTGGCCTAATGAACCGACACTTGGTATGAAGCCTTTACGGAAGGTACTCTTTAAAGAATGCTCATTTTATTCCAGGACATTTACAAACATGACCGCCACATGCAATTCTTGCTTCTGATTGGTCGATTTCTAAAAAATATTTTCCTCTGAAACCGCTTGGCCAAATGAGCCGAATCTTTGTAGGAAGTAGCTATGGAAGGCCCTCTATAAAGATTGCAGATTTCATCCTGATCCGTTAACAAACATGGCTGCCACAGGCAATTCTTTTTTCTGATTGGTCATTTTTTTTTAATTCTTCTCCTCTGAAACCGCTTGGCCAAATAAACCGAAACTTGGTAGGAAGCATCTATGGAAAGTCCTCTATAAAAATTGGTCATATCTTGCCGATCTGTTGACAAACACGGCTGCCACGGGCAATTCTTGTTGCTGATTGGTCGATATAAAAAATGTTCTCCTCTGAAACCGCTAGGTCAAATGAACCGGAACTTGGTAGGAAGCATCTATGGAAGGTCCTCTATCAAATGTGTTCTAATAGTCCCGATTCGTTAACAATATGGCCGCCACAGGCAATTCTTGTTTCTGATTGGTCAATTTATAAAAAAAAAATCTCTGAAACCGCTTGGCCAAATGAACTAAAACTTGGTACGAATCATCTATGGTAGATCCTATATAAAGATTGGTCATTTCGTCCTGATCTGTTAGCAAACATAGTCACCATAGGAAATTATTGTTTCTTGTTATTTCTAAAATATCTTCTCCTCTGAAACCGAGTATCCAAATGAATCAAAATTTGGTTGGAACCACCTATGGAAGGTTCGGTAATAAGTTTTCTCAAAGCAGATTGATAGGTGAGCGACACAGGCTCAGCCCATTGAGCCTCTAGTTTATTATCAAATTGAATAGCATTTTTTTGCAAATTTTATTGCAGGATAAATACATTATTGGTGTATTGGCGGTTATTTCACAGTAAAGTGACAAACTATGTAAGAAACATGACCAAAAATAAACTGTTCTTTGAAAAAAAAAAAGTTTTGTAAATTCAAAGATACACATATAAGGTATATGATCTCCGATGGAAATCGCACAGAACTTCCTCAATTTTTATAAACAGACCATTAAACTGCCGTCCCTGTATTGGGGGACGGACACAAGAAATATGGGATGAAGACAACTTTACTATTCATTTGTATGAAAATGTATTAAAAAATACCTATAATTTTTTTTTTTTTTAGAAATTCAACTAATAACATTCATTAGAAAAATATAAGTTTAATCAATTTCTGATATATAACTTTAAAATCCCTTTTCAGTAAAACAAACATGTTATGTCAATGAACAAATAAGTAGAATTGTTAGAAAAAATACTAAAATGAAAATCATTGCAATTTTAGAATTATTACATCGTCTCTGCCCCTAGGTTTGTAATATTTCAATCTATTTCTGCCGAATTGAGGGAAGGATTTTTGTTTATATATTGCTTGTCAGTTGAAAACCTGCCATAATTAAATAAATAATTTTAAGACTGTCAATAAGATAAATAATATATTGTAACAGTATTATGTATCAGATATCTCACTTCTAAAATAGTGTTTCATTTGTAATCAATAAGTATTATTTATTTATGTGCATGAAGGTACATGAACGTTGCTTAGCTACAAAAAGCAATGCAATTAAAGAAGATATGTTCCACGTCAACGATTTAACTGATCAAACTTGATAAACTACACATTTTATTGTCTGTCCTTTAAATTACGGTTTCTGATTACCCTTCAAACGTTTTATATAAATACTTTTTTAACATTCACATGTCCTGGTTTAGAATATATTTAATTCAAGGTTTGATGTTTTCGATACTATTTGTTTACCCCTCCCCCCCCCCCAAAAAAAAACAACCAAAAAGAGGGTACCTATAAAGTGCGAAACGAAATAGAAACGAAACGAAACGAAACGAGACGAAATGAACCGAAACCAACGAAAGCAAAACGAAATCGACTAAAACATAACGAAATAGACTGATATGAAGAAAATGGGGGTTCTACTAAACTGAGAAGCGAAAACGAAACGAAACGAAACGAAACGAAAAATGAAGAAACGAAGCGAAACGAAACGAAACGAAATGAAGTTGGCAGACATATTATAATAGATCATCTGCAAGAGGAATTATACCTCTGTAAATTATTTTCCCATCGCGGTTTGTGATCGGCAATAACTTGTTTTATATTCAAACTAGTATAGCAGTATATAGATGAAAATGTTGTGGCTCTTAAGTAAAAAGAAATAAAGAAACCTGCCAGGCGCTGCTTTGAAAGTTACAGAAGTGATATTAAAACATAAGATTACGACCTATGCATGTTTATACAGATCCTCAATTAGGTAACATTTTTTTCAATTCTGTTAAGCTAATCAGTATTAGGTCAACTAATTCTAGTAGATATTGGAAGAAAATAAAATTGAATAGTCGATCATCAGAAAACGGACGCAGTAGCGGCTAAGGTGTTAAAGAATTATATGTTATTTTGCTAGGGATAACCTACTTTCGCTGTTGGCAATGCAAGTTATTCAGTAGGATTTCCCAGTGCACAAATACCTGCAGATATGATGTTTTCAAGAACTTGACTTGGAAAATGCTATGTCCGGGTTTTAGGATATAATTTCCACAATTAGCTACTTTCATAATATTCGGAATTAGTTTGGAAGTTATTATAAATTTTCTTGTAATATTTTTTCTGATTTGGGGCTATAAACGCAGAATTCCAAGTCATGTTCAAAAGACAGTAACTGACAAAAGAGTTGTGCTCAGTTGATTTATATAATAGATCTACGGAGTGATGACTCTAACCTAGGTTTGACTTGTCCCTGAGTAGTTTTTTCTCACAGCAGTTGTCCTCTCTCTATGAAGTCACTGTATTGGACACAAACTCTAGCTTAGCGGATCAACTTTGAATGTAGTGTAGATCTATAATACGCCGATGACGCGGGTATATTACTACCAAGAAAGGGAAAATTCATTACTGGAAGGTCAAAACCATATATTTTTGCCTCCCCTCAAGAATTGGAGAAAGTTATTGTGCCCTCTTGTCCAGGTCTTCCTGTTCCGCCACCTATGTTCCAATGTATTTTGGATGGTCACGTGAAGCCCGATTGAAAATCGGATGTGATATCGTAGAACAGATACGTTCAGGTCAATCCATAATAAGGTCAGAGACATATGAAACCATGTATCTGATAAAGTCTAGGTAAAGCATTTTAACTTTCTCACAGCTACTGATCATGAAGCTACTTTTGCAATAGCAAAGCAGACTGACATTCATAGTCTAATAGATGGCTAAAAGACTATACGTTTCAACCAATCTACTCAAGCACGGATCCAGACAATTTTAAAAGGGAGGGAGGTTCCACTCAAAAAGGAGGTCCAGAATAAAAAATAACCGATTGCAGTCTAATTTTCGACACTGATATACGTAATTTTTCAGTTTCCGAAAAAATAGGAGGTTCCGACCCCTAGACCTTCCCCCCCCCTCCTCCTCTGGATCCGTCAACGCTAACATTTTAAAGAATTTAATGTATATTTACTATATTTACTGTATTGATGCGTGTCTTTTGTTGACCTTTTTGAATTTTGCAACAGATAAGCATCCAAGTGTAGATCTATAAATAGCCGAACTAACCACTCAATATTTCGTTGATTTTTACCCCTTCATTGATTGTTTTTGGATCTATTATGCTTTGTTTGACATATTTCGTTTCGTTTTGTGATACTTCATTTCGTTTCGTCTCGTTGTATTTCGTTTCGTTTTCGTTTCTCAGTTTAGTAGTACCCAGAAAATGGAAGGAAACAAATTAAAAGACAAAACGAAATAAAGAAATAAAAAAAAATGATAATTCGATTTTAAAATTTTTTAATTATAACCCATCTTGCATGTCTGTCCGTTACAGTACTCCTCACGTACATTACCCGCAACTCAATTCAAGCAGAGTTTGCTTGCCGACAAACTTTCAGAAGTTCAAATGTCATATTTTTATTTGTGTTTGTGTGTGTGTCAGTATTTATGAATTATAAACTTTCTGGGGTGGGCATTTAGAAAAAAGGGGGGATATGAGGGGGTCTTAGCCCGAAATCCCGAACTTAAAAACTTGAAACCCCGAATTCCTTAATTAGAAAAAATTCAATTCCGACTTCCCGAAATTTGAATGAGGAATTCCTGGATACTGAATTCCAGAGCTTAATATGGCCCGATGGGTGTAAATTTATGAAACACGAGTAACCTGAGGAAAAGGGGTCTCTCGGGAAGGTTTATATGAATCTGTTTCTAGCACAAATTGTTCACGTCAGGTGACCCAGTGGTCAATGTATTGGATCAACAACTAGCTTAAAAAAATGCTGCAATATACAAAAACCACCCTTTACGACCGCAAACAAAATGTTGTCAAAGTATGGGCCTGTCATCGTAATTCATATGTAGGTTGTTACACTGTTCCGTGCAATAACTTCAGTTCAATTTAACACATATCCATGAAATTTAAACGCAGTGATACTATAGGTACAAAATAAAGGCAATAGCATTGAAAAAAGAGGTTTTGGTCCCTTTTGTTTAAGAACTAGAGGCTCCCAGGAATCTGTAATCGCTCAACTGGTTTTCAATTTGATATCTAAAGTTGATGGGGGTGTTGCACATAATTTTGAAAGTGGGACACCCAAAGATCATTTCAACTCAAATTTCTGAGCAAATGATTTTGATGTGATTTTTATCTCATAATATTCCTAAACGGAATAAACTGGCTGAAAAATCTCACAGAAAAACCCAGAATATAGGCTAAACTACTCATTGCCATGTAGCTGCAGTTAAAATTTGAGTTAATTTTGATTTGTAATAAAGCAGAAATTGACAACTAAAGAAATTTCTATTTTTAGTAACAGCAGCCAACTTTAATGGAGGGCGGGTCTGAATTTTGAAAGGGACCCACCCAAGGACCATCCCTGTCAGGTTAGGTTAATTTGGTTCAGCGGCTTCAGAGGAGATTTAAATGTGAAAGCTTACGACGTACGACGGACGGACGACGAACGCCAAGTGATAGCAAAAGCTTTGGCCAGGTGAGCTAAAAACGAGCAAAACGACAAACACGGTATTTTCATAGATTGGGATATTGAGGGTTCATTTTTCGTCTGATTTTATTACGTTTTTCGTTTGTCAATATGACGGAACTATTAACGACTGTCATACAAGTGGGAGGTTTGACGCGTCGTAAAACCTGGTTTAACCCACCATTTTCTTGGGAAATGCCTGTACCAAGTTGGGAATATGATAGTTGTTTTCTAGTTTCATATTTTTTCATGTCTTAGGATTAGAGAATTTACATGTACCGATTGTTTTTATACTTGGTAACGTTTTAGGGTTAGACGAGTGGCATCTGCCTATCTGCTATCAGAACCCACCATTTTCCTGGGAAAATGTCTGTACCAAGTCAGCAATGTGTTGTTTTTCAGTTGTTCCGTTGATTGAAAACTCAGATAGTTGAGCTTCTTATCGGTTTTGTCTGTTTTTGTGCACTTTACCTTTTGAATGCACCTTGGGAATGGTACCGTTGTTATTACCTTTATTCGGTAGTGTGCCAACAGATCTGGTGCAATGTCTTACCGTTGTTCTTTCCTAGATATACAGGGGTCAAAAAGACCCAACACTATAAACTTTTTATTTCAGATCCTATTGTCCTATTTTGAAGAACTAAAAAAAAAACAACAACAACAAAACAGGACGTGGTAAAATTATGTGCCGTATCAAATTCTATTTATACCGGAACACTTTTAAATTTTGCTCGGACGGGGGTATCTATTAGTGAACTTTAACTACTTCACTTCTGTTTTTTTATTTTAATTCCTCTCCTTTAAACAGACTTGACTTAACGTTGCTCTTATGGTTCCCAAATTTAAAAGAAGCTACCAAGTCAAAAGGACAGACTCCCGCTGAATAAATGCATAGTATTCTTGTTCAATGGTGACAAATCCTGTCCTTTCCTGATGAAATACAGACATGTGTGGGAAGTAGTCTAGCATCGTAATTGTGAAAATAGATTTGATTTCTTTTAGGCCCCTATCATTTTTTCTTCTATTTTCTATTTCGTTTTGCTTTCGCTGGTTTCGTTTTATTTCGTTAATTTCGTTCCGTTTCGTTTCTATTTCGTTTCGCACTTTATAGGTGCCCCCCCCCCCCAAAAAAAAACACAAAAAAAACAAACAAATAAACAAAAACAAAATAACGTGGTTCACTAAGGAGATAACTGTATTGTATTTGAAAACTTCACGGCATCAATTGGAGATTTGATGGTCGCAAATTGAGTTCACTGGCGACGAGTTAGTGTAGTCCGAGATTCCTCTCTCGTCCGACGGCACTATATATTTTGCTAGAGCCGTGGGACGTCAGAGGGCTATGCATACGGAAAACAGCTGATTTGGCTCTCCAACTCTTGGTCGGCACATTTCCACGTTTCGTGGCTATCGGATTTTATTTTCTATCAGAAACCCTTATATAAATCGCTTCACCAATCATTTTTCTATTCATTCATAACCATTTTACCCTCAGAAAGTGGTGTTACACTCCATTACAGCACGATTTTGCATTAGATCCTATTATTCCGCCATTTGACTTCCATTTTTCAAACATTTGCCACAAAATAACCCAATTGCAGGATAAATATATAAAATGTCAAGGATCACAAAAGTAGAGGCAAGGGCCCGGGTGGCTCAATGAGTTTTTAGGCAGTTGGATTACCTAACCACTCATACAAGCCTATTACCAATACGGCGTGTGTTCGCTTCCGGCTTTGTAAATTACAAACTAGAGGCTCCCAGGAGCCTGTATAGCTCCCCTGGATATAATAACAACATCAGTCAATAAAACTTATTAACTTCGGTAAAAAAAATTAACAAATGTAGCCTTTGTCATTGCAGACCCCTTCTACAAAAAAATTTGGGCAGGGTTTCCCTCTTTAATGTAAGGTATCAAAATTGCTGTAAAAACATATATGTCAATAATTCTCAAAATTTAGCTTTTCCGACTTCACATTTTGTAATAGAGTTGCTTCCCTTTGATAATTTGAGTAACCAAAAGCAGTGAGTCAACAAAAAAATGCATTTCAAGAGGAATAACTCTTCACACAGTTGTCGCACATTTTTAACTGTGGGAATTTTTTTGTAGATCCTGACATGCTGAACATTTTTGCAGTTTAAACTTTCCCTCTATCTCTAATAGTTTTTGAGATATAAGATGATAGTATTAAAATTGAGAACATTTTGATGAAAAAAGGGCAATAACTCCAAAATGGGTAATGGGATTTACTTCAAAATTGCAGGGTAAGAAGATCTTGACAATTTAAACTTAACCTTTATCTCTTATAGTTTTTGAAATATAAGACGAAAAGTATTGTTTTTTTATTTTAATTTGATGAAAAAAGGGCAAGAACTCCAAGATGGGTAATCAGATTTACTTAAATATTGCAGGGTAGGTAGATCTCGAAATGGTGCACATTTTTGTAATTTAAACTTCACATCTATATCTTATAGTTTTTGAAATATAACACAAAAAATATTAAAAAAAATAAAAAAAATTGATCGAAGGGACGAACCGCCAGACACATTTTTGGAAGAGAACCATCCAATGACTATTTCATCAAAATTTTGTTCTTATTGAGCAAATGGTTTCAGACAAGAAGATTTTTATGGGAATTTCCCATAGGGTCCTATGTTAAATTAAGTGCGGCTGTGGTGGCCATCTTGGTCGGTGTTCTGAAATGCCGGACACAATTTTGGAAGAGGACCACCCAAGAATCATTTCAACAAAGTTTGGTTGAGATTGGCTCAGTAGTTTCAGAGGAGAAGATTTTTTTAAATTTCATCCCCCCTTTTTTCTAGTTTGCATAATCGGTCAAAATAGGCAAAATTTCAAAGTTCATAAAAAATCCCGTAATATATGTTAAAAAGCTCATCATTATGCTTATACAGTTCAAATTTGGGTACTTTCTGGCTTAAAATAGAGCAGTTTTGGCCATTTGAAGAAATTTCTATTTTTAATAACGGCGGCCATCTTGGATATAGGACGGCACTGACGGACACAATTTTGAAAGGGGACCACCCAAGGATCATTTCAGAAAAGATTGGTTGAGATTGGCTCAGTAGATTCAGAGGAGAAGATTTTTTTTCTCATCCCCCTTTTTCTATTTTTAGCTTGGCGGCCAACTTAGTTGGAAATCGGGATCACCGGACACAATTTTGGAAGGGGGCCATCCAAGGATCATTCCACAAAAGTTTGGTTGCAATTGGCCCAGTGATTTCTGAGGAGAAGATTTTTATGTGAATTTCCCATAGGTCCTATGTTAAGCTAAGTTCGGTTGTGGGGGCAATCTTGGTCGAAGGGCCGAACCGCCGGACATATTTTTGGAAGAGAACCATCCAATGACTATTTCATCAACATTTTGTTCTTATTGAGCAAATGGTTTCAGACAAGAAGATTTTTATGGGAATTTCCCTTTGGGTCGTATGTTAAATTAAGTTCGGCTGTGGCGGCCATCTTGGTCGGTGTTCTGAAATGCCGGACACAATTTTGGAAGATGACCACCCAAGAATCAATTCAACAAAGTTTGGTTGAGATTGGCTCAGTAGTTTCAGAGGAGAAGATTTTTTTTTAATTTCATCCCCCCTTTTTTCTAATTTACTTAATCGGTCAAAATAGGCAAAAGTTCAAGTTCATAAAAAAATCCGTTAATATATGTTAAAAAACTCATCATTATGCTTATACAGTTCAAATTTGGGCACTTTCTGGCTTAAAATAGAGCAGTTTTGGCCATTTGAAGAAATTTCTATTTTTAGTCATGGCGGCCATCTTGGATACAGGACGGCACTGACGGACACAATTTTGAAAGGGGAGCACCCAAGGATTATTTCAGCAAAGTTTGGTTGAGATTGGCTCAGTAGTTTCAGAGGAGAATATTTTTTTTAATTTCATCCCCCCTTTTTTCTAATTTGCATAATCGGTCAAAATAGGAAAAAGTTCAAAGTACATAAAAAATTCAGTAATATATGTTAAAAAGCTCATCATTATGCTTATACAGTTCAAATTTGGGTACTTTCTGGCTTATAGAGCAGTTTTGGCCATTTGAAGAAATTTCTATTTTTAATAATGGCAGCCATCTTGGATATAGGACGGCACTGACGGACACAATTTTGAAAGGGGACCACCCAAGGATAATATAAGAAAAGTTTGGTTGAGATTAGCTCAGTAGATTCAGAGGAGAAGATTTTTTTTTCATCCCCCTTTTTTCTATTTTTAGCTTGGCGGCCATCTTGGTTAGAAATCGGGATCACCGGACACAATTTTGGAAGGGGGCCATCCAAGGATCATTCCACAAAAGTTTGGTTGCAATTGGCTCAGTGGTTTCTGAGGAGAAGATTTTTATGTGAATTTCCCATAGGGTCCTATGTTAAGCTAAGTTCGGCTGTGGGGGCAATCTTGATCGAGGGCCCAACCGCCGGACATATTTTTGGAAGAGAACCATCCAATGACTATTTCATCAAAATTTTGTTCTTATTGAGCAAATGGTTTCAGACAAGAAGATTTTTATGGGAATTTCCCATTGGTTCCTATGTTAAATTAAGTTCGGCTGTGGCGGCCATCTTGGTCGGTGTTCTGAAATGCCGGACACAATTTTGGAAGATGACCACCCAAGAATCATTTCAACAAAGTTTGGTTGAGATTGGCTAAGTAGTTTCAGAGGAGAAGAATTTTTTTTTAATTTCATCCCCCTTTTTTCTAATTTACTTAATCGGTCAAAATAGGCAAAAGTTCAAAGTACATAAAAAATCCCGTAATATATGTTATAAAACTCATCATTATGCTTATACAGTTCAAATTTGGGCACTTTCTGGCTTAAAATAGAGCAATTTTGGCCATTTGAAGAAATTTCTATTTTTAGTCATGGCGGTCATCTTGGATACAGGACGGCGCTGACGGACACAATTTTGAAAGGATACCACCTAAGGATCATTTCAGCAAAGTTTGGCTGAGATTAGCTCAGTAGTTTCATAGAAGACTTTTTTTAATTTCATCGCCCCTTTTTTTTTATTTGCATAATCGGTCAAGATAGGCAAAAGTTCAAAGTTCATAAAAAATTCGGTAATATATATTAAAAAGCTCATCATTATGTTTATACAGTTCAAATTTGGGTACTTTCTGGCTTAAAATAGAGCAGTTTTTGGCCATTTGAAGACATTTCTATTTTTAATAATGGCGGCCATCTTGGATACAAGACGGCCCTGACGGACACAATTTTGAAAGGGGACCACCCAAGGATCATTTCGGCAAAGTTTGGTTGACATTGGCTCAGTAGGTTCAGAGGAGAAGATTTTTTTTCATCCCCTTTTTCTATTTTTAGCTTGGCGGCCATCTTGGTTGGAAATCGGGATCACCGCACACAAATTTGGAAGGGGGCCATCCAGGGATCATTCCACAAAAGTTTGGTTGCAATTGGCCCAGTGGTTTCTGAGGAGAAGATTTTTATGTGAATTTCCCATAGGTCCTATGTTAAGCTAAGTTCGGCTGCGGGGGCAATCTTGATCGAAGGGCCGAACCGCGGGACACATTTTTGGAAGAGAACCATCCAATGACTATTTCATCAAAATTTTGTTCTTATTGAGCAAATAGTTTCAGACAAGAAGATTTTTATGGGAATTTCCCATAGGGTCCTATGTTAAATTAAGTTCGGCTGTGGCGGCCATCTTGGTCGGTGTTCTGAAATGCCGGACACAATTTTGGAAGAGGACCACCCAAGGATCATTTCAGCAAAGTTTGGTTGAGATTGGCTCAGTAGTTTCAGAGGAGAAGATTTTTTTAAATTTCATCGCCCCTTTTCTCTAATTTGCATAATCGGTCAAAATAGGCAAAATTTCAAAGTTCATAAAGAATCTCGTGATATATGTTAAAAAGCTCATCATTATGCTTATACAGTTCAAATTTGAGCACTTTCTGGCTTAAAATAGAGCAGTTTTGGCCATTTGAAGAAATTTCTATTTTTAGTCATGGCGGCCATCTTGGATACAGGACGGCGCTGACGTACACAATTTTGAAAGGAGACCACCCAAGGATCATTTCAGCAAAGTTTGGTTGAGATTGGCTCAGTAGGTTCAGAGGAGAAGATTTTTTTTTCATCCCCCCTTTTTTCTATTTTTAGCTTGGCGCCGATCTTGGTTGGAAATCGGGATCACCAGACACAATTTTGGAAGGAGGCCATCCAAGGATCATTCCACAAAAGTTTGGTTGCAATTGGCCCAGTGGATTCTGAAAAGAAGATTTGTATGTGAATTTCCCATAGGGTCCTATGTTAAACTAAGTTCGGCTGTGGGGGCCATCTTGATTGAAGGGCCAAACCGCCAGACACATTTTTGGAAGAGGACCATCCAATGACTATTTCATCAAAATTTTGTTCTTATTGAGCAAATGGTTTCAGACAAGAAGATTTTTATGGGAATTTCCCATAGGGTCCTATGTTAAATTAAGTTCGGCTGTGGTGGCCATCTTGGTTGGTGTTCTGAAATGCCGGAGACAATTTTGGAAGATGACCACCCAAGAATCATTTCAGCAATGTTTGGTTGAGATTGGCTCAGTAGTTTCAGAGGAGAAGATTTTTTTTTAATTTCATCCCCCTTTTTTTCTAATTTGCAGTCGGTCAAAATAGGCAAAAGTTCAAAGTTCATAAAAAATCTCGTGATATATTATGCTTATACAGTTCAAATTTGGGCACTTTCTGGCTTAAAATAGAGCAGTTTTGGCCATTTGAAGAAATTTCTATTTTTAGTCATGGCGGCCATCTTGGATACAGGACGGCGCTGACGGACACAATTTTGAAAGGGGACCACCCAAGGATCATTTCAGCAAAGTTTGGTTGAGATTGGCTCAGTAGTTTCAGAGGAGAAGATTTTTTTTAAATTTCATTGCCCCTTTTTTCTAATTTGCATAATCGGTCAAAATAGGCAAAAGATCAATGTTCATAAAGAATCCCGTAATATATGTTAAAAAACTCATCATTATGCTTATACAGTTCAAATTTGGGCACTTTCTGGCTTAAAATAGAGCAGTTTTGGCCATTTGAAGAAATTTCTATTTTTAATAATGGCGGCCATATTGGATACAGGACGGCACTGATGGACACAATTTTGAAAGGGGACCACCCAAGAATCATTTCAGCAAATTTTGGTTGAGATTGGCTCAGTAGTTTCAGAGGAGAAGATTTTTTTTTAATTTCATCCCCCTTTTTTTTAATTTGCATAATCGGTCAAAATAGACAAAAGTTCAAAGTTCATAAAGAATGTCGTGATATATGTTAAAAAGCTCCTCATTATGCTTATACAGTTCAAATTTGGGTACTTTCTGGCTTAAAATAGAGCAGTTTTGGCCATTTGAAGAAATTTCTATTTTTAGTAATGGCGGCCATCTTGGATATAGGTCGGCACTGATGGACACAATTTTGAAAGGGGACCACCCAAGGACCATTTCAGCAAATTTTGGTTGAGATTGGCTCAGTAGTTTCAGAGGAGAAGATTTTTTTTTAATTTCATCCCCCTTTTTTCTAATTTGCATAATCGGTCAAAATAGGCAAAAGTTCAATGTTCATAAAGAATCCCGTAATATATGTTAAAAAACTCATCATTATGCTTATACAGTTCAAATTTGGGCACTTTCTGGCTTAAAATAGAGCAGTTTTGGCCATTTGAAGAAATTTCTATTTTTAATAATGGTGGCCATATTGGATACAGGACGGTACTGATGGACACAATTTTGAAAGGGGACCACCCAAGGATCATTTCAGCAAAGTTTGGTTGAGATTGGCTCAGTAGTTTCAGAGGAGAAGAATTTTTTTAAATTTCATCCCCCTTTTTTCTATTTTTAGCTTGGCGGCCATCTTGGATGGAAGTCGGGATCACCGGACAAAATTTTGGAAGTTGGCCATCCAAGGATCATTCCACAAAAGTTTGGTTGCAATTGGCCCAGTGGTTTCTGAGGAGAAGATTTTTATGTGAATTTCCCATAGGGTCCTATATTAAGCTAAGTTCGGCTGTGGGGGCAATCTTGATCGAAGGGCCGAACCGCCAGACACATTTTTGGAAGAGAACCACCCAATGACTATTTCATCAAAATTTTGTTCTTATTGAGCAAATGGTTTCAGACAAGAAGATTTTTATGGGAATTTCCCATAGGGTCCTATGTTAAATTAAGTTCGGCTATGGTGGCCATCTTGGTCGGTGTTCTGAAATGCCGGACACAATTTTGGAAGAGGACCGCCCAAGAATCATTTCAGCAAAGTTTGGTTGAGATTGGCTCAGTAGTTTCAGAGAAGAATTTTTTTGAATTTCATCCCCCCTTTTTTTTAATTTGCATAATCGGTGAAAATAGGCAAAAGTTTAAAGTTCATTAAAAATCCCGTAATATATGTTGAAAAGCTCATCATTATGCTTATACAGTTCAAATTTGGGTACTTTCTGGCTTAAAATAGAGCAGTTTTGGCCATTTGAAGAAATTTCTATTTTTAGTAATGGCGGCCATCTTGGATACAGGACGGCGCTGACGGAAACAATTTTGAAAGGGGACCACCTAAGGATCATTTCAGCAAATTTTGGTTGAGATTGGCTCAGTAGTTTCAGAGGAGAAGATTTTTTTAAATTTCATCCCCCCTTTTTTCTAATTTGCTTAATCGGTCAAAATAGGCAAAAGTTCAAAGTTCATAAAAAATCCCGTAATATATGTTAAAAAGCTCATCATTATGCTTATACAGTTCAAATTTGAGCACTTTCTGGCTTAAAATAGAGCAGTTTTGGGCATTTGAAGAAATTTTTATTTTTAGTAATGGCGGCCATCTTGGATACAGGACGGCGCTGACGGACACAATTTTGAAAGGGGACAATCTAAGGATCATTTCAGCAAAGTTTGGTTGAGATTGGCTCAGGAGTTTCATAGAAGATTTTTTTTTAATTTCGTCCCCCCTTTTTTCTAATTTGCTTAATCGGTCAAAATAGGCAAAAGTTCAAAATTCATAAAAAATCCCGTAATATATGTTAAAAAGCTCATAATTATGCTTATACAGTTCAAATTTGGGTACTTTCTGGCTTAAAATAGAGCAGTTTTGGCCATTTGAAGAAATTTCTATTTTTAGTCATGGCGGTCATCTTGGATACAGGACGGCGCTGACGGACACAATTTTGAAAGGAGACCACCTAAGGATCATTTCAGCAAAGTTTGGTTGAGATTGGCTCAGTAGGTTCAGAGGAGAAGATTTTTTTTTTCATCCCCCCTTTTTTCTATTTTTAGCTTGGCGCCCATCTTGGTTGGAAATCGGGATCACCAGACACAATTTTGGAAGGAGGCCATCCAAGGATCATTCCACAAAAGTTTGGTTGCAATTGGCCCAGTGGTTTCTGAAAAGAAGATTTTTATGTGAATTTCGCATAGGGTCCTATGTTAAACTAAGTTCGGCTGTGGGGGCCATCTTGATTGAAGGGCCAAACCGCCAGACACATTTTTGGAAGAGGACCATCCAATGACTATTTCATCAAAATTTTGTTCTTATTGAGCAAATGGTTTCAGACAAGAAGATTTTTATGGGAATTTCCCATAGGGTCCTATGTTAAATTAAGTTCGGCTGTGGTGGCCATCTTGGTTGGTGTTCTGAAATGCCGGAGACAATTTTGGAAGATGACCACCCAAGAATCATTTCAGCAAAGTTTGGTTGAGATTGGCTCAGTAGTTTCAGAGGAGAAGATTTTTTTTTAATTTCATCCCCCTTTTTTTCTAATTTGCATAGTCGGTCAAAATAGGCAAAAGTTCAAAGTTCATAAAAAATCTCGTGATATATTATGCTTATACAGTTCAAATTTGGGCACTTTCTGGCTTAAAATAGAGCAGTTTTGGCCATTTGAAGAAATTTCTATTTTAGTCATGGCGGCCATCTTGGATACAGGACGGCGCTGACGGACACAGTTTTGAAAGGGGACCACCCAAGGATCATTTCAGCAAAGTTTGGTTGAGATTGGCTCAGTAGTTTCAGAGGAGAAGATTTTTTTTTAATTTCATTGCCCCTTTTTTCTAATTTGCATAATCGGTCAAAATAGGCAAAAGTTCAATGTTCATAAAGAATCCCGTAATATATGTTAAAAAACTCAGCATTATGCTTATACAGTTCAAATTTGGGCACTTTCTGGCTTAAAATAGAGCAGTTTTGGCCATTTGAAGAAATTTCTATTTTTAATAATGGCGGCCATATTGGATACAGAATGCACTGATGGACACAATTTTGAAAGGGGACCACCCAAGGATCATTTCAGCAAAGTTTGGTTGAGATTGGCTCAGTAGGTTCAGAGAAGAAGATTTTTATTTTTTTTCATCCCCTTTTTCTATTTTTAGCTTGGCGGCCATCTTGGTTGGAAATCGGGATCACCGGCCACAATTTTGGAAGGAGGCCATCCAAGGATCATTCCACAAAAGTTTGGTTGCAATTGGCCCAGTGGTTTCTGAGGAGAAGATTTTTATGTGAATTTCCCAAAGGTTCCTATGTTAAGCTAAGTTCGGCTGTGGGGGCCATCTTGATTAAAGGGCCGAACCGCCGGACATATTTTTGGAAGAGAACCATCCATTGACTATTTCATCAAAATTTTGTTCTTATTGAGCAAATGGTTTCAGACAAGAAGATTTTTATGGGAATTTCCCATAGGGTCCTGTGTTAAATAAAGTTCGGCTGTGGTGGCCATCTTGGTCGGTGTTCTGAAATGCCGGACACAATTTTGGAAGAGGACCGCCCAAGAATCATTTCAGCAAAGTTTGGTTGAGATTGGCTCAGTAGTTTCAGAGGAGAAGATTTTTTTTTAAATTTCATTCCCCTTTTTTCTAATTTGCATAATCGGTCAAAATCGGCAAAAGTTCAAAGTTCATAAAAAATCCCGTAATATATGTTAAAAAGCTCATCATTATGCTTATACAGTTCAAATTTGGGCACTTTCTAGCTTAAAATAGAGCAGTTTTGGCCATTTGAAGAAATTTCTATTTTTAGTAATGGCGGCCATCTTGGATAGAGGACGGCACTGACGGACACAATTTTGAAAGGAGACCACCTAAGGATCATTTCAGCAAAGTTTGGTTGAGATTGGCTCAGGATTTTCATAAGAGAAGATTTTATTTTTAATTTCATCCCCCCTTTTTTCTAATTTGAATAATCGGTCAAAATAGGCAAAAGTTCAAAGTTCATAAAAAATCTCGTAATATATGTTGAAAACCTCAGCATTATGCTTATACAGTTCAAATTTGGGTACTTTCTGGCTTAAAATAGAGCAGTTTTGGCCATTTGAAGAAATTTCTATTTTTAGTCATGACGGCCATCTTGGATACAGGACGGCGCTGACGTACACAATTTTGAAAGGAGACCACCCAAGGATCATTTCAGCAAAGTTTGGTTGAGATTGGCTCAGTAGTTTCAGAGGAGAAGATTTTTTTTAAATTTCATTGCCCCTTTTTCTAATTTGAATAATCGGTCAAAATAGGCAAAATTTCAAAGTTCATAAAGAATCCCGTGATATATGTTAAAAAGCTCATCATTATGCTTATACAGTTCAAATTTGAGCACTTTCTGGCTTAAAATAGAGCAGTTTTGGCCATTTGAAGAAATTTCTATTTTTAGTCATGGCGGCCATCTTGGATACAGGACGGCGCTGACGGACACAATTTTGAAAGGAGACCACCTAAGGATCATTTCAGCAAAGTTTGGTTGAGATTGGCTCAGTAGGTTCAGAGGAGAAGATTTTTTTTTTCATCGCCCCTTTTTCTATTTTTAGCTTGGTGCCCATCTTGGTTGGAAATCGGGATCACCAGACACAATTTTGGAAGGAGGCCATCCAAGGATCATTCCACAAAAGTTTGGTTGCAATTGGCCCAGTGGTTTCTGAAAAGAAGATTTTTATGTGAATTTCCCATAGGGTCCTATGTTAAACTAAGTTCGGCTGTGGGGGCCATCTTGATTGAAGGGCCAAACCGCCAGACACATTTTTGGAAGAGGACCATCCAATGACTATTTCATCAAAATTTTGTTCTTATTGAGCAAATGGTTTCAGACAAGAAGATTTTTATGGGAATTTCCCATAGGGTCCTGTGTTAAATTAAGTTCGGCTGTGGTGGCCATCTTGGTTGGTGTTCTGAAATGCCGGAGACAATTTTGGAAGATGACCACCCAAGAATCATTTCAGCAAAGTTTGGTTGAGATTGGCTCAGTAGTTTCAGAGGAGAAGATTTTTTTTTAATTTCATCCCCCTTTTTTCTAATTTGCATAGTCGGTCAAAATAGGCAAAAGTTCAAAGTTCATAAAAAATCTCGTGATATATTATGCTTATACAGTTCAAATTTGGGCACTTTCTGGCTTATAATAGAGCAGTTTTGGCCATTTGAAGAAATTTCTATTTTAGTCATGACGGCCATCTTGGATACAGGACGGCGCTGACGGACACAATTTTGAAAGGGGACCACCCAAGGATCATTTCAGCAAAGTTTGGTTGAGATTGGCTCAGTAGTTTCAGAGGAGAAGATTTTTTTTAAATTTCATTGCCCCTTTTTTCTAATTTGCATAATCGGTCAAAATAGGCAAAAGTTCAATGTTCATAAAGAATCCCGTAATATATGTTAAAAAACTCATCATTATGCTTATACAGTTCAAATTTGGGCACTTTCTGGCTTAAAATAGAGCAGTTTTGGCCATTTGAAGAAATTTCTATTTTTAATAATGGCGGCCATATTGGATACAGGACGGCACTGATGGACACAATTTTGAAAGGGGACCACCCATGGATCATTTCAGCAAAGTTTGGTTGAGATTGGCTCAGTAGTTTCAGAGGAGAAGATTTTTTTTAAATTTCATTGCCCCTTTTTTCTAATTTGCATAATCGGTCAAAATAGGCAAAAGTTCAATGTTCATAAAGAATCCCGTAATATATGTTAAAAAACTCATCATTATGCTTATACAGTTCAAATTTGGGCACTTTCTGGCTTAAAATAGAGCAGTTTTGGCCATTTGAAGAAATTTCTATTTTTAATAATGGTGGCCATATTGGATACAGGACGGCACTGATGGACACAATTTTGAAAGGGGACCACCCAAGGATCATTTCAGCAAATTTTGGTTGAGATTGGCTCAGTAGTTTCAGAGGAGAAGATTTTTTTTTAATTTCATCCCCCTTTTTTTAATTTGCATAATCGGTCAAAATAGACAAAAGTTCAAAGTTCATAAAGAATCCCGTAATATATGTTAAAAAGCTCCTCATTATGCTTATACAGTTCAAATTTGGGCACTTTCTAGCTTAAAATAGAGCAGTTTTGGCCATTTGAAGAAATTTCTATTTTTAATAATGGCGGCCATATTGGATACAGGACGGCACTGATGGACACAATTTTGAAAGGGGACCACCCAAGGATCATTTCAGCAAAGTTTGGTTGAGATTGGCTCAGTAGTTTCAGAGGAGAAGATTTTTTTTTAATTTCATCCCCCTTTTTTTCTAATTTGCATAGTCGGTCAAAATAGGCAAAAGTTCAAAGTTCATAAAAAATCTCGTGATATATTATGCTTATACAGTTCAAATTTGGGCACTTTCTGGCTTAAAATAGAGCAGTTTTGGCCATTTGAAGAAATTTCTATTTTAGTCATGGCGGCCATTTTGGATACAGGACGGCGCTGACGGACACAGTTTTGAAAGGGGACCACCCAAGGATCATTTCAGCAAAGTTTGGTTGAGATTGGCCCAGTGGTTTCTGAGGAGAAGATTTTTATGTGAATTTCCCAAAGGTTCCTATGTTAAGCTAAGTTCGGCTGTGGGGGCCATCTTGATTAAAGGGCCGAACCGCCGGACATATTTTTGGAAGAGAACCATCCATTGACTATTTCATCAAAATTTTGTTCTTATTGAGCAAATGGTTTCAGACAAGAAGATTTTTATGGGAATTTCCCATAGGGTCCTGTGTTAAATAAAGTTCGGCTGTGGTGGCCATCTTGGTCGGTGTTCTGAAATGCCGGACACAATTTTGGAAGAGGACCGCCCAAGAATCATTTCAGCAAAGTTTGGTTGAGATTGGCTCAGTAGTTTCAGAGGAGAAGATTTTTTTTTAAATTTCATTCCCCTTTTTTCTAATTTGCATAATCGGTCAAAATCGGCAAAAGTTCAAAGTTCATAAAAAATCCCGTAATATATGTTAAAAAGCTCATCATTATGCTTATACAGTTCAAATTTGGGCACTTTCTAGCTTAAAATAGAGCAGTTTTGGCCATTTGAAGAAATTTCTATTTTTAGTAATGGCGGCCATCTTGGATAGAGGACGGCACTGACGGACACAATTTTGAAAGGAGACCACCTAAGGATCATTTCAGCAAAGTTTGGTTGAGATTGGCTCAGGATTTTCATAAGAGAAGATTTTATTTTTAATTTCATCCCCCCTTTTTTCTAATTTGAATAATCGGTCAAAATAGGCAAAAGTTCAAAGTTCATAAAAAATCTCGTAATATATGTTGAAAACCTCAGCATTATGCTTATACAGTTCAAATTTGGGTACTTTCTGGCTTAAAATAGAGCAGTTTTGGCCATTTGAAGAAATTTCTATTTTTAGTCATGACGGCCATCTTGGATACAGGACGGCGCTGACGTACACAATTTTGAAAGGAGACCACCCAAGGATCATTTCAGCAAAGTTTGGTTGAGATTGGCTCAGTAGTTTCAGAGGAGAAGATTTTTTTTAAATTTCATTGCCCCTTTTTCTAATTTGAATAATCGGTCAAAATAGGCAAAATTTCAAAGTTCATAAAGAATCCCGTGATATATGTTAAAAAGCTCATCATTATGCTTATACAGTTCAAATTTGAGCACTTTCTGGCTTAAAATAGAGCAGTTTTGGCCATTTGAAGAAATTTCTATTTTTAGTCATGGCGGCCATCTTGGATACAGGACGGCGCTGACGGACACAATTTTGAAAGGAGACCACCTAAGGATCATTTCAGCAAAGTTTGGTTGAGATTGGCTCAGTAGGTTCAGAGGAGAAGATTTTTTTTTTCATCGCCCCTTTTTCTATTTTTAGCTTGGTGCCCATCTTGGTTGGAAATCGGGATCACCAGACACAATTTTGGAAGGAGGCCATCCAAGGATCATTCCACAAAAGTTTGGTTGCAATTGGCCCAGTGGTTTCTGAAAAGAAGATTTTTATGTGAATTTCCCATAGGGTCCTATGTTAAACTAAGTTCGGCTGTGGGGGCCATCTTGATTGAAGGGCCAAACCGCCAGACACATTTTTGGAAGAGGACCATCCAATGACTATTTCATCAAAATTTTGTTCTTATTGAGCAAATGGTTTCAGACAAGAAGATTTTTATGGGAATTTCCCATAGGGTCCTGTGTTAAATTAAGTTCGGCTGTGGTGGCCATCTTGGTTGGTGTTCTGAAATGCCGGAGACAATTTTGGAAGATGACCACCCAAGAATCATTTCAGCAAAGTTTGGTTGAGATTGGCTCAGTAGTTTCAGAGGAGAAGATTTTTTTTTAATTTCATCCCCCTTTTTTCTAATTTGCATAGTCGGTCAAAATAGGCAAAAGTTCAAAGTTCATAAAAAATCTCGTGATATATTATGCTTATACAGTTCAAATTTGGGCACTTTCTGGCTTATAATAGAGCAGTTTTGGCCATTTGAAGAAATTTCTATTTTAGTCATGACGGCCATCTTGGATACAGGACGGCGCTGACGGACACAATTTTGAAAGGGGACCACCCAAGGATCATTTCAGCAAAGTTTGGTTGAGATTGGCTCAGTAGTTTCAGAGGAGAAGATTTTTTTTAAATTTCATTGCCCCTTTTTTCTAATTTGCATAATCGGTCAAAATAGGCAAAAGTTCAATGTTCATAAAGAATCCCGTAATATATGTTAAAAAACTCATCATTATGCTTATACATTATACAGTTCAAATTTGGGCACTTTCTGGCTTAAAATAGAGCAGTTTTGGCCATTTGAAGAAATTTCTATTTTAGTCATGGCGGCCATCTTGGATACAGGACGGCGCTGACGGACACAGTTTTGAAAGGGGACCACCCAAGGATCATTTCAGCAAAGTTTGGTTGAGATTGGCTCAGTAGTTTCAGAGGAGAAGATTTTTTTTTAATTTCATCCCCCTTTTTTCTAATTTGCATAGTCGGTCAAAATAGGCAAAAGTTCAAAGTTCATAAAAAATCTCGTGATATATTATGCTTATACAGTTCAAATTTGGGCACTTTCTGGCTTATAATAGAGCAGTTTTGGCCATTTGAAGAAATTTCTATTTTAGTCATGACGGCCATCTTGGATACAGGACGGCGCTGACGGACACAATTTTGAAAGGGGACCACCCAAGGATCATTTCAGCAAAGTTTGGTTGAGATTGGCTCAGTAGTTTCAGAGGAGAAGATTTTTTTTAAATTTCATTGCCCCTTTTTTCTAATTTGCATAATCGGTCAAAATAGGCAAAAGTTCAATGTTCATAAAGAATCCCGTAATATATGTTAAAAAACTCATCATTATGCTTATACATTATACAGTTCAAATTTGGGCACTTTCTGGCTTAAAATAGAGCAGTTTTGGCCATTTGAAGAAATTTCTATTTTTAGTCATGGCGGCCATCTTGGATACAGGACGGCGCTGACGGACACAATTTTGAAAGGAGACCACCTAAGGATCATTTCAGCAAAGTTTGGTTGAGATTGGCTCAGTAGGTTCAGAGGAGAAGATTTTTTTTTTCATCGCCCCTTTTTCTATTTTTAGCTTGGTGCCCATCTTGGTTGGAAATCGGGATCACCAGACACAATTTTGGAAGGAGGCCATCCAAGGATCATTCCACAAAAGTTTGGTTGCAATTGGCCCAGTGGTTTCTGAAAAGAAGATTTTTATGTGAATTTCCCATAGGGTCCTATGTTAAACTAAGTTCGGCTGTGGGGGCCATCTTGATTGAAGGGCCAAACCGCCAGACACATTTTTGGAAGAGGACCATCCAATGACTATTTCATCAAAATTTTGTTCTTATTGAGCAAATGGTTTCAGACAAGAAGATTTTTATGGGAATTTCCCATAGGGTCCTGTGTTAAATTAAGTTCGGCTGTGGTGGCCATCTTGGTTGGTGTTCTGAAATGCCGGAGACAATTTTGGAAGATGACCACCCAAGAATCATTTCAGCAAAGTTTGGTTGAGATTGGCTCAGTAGTTTCAGAGGAGAAGATTTTTTTTTAATTTCATCCCCCTTTTTTCTAATTTGCATAGTCGGTCAAAATAGGCAAAAGTTCAAAGTTCATAAAAAATCTCGTGATATATTATGCTTATACAGTTCAAATTTGGGCACTTTCTGGCTTATAATAGAGCAGTTTTGGCCATTTGAAGAAATTTCTATTTTAGTCATGACGGCCATCTTGGATACAGGACGGCGCTGACGGACACAATTTTGAAAGGGGACCACCCAAGGATCATTTCAGCAAAGTTTGGTTGAGATTGGCTCAGTAGTTTCAGAGGAGAAGATTTTTTTTAAATTTCATTGCCCCTTTTTTCTAATTTGCATAATCGGTCAAAATAGGCAAAAGTTCAATGTTCATAAAGAATCCCGTAATATATGTTAAAAAACTCATCATTATGCTTATACAGTTCAAATTTGGGCACTTTCTGGCTTAAAATAGAGCAGTTTTGGCCATTTGAAGAAATTTCTATTTTTAATAATGGCGGCCATATTGGATACAGGACGGCACTGATGGACACAATTTTGAAAGGGGACCACCCATGGATCATTTCAGCAAAGTTTGGTTGAGATTGGCTCAGTAGTTTCAGAGGAGAAGATTTTTTTTAAATTTCATTGCCCCTTTTTTCTAATTTGCATAATCGGTCAAAATAGGCAAAAGTTCAATGTTCATAAAGAATCCCGTAATATATGTTAAAAAACTCATCATTATGCTTATACAGTTCAAATTTGGGCACTTTCTGGCTTAAAATAGAGCAGTTTTGGCCATTTGAAGAAATTTCTATTTTTAATAATGGTGGCCATATTGGATACAGGACGGCACTGATGGACACAATTTTGAAAGGGGACCACCCAAGGATCATTTCAGCAAATTTTGGTTGAGATTGGCTCAGTAGTTTCAGAGGAGAAGATTTTTTTTTAATTTCATCCCCCTTTTTTTAATTTGCATAATCGGTCAAAATAGACAAAAGTTCAAAGTTCATAAAGAATCCCGTAATATATGTTAAAAAGCTCCTCATTATGCTTATACAGTTCAAATTTGGGCACTTTCTAGCTTAAAATAGAGCAGTTTTGGCCATTTGAAGAAATTTCTATTTTTAATAATGGCGGCCATATTGGATACAGGACGGCACTGATGGACACAATTTTGAAAGGGGACCACCCAAGGATCATTTCAGCAAAGTTTGGTTGAGATTGGCTCAGTAGTTTCAGAGGAGAAGATTTTTTTTTAATTTCATCCCCCTTTTTTTCTAATTTGCATAGTCGGTCAAAATAGGCAAAAGTTCAAAGTTCATAAAAAATCTCGTGATATATTATGCTTATACAGTTCAAATTTGGGCACTTTCTGGCTTAAAATAGAGCAGTTTTGGCCATTTGAAGAAATTTCTATTTTAGTCATGGCGGCCATTTTGGATACAGGACGGCGCTGACGGACACAGTTTTGAAAGGGGACCACCCAAGGATCATTTCAGCAAAGTTTGGTTGAGATTGGCTCAGTAGTTTCAGAGGAGAAGATTTTTTTTAAATTTCATTGCCCCTTTTTTCTAATTTGCATAATCGGTCAAAATAGGCAAAAGTTCAATGTTCATAAAGAATCCCGTAATATATGTTAAAAAACTCATCATTATGCTTATACATTATACAGTTCAAATTTGGGCACTTTCTGGCTTAAAATAGAGCAGTTTTGGCCATTTGAAGAAATTTCTATTTTAGTCATGGCGGCCATCTTGGATACAGGACGGCGCTGACGGACACAGTTTTGAAAGGGGACCACCCAAGGATCATTTCAGCAAAGTTTGGTTGAGATTGGCTCAGTAGTTTCAGAGGAGAAGATTTTTTTTTAATTTCATCCCCCTTTTTTCTAATTTGCATAGTCGGTCAAAATAGGCAAAAGTTCAAAGTTCATAAAAAATCTCGTGATATATTATGCTTATACAGTTCAAATTTGGGCACTTTCTGGCTTATAATAGAGCAGTTTTGGCCATTTGAAGAAATTTCTATTTTAGTCATGACGGCCATCTTGGATACAGGACGGCGCTGACGGACACAATTTTGAAAGGGGACCACCCAAGGATCATTTCAGCAAAGTTTGGTTGAGATTGGCTCAGTAGTTTCAGAGGAGAAGATTTTTTTTAAATTTCATTGCCCCTTTTTTCTAATTTGCATAATCGGTCAAAATAGGCAAAAGTTCAATGTTCATAAAGAATCCCGTAATATATGTTAAAAAACTCATCATTATGCTTATACATTATACAGTTCAAATTTGGGCACTTTCTGGCTTAAAATAGAGCAGTTTTGGCCATTTGAAGAAATTTCTATTTTTAATAATGGCGGCCATATTGGATACAGGACGGCACTGATGGACACAATTTTGAAAGGGGACCACCCATGGATCATTTCAGCAAAGTTTGGTTGAGATTGGCTCAGTAGTTTCAGAGGAGAAGATTTTTTTTAAATTTCATTGCCCCTTTTTTCTAATTTGCATAATCGGTCAAAATAGGCAAAAGTTCAATGTTCATAAAGAATCCCGTAATATATGTTAAAAAACTCATCATTATGCTTATACAGTTCAAATTTGGGCACTTTCTGGCTTAAAATAGAGCTGTTTTGGCCATTTGAAGAAATTTCTATTTTTAATAATGGCGGCCATATTGGATACAGGACGGCACTGATGGACACAATTTTGAAAGGGGACCACCCATGGATCATTTCAGCAAATTTTGGTTGAGATTGGCTCAGTAGTTTCAGAGGAGAAGATTTTTTTTAAATTTCATCCCCCTTTTTTCTATTTTTAGCTTGGCGGCCATCTTGGATGGAAGTCGGGATCACCGGACAAAATTTTGGAAGTTGGCCATCCAAGGATCATTCCACAAAAGTTTGGTTGCAATTGGCCCAGTGGTTTCTGAGGAGAAGATTTTTATGTGAATTTCCCATAGGGTCCTATGTTAAGCTAAGTTCGGCTGTGGGGGCCATCTTGATCGAAGGGCCGAACCGCCAGACACATTTTTGGAAGAGAACCATCCAATGACTATTTCATCAAAATTTTGTTCTTATTGAGCAAATGGTTTCAGACAAGAAGATTTTTATGGGAATTTCCCATAGGGTCCTATGTTAAATTAAGTTCGGCTGTGGTGGCCATCTTGGTTGGTGTTCTGAAATGCCGGAGACAATTTTGGAAGATGACCACCCAAGAATCATTTCAGCAAAGTTTGGTTGAGATTGGCTCAGTAGTTTCAGAGGAGAAGATTTTTTTTTAATTTCATCCCCCTTTTTTTCTAATTTGCATAGTCGGTCAAAATAGGCAAAAGTTCAAAGTTCATAAAAAATCTCGTGATATATTATGCTTATACAGTTCAAATTTGGGCACTTTCTGGCTTAAAATAGAGCAGTTTTGGCCATTTGAAGAAATTTCTATTTTAGTCATGGCGGCCATCTTGGATACAGGACGGCGCTGACGGACACAGTTTTGAAAGGGGACCACCCAAGGATCATTTCAGCAAAGTTTGGTTGAGATTGGCTCAGTAGTTTCAGAGGAGAAGATTTTTTTTTAATTTCATTGCCCCTTTTTTCTAATTTGCATAATCGGTCAAAATAGGCAAAAGTTCAATGTTCATAAAGAATCCCGTAATATATGTTAAAAAACTCATCATTATGCTTATACAGTTCAAATTTGGGCACTTTCTGGCTTAAAATAGAGCTGTTTTGGCCATTTGAAGAAATTTCTATTTTTAATAATGGCGGCCATATTGGATACAGGACGGCACTGATGGACACAATTTTGAAAGGGGACCACCCAAGGATCATTTCAGCAAATTTTGGTTGAGATTGGCTCAGTAGTTTCAGAGGAGAAGATTTTTTTTTAATTTCATCCCCCTTTTTTTTAATTTGCATAATCGGTCAAAATAGACAAAATTTCAAAGTTCATAAAGAATCCCGTAATATATGTTAAAAAGCTCCTCATTATGCTTATACAGTTCAAATTTCGGCACTTTCTGGCTTAAAATAGAGCAGTTTTGGCCATTTGAAGAAATTTCTATTTTTAGTAATGGCGGCCATCTTGGATATAGGTCGGCACTGATGGACACAATTTTGAAAGGGGACCACCCAAGGACCATTTCAGCAAAGTTTGGTTGAGATTGGCTCAGTAGTTTCAGAGGAGAAGAATTTTTTTAAATTTCATCCCCCTTTTTCTATTTTTAGCTTGGCGGCCATCTTGGATGGAAGTCGGGATCACCGGACAAAATTTTGGAAGTTGGCCATCCAAGGATCATTCCACAAAAGTTTGGTTGCAATTGGCCCAGTGGTTTCTGAGGAGAAGATTTTTATGTGAATTTCCCATAGGGTCCTATGTTAAGCTAAGTTCGGCTGTGGGGGCCATCTTGATCGAAGGGCCGAACCGCCAGACACATTTTTGGAAGAGAACCATCCAATGACTATTTCATAAAAATTTTGTTCTTATTGAGCAAATGGTTTCAGACAAGAAGATTTTTATGGGAATTTCCCATAGGGTCCTATGTTAAATTAAGTTCGGCTGTGGTGGCCATCTTGGTTGGTGTTCTGAAATGCCGGAGACAATTTTGGAAGATGACCACCCAAGAATCATTTCAGCAAAGTTTGGTTGAGATTGGCTCAGTAGTTTCAGAGGAGAAGATTTTTTTTTAATTTCATCCCCCTTTTTTTCTAATTTGCATAGTCGGTCAAAATAGGCAAAAGTTCAAAGTTCATAAAAAATCTCGTGATATATTATGCTTATACAGTTCAAATTTGGGCACTTTCTGGCTTAAAATAGAGCAGTTTTGGCCATTTGAAGAAATTTCTATTTTAGTCATGGCGGCCATCTTGGATACAGGACGGCGCTGACGGACACAGTTTTGAAAGGGGACCACCCAAGGATCATTTCAGCAAAGTTTGGTTGAGATTGGCTCAGTAGTTTCAGAGGAGAAGATTTTTTTTTAATTTCATTGCCCCTTTTTTCTAATTTGCATAATCGGTCAAAATAGGCAAAAGTTCAATGTTCATAAAGAATCCCGTAATATATGTTAAAAAACTCAGCATTATGCTTATACAGTTCAAATTTGGGCACTTTCTGGCTTAAAATAGAGCAGTTTTGGCCATTTGAAGAAATTTCTATTTTTAATAATGGCGGCCATATTGGATACAGGACGGCACTGATGGACACAATTTTGAAAGGGGACCACCCAAGGATCATTTCAGCAAAGTTTGGTTGAGATTGGCTCAGTAGGTTCAGAGAAGAAGATTTTTATTTTTTTTCATCCCCTTTTTCTATTTTTAGCTTGGCGGCCATCTTGGTTGGAAATCGGGATCACCGGCCACAATTTTGGAAGGAGGCCATCCAAGGATCATTCCACAAAAGTTTGGTTGCAATTGGCCCAGTGGTTTCTGAGGAGAAGATTTTTATGTGAATTTCCCAAAGGTTCCTATGTTAAGCTAAGTTCGGCTGTGGGGGCCATCTTGATTAAAGGGCCGAACCGCCGGACATATTTTTGGAAGAGAACCATCCATTGACTATTTCATCAAAATTTTGTTCTTATTGAGCAAATGGTTTCAGACAAGAAGATTTTTATGGGAATTTCCCATAGGGTCCTGTGTTAAATTAAGTTCGGCTGTGGTGGCCATCTTGGTCGGTGTTCTGAAATGCCGGACACAATTTTGGAAGAGGACCGCCCAAGAATCATTTCAGCAAAGTTTGGTTGAGATTGGCTCAGTAGTTTCAGAGGAGAAGATTTTTTTTTAAATTTCATTGCCCCTTTTTTCTAATTTGCATAATCGGTCAAAATCGGCAAAAGTTCAAAGTTCATAAAAAATCCCGTAATATATGTTAAAAAGCTCATCATTATGCTTATACAGTTCAAATTTGGGCACTTTCTAGCTTAAAATAGAGCAGTTTTGGCCATTTGAAGAAATTTCTATTTTTAGTAATGGCGGCCATCTTGGATACAGGACGGCACTGACGGACACAATTTTGAAAGGAGACCACCTAAGGATCATTTCAGCAAAGTTTGGTTGAGATTGGCTCAGGATTTTCATAAGAGAAGATTTTATTTTTAATTTCATCCCCCCTTTTTTCTAATTTGCTTAATCGGTCAAAATAGGCAAAAGTTCAAAGTTCATAAAAAATCTCGTAATATATGTTGAAAACCTCAGCATTATGCTTATACAGTTCAAATTTGGGTACTTTCTGGCTTAAAATAGAGCAGTTTTGGCCATTTGAAGAAATTTCTATTTTTAGTCATGACGGCCATCTTGGATACAGGACGGCGCTGACGTACACAATTTTGAAAGGAGACCACCCAAGGATCATTTCAGCAAAGTTTGGTTGAGATTGGCTCAGTAGTTTCAGAGGAGAAGATTTTTTTTAAATTTCATTGCCCCTTTTTCTAATTTGAATAATCGGTCAAAATAGGCAAAATTTCAAAGTTCATAAAGAATCCCGTGATATATGTTAAAAAGCTCATCATTATGCTTATACAGTTCAAATTTGAGCACTTTCTGGCTTAAAATAGAGCAGTTTTGGCCATTTGAAGAAATTTCTATTTTTAGTCATGGCGGCCATCTTGGATACAGGACGGCGCTGACGGACACAATTTTGAAAGGAGACCACCTAAGGATCATTTCAGCAAAGTTTGGTTGAGATTGGCTCAGTAGGTTCAGAGGAGAAGATTTTTTTTTTCATCGCCCTTTTTTCTATTTTTAGCTTGGTGCCCATCTTGGTTGGAAATCGGGATCACCAGACACAATTTTGGAAGGAGGCCATCCAAGGATCATTCCACAAAAGTTTGGTTGCAATTGGCCCAGTGGTTTCTGAAAAGAAGATTTTTATGTGAATTTCCCATAGGGTCCTATGTTAAACTAAGTTCGGCTGTGGGGGCCATCTTGATTGAAGGGCCAAACCGCCAGACACATTTTTGGAAGAGGACCATCCAATGACTATTTCATCAAAATTTTGTTCTTATTGAGCAAATGGTTTCAGACAAGAAGATTTTTATGGGAATTTCCCATAGGGTCCTGTGTTAAATTAAGTTCGGCTGTGGTGGCCATCTTGGTTGGTGTTCTGAAATGCCGGAGACAATTTTGGAAGATGACCACCCAAGAATCATTTCAGCAAAGTTTGGTTGAGATTGGCTCAGTAGTTTCAGAGGAGAAGATTTTTTTTTAATTTCATCCCCCTTTTTTCTAATTTGCATAGTCGGTCAAAATAGGCAAAAGTTCAAAGTTCATAAAAAATCTCGTGATATATTATGCTTATACAGTTCAAATTTGGGCACTTTCTGGCTTATAATAGAGCAGTTTTGGCCATTTGAAGAAATTTCTATTTTAGTCATGACGGCCATCTTGGATACAGGACGGCGCTGACGGACACAATTTTGAAAGGGGAC
This sequence comes from Bathymodiolus brooksi, assembly GCA_963680875.1. Taxonomy (NCBI): domain Eukaryota; kingdom Metazoa; phylum Mollusca; class Bivalvia; order Mytilida; family Modiolidae; genus Bathymodiolus; species Bathymodiolus brooksi. The sequence goes on along the minus strand of OY804583.1, from coordinate 23,513,176 downwards.
CACCCAAGGATCATTTCAGCAAAGTTTGGTTGAGATTGGCTCAGTAGTTTCAGAGGAGAAGATTTTTTTTAAATTTCATTGCCCCTTTTTTCTAATTTGCATAATCGGTCAAAATAGGCAAAAGTTCAATGTTCATAAAGAATCCCGTAATATATGTTAAAAAACTCATCATTATGCTTATACAGTTCAAATTTGGGCACTTTTTGGCTTAAAATAGAGCAGTTTTGACAATTTGAAGAAATTTCTATTTTTAATAATGGCGGCCATATTGGATACAGGACGGCACTGATGGACAAAATTTTGAAAGGGGACCACCCATGGATCATTTCAGCAAAGTTTGGTTGAGATTGGCTCAGTAGTTTCAGAGGAGAAGATTTTTTTTAAATTTCATTGCCCCTTTTTTCTAATTTGCATAATCGGTCAAAATAGGCAAAAGTTCAATGTTCATAAAGAATCCCGTAATATATGTAAAAAAACTCATCATTATGCTTATACAGTTCAAATTTGGGCACTTTCTGGCTTAAAATAGAGCAGTTTTGGCCATTTGAAGAAATTTCTATTTTTAATAATGGTGGCCATATTGGATACAGGACGGCACTGATGGACACAATTTTGAAAGGGGACCACCCAAGGATCATTTCAGCAAATTTTGGTTGAGATTGGCTCAGTAGTTTCCGAGGAGAAGATTTTTTTTTAATTTCATCCCCCCTTTTTTTAATTTGCATAATCGGTCAAAATAGACAAAAGTTCAAAGTTCATAAAGAATCCCGTAATATATGTTAAAAAGCTCCTCATTATGCTTATACAGTTCAAATTTGGGCACTTTCTAGCTTAAAATAGAGCAGTTTTGGCCATTTGAAGAAATTTCTATTTTTAATAATGGCGGCCATATTGGATACAGGACGGCACTGATGGACACAATTTTGAAAGGGGACCACCCAAGGATCATTTCAGCAAAGTTTGGTTGAGATTGGCTCAGTAGTTTCAGAGGAGAAGATTTTTTTTTAATTTCATCCCCCTTTTTTTCTAATTTGCATAGTCGGTCAAAATAGGCAAAAGTTCAAAGTTCATAAAAAATCTCGTGATATATTATGCTTATACAGTTCAAATTTGGGCACTTTCTGGCTTAAAATAGAGCAGTTTTGGCCATTTGAAGAAATTTCTATTTTAGTCATGGCGGCCATCTTGGATACAGGACGGCGCTGACGGACACAGTTTTGAAAGGGGACCACCCAAGGATCATTTCAGCAAAGTTTGGTTGAGATTGGCTCAGTAGTTTCAGAGGAGAAGATTTTTTTTAAATTTCATTGCCCCTTTTTTCTAATTTGCATAATCGGTCAAAATAGGCAAAAGTTCAATGTTCATAAAGAATCCCGTAATATATGTTAAAAAACTCATCATTATGCTTATACATTATACAGTTCAAATTTGGGCACTTTCTGGCTTAAAATAGAGCAGTTTTGGCCATTTGAAGAAATTTCTATTTTTAATAATGGCGGCCATATTGGATACAGGACGGCACTGATGGACACAATTTTGAAAGGGGACCACCCATGGATCATTTCAGCAAAGTTTGGTTGAGATTGGCTCAGTAGTTTCAGAGGAGAAGATTTTTTTTAAATTTCATTGCCCCTTTTTTCTAATTTGCATAATCGGTCAAAATAGGCAAAAGTTCAATGTTCATAAAGAATCCCGTAATATATGTTAAAAAACTCATCATTATGCTTATACAGTTCAAATTTGGGCACTTTCTGGCTTAAAATAGAGCTGTTTTGGCCATTTGAAGAAATTTCTATTTTTAATAATGGCGGCCATATTGGATACAGGACGGCACTGATGGACACAATTTTGAAAGGGGACCACCCAAGGATCATTTCAGCAAATTTTGGTTGAGATTGGCTCAGTAGTTTCAGAGGAGAAGATTTTTTTTTAATTTCATCCCCCTTTTTTTTAATTTGCATAATCGGTCAAAATAGACAAAAGTTCAAAGTTCATAAAGAATCCCGTAATATATGTTAAAAAGCTCCTCATTATGCTTATACAGTTCAAATTTCGGCACTTTCTGGCTTAAAATAGAGCAGTTTTGGCCATTTGAAGAAATTTCTATTTTTAGTAATGGCGGCCATCTTGGATATAGGTCGGCACTGATGGACACAATTTTGAAAGGGGACCACCCAAGGACCATTTCAGCAAAGTTTGGTTGAGATTGGCTCAGTAGTTTCAGAGGAGAAGAATTTTTTTAAATTTCATCCCCCTTTTTTCTATTTTTAGCTTGGCGGCCATCTTGGATGGAAGTCGGGATCACCGGACAAAATTTTGGAAGTTGGCCATCCAAGGATCATTCCACAAAAGTTTGGTTGCAATTGGCCCAGTGGTTTCTGAGGAGAAGATTTTTATGTGAATTTCCCATAGGGTCCTATGTTAAGCTAAGTTCGGCTGTGGGGGCCATCTTGATCGAAGGGCCGAACCGCCAGACACATTTTTGGAAGAGAACCATCCAATGACTATTTCATCAAAATTTTGTTCTTATTGAGCAAATGGTTTCAGACAAGAAGATTTTTATGGGAATTTCCCATAGGGTCCTATGTTAAATTAAGTTCGGCTGTGGTGGCCATCTTGGTTGGTGTTCTGAAATGCCGGAGACAATTTTGGAAGATGACCACCCAAAAATCATTTCAGCAAAGTTTGGTTGAGATTGGCTCAGTAGTTTCAGAGGAGAAGATTTTTTTTTAATTTCATCCCCCTTTTTTCTAATTTGCATAGTCGGTCAAAATAGGCAAAAGTTCAAAGTTCATAAAAAATCTCGTGATATATTATGCTTATACAGTTCAAATTTGGGCACTTTCTGGCTTAAAATAGAGCAGTTTTGGCCATTTGAAGAAATTTCTATTTTAGTCATGACGGCCATCTTGGATACAGGACGGCGCTGACGGACACAGTTTTGAAAGGGGACCACCCAAGGACCATTTCAGCAAAGTTTGGTTGAGATTGGCTCAGTAGTTTCAGAGGAGAAGATTTTTTTAAATTTCATTGCCCCTTTTTTCTAATTTGCATAATCGGTCAAAATAGGCAAAAGTTCAATGTTCATAAAGAATCCCGTAATATATGTTAAAAAACTCATCATTATGCTTATACATTATACAGTTCAAATTTGGGCACTTTCTGGCTTAAAATAGAGCAGTTTTGGCCATTTGAAGAAATTTCTATTTTTAATAATGGCGGCCATATTGGATACAGGACGGCACTGATGGACACAATTTTGAAAGGGGACCACCCATGGATCATTTCAGCAAAGTTTGGTTGAGATTGGCTCAGTAGTTTCAGAGGAGAAGATTTTTTTTAAATTTCATTGCCCCTTTTTTCTAATTTGCATAATCGGTCAAAATAGGCAAAAGTTCAATGTTCATAAAGAATCCCGTAATATATGTTAAAAAACTCATCATTATGCTTATACAGTTCAAATTTGGGCACTTTCTGGCTTAAAATAGAGCAGTTTTGGCCATTTGAAGAAATTTCTATTTTTAATAATGGCGGCCATATTGGATACAGGACGGCACTGATGGACACAATTTTGAAAGGGGACCACCCAAGGATCATTTCAGCAAATTTTGGTTGAGATTGGCTCAGTAGTTTCAGAGGAGAAGATTTTTTTTTAATTTCATCCCCCTTTTTTTTAATTTGCATAATCGGTCAAAATAGACAAAAGTTCAAAGTTCATAAAGAATCCCGTAATATATGTTAAAAAGCTCCTCATTATGCTTATACAGTTCAAATTTCGGCACTTTCTGGCTTAAAATAGAGCAGTTTTGGCCATTTGAAGAAATTTCTATTTTTAGTAATGGCGGCCATCTTGGATATAGGTCGGCACTGATGGACACAATTTTGAAAGGGGACCACCCAAGGATCATTTCAGCAAAGTGTGGTTGAGATTGGCTCAGTAGTTTCAGAGGAGAAGAATTTTTTTAAATTTCATCCCCCTTTTTTCTATTTTTAGCTTGGCGGCCATCTTGGATGGAAGTCGGGATCACCGGACACAATTTTGGAAGTTGGCCATCCAAGGATCATTCCACAAAAGTTTGGTTGCAATTGGCCCAGTGGTTTCTGAGGAGAAGATTTTTATGTGAATTTCCCATAGGGTCCTATGTTAAGCTAAGTTCGGCTGTGGGGGCAATCTTGATCGAAGGGCCGAACCGCCGGACACATTTTTGGAAGAGAACCATCCAATGACTATTTCATCAAAATTTTGTTCTTATTGAGCAAATGGTTTCAGACAAGAAGATTTTTATGGGAATTTCCCATAGGGTCCTATGTTAAATTAAGTTCGGCTGTGGTGGCCATCTTGGTCGGTGTTCTGAAATGCCGGACACAATTTTGGAAGAGGACCGCCCAAGAATCATTTCAGCAAAGTTTGGTTGAGATTGGCTCAGTAGTTTCAGAGGAGAAGAATTTTTTTAAATTTCATCCCCCCTTTTTTTTAATTTGCATAGTCGGTGAAAATAGGCAAAAGTTTAAAGTTCATAAAAAATCCCGTAATATATGTTGAAAAGCTCATCATTATGCTTATACAGTTCAAATTTGGGTACTTTCTGGCTTAAAATAGAGCAGTTTTGGCAATTTGAAGAAATTTCTATTTTTAGTAATGGCGGCCATCTTGGATACAGGACGGCGCTGACGGACACAATTTTGAAAGGGGACCACCTAAGGATCATTTCAGCAAAGTTTGGTTGAGATTGGCTCAGTAGTTTCAGAGGAGAAGAATTTTTTAGATTTCATCCCCCCTTTTTTCTAATTTGCATAATCGGTCAAAATAGGCAAAAGTTCAAAGTTCATAAAAAATCCCGTAATATATGTTAAAAAGCTCATCATTATGCTTATACAGTTCAAATTTGGGCACTTTCTGGCTTAAAATAGAGCAGTTTTGGCCATTTGAAGAAATTTCTATTTTTAGTAATGGCGGCCATCTTGGATACAGGACGGCGCTGACGGACACAATTTTGAAAGGGGACCACCTAAGGATCATTTCAGCAAAGTTTGGTTGAGATTGGCTCAGGAGTTTCATAGAAGATTTTTTTTTAATTTCATCCCCCCTTTTTTCTAATTTGCTTAATCGGTCAAAATAGGCAAAAGTTCAAAGTTCGTAAAAAATCCCGTAATATATGTTAAAAAGCTCATAATTATGCTTATACAGTTCAAATTTGGGTACTTTCTGGCTTAAAATAGAGCAATTTTGGCCATTTGAAGAAATTTCTATTTTTAGTCATGGCGGCCATCTTGGATACAGGACGGCGCTGACGGACACAATTTTGAAAGGAGACCACCTAAGGATCATTTCAGCAAAGTTTGGTTGAGATTGGCTCAGAAGGTTCAGAGGAGAAGATTTTTTTTTTTCATCCCCCCTTTTTTCTATTTTTAGCTTGGCGCCCATCTTGGTTGGAAATCGGGATCACCAGACACAATTTTGGAAGGAGCCCATCCAAGGATCATTCCACAAAAGTTTGGTTGCAATTGGCCCAGTGGTTTCTGAAAAGAAGATTTTTATGTGAATTTCCCATAGGGTCCTATGTTAAACTAAGTTCGGCTGTGGGGGCCATCTTGATTGAAGGGCCAAACCGCCAGACACATTTTTGGAAGAGGACCATCCAATGACTATTTCATCAAAATTTTGTTCTTATTGAGCAAATGGTTTCAGACAAGAAGATTTTTATGGGAATTTCCCATAGGGTCCTATGTTAAATTAAGTTCGGCTGTGGTGGCCATCTTGGTCGGTGTTCTGAAATGCCGGAGACAATTTTGGAAGATGACCACCCAAGAATCATTTCAGCAAAGTTTGGTTGAGATTGGCTCAGTAGTTTCAGAGGAGAAGATTTTTTTTTAATTTCATCCCCCTTTTTTCTAATTTGCATAGTCGGTCAAAATAGGCAAAAGTTCAAAGTTCATAAAAAATCTCGTGATATATTATGCTTATACAGTTCAAATTTGGGCACTTTCTGGCTTAAAATAGAGCAGTTTTGGCCATTTCTATTTTTAGTCATGGCGGCCATCTTGGATACAGGACGGCGCTGACGGACACAATTTTGAAAGGGGACCACCCAAGGATCATTTCAGCAAAGTTTGGTTGAGATTGGCTCAGTAGTTTCAGAGGAGAAGATTTTTTTTAAATTTCATTGCCCCTTTTTTCTAATTTGCATAATCGGTCAAAATAGGCAAAAGTTCAATGTTCATAAAGAATCCCGTAATATATGTTAAAAAACTCATCATTATGCTTATACAGTTCAAATTTGGGCACTTTTTGGCTTAAAATAGAGCAGTTTTGGCCATTTGAAGAAATTTCTATTTTTAATAATGGCGGCCATATTGGATACAGGACGGCACTGATGGACACAATTTTGAAAGGGGACCACCCAAGGATCATTTCAGCAAAGTTTGGTTGAGATTGGCTCAGTAGGTTCAGAGAAGAAGATTTTAATTTTTTTTCATCCCCTTTTTTCTATTTTTAGCTTGGCGGCCATCTTGGTTGGAAATCGGGATCACCGGACACAATTTTGGAAGGAGGCCATCCAGGGATCATTCCACAAAAGTTTGGTTGCAATTGGCCCAGTGGTTTCTGAGGAGAAGATTTTTATGTGAATTTCCCATAGGGTCCTATGTTAAGCTAAGTTCGGCTGTGGGGGCCATCTTGATCGAAGGGCCGAACCGTCGGACATATTTTTGGAAGAGAACCATCCAATGACTATTTCATCAAAATTTTGTTCTTATTGAGCAAATGGTTTCAGACAAGAAGATTTTTATGGGAATTTCCCATAGGGTCCTGTGTTAAATTAAGTTCGGCTGTGGTGGCCATCTTGGTCGGTGTTCTGAAATGCCGGACACAATTTTGGAAGAGGACCGCCCAAGAATCATTTCAGCAAAGTTTGGTTGAGATTGGCTCAGTAGTTTCAGAGGAGAAGATTTTTTTTAAATTTCATCCCCCCTTTTTTCTAATTTGCATAATCGGTCAAAATCGGCAAAAGTTCAAAGTTCATAAAAAATCCTGTAATATATGTTAAAAAGCTCATCATTATGCTTATACAGTTCAAATTTGGGCACTTTCTGGCTTAAAATAGAGCAGTTTTGGCCATTTGAAGAAATTTCTATTTTTAGTAATGGCGGCCATCTTGGATACAGGACGGCGCTGACGGACACAATTTTGAAAGGGGACCACCTAAGGATCATTTCAGCAAAGTTTGGTTGAGATTGGCTCAGGAGTTTCATAGAAGATTTTTTTTTAATTTCATCCCCCCTTTTTTCTAATTTGCTTAATCGGTCAAAATAGGCAAAAGTTCAAAGTTCGTAAAAAATCCCGTAATATATGTTAAAAAGCTCATAATTATGCTTATACAGTTCAAATTTGGGTACTTTCTGGCTTAAAATAGAGCAGTTTTGGCCATTTGAAGAAATTTCTATTTTTAGTCATGGCGGCCATCTTGGATACAGGACGGCACTGATGGACACAATTTTGAAAGGGGACCACCCAAGGATCATTTCAGCAAAGTATGGTTGAGATTGGCTCAGTAGTTTCAGAGGAGAAGATTTTTTTTAAATTTCATCCCCCCTTTTTTTCTAATTTGCATAATCGGTCAAAATGAGAAATGGGATTTACTTCAAAATTGCAGGGTAGGTAGATCTTGACATGCTGCACATTTTTGCAATTTAAACTTAACATCTATCTCTAAATAGTTTTTGAAATATAAGACAAAAAGAATTAAAATTAAAAAAAAAGAAATTGATGAAAAAAGGGCAATAACTCCAAGATGGGTAATCAGATTTACTTCAAAATTGCAGGGTAGGTAGATCTTGACATGCTGAACATGTTTGCAGTTTCAACTTACCACCTGTCTCTTATAGTTTTTGAAATAAAGGACGAAAAGTATTAAAATTTTGAAAATTTGATGAAAAAAGGGAAATAACTCCAAGATGGGTAACCAGATTTACTTCAAAATTGCAGTGTAAGTAGATTTTGATGTGCTGATCATTTTTACCCCATGTCAGATTTTTGATATTATTAACGGTTTTTGAGTTATTACCCAAAACCTGCAATTTTACCATATGTTCTATTTTTAGTAACAGTGGCCATGTTGGTTGCTGCACGGCATCACCGAACACAATTTTGAAACTAGACACCTTAGTGATGATTCAGAGCAAGTTTGGTTTCCATTGGTTTAGTACTTTCAGAGGAGAAGATTTTTGAAAAAGTTTATAACGTACGACGGACTCCAAGTGATGGCAATAGCTCACATGACCCTTTGGGTCAGGTGAGCTAAAAAGGGTGCACACTACTCGCAACCGCAAGTTTTAAAGTTTACCAGTTGCTTTCCCATTGTCTGTGGTTCTCTATGGCTTCTTCCACCACTAAAACTGGTCACCATGATATAGCTGAAATATTGCTGAAAGTGGCGTTAAACATCAAAAATCAATCAATCAAAAGTAGAGGCATTTGTACTTGTGACTGCATTTGGTTCATTGGTTTGTGAGAAAAAGATTGAAATGTGATAGGTTTACCGACGACTGACGAAAAGTGATGACAACATCTCATTTGGACACTTTAAACAATGTCAGTTATAATGTATAATATGGTGGACATTTTTATTGGTGTTTAACACCACTTTCAAAAATAGGCCAGCCTTCAATAGCATGTCAGTTATAACGTACGACATGGTGACCATTTTTATTGGTGTTTAAGGTCCCTTTCAACAATATGTCAGGTATAGCAAATAACAGTGAACAGTTTTATTGGTGTTTAGCACCACTTTCAACAAGATGTCAGGTATAACGTACAACATGGTGACCAGTTTTATTGGTGTTGAATGCCACTTTCAACAAAATGTTAGTTATAGCGTAGAACATGGTGACCAGTTTTATTGGTGTTTAACGACACTTTCAACAATGTGTCAGTTATAACGAACAACATGGTGACCAGTTTTATTGGTGTTGAATGCCACTTTCAACAATATGTTAGTTATAGCGTAGAACATGGCGACCAGTTTTATTGGTGTTTAGCGACACTTTCAACAATGTGTCAGGTATAACATGCTGGCCAGTTTTATTGGTATTAACGCCACTGTCAACAATATTTCAGCTATGATGTATAATATGGCATTCAATTTTATTGGTGTTCAACGACACTTTCAACATTGTGACAAACTGACAAATCTACTGGTATACAGTGGGATTTTTTTTTTGTTCCCTATATTTATTTTTATTCAACATTTACGCCTCACCAAATAAATTTCAAGAATATGAACTTAGGATGAAATTTTCATTGTTTTCAGAATAAAAATCAACTAAAAAAGTCACTCTGACAGCTTAATATAATGATTCACAGAAGATGGATATCTGGGTGGAAGTGAATCTGTGCAGGTTGTGTTTATGTATTGTTTATATCTACATCACATTGAACTTCCATTTAATATCAAGAGGGGGTTGGGAATCCCATTCACTGGTAGGAGTGTTGTGGTCATGATCTTAAGGTAGCTGGATTTACAACTACGAGTGCAATCAATGCCTATCATCACTAAAGTTGAGAGGTCAAACCCTGTTCATGGCAAGGTGTACTTGATACAACAATATGTGATAAAGTTTGTCAGTTACTTGCAACAGGTCTGTGGTTTTCTCCACCAATAAAACTGAACACAACGACACAACTGAAATATTGTTGAAAGTGGCATTAAACACCATTTACCAACCAACCCATTCACTGCCTTAAACACTGTCACATGTTTGTGCCCATGGAGGAAACTAGAGTATACATCTGACACCTAGTAACTGTTTTATCAACTTCACCTTCTGTCTAACAGTTTTATTTGTGGAGGAAACTAGAGTATACATCTAACAACCAGTAACTGTTTTATCAACTTCACCTTCTGTCTAACAGTTTTATTTGTTGAGGAAACTAGAGTATACATCTAACAACTAGTAACTGTTTTATCAAGTTCACCTTCTGTCTAACAGTTTTATTTGTGGAGGAAACTAGAGTATACATCTGACAACTAGTAACTGTTTTACCAAGTTCACCTTCTGTCTAAGTTTTATTTGTTGAGGAAACTAGAGTATACATCTGACAACTAGTAACTGTTTTACCAAGTTCACCTTCTGTCTAACAGTTTTATTTGTTGAGGAAACTAGAGTATACATCTGACAACTAGTAACTGTTTTACCAAGTTCACCTTCTGTCTAACTGGAATCAAACTCACAAAATGTAGTGTCATTTTTTTACTGGTTCCTCTAATTTGTTTTTATTCAATCTTATAACATTGTAAGGCCATACCAAATAAAATTGAGACGTTTCATCATTAAAATGGAAACTTTCTTTAAGAATATGAACTATAAGATTACATTTTCATTGTTCTCAGAAAAAAAAATCAATTGAAAAGTCGCTCTGTAAGTTTGAAATAATGATTCATAAACTATGACATAAGGGACCCACCATTTAACTTGCAGGGGGGGTTATGGTTTTTTGCTTTGTTCAGAATTTTTTTTCCGGACAACACAAGAGTTAGAATATTTATTTTTTTGTCGTGCGCAAAGCACAATTTTTTTCCCAGAATTTAACATTAGGTTATATGACAAAAACTCTGAATCACATTATTTTCTTTTCCTCCACCAAAATCAGAATATTTTTTAAAACTGACCGCCACGACATAACTGAAATATTGTTGAAAGTGGCACTAAACACCATAAACCAACCACCCCATTCACTGGCTTAAACACTGCCACATTTGTCGTGCCCATCTCAAGACCTGGATTTTCACCATCATCACTGTTTAAACTTTCTGTTCATAATTGATGTGTAATAAAAATCTAAACTTAAGATACAAGTGTAAAATATAATAAATATAAATAGTATTTAGTTGTTATATCTCTGTTTATTATATTCTCATGATGTTTTTACAATACTTTTGGAATCTTTTGAAGTAAAAAAATGCACATCTCCCCACTTCTGAATTTGGGGATCAAAACATCAAACCAATTTTGTTTTCTTATAAAAAATGAAACATAAATAAATATAAATAATGACATCTTTGGCAGGTATATCAATTCATACACTTTTAATGTCCAGATTTATCATACATCATCATTTAAAAAGATAAAAATGTCAGGTCTCCAAATAAATCATACAATTATCTGAAAATGTCATTTGTCCATACATGTACCCCCTGTACATACAAAATATACATGTACAATTCATTGAAATAAAATGTCAGTTTCTAAATTAATATGAAGCTCCATTTAATTTAAAACTATCTCGATATCAAAAATCATCAAACAATCTTATTTTGTCAAATGTTTAAATTATTATACAACTTCTTTTAAAAATAAAAATGTCAACTGTCCAAATTATTATAGAACTCCATAAAAACATACAAATGTCAGGTGTCTAAAGTAAATTATTATAAAACTTCATTTAGAAAAAAAAAATGTCAGCTGTCCAAATTATATTTTATACAACTTCTTTTAAAAAATAAAAATGTCAGCCATCTAAATTATTATAAAACCACATTTTAAAATGAGAAATGTCAGCTGTCAAATTATCATACAATTTCATTGAAATAAAATGTCAGTTTCTAATAAAGCTCCATTTAATTTAAAAAAATAAAAATGGCAGATGTCAAATGTAAATACTAAAACTTGATTCATTAAAGAAGTTTTACTTTGTGTATTGTTGCATCAGACCCTTCATCTTCATAACAACCCACCCATAATTGTCCCCTCATGTCAATGTCAAGTGATACAGCATATTCAATCCCTGTGTCCTCCATTACTTTACATGTCAATATATCTCCTTGTTCAGATAAAACATGGAGGGCATGTGTATTAACGTCACACACAATAATGTGTCCTGCTGTTGTTGTTACTACATCATAAGGTAGAAATTGTTTAGTAACATTTATCTTAGAATGTCCTGTATATGTCCACCTTAAACCCCCCTCCCTCCCTACAACCACCACCCTCCCAGTATCAAGTGATGTACTGTCAACAACAACTATGTCTTTGTTATTATTTGTTGTGATTCTGTGTGGTAAAGTAAACAGTCTGTGTTTGTTACTGTCATATTGATAAGTATGTTGTTGTTTACCATCCATACCAAAGATAAGTAGTGCCCTTGTACTTTTGTCTGTAGGTGGGTAGGGATCACCAGGTTCTTTGACACCTACTATAATATTATTGTCACTAGTCACATGGATTCCCAGGGTTAACAAGGGTGATGACACTGAGAAGAATGGTTTTATTTCTCCTGACTTTGTCAAGAGTTTTATATCTGAACTGTTACACACAGACAGAAGTAGGTCGTTGTTTGATGTCAATGTCATGTCATAGATATAACAAGAAATCTGCTTTGTGGTTGTAATGTTGTCATTGTCAATGTTTATTTGTCTTATGACATCTTTATTACAATCATTAACCCATGTTGATTTGTCATCAACAGTAATTATGTTGTAGATACCTGATAAATCTGTAGTGTATGAATTAACAACCTCTAAATCAATGTCTGATTGTACTTGTGGTATTTTCATTTCCTGAAGTGATCCAAATAAGTTTGATATATCATTGACTGTTTCTTTCCCTGGAATAAAATATTTAATTTCAGAAGGAATTGGATTAAAATTCAAGTCCGACATCATTTTCTTAGATTTTGTAGCTGTTGTAAATATTGTACTTCCTTGGATAGATTTCAAAGCTGCCATGATTTCATCTTGGTGGAGTATAATTGTTTTTTCGGCTTGGTCGGCCTGTCTCTTCAAGTCACAGAATGTCTTTTTAACAGTTTTTCTTTCCAGTTCTATTTCATTTTGTAGTTTTTGAGAATGTTTAGCGATTCCATCTATTAATTGTTTTTCTCTTGTTTTAATTGTTGTTATTGATTCATCACACAAAGACTCACATTTAGCTTCACTGATTTGGAATTCATTAACTTTTGCCCGACAGAGAGTTAAATCTTTATTATATCTCGCCTCCGCTCCTTTAAGTTCATCTATTTTTTCCGAGAGAATTTTTTCTACGGGTTCAAAGTTGTGTTTTTTGTGTTTAGATAAAATACAATCTGCACACACAAGATGATCACAGGTTCTACAGAACAGAAATGTCATTTTTGTCCTATGTTCTGTACACGGGATATTGTCCGTTATTATTTTCGGTTGTACATCTTGAAATGGCGATTTAATATCAATAATCTGGTGCTGAATGTTCGTTTGTACATTCAGGTGAATATCCTTACATCTGTCGCAGATGAACTTATTGCACTCAACGCATCTCCACTTAATTTTTATATCAGTTTTACAGAGATCACAAAGTTTTGGATTTTGTGCTCTTTTAATGGAGCTTGAAAACGCCATAGTTATACACAGTTTAATTGTGTACACTTAAGTTCTCACATCGTGTCGGCAACAACTTTTTATACAATGGAAGAGTTTATTTACTTTCACGGGTGGTAGTTTTTGGAAACTTTATATTAATTGTAAATTCTGACCTAATAATGTTACAATCTCTGACTTAGAATGGGGGGTATATCTTGTGTAAAGTGGTGAAATATTTTAAAAATAATTTATATTTTTTATATTGTGATGTTTTCTTCTGATTTGTATTAATTTTGTTGACCCGATTTTAAATAGACTAATCCAAGCTAAAACTTCCTGGGTCTATACGGGGAATTCCCTTAGCCGGATGATTGTGATTCATCGAAAATGAAAAAAATAAATATTGCATAATCATTATCAATATCTCTATCAATATATTTAAAGATGTTATAATATCACTCGTGCCAATATTAAACTTATAAGTGTAGCAACATAAACAGAGTTGTAGCCCGTGGTCAAGATATCGGAAACGCGGGGGGGAGGGGGCTTTGAAAGTGGGGCGAAAGTTGGTGACAACAAGTCGGAGCGGGTCGGATAGATAGTGTGTGTGTGTGCTTTATGTGTCTGTATTGTTTGTCTTCGTTCTGTGTCTTGTGTACTCAGTGTTGTCAGTCTATTCACAGTCACCAGAAGTTTCAACCAGCCTATTAGGAAAAAAATAATTTATTATAGATGACCAACATTTTTCGAAGTTTTTCTGAAAAATGTCAATATGGCCTAATATAGTAATAAACCATGCCAGGGGGCTCTAAAATTAAAGTTACACTATATAACTTATTTTAATTTGTTTAAATTCTGGACCCAAATTCTATATATATGTCTCATCAGTATATGACTATCGACAGGGACAGACTCAGGCAGAGGCGTGGTGGGCGTACACCCCCCTAAAAATCCTTTGGGGGGGAGGGAGGTTTCCCTAATTTTTGAAACTTCAAGTGACTGTGGTCCATTCTTGATTTGCACTTCAGTTTTCTCACAGGCACCTGGGTCCAGGATTTTTTTTTTATTAAAATAAGTTATTTAGAGTGTATGTTTAATTTTAGAACCCCCTGGCATGTTTTATTATTATTTTAGGCCATATTAACATTTTCCACAAATTTTCTATATATATACAAAATGTACCATCTATTTAACTTTTGGAAAATGTCAATATGGCCTAATATAGTAATAAACCATGCCAGGGGGCTCTAAAATTAAACATACAATACACTATAACTTATTTTATTTTATTTTTTAATTCTGGACCCAAATTCTATATATATGTCTCATCAGTACATGGCTATCGACAGGGGCGGATTCAGGCAGAAGTGTGCCACCCCCTAAAAATCCTTTTTGGGTTGTTTTTTTTTGCCCAAAAGTGTCACACGCCTCCCCCCTAACTTCATATCCTCGATTCGCCCCTGATAGATATAAATTGTTTGTGACATTTTCAATTTTTAACCTATATCAGGTTTTTTTCATTACTGTTGTTGGTATATTAAATGATTAAGATGAAAGCCAAGTGTTGTCATATTTTCATTGTGTGTTCTCTGTTATTTTAGTTAATGTTTTGTATCATGCTAAGTTTTGTGAAGAAATACAATTCATTTTCAGTTAGGCCTATTGTAACTCTTTTGACCAGAGTTTTGTTCTCTATATTTATACTGCAACCACAAAATAATGCTCGATGAAGCTTGCAATTCTACCAGTTTCTAAACATTGTAGAAATAAACTTGATATTTGCCGACACTGTATGTATATATTTTCTAATTATAAGTAGACAATTTGTTAGTTTTTTTTTAAAACCATATCTGTTTGTCATACATTTGAAATAATTGAACATTGTATACTTACTGCCGACTCTCAAGGCCTTAGATTACAAACAGGAGGTGGACCTCCACCAGTGGCACAAGCATTTGCCCTCCTAGCTGCTTCCTTTTTCTTTGTTGTCCCCTGCATGTCTTGCCATTTCTTTTTGCATTCCGCCACAGTTCTGGCTATACAAGACGTACTAACCACATTTACACTTTAAAATATCTGAAAAATTAAGAAATAGTCAAATAGCAGAAAAAAGTTTTTTCATTTGAAATAAACAAATATTTTAAGACAAGGAATTTAAATTATTTAATATTAAAGTTGGGCATGTTGGAAAGTCTCCTGTCACAAGAATGTATGCATTTCATTAATAGTGACTTAGGCCAATTGACCCATTAGGTCACTGTGCTTAATGCATACATGGATTGTTTATTATTAATTGTGTGTATTTTCATGATTATAATTCAATATATAATTTAATTAATATTCCAATAAATGTAATCAACCAATCACATCACTTGTTTTTCTTGTTAATTCATTATCTATAATGAATTGTACTGCTTCTTGTGGTTGTCATATCTGCCAACATTTGAAAGTCCAAGGGATTTTATGTGTGACGACATTTTTAACGATTGTGTTTTTTCGCGACATTTTGGCATATGTTATTTTCAATTTTTGGTGTCTCATGTTCATAAATTCCATATTTTTGTTGCAGTCTTCCTGATACCAATGTCTCATGTTCATGTATCCCATCATATTATTTATCTATATAAAGTTGTACCTATAAAGTTTGTCAGTTTAGAAGTCTCATGTTCATATTGATCAAAACTGAAATATTTTAAGAACTGAAATAATATGAATCAGAAGATAACGGAAAGAAACTTTACAGAGTTTGGGTGGATTAAGCTTTTTTAACTGATGCACAACATTTTAAGATTCTTTTTGAGAAAATTTGGTAGCCCTTAAAAGGGCTGTTTTTTTTATAAATGATGCTAGATATCTTTACTTTACTTTGGTGCTGCCTATCAATGGTTTTTTTTGGTGATTTTACAGCCTTCTTTGCAGCGGATTTCTTGGCAGCTGGTGTCTTTGCTGCTGAAGACATCTTGTCGAACAAAAAAGGTTGCTGGCAGCCTGGGTTGAGTTCTGTGCTTTCAGTGACAGAATGTTTGGTAGCGTCGTTCAGCCCACCGTGTTCCACTTTGAAGTCACAATTGCATACTCGGCAACAAGCATGAGATGCGCTCTGTCTGGACTTTGCAAGCCAGCCATAAAGTCTTTCGTCGTTCCATGGTTCTCCTATTTATCGAGACAACAACAGACAGCTTTCTAGGAGGACCGAGAACCATTTTCGAAGTGATTCCTCATTTCCGGGTGTCGTGATATTTATCATCTTTCTACCCAAGTTCACAAAATTAGTGTAAATTACTCAAAATTCCAATTCATTATATTTCAACCTCCACGGCACACACACACAATTAGTGAATTACTGAAAGCACCTCTGTAAAATATGCACCGATCGATTGCCAAAATTTACAGACTCTTACTTTGGTGAAACATCGTTCAGATCGAATGATAATGTTTTTAACCTAACCGGAAGTTCATTATCTAGTACTCACGATGAAAACAACGAAACATACGACATTTTCAATGAACTTACTGAATAGAGAAAGAAACATCCAGAAACATTTACCTGTGCGTATTTAAACATCAATAGCATAAGATATAAATTCTGTTCCATCAAACAACTGTTAACAACCAACACAGTTGATATGTTCATCATTGCTGAAACCAAAATTGATAACTCCTTCCCAGACGCACAATTTAAAATTGACAACTATCACTTTTGTAGAGCCGACCGAAACGCACATGGCGGCGGATTGATTGTTTATGTACGATCCGACTTAGCCTGCGACAGGAAAAACAAGCTAGAATGTAAAACTATTGAATCCATCATGATCGAAATTCTTGTCAACAAAAGAAAATGGTTAATATCGGGCTTATACAGACCACAGTCAATTAATGATAATAATTTCAATAAAGACTTTATTGATACTTTCGATAAAATTTCCACCTTATATGACAATGTTTTGATTTTGGGAGACATTAACTATGACATGCTCTCTGAACATAAAGGAGCACCACTGAAAAATGTATGTGATATTTTTGATTTTGTAAACCTTGTTAAAAGTCCTACTTGTTTTACTAAAGGTGCCCCTGCAACTCTTAATGATGTTATTTTGACAAATCTATCAACTTTCTGTCAAAATATACAAAACTTTAATTGTGGCTTGAGCGACGTTCATAACATTATATCGGTTCAAATCAAAGGAACAATTCCTAGAATAAATAAAAAGTTTGTAGAATATAGGAGCTTTAAAAACTTTGACCAAGAATTTTTTTTTTAAATGATTTAGAGCAAAAAAATTTAAACTCAATTGTTGACAAGTGTGATAATGTAAATTCAGCATATGAGAATTGCCCCAATGAAAAAGAAAAAAACCTGTAGATAAACCAGTCCCATTCACGAATAAAAATCTCAAAAGAGCAATCTACAAAAAAAGAATGTCATATAATAAGTACAATAGATGTAAAAATAAACAAAATTGGGAAATATACAGAAAACAAAGAAATTTGGTGAACCAAATAAAAAAACAATCCATCAGAAATTATTTTATTGAAAGATGTGCAGGTGGTCCTAAAAGTAAACATTTCTGGCCTACAATAAAACCCTTTCTAACGAATAAAGGCTCTCATTTTGCTAAAGACATAATTCTGTGTGAAAACGATAATATTATAAATAACCAAACAGAAGTAGCTGAAACATTTAACAATTTCTTCATAAATGTTGCTAAAGACATCGGTTCACAAAACATAGAAACATTAAAAGATGGAATATCTTCTAAAATCTTAAAATTATCTAAATCTGCTGTAGCAAAGCCCATTTCTAAAATTATAAATAAATCCTTTGAAACATCAACATTTCCTGATAAACTTAAAGAAGCACAAGTGGTTCCCTTACATAAAAAGAATAACACTCTAGATAAAGGCAATTACCCGCCAGTCAGTATCCTTCCCATGATATCTAAAATCTTTGAAAGAGCAGTAAACAGTCAAATTGTCGAATTCTTTGACTCACATTTTCATACTTTTTTATCTGCTTTTCGGAAAGGCTACGGATGCCAAACTGCTTTATTAAAGGTAATTGAAGACTGGAAAAAGGCTTTAGATCAAAATAAATATGTTGCAGCCATACTCATGGACCTATCAAAAGCTTTTGACTGTTTACCCCATGACCTGCTTATATTAAAATTAAAAACCTATGGTGTATCTCCTTCTGCTTTAAATCTAATAGATAGTTACTTAAAAAATCGTAAACAGTGTGTTAAAGTGGGCCCACATATTAGTAACTGGCAAGATATTTATAAAGGGGTGCCCCAGGGTTCAATACTTGGCCCTATCCTTTTTAATATCTTTTTAAACGATATTTTCTATTTTATAAAAAATAGTGATCTTTATAACTACGCGGATGACAATACGCTTTCCTACTCTGATCATGATATAAATAAAGTAATCTCTACTTTGGAGGATGACAGTGTGACTTTAATTAATTGGTTTTCCATTAACAAAATGAAGGCTAACCCAGAAAAGTTCCAGGCAATTGCCATAGGTAAACAAACCAAACAACAAAACTTAACCTTTACTATTGACGGAAATAAAATTGAATGTGAATCTGAAGTTAAACTTTTAGGGGTAACAATAGACTTTCAATTAAATTTCAATGAACATGTGTCAAATATTTGTAAAAAAGCCTCCAGGCAATTAAATGTATTAAAAAGAATTGGTATCCATTTAACAAAACTAGGAAAATTTACAATCTACTACTCCTTTATTATGTCCAACTTTAACTATTGCCCACTTGTTTGGCACTTTTGTGGAGAAACGAATACCCAAAAAATAGAAAAAATACAGGAAAGGGCTCTGAGATTTATATACAATGAATACACCTCTAGTTATGAAGACCTGTTATGCAAATCTAAACTGCCATCCCTAAAAGTAAGGAGACTTAGAACATTTGCTTTAGAAGTTTTCAAAATTGTTAATAAGGATTGTCCTATTTATTTATTTGACCTCATAGATATAAAAAATACTTCGTATTCTTTTAGATATCAAAATAAAGCAGCTTTACCACAGGTAAGAACTACAAGTTTTGGTTTGCAATCTTTTCGTTATGCAGGTGCAAAACTCTGGAATGAGCTGTCTGACCACTTTAGAAAAGACATGTCACTAGACCAGTTTAAAAATTTGATTAATACATGGTCAG
This sequence comes from Bathymodiolus brooksi, assembly GCA_963680875.1. NCBI lineage: Eukaryota > Metazoa > Mollusca > Bivalvia > Mytilida > Modiolidae > Bathymodiolus > Bathymodiolus brooksi. The sequence continues at coordinate 23,493,667 of OY804583.1, read as the reverse complement.
GCAGCTCATGTCATTGCTTTGCATGCAAGGCTTCAGTTTGATTTCCTTCCCTTAGTATTTTAGATATTTTTAGTTTAGTTCATCAACTGTGCTTATTTTTAATTTAGTTCAACTACTGTGCTTTTATGTTTTACTAGATATTTTAGTTTAGTTCATCAACTGTGCTTATTTTTAATTTAGTTCAACTACTGTGCTTTTATATTTTACTAGATATTTTTAGTTTAGTTCATCAACTATGCTTATTTTTAATTTAGTTCAACTACTGTCCTTTTATGTTTTATAATATGTATGTGCTCTGCTTTTTATGCATGTCTGTCCTTATGCTTGTTTTGTTATTTACATGTATGTCGGTTTTAAAAGCTCTTCAGAGCTTATGTTGTATGTTTTTATACTCCGACTTTAAATAAAATTTGTATCTGTATCTTGTAGATCCACATAATTCTATATCCGAATTTTACCTGTCCCAAATCAGCAATTATTGTCAATGCTAAGTACATTGTCTGTTTTAGTTTTTGACAGATCCGACTTATTTGCGACTGGACGTTAAACAACTAACAATCAATCAACTTAGGTCAAACATGTCAAATGGGAAATGCACAAAAAAGTTCGAGTCAATATGAATAAGTAAGACTAGCTAGATAATAATTAATAGTCTGACGGAGACGTGCACGTCGATTTTCCGGACACTGCTCGAGTGGGGTCGGACTTGTACTTTGTAGTGTATATATATATTGGCTCAAGCTATTCGACCAAGGAAACCTGACCATAGTGTATATAGTGCCACAAAATAGAAACAAGTAATGGAAATTAAAATAAGGGATATGGCGGGGGATATATAATATGTAAATCGTGCTTAATCTCACGGGGAAAGCTTTTAGTTAAGTTTTACCTTTCGGCAACTTCGGCCCAACACGTATTTTTGTCTCTGGCCGTTAACACTGGGCCAAATTGACCGCGGATGATTGAAATGTTAGATCCACTGCATCGGAAAGCGCAACCAATTCGCTTTCCGACCAGTTTGGTTAACGCTTAGCCATCACAACCTGTACTTGGTCCATGGCCATGTTTTCTAGTTTTCTAGCAGACGATGTTTTTATTTACATCGGAAGTATCCATTGCGCATGATTTTCAGAAGTGAAAGTAGCGTTGCCAAGGTATTTTAGTCTTTCGAAAATTGTAAGTGTGATCGTAAGATCAGTCGTAGTATTTTGTCCTAGGACTGATCCTAAGTTTACGATTAATCTTACGACACGTTTTGTGAAATTGTCGTAGGATCACACTTAGGCAAATCTTAAGTACAAAACTTACGACTAACACTTACGACTTTTTGTGAAAGTGACCCCTGGTTTATATTTGTTCTGATTAACCAAGCGAAATACTACGCACAAGATACCGGGAATAGGTCGCTTGATTTGTTTACTGGACTGCGATAAAACTTCAGAAAAACGAAAGCGGAAATCTGTAGTATTTGGAATAAATATTTATTTAAATAAATTTAATATAAAATTTTAATAAAAAATAGTAAATATGTCATGTGATTTACTTTGCTTGATATTTTGTCAATTCATTGGAAATTAAAAACGGAAAACAGTTGATGAAGCGGAATACGCGAATTATTGTTTTAAAGTTAAAAATAAAAATGTCACGATGTTGCATAATTCTAAATAATTTGCCAAGAAATTGACCAGTAACGATGGAAGCAAGTACAAGTAACTTGAATCCTTTGGATTAAAAAAAAGTTTTTACTTCCCCCAGGAGTAAAATGAGGTTGATGACGTTAATAAAGCTAGTGAAACTGTTTGTGCTTTGAAGTGAGTTCGACCCACTACTGTATCGGTGATGTCGTCTATCTAATCCCATTAAAAAACCTATTCCAGGTTTTGCAATAGATGTTGTTGCAGTTAATTATACTGTTTTTGCAATTAGTATCTTTATATTAATTATCACCTGTGATGTACCTGTATTTTATGTCAAATATTGCAGAAAAAGGGAAAATATTTGAGTGAAGTAAGTGTTATTAATAGAAATTAGAATGAAGTATTTTTTTCATATGGAGAATGTAAATAGTGCAAATAGTGGTGATGTTGATATTCGCAATCTGACTATCACTCTGATTCGGACAGTTGTGCTCCAGAGGTCATGGTACCAGATGCCAGGGTGTTCAGTTCAATGCAAAATGAACAAAAATACCCATGGCTATATGACAGTGTGGTACACCAAGGGTATTTATGTAAGTTTTGTGATCATTCTTCCTCATCACAAGAATTTGTTACTGTTGGCATTAACCTTGGTACAGTATGATTGCTATTCTATTACTGGACCTCCAAACTAACAAATGTATTGCTCTTCCCATCTATTCCCAATTCACATCATTTACGCGCTAATTTCCCCAAATATAAGGGACCCGGACCCCAGATACAAATGAGTAGGAAAATCATTGACTTGTAATAAACATGTCGGATTGAAAGCACTTTGTAATAAGCAAGTCGGATTTAAGGCACTTGTAATAAGCAAGTTATTTAGTTTTCTGATTGGTTGCGTCCGTCGTCCTACGCCACGTACAGACAAAGGGAGTTCGAGTATAACTAATAATATGATTACTTTTAATGGTATATCTGTATTAAACTTTGAATTTAAGAGATATTCTCTTTAACCAAAGTATTATACATGTATGTCGTAAAGTTTTATTTTCAATGTATTATGTAATCTTCAGGTGAGAGACTGGGGGTATTAAATTCTGAGTAAGTGCCATTTCATCTATTACATATGAAGAAGTTATTGTTGAAGCCATGATTTTTTTTAGATTTTACCATGGATAGGAAATAATATGCACCCTCCCTCTTTTTTTAAGCTCACCTGACCCAAAGGATCATGTGAGCCTTTGTCATCACTTTGCGTCGATCGTCCGTCCGTATACAATTACTAAAAATATTCTACTCTGAAACCACTTGGCCACTTAAGACTAAACTTTGGTGGAATGGTCCGTTGGTGATCCCCTTCCAAAAGTGTGTCCGGCAGTCCCGACCTCCAACCAACATGGTCGCTGTTACTAAAAATAAAAAAGGGGGATGAAATTTAAAAAATTCTTCATATCTGAAAAAAGGGGGATGAAATTTAACAAATCTTCATCTCTGAAACTACTGGGCCAATTGGAACTAAACTTTGCTTAGTCCTTTGATGACCCCCTTTCAAAATTTTGTCCGGCAATCCAGACATCCATCCAACATGGCCACTGTTCCTAAAAACAGAAAAGTTGGATGAAATTTTAATTTTTTTCCTCTTAAACTACTGGGCCAATTGGATTCAACCTTTGCTAAAATAATCCTTTGGTGATCCCCTTTCAAAATTTTGTCTGACAGTCCCGCCCTCGGGCCAAGATGGACGCTGTTACTATTTATTAACGATTCCTTGCACATTAAGTAGGATGCAAGGTTTTACATGTCTTATCAAATCCTATAAAACCAATATGTTTAGGTTATTTCAGTGAAATACTGTACGTAGAAGAATATAATATTTGCGCTTCGTCGTACATCTTTTTTTTTAAAGATAGTTCTTGTTTTGTTTTGCGTCAAGTTGTTTTGTGTATTATTTATTTATATAATCAATATATAAGTTAATAAATTCATCTGACCCCAAATAGTTTCAACAGTTACAACTGTTCTTAAACTTTAATGAATTGGCAGACACATGTTCCAAATATTTTCGGCATTGACTTAAACGTGACATTTATTCGATTTTTACATTTTTTTTCTCTGCCTATTATACTTAATATTATTATACTTTAACCCGCGTCGTCATCCGAGTCATCATCATAAAAATCAATGATAATAGGTTCTATGACACTTCTATCTATACAGTTTTCTTTGCAGTATTCTTTTTCAATTTTGACCACATGTTCTTCTGCTTTTGTCCACACATCTTTTGTAATTTGTCCGAAAGCACCATACATGTATGTTTATAAGTCTTAGTAAAAAGAGTCTTGAGCAACGTTTTTTTTTCACACCTGTGATAGGTGCATTTGTATATCATGAATGCACGATGCGACAACATGCTGAGATGGGTGATGTTTTGACAGGTAAACTGTAAAAAAAACACCCGTAGAATACACTAATATAATATTATTTCACCTATATCAGGACTCCGCAGACTGCCAATTTTCAAGAAGAAAAAAAACGGGATTTACGGATTTATGACCCATTCGCCATGAACAAAATAAAACTTAAATTTTACTAAATAATTTTAATCCAAATTTGCCTTTAAAGAAATAAATGTATAAATTAGAATTATTTACCAGGGTTCGTTCGCCCTACATTTGGCAAACGCGTAAAAGAGCAAACGCACCCGATATCGTAAATCGGCAACTGTCTGCAGCAAGTGAAAGGGCCTTGGCATCGATTGTCGCGAGTACATAGGGACATATTAATATTCACTTCTAGTGCACTTAAAACATGGGTACTGCATGTTAATACATTTTATTCATGGATATTATTGTATATATCGCCCGTGACAGCCGTTAACATATCTATACTTTCCGTACCACTGTATATCACTCATTTACTTCAGCTTTACTATGATACGCATGTTTCTTTATGCACAAATTTATTGGTTAGCAGAATTTGGGGACGTTTCCTGTTTACAGTTCAACTATCTGAGAGTGGAGACTCTCACTCCGACCTGGGAGGATTTGGTCGGACATTTGTCGGTGTGAAGTCCGACAAAACTCTCTGTCCGACCTGAGTGTTTGATCGTTGATACACTTGGAGGGATCTGTACGTGAGTTCTTTAACATCTTTTGATTGGAAGGTGGTATTGTTTTTAGCCAAGAAACCTTGGACTTGCGCCCATATTAATTCTATCGGGTTAAGTTCAGTGCCGAACGGGGGTTCTTATTACTTTTCATGTCCGTGTAAATTAGCAATTTTATGTTTTATAAACTATTGGGGTCTTTTTTTGTTTTATTTTTTCATATACATGCAATACTTTTTTGGTATCAGTAACAGAAAAGGGAATGCTGTGTTGTGTAAGATAGTTTTGGAGAACAGCTTTTGTTTTACTAAAATTTGGGCACACCGTATCTTCTGTTTTAACATTGTGATAACTTGCATTATCTAATACAACCAAGCTAGGATTTTTCAGAGCAGGCATCAATTGATTTTCAAACCACTCAAGAAAGACAAAACTATTCATCTCCTGGTGATAGTCACCATCCTTTGATTTGGCCTGAAACACTAAATCACAGCCGTCAATCAAACCCTCACTTCCTGTACCTGCATGCAAAACAATCAAACGTTTGCCTTTGCCCGAGGGTATTTTTGGGGCATCAGATCCATTATTCGGAAGCCACATATAATTTGTGCAGGTGATTTTGGTTAACCCGTGTTTCATCCAGGTACACGATATCATATCCTGCTTCCCTAAAAGATTTGATCTTTCTCAGATAATTACACCTATCATTGATAATAGACACTTGGTCGTACAGATATTATAAGTATATCCAAGATCAATGAGAGTTAGAGTAAGTTTAGACTTTGATATTTTAATAGAATCTTTTATTTCCTTATGTATTATTGAGACGGTCGGAGTAATTTTCCGTGAATAGAAACCGTGGATTGTTCTTTTAATAACACAATGATCAAAGTCGTCCAAAATTTTAGCTCTTTCTTTGGGTCTATTTGACTTACACGGCCTCTTACCATTCATAATACGGTGCACTGAAGTGTAAGACACACCCAAAGCTTTAGATGTCCTTTGATATACCCTATCAAATGAGACAATTGGCTTCTTCGTTGCCTTTTCCTTACTGAAAAAAGTAAACAACTTTTTTACAAACTTTTGACATTACGGAGATAAGTCAGACTTTTTACCCATTTTACAAAAAATGCTTGTCAGTTTCGTCTAAAGTACACGTGCCTGAGAGAAAGATTTTACAGGTAAGATATCTGACGTACGGATGGCTCTTCTATAAAGTACATCTACCCCCACCCGAAAAATGACAACAAAATAGGACCAAAATGTAAAAATTCATCGGAGTGCAGCCTCAGCCAAAACAATAAGAAGCATTACAATAACATTTTTAGTTAGCACTCCTAATTCTAAATAAAACTCTCGTTTATTTTGCTGTTAAAAAATCTACAGTTTAAAAGATATTTGGATTTTTCGTTATTCTATTAAAACTAGAGGCTCCCAGTAGCCTGTAATCGCTCACCTGGTTTTCAATTTGACATCTAAAGTTGATAGAAAATGGGGGTGTTGTACGTAATTTGGAAAGTGGGCCACCCAAAGATCATTTCAACTCAAATTTCAGAGCAAAAGATTTAGATGTGATTTTTATCTCATAACATTCCTAAACGGAATAAACTGGCTGAAAAAATCTCACAGAAAAACCCAGAATATATGTTAAACTACTGATTGCCATGTAGCTGCAGCTAAAATTTGAGCTCATTTTGACTTATACTAAAGCAGCAATGGACAATTGAAGAAATTTCTATTTTTAGTAACAGCAGCCATCTTGAATGGAGGGTGGGGCTGTCAGACACACTATTGAAAGGGGACCACCCAAGGACCATCCCAGCCAAATTTGTTTTATTTTGGCTCAGCGGTTTCAGAGAAGATTTAAATGTGATCTTTTATCAAAATATGCCTAATTTGCATAATCGGTATAAATCGGCTGAAAAAAAAATTTCACAGAAAAACCTGGAATATATGTTAAACTACTCCTTGCCATGTAGCTGCAGTTGAAATTTGAGCTCATTTTGACTTCTACTAAAGCAGAAATGGACAATTGAAGAAATTTCTATTTTTAGTAACAGCAGCCATCTTGAATGGAGGGCGGGGCTGTCGGACACAATTTTGAAAGGGACCCATCCAAGGACCATCCCAGCCAGGTTTGGTTTAATTTGGTTCAGCGGTTTCAGAGGAGAAGATTTAAATATGATCTTTTATCAAAATATGCCTAATTTGCATAATCGGCATAAATCGGCTGAAAGAAATATTTCACAGAAAAACCCGGAATATATGTTAAACTACTGATTGCCATGTAGCTGCAGCTAAAATTTGAGCTCATTTTGACTTATACTAAAGCAGCAATGGACAATTGAAGAAATTTCTATTTTTAGTAACAGCAGCCATCTTGAATGGAGGGTGGAGCTGTCAGACACACTATTGAAAGGGGACCACCCAAGGACCATCCCAGCCAAATTTGTTTTAATTTGGCTCAGCGGTTTCAGAGGAGAAGATTTAAATGTGATCTTTTATCAAAATATGCCTAATTTGCATAATCGGTATAAATCGGCTGAAAGAAAAATTTCACAGAAAAACCCGGAATATATGTTAAACTACTCCTTGCCATGTAGCTGCAGTTAAAATTTGAGCTCATTTTGACTTCTACTAAAGCAGAAATGGACAATTGAATAAATTTCTATTTTTAGTAACAGCAGCCATCTTGAATGGAGGGCGGGGCTGTCGGACACAATTTTGAAAGGGACCCACCCAAGGACCATCCCTGCCAGGTTTGGTTTAATTTGGTTCAGTGGTTTCAGAGGAGAAGATTTAAATATGATCTTTTATCAAAATATGCCTAATTTGCATAATCGGCATAAATCGGCTGAAAGAAAAATTTCACAGAAAAATCCGGAATATATGTTAAACTATTGATTGCCATGTAGCTGCAGCTAAAATTTGAGCTCATTTTGACTTATACTAAAGCAGCAATGGACAATTGAAGAAATTTCTATTTTTAGTAACAGCAGCCATCTTGAATGGAGGGTGGGGCTGTCAGACACACTATTGAAAGGGGACCACCCAAGGACCATCCCAGCCAAATTTGTTTTAATTTGGCTCAGCGGTTTCAGAGGAGAAGATTTAAATATGATCTTTTATCAAAATATGCCTAATTTGCATAATCGGCATAAATCGGCTGAAAGAAATATTTCACAGAAAAACCCGGAATATATGTTAAACTACTGATTGCCATGTAGCTGCAGCTAAAATTTGAGCTCATTTTGACTTATACTAAAGCAGCAATGGACAATTGAAGAAATTTCTATTTTTAGTAACAGCAGCCATCTTGAATGGAGGGTGGAGCTGTCAGACACACTATTGAAAGGGGACCACCCAAGGACCATCCCAGCCAAATTTGTTTTAATTTGGCTCAGAGGAGAAGATTTAAATGTGATCTTTTATCAAAATATGCCTAATTTGCATAATCGGTATAAATCGGCTGAAAGAAAAATTTCACAGAAAAACCCGGAATATATGTTAAACTACTCTTTGCCATGTAGCTGCAGTTAAAATTTGAGCTCATTTTGACTTCTACTAAAGCAGAAATGGACAATTGAAGAAATTTCTATTTTTAGTAACAGCAGCCATCTTGAATGGAGGGCAGGGCTGTCGGACACAATTTTGAAAGGGACCCACCCAAGGACCATCCCTGCCAGGTTTGGTTTAATTTGGTTCAGCGGTTTCAGAGGAGAAGATTTAAATATGATCTTTTATCAAAATATGCCTAATTTGCATAATCGGCATAAATCGGCTGAAAGAAAAATTTCACAGAAAAACCCGGAATATATGTTAAACTACTCTTTGCCATGTAGCTGCAGTTAAAATTTGAGCTCATTTTGACTTATACTAAAGCAGCAATGGACAATTAAAATTTCATCCCCCCCCTTTTTTCTATTTTTAGCTTGGCGGCCATCTTGGTTGGAAGTCGGGATCATCGAACACAATTTTGGAAGGGGGCCATCCAAGGACCATTCCACCAAAGTTTGGTTCAAATTGGCCCAGTGGCTTCAGAGGAGTTGATTAAAATGTGAAAAGTTAACGGACGGACGACGGACGCTCAGTGGTGACAATAGCTCACATGACCCTTTGGGTCAGGTGAGCTAAAAATGATTACTTTAGTTGCCTCTCCGCTAAACTGCTTAAAGCACACAGCAGTAAGGAGAAAGCCCAAAGACGGGTTGGGTTGGAATCAGGATAATGTGTCCGAGTGGGGCGACATGTCTATCTGCGGATTGTTGTTTCAGTTAGCTAGTCTATAAAAATCCAACTTAGCGTGTTGGTCTAGTACAAAGCGGACCTCATCATCATTTCATCTCGCCATGGTATAGCTGAAAAATTGCTGAGTTGGCATTAAACAACAATCAGCCAACCCTAATTTATGATGTTTTACATTACAGGACTTACCATACTTAAAAGATTTAGTGGAGGAAGTCAAGAAAGAATTCAAGGAAAGAAAGGAGTGGGAGTCTAAGTGAAAATGTGACATATAGGTATACTACTATACTTGTTTATTAAATGTTTGATATTTTGATGTGTTGTATTATTAGAAAACCTAGTCATGTGATTGTTATCAATCACCTGTCTTTTATTAGGACACTTTCAACAATATTTCAGTTATATCATGGCAGTCAATTTTATTGGTGGAGGAAACCGGAGTACCCTGAGAAAACCATCGACCTGCCACAAGTCACTGACAAACTTTATCACATGATGTTGTATCGAGTACACCTCTCCATGAGCAGGATTCGAACTCACAACTTTAGTGATGATAGGCACTGATTGCATAGGTGATTGTATATCTAACTACCATACGATCACGGCCACAACAGCCTCAAAAAAGACCATTACAGGAAGAATGCCAGATAACTTTCCTTTAAAATCCATTGGCGATTTCAAAGAAAATGAAAATGTAAGAAGGTAAATGACGACACGGACGATAATAGAAACAAGATGTCATGTAGGTCATGAGAGCAAACAAAAAACAAAAAAACTTCTGATGCTAAGTGAAGAACATGCATCACTCAAATGTATTGAATAAGATTATTGATTATTACCAGTTTTTCATGGTTTATGGTGTTTAATGCCACTCTCAACAATATTTCAGTTATATCGTGGCGGTCAGTTTTATTGGTGGAGGAAAGCAGAGTACATGGAGAAAACCATGGACCTGCCGCAAGTCACAGACAAAACTTTATCACTTAATAATGTATTGAGTACACCTTGCCATAATAATGTATTGAGTACACCTTGCCATGAACGGGATTCGAACTCACAACTTTAGTGGTGATAGGCACTGATTGCATAGGTAGTTGTAAATCCAACTACCATACGATCACAGTGACCCCCAAAAAACCTTTGTAGAAGACGATTCCAGGAAGAATGCCAGTTAACTCCTTTAAAATCTGTTAGCGATTACAAAGAAAATGAAAATGTAAGAAGTTAAAAGACGACTCAGATGATCTTAGAAACAAGATGTCCTTTAGGCCATGACAGAAAACAAAAAAAAACATCACATGCCAAGAGAAGATCTTACGTTGCTCAAAAAAGTATTTAGTTACTTGATTGATTGATTAGTGTTTAACGTTAACGTTAGCAGTATTTCAGCTATATTGTGGGATGAAGAAGAACAATACAAATATAATATATATTAAATTGGTCAACTACAAGACCTTTAGAAATAAAACATACTTGTGTATTTAGTCAGAATATGTTAAACAACAAAACTCTTGAAGAATGTACATAGATGTATCGAGTACACCTCGCCATGAACGAGTTTCAAAGTCACAACTTTAGTGGTGATAGGCACAGGTTGTTGTAAATCCAACTACCATACGATCACAACCATGATGGCCCCCAAGCATTTCAGCTATATTGTGGCGTGAAAATATTATATATATTAAATTCGTCAACAACATGACTCTTACAAATAAAACATATTTGTGTATTTAGTCAGAATATGTTAAACAACAAAACTCTGGAAGAAAATTGATGAGGGTACTTTATTGTATTAAAGTTAGGACACTTAGACCTAACATTATTTACAAATAAAATAACTTCTTTAAAAATTTGTAATGTAAATAAAGAAGTTCAATGAAGGGTCCAGTTCATGTGGTCTTCATAATGATACAACATGTAAGTCTATACAGAGTTATCTCCCCTTTCTAGAATATGTCTGAATCGTCTGGTGCATCAAGGTCACGGTACTCTATAACTCTCCTAGGATCTGATCTGAAAAAAAATAATAATAATAAATATAACTGTTGCAAATGAAGCAAAAGAATTAAAATTTGATGTTAGCTATATCTTGTTATTTTCGCTCCACAGTACAATCTACCAACATCCCATATGAGGTCATTTCAGGTAACCATTTCATCTTTGATGCAAGATAGTAATATATCTTGACCAATCAGACAACAGCTTTTAGTGTGTACTCTTGCTTAAACAAGCGACATTGTCTGTACATGAAACTCCCGTCCAAACACGATCCAGATTACACAATTGCAGTATGTACAGATGAACCCTATTCAGTACACATACATTTGTTTGTCCATAAACCTTGTGCAGAGTAAACAATAATTTAAAATATTGAAAAATCTGTACACGAGTGCTGACATCTTTAATTCTAATACATCAAGATTTATATGTTTTCTAAATAAAGACCCAATGTAGGAAAGCTTTGTTAATCTAACCTGTGTAAATAAAATGCCTGTCTATTCTGAACACAAATGCAGATCACAGGGAGGTTCGGTTTAAACTGTTTTCACTGTATATACAGTTGAATCTTGTTGTATTGAAGTGGAAGGAACTTATGATTTTGTTGGAATTATTCAAGTTATCAATGCTAATTTTGTTAACAATTACAATGAATGGACCATATTCATGAATAGAGTTTATTTGTTACTTCTCCGCTAAGCATGCAGCACTAAGGAGAAAGAGCAAAGACTGTTTGGCTCGGAATCAGGATAATGTGTCCAAGTGGGGAGACCATTGTTTCAGTTAGCAAGCACTATAAAATTCCAACTAAGAATGTTGGTCTAGTAGAAAGTGGACCACATCATCTCATTGAAAATTAATTTGTTCTCACCATGATACAGCTGTAAAATTGCTAAATTGGCGTTAAACAACAATCACACATTCACTCACAAAGTCTAAGTTATCACACATCTGGATAGTGATAGAAAGCTGGGATAGACTAAATTATTTATTAAGGTCAAAATCAAAACATTCTGGTAACATTTTGTCTCTTTGCATTCAATAGCAGCTTGAATGAACTTCAATTTGCTCAAGTTATATCCAATTTTGGCTTAAAATATGCTCTAATTATAGTTAAATTTTGCTCCAATTTTGGTTCAAACTTGCTCCAATTTTGATTTAAAATTGCTCCAATTTGGATTAAAATTTTGTTCAAATTTGGTTTATATTTGATCCAAATTTGGTTTAAAATTGCAGAAAGCTGTTTAAATACTGAAAAAACCATTTTGGACAATTTGCCCAAATAACAGCTCACATAAGACATCGGTCACTATTCAAGAATCCAAACTTCAACAAGCCTACAACATCTTTTTAAGATAGTAAACAACACAATGAGTAGAAAGTAAAGGGAGTAGAAAACTTCTGAATGTGTATGAAAGGTTAACTAACATGACCTCATAGAGGTTGTTATTAAAATATCCCAAAAAACATCTAGGCCCACATAATCTAAATAAAAATGGAAGAATTTGCCATAGGACTTGATATACTTAGTATTTGATACAAGTGTTCTAATTGGCTGGGGTTTTTATTAGGATAAGTACAAAACAAATTTTATGACTGCCAGGTCAGATTAAAAGGATACATAAATATTGGACCAAGTGATATTCATGTGTGTGCCATTTTATAATGCAAATAAAACTAACCCTCATGTCCAACAGAAAATTATTTTTCAAAATTTTAATTTAAGCATAATACTTTGGCCATGAAGAAGTTTCATTGAGATTCAACCAAAGAAAAGAAAAAGAAAGAAGAAATTGTGATTTCTAAATGTGGTCATCCATGATTTCACTACAGTTGAGACAACATAATGAAGTAAAGAAACTGTACTTATTTGTATTGTTCTTCTTCATCCCACAGTCACGTTACATTTTTTTTTAACTCTAGTTAAAATCCGATGTTTGTTTGATTTTAAATTTTTTTCTTCTCCTTCGATCTACCAACTTCTTAAATCATGTATCGAGTCATGTCAAAGGTCACATTTCAAATCCACCAATCTGATACCAGCTTACAAAATGTTAAGATATTGACCAGCACGGCTGTCTTAGTAGTAGAGCTTCTAAATGTGGTAAGGTTACCTAATTATTTGGCTTCCCAATCTTTTGATTTTGAGAGTGCCTGGTGAAGGTTATTACAGAAACGTGTTGTGCACACTAAATTTTATATCTACGTTTTATTTACCTAACAAGACCCTAACCAAGATGTTTATTAGATGTTAGTGGATTGATGAATAATAAAAATCCCACAAAAATCTGAATCTCATCAAACTAGACATGAAGACACAATAAAGTTAAACCTGTATTAAGAAGTCACCGTACGGACAAAGAAAAAGTGGTCTTTTAAGACAAGTGACCTCTGAAAAGAGGTTCAATTCATATGACATTTTCTATGACAGGACAAGAAATAGGTGACCTTTTAATAGAGGTGAACACATGGGCAGGTCTGTATTGTATTTTATTGATACACCACACTGTGTTATCTCCCCTGTTTCTAGCAATATCCAGGTCTTATTGTATTTTATAGATACACCACACCGTGTTATCTCCCCTGTTTCTAGAAATATCCAGGTCTTATTGTATTTTATAGATACACCACACAGTGTTATCTCCCCTGTTTCTACCAATATCCAGGTCTTATTGTATTTTTTAGATACACCACACCGTGTTATCTCCCCTGCTTCTAGGACTATCCAGGTCTTATTGTATTTTATTGATACACCACACTGTGTTATCTCCCCTGTTTCTAGCAATATCCAGGTCTTATTGTATTTTATTGATACACCACACCGTGTTATCTCCCGTTTCTACCACTATCCAGCTCTAATTGTAATTATGTTACTCAACTGATTACGTCGATGTCTGTAAGAATCAGATCTACAAAGAATATTCTATTATTAAAGTTTACCCTGTAAACATCAAGAGGCCTACGTTGTTTCTAGTTACACTTGGGTTACAACTCGACTTGAGTCACTATGTGGGTAACATCGGAGTAACTCTAGGAGTTTGATTGTGAACCCAGGGTACTCACATTTAATTGAGTAACACAATTAAGCAGAATTAAAATATTCTTGTATTGTAAACCTAAGTCATCCACTTAACTTCACTACGATTGATCAGGGTTAGTTAAGAATGACGTTTTAATTCTAATCACAATATTTTTACCTTTAGTTTGTCTTTCCTTTTTATATTATAACATAATACTTGTCTCCCCTGTGTACATTGTAACATATTGTCTCCCTTTGTACATTGTAACATATTCATTGTCTCCCCCTTGTACATTGTAATATACTAGTTTTCTCTCCTGTGTAAATTGTAACATATTGTCTCCCTTTTGTACATTATAATATACTAGTTGTCTCCCTTTTGTACATTATAATATACTAGTTCTCTCCCATTTGTACATTATAATATACTAGTTGTCTCCCCTGTGTACATTGTAACATATTGATTAATTATGTTTGTCCACTACTTTCTGTTCCTAGGGATAATCTCAAAAGTTAATTTACGATTACTCCATGATATTCAACATTTCAGCTATATTTATGAAGATAACGATCAATAAATTATATAGGTTAAAAGGTTTTATTGAGATGGTCCAATTGACATAGTTTTTATTGCTTTATTAATAAAAGCTTGAAGATACCAAAGGGGTAATTAGAAGCTGTAAATCTAAGAATGACATAATACAATGGTCGACAAAACACGACACAAAAAACTTAATATTGAGCAACACCAATCCCAACCAGGGCTGAACTCAGCTGGTCTGAAAGGGTAAGCAGTTTCTGCTCTGGTGGCACATAAGAAGGATGGGATTGTCAATACGACAAATAAAATAGGATATAATTAAGAAGGTCAAAAAAACTTTACCTTCCAAAAGATATCAAAAACTTTACCTTCCAAAGGATATCAAAAACTTTACCTTCCAAAGGATATCAAAAACTTTACCTTCCAAAGGATATCAAAAACATTACCTTCCAAAAGATATAAAAAACTTTACCTTCCAAAGGATATCAAAAACTTTACCTGCCAAAGGATATCAAAAACTTTACCTTCCAAAGGATATCAAAAACATTACCTTCCAAAGGATATCAAAAACATTACCTTCCAAAGGATATCAAAAACTTTACCTTCCAAAGGATATCAAAAACTTTACCCCAAAGGATATCAAAAACTTTACCTTCCAAAGGATATCAAAAACTTTACCCCAAAGGATATCAAAAACTTTACCTTCCAAAGGATATCAAAAACCATTCAACAATAGACCTTTTGTACATTCCTGATTTTATTTTAAAATTATACGGTTTTTATTAGGAGTTATTTCCCTTGCAATGGACAAAATGGCACCCATTCTAACCAGAGCAATCTGATTTTAATTTTCCTATAATCAAGTTGAAAATGTGGAAATGGCTTATTAGGAGCTCCTAGGTGACATCATATACAAGAGATGATATACATGTATATTTATTTATTTATTTATATTTATTTGTACATACAATCTGATTGTTTTATGGACAAGTATGTTTTATTTATTTATTTATATTTATTTGTACATACAATCTGATTGTTTTATAGACAAGTATGTTTTATGTTTTATTTCTAAGGGTCATGTATGTGTCTAAGTTTAATACAATTTATTCATGCCACGATCTAGCAGAAATATTGTTAAAGTTGGCACTAAACACCAATCAATCAATCAATATACTCTACACAACCATCAAATAGATCCCCCTGTAGGAGGGACATTTAGATAAAAATTAATTATGTATTTACAGACCCCCCCCCCTTTCCCTGGTCATATTTCAAATAGATCCCCCTATAGGAGGGATAAATAGATAAAAATTAATTATCAGAGCCACCCCCCCTCCACACCTTTCCCTGGTCATATTTCAAATAGATCCCCCTATAGGAGGGATAAATAGATAAAAATTAATTATCAGAGCCACCCCCCTCCACACCTTTCCCTGGTCATATTTCAAATAGATCCCCCTATAGGAGGGATAATTAGATAAAAATTAATTATCAGAGCCACCCCCCTCCACACCTTTCCCTGGTCATATTTCAAGATTTTGCTCTAAAATAAATTCACGAATTTTGACTGGAAACTTGTGGTACAAACCCATTAACAGAAATAAAGTATGTGCATGTTAACTTTTGAGATGACCCCTAATTAGGCTACTATGTAATATTTCTGTCTGTTAAGACCAAAAAAGAAGATACCATGTTTCCAATAATATTCTTCCAAAAGAAATAGATTAGTTTTTCATCATTTAAAAAAAAAAAGATATTCATATAATTATGCACATGAAATTTAAAGAATTAATCAAAATGCTCGACTACAGTTTTTTTTTTATTCTAAAATGCATGCTGTTAATTTTGTACGTGGTTTTGATACTAATTTAATTCTATAAATACATAGAATACTATGATCACCTGCCTGAGCATAATTATAAACAGTTATTGTACATACCTGTATCCTCTATTGTAACCTCCTGACCTCCCATACGGACCTCGGTATGGTTCACGACTACGGTATGAAGGAGATTGGTAAGAATGGTGCCCACTGTTGGCTGAAAAATACAAATTTACATCGTAAGAGCCTTTAAGCTTGAAAAAGTATTTAGACTTTTTAATTATTTGACTTTCAAATTATTTTGGCTTTGAAAGTAGCACGATGGGTGCCACTAGTGGAGCAGGAACTGCTTACCCTTCCAGAGCACCTGAGTTCATCCCCGGATTTTAGTGGGGTTCGTGTTACTCGATCTTTAGTCTTATGTGTATGTTTTGTAGATCGTTGTTTGTCCTTTTGTACTTTTTATTTTGCCATTGCGTTGTCTGTTCTTCTTTGATTTACAGATTCTGATTACCTCCCTTTGGTATCTTCAAACTCTTCTTGCCCTTTTTCATTTTGCCATTGAGTTGTCTGTTCTTCTTTGATTTACAGAAACAGGTCATTGTCGTGCACACTAAATTTGATATCTATGTTTTTATTAAGTCTTAATTTATAATCATTCATATTGTGATCTGAAGAATTTTGGAATATCGGTACATGTATACACAATTTTTTTTAACTTGGCAGTCGTCACGGTGAGCACCGGTCATCCAGCCCAAGACCAGTAAAGCTTCAGACCAGTGAATTTTTCAGTTTTTATTTCGATATACATTGACTGTCAAACTTACCTCCTCCGTACATCATGGGAGGACGTCCAGAAAATCCTACAGGAGGCATGCCCTGGTACCCACCAGGATTAGTAAACTGTTCCCCTCCTGCACTGTTTCTGCTACTGGATCCCTGTTTATTACCAGGATGTTCTGCAAGGGCAGGTCGTTTTGGATCCATTAAATAATTATTGAAAAATGACACCTACGAACAATATTGAAATAAATATTATTTTCAAATTTCATATTAAACTACATACAGTAAAAATTATATAAAAAAAGTAATAATTTTTAACATGGGGAAAAATTAAATAAAAAAAGTAGTGTAATAATTTTAAACACAAACAGAAATACAAAAGCATATCAATGGTTAATAGGACACACCAATTTGATATGTAGTTCTTTGGAATTTTGAAACGCAAAAAAAACCAGAGGCTCTTAAGAGCCTGTATCGTTCACCTGGTAATAAAAAAAACCAATTGGTCCTATGTAAAAACTATGTCCTGCGTCATCTTGGAATTACGATCAACATAAAAAACACAAAGTTTGTAAAGGACCTTCCAATGATTGATGCACAGTTTAGGTTCAATCAGTGCAATAGCTTCAGAGAAGAATATATTTCTGTATTTTCCCCATATGGTTCTGTGTTAATACTATGACCTGTGGTGGCAGCCATCTTGGATTTCCGATCGGCATAAAAAACAGAGGACCTTCCAATGATCATTCCTCGGCAGTTTGGTTTCAACTGTCCAAGTGGTTTCAGAGAAGAAGCATTTTGAAACATTTTTCCCATAGGGTCCAATGTTAAACTAAGTCCTGCCGTAGCCGCCATTTTGAATTTCATATCAGAATAAAAAACGTATATTTTGTAGAGGACCATCCAATGAACATTCATGTACAGTTTGGCTTTAATCATATTTGTAGTTTCTGAGTAGAAGGCATTTGAATATTTTCCCATAGGGTCCAATGTTAATCTATGTCCTGCGGTGGTGGCCATCTTGGATTTCCGATCGGCATAAAAAACAAAAAATTTGTAGAGGACCTTCCAATGATCATTCCTGGGCAGTTTGGTTTCAATTGTCCAAGTGGTTTCAGAGAAGAAGCGTTTTGAAACATTTTTCCCATAGGGTCCAATGTTAAACTAAGTCCTGCCGTAGCCGCCATTTTGAATTTCTTATCGGAACAAAAAACGTAAAGTTTGTAGAGGACCATCCAATGAACATTCATGTACAGTTTGGCTTTAATAATATTTGTAGTTTCTGAGAAGAAGGCATTTGAACATTTTCCCATAGGGTCCAATGTTAATCTATGTATTGCGGTGGTGGTCATCTTGGATTTCCGATTGGCATAAAAAACATAAAATTTGTAGAAGACCTTCCAATGATCATTCCTAGGCAGTTTGGTTTCAATTATCCAAGTGGTTTCAGAGAAGAAGCGTTTTGAAACATTTTCCCCATAGGGTCCAATGTTAAACTAAGTCCTGCCGTAGCCGCCATTTTGAATTTCATACCAGAACAAAAAACGTAAAGTTTGTAGAGGACCATCTAATGAACATTCATGTACAGTTTGGCTTTAATAATATTTGTAGTTTCTGAGAAGAAGGCATTTGAACATTTTCCCATAGGGTCCAATGTTAATCTATGTCCTGCGGTGGCAGCCATCTTGGATTTCCGACCGGCATAAAAAACAGAAAATTTGTAGAGGACCTTCCAATGATCATTCCTGGGCAGTTTGGTTTCAACTGTCCAAGTGGTTTCAGAGAAGAAGCATTATGAAACATTTTCCCATAGGGTCCAATGTTAAACTAAGTCCTGCGTAGCCGCCATTTTGAATTTCATATCGGAACAAAAAACCTTAAGATTGTAGAGGACAATCCAATGAACATTCATGTACAGTTTGGCTTTAATCATATTTGTAGTTTCTGAGAAGAAGGCATTTGAACATTTTCCCATAGGGTCCAATGTTAATTTATGTCCTGCGGTGGCTGGCGGCCATCTTGGATTTCCGATCGGCATAAAAAACAGTAACTTGGTAAAGGACATTCCAATGATCATTCCTTTACAGTTTGGGTTCAGTCAGTTCATTAGTTTCAGAGAAGAAGATCTTTGAAATTTCAGCCAATCAGAGCATATTATTGGCCCTGGCAGCCATATTGAATATCCGACTGGAACGAAAAACAGTAACTTTGTAGAGGACCATCCAAGGAACATTCCTGCTAAGTTCGGTTCCAATCGGCCAAGTGGTTTCGGAGAAGAAGCTTGAAATGTTAAAAGTTTACAGACGACGGACGCCAAGTGATGGCAATAGTTCACATGGACCTTTGGTCCAGGTGAACTAAAAAGGAGCGGGTGCCAAAATATGATATATGATTCATATTTCTGAATGAAATTGTCCCTTATTATGCTGAAACTAGACAATGTTAGGTAAATATTTGAAAATAGGAGAAAAAAAATTGTGACACTAAAACAAAGTCTTTTGGCCATTGTGTTGTCTGTCCTTCTTTGATATACGGATTCTGATCACCCCTTTGGTATCTTCAAACTCTTCTGTAAAGCTAAACACATAATACAATTAACCCCCTTCTTAAATTCAATACAATTTTTGTATTGACCTACTCACTATTTTCGGAAATCCGAGTTACCGTTCTTGATGCGAGTTATCTTTTCCTTAGAGACGGTATAGTTTACTTCCGGTATAAAGTTTTAATTGCGGGATTTTCTAAAGTCATCACCAAACCAAATCAAATTCGTCATGGATAGGAGAAGAAATTTTGAGGACTTCTTTGATATGAAGAACAATGATTTACAGTCATATCTGAGAGATGCGAGCACTTGAGAATCTTGATACAAACAAAACATTGCATATTGATCCTCCTAATGTAAATCTGTTGTAATGTCATGTAGATTGTGTATTTTACATAAAACTTAATTTGCCAGTCAAATTCCATAATACACAAACATTGTATTTATAATTGTTCATATACTGATTCAAGTTTTGATGTTGGGTACTTAACGAATCATTTGTGACTAAAATTAGTGATTTTGTGATAACCATTGAAACTGTTATCCAATGAAAATTAATGAAATTCATATACATAGGTAACCATAGTGACGTACCTCCATTTTAACTTCCTCTACCTTTTCCCCGTGCTTGTTAAAGATGTGTTTTCGTACAAATTCCGGTCCTTTGAATTTTTTACCACTCATCGGACACAGCCATTTATCCTTGGCCAGCTCTTGTGTATTAGCTGTGACAAACTTCTCTACTTCAGTGAGATATGTTAAGGCTTATAATGCAATTATACTTGTCATCCATTTTGTAAAATGAAAGATAAACGATTCAGTTGAGAAATATATAAACTTCATACCATCAATTTAACCAATTTCAGTTGTATTATGGTGGTCAGTTTTTTTTTTGGTGGAGAAGGTAACTGGAGTGTCCGCAGAGAACCACCAACACATGACAAATATCTAACAAAATTGTTCATATAAAGTCACATCAAGTGCAGCTCTCCACATGCAGAAATCAAATTCACATAAACTTCTGTAGTACATTTTCTTTTAGTTATTTTGTATTAAATCTTACATTTTACAAAAAGTTTATAGGTTAATATTCTCAACAAAACATCATTATTATTATCTACTTCCAGACCACCCTAAAACTTGTCTCTCTCGATTCAGATCCACCCTACTACCCCGCTGTAAATCCAATGGTTAGGGTAAAGGTTATGGTGTTTAATACCACTTTCAACAATATATCAGTTATATCGTGGCTGTCAGTTTTATTGGCAGAGGAAACCAGAGAATACCATCGACCTGTCGCAAGTCATTGATTGCAAAGGTAGTCGTAAATCCAACTATCATACGATCACGACCACGACTGCCCCCTGTAAATCCAATACTGCAGCCTCTGCGTTTGAAGTTCATATGTAAATCAGGATTTATAACAGTAAAAAAACTCAAGTCATAGTATATCTTTGATAAACTATTATTATCCAGCATGTGAGGGTAGTCGTGGGGGTTTCATGGGTGTTATGATAGTATGATTTACATATGTCTATATGTGTTTGTATATTACATCAATGTCTACTAGACACAATCAAATATGGTAATGATTAAGGTCATAGGTCGACATCAAAAGAATTTTGATGTAAATGGCAATAATTTGGTGCAGCAGTTTCCCCCCTCCCTACCAGCAAGTCACCACTAGGTAGAAACTGTTTGAAAAGTGCAGAAAGGAATTTCATAAGGAACATTAAAAGATATCATCAGAATTGGTTTAAAAGTAGAGTCCACAAACAAAAACAGAATCTTTGGCACCTTGGGACCTCTTGTTTCTGTGGTGGATTTCTGATTGAAAAAAAACCTAAACTTTGTTAAAGGAGTATCCAATGATAATTCCTGCCAAGTTTAGTTCCAAATGGTCCAGTGTTTCAGATAAGAAGATTAAAATGTAAAAGCTTACAGACAATGATGACAGAAACAAAATGACGGCAATGTCTCACATGACCCTTTGGATCAGGTGTGCTAAAGCACATCATAATTTGTTGAAAAATGAACTCTACATGCAAAAAACACCCTTTTTGGCAACTTGGGCTCTCTTGTTTCTGCATCTAGGATTTACGGTCAGAACTGAAAATATAAACTTTATAGAGGACTACCTATTGAACATTCATACCCAGTTTAATTTCAATTGGCTTGTGTTTTCATAGAAGAAGATTGAAATGTAAAAGTTTACAGCTGAGAAATCAGGTGAGGTGAAAGTCTAGAACAGAGCAGACATCATCGACATCTCATAAAAAGTAACTTGTTAAATTTTTGTGATATTGCCGGAAAAAAACCTGTCTTACTTGATGTTAGACAATCACTCATTCAATAAAATCAAAGTGTCCAGTGTTGTTTTCGGGATATTGCCAAGAAAATCAAGGATTTAAACAACAAATAACTCCCTCTATACAATCGGTCTCCCCACCCCCTTCTTGAATTAATGACCATTTGAAAGTGGTGCTAAACCAAACCAAACTATTTTCGTGATATCACTCACTCAATGCAATGAGGGTCTCAACACACACCCCTTTTTTCCCCTGCATTAATGACCATTTAGTTATTATTTCATTAACATATTACATTTTATTTCATAAACAATAAAATATGATTCACTGCATACAAAACTTCAGTTGATTTTATCTTACTGATAACATTATTTTTTCCCCATGGCCTACAGTCAATCGTAACTACTCGGCCATTCTCGCTACCCTGCAAATAACCTTGTATGTACATAGTAGAAATTCTTCTTAAATTGTTTGCCAGAAGTTAAGTTAAGTTAAACCGCACAAAAATATAGTCCACCAAAATCCAATATGGAAGACATACTAAGTAAAATCTAATCATGCAAAACTAATTAAAACTTTAATTGAAATATAGAAAATTGTTTAAAATATAACTTTATCAAACTTTCATGTAACTGACATGTGAAAAGTAGTGCGATTTATACGCCTAATGCATACGAGGTTATTTGCAGGGTAGCGAGAATGGCCGAGTAGTTACGATTGGGCCTACAGTTTATCAGGCCAAAGGGTATTCCCCTTATTTATTCAGGAAGTTAAACATTAGATCAGTCCATTTTAGAAAGAGGAAAACACTGACAAATCATCTTTACCTTTAATTTTTTTTATCATAGCTTCCAAGTATTTAGAGAATTTTAAATTCTTTTTAAACATTTCAATTTAATTATTTCAAATTCAACAGAGGAAATGATGTATTAAATGGACCATAAAATATACATATTGAGTTTCAAGTAACCACCCATCTACCCTCCCTTTTATCATCTACCCTCCCTTTTATATGTTATATAGACTACCAGTTTCGTCTTCCATTACAGAAATGGGATTTTATTCGAATATGGATTACTTTAGCATTCTTGTTTAGGTAATACTTAACAATATTATAATGGCTTATTCAAGCTCTGTTAAACGAGCTCAAGTACCAAAATGTTGTGAGCTATGTGAAGAGGACACAAGGATAAAATGGAGGTGTGTTGAATGTAACATGTCTTTGTGTGACAAGTGCAAAAAACTTCATACAAGGGTACAAATTGCTGTTCCACATGAAATTGTGGATATCAAAATGCCTCATCACCATATAAAACCAAAGGTAATTGTGGACAATATACCGTGCCATACACACAAGACAAAGATGTGCTACATGTACTGTAGAACCTGTGATCATCTTGTGTGTCCAGAATGCATTTCATCTACTCACAACAAGCACAACTTTGAACCCATAGACAAAAGTCTCTCAGAAAAATTAGATGAACTGAAAGGTGCGGAGGCAAGATATTGTAAAGATTTAACCCTATGTCAGGCAAAAGTTGAAGAATTCCAAGTCAGTGAAACTAAATACGAGTCTTTGTGTGATGAATCAATTGTACAAATAAAACAACAAGAGAAAACTTTAATAGATTCTATAAGGAAACATTCTCAAGAAAGACAAAATGAAATTGAATCAGAGAGAAAATCTATGAAAAACAAATTTTCTGAAATAAGAAAGCAGACCGACCAAGCTGAAAAGACAATTATACACCACCAAGATGGAATCATGGCAGCTTTGAAATCTATCCAAGGAAGTACAATATTTGCAACAGCTGCAAAATTTAAGAAAGTGGTACCAAATTTGAATTTTATTCCAATTCCTTCTGAAATTAAATATTTCATTCCTCAGAAAGAAGCAGTCAATGATATACCAAACTTATTTGGGTCACTTCAGAAAATGAAAATACCACAAGTACAATCAGACATTGATTTTGAGGTTGTTAATTCATACACTACAGATTTATCATGCATTGACAACATAATTACTGTTGATGACAAATTAACATGGGTTAATAATATTAAAAAACAAGTCATAAGACAAATAAACATTGACAATGACAACATCACAACCACCAAGGAGATTTCTTCTGACATCAGTACCATGACATTGACCTCAAACAATGACATACTTCTGTCTTTGTATAACAGTTCAGATATAAAACTGTTGACAAAATCAGGGGAAATAAAACCATTCCTCTCAGTGTCACCCTTGACACCCAAGGGAATCTATGTGACCAGCCACAATAATATTATAGTAGGTGTCAGAGAATTTGGTGATCCCTACACATGTACAAACAAAAGTACAAAGGCACTACTTATCTTGGTATGGATGGTAAACAACAACATACTTATCAATATGACAGTAACAAACACAGACTGTTTACTTTACCATTCAGAATCACAACAAATAATAACAAAGACATAGTTGTTGTTGACAGTACATCCCTTGATACTGGGAGGGTGGTGGTTGTAGGGAGGGAGGGGGATTTAAGGTGGACATATACAGGACATTCTAAGATAAATGTTACTACACAATTTAATCCTACTGATGTAGTAACAACAACAGCAGGACACAATATTGTGTGTGACAGTAGTACACATACCCTCCATGTTTTATCTGGACAAGGAGATATATTGACATATAAAGTAATGAAAGACTTGGGGATTGAATATCCTTTCTCACTTGCCTTTGACATGAGGGGACAATTATGGGTGGGTTGTATTACAGGTGGTAAACAGTTGAGAGCAAAAATACACAAAGTAAATCTTCTTTGCTAAATAAGGCTGTATTATATACATGTATTTGGACACCTGACATCTTTCATTTCTTAATAAGGCTATACAATATATATACTAGTGGCACAATGGACTCCCCCCCCCCCTCCCCCCTCCTTTTTTTTTAAATAAGGTTATATGATATACTGGTGGCACAAGACTTCTTTCTTAAAAAGGTTAAATGATATACTGGTGGCACAATAGACTTTTTTTTTTTTTAAATAAGGTTATACAATATACTCAGTAACTGGTGGCACAATGGATTTTTTTTTCTTTTTTAAGCTTACCCATTCCTTCCATGTTTTATTTTGGGAGGGGGGAGCATGTATTTATAGTCAGAACCTCCTTTAGTGACCATCTTCATTAAGCAATAACTTGTATTATGTGACATTAATTTTTATTTCTCTTTACAGCTCATTTCATAGCAATTACACCTCTATCAAGTGACCACCTGTCTTCTGTGACCATAATTTACTGTTCCCTTAGAAGGTCACATTAGACAGGTTTGACTGTACCTGTAAAGTAATGATGGACACAGGGATTGCTTATCCATTGACAGCTGGTGGGAGGGGGAGTTTGTAAAAATATACATTATATAAGGACAGCTTACTTGGACAGAAGGGACCATTAACGTGTGGGTTGAACACATATTTACATGTAAAGTAATGAAGGACATAGGGATTGTATATCATTTAACTGATGACTTGGACAGAAGGAAACATTAATATGTGGGTTATTATGCAAAGAGGTAAAACATATATTTTCTGTCTCAAATCTTATGACTTCCATTATTCTAAATTTACCAACCAACCTGTTTTTTCTTATCATTCACTTTAAAGAATTAATATTGATACAGTGTCCCTAGTGGTTGTGATTTCATAAACTTATATAGGATACATTATGAATATACTCCATTATCTATGTTTCATGGACATATTGAAAAAATATTTAAAACCAAAAAAAAATAGTTGTCTGCTTCTTTCCAAAAAAAATAAAAAATAAATAAAATCAAATTAAAAAAAAATATGTTGCCGTATTGAAAAAAATGTTTAATGAAAAATAATAATAATAATTGACAAATGTCTGCTTCAATCATTAGAAGAAAAAAAAATGTTACCAATTTGGTATGGCCTCAATGTTTTACGCCTGATCTTTGGTCAGTAGTTTTTGTTACATTTTCCCTCTAATTTGGCCACTGTGGTGTTGTATATTTTTGTTATTCCAGCACTGTGTCATGTGGACTTGTACTAGATATATCTACACTTTTATTTGTGTAGTGAACAAACAATATAAATGTGACTATGTAGTTATAAAACTGACAATGAAAACTATTTTGTATTGTGTAATTATTAATACATGTATATGATATAAAATATTGAATCTGTATTTGTCATTTTTAATTGTTATCTATTGTATCTAAGCAACCTGGTGTTTAATGCCACAATCAACAATATTTCAGTTATATCGGTGGCAGTCACTTTTATTGGTGGAGGAAAATGTAGTACCCAGAGAAAACCACCAACCTGTCTAAAGTCACTGACAAACTTTATCACATTATGTTGTATGGAGTATACCACACCATGAGCGGGATCCAAATTCACGTTAGGCGTGATAGGCACTGATTGCATAGGTAGTTGTAAATCCAACTACCAAACATGATCACGACAGCCCTGATCTAACGTAGTGAAGTTTGCTTATAACAAACTGATGGGGACCCAAGAAACTTGCTCGTTATAGGGTTAGGGCTGTGGTGTTTAATGCCACAATCGACAATATTTCGGTTTTATTGGTGAAGGAAATGAAAAAACCACAGACCTGCCGCAATTCACCGATAAACTTTATCACACAATGTTGTATCGAGTACACCTCACCATAAGCAGGATTCTAACTCACAACTTGAGTGGTGATAGGCACTGATTGCATAGTTAGTTGTAAATCCAACTATCATACGATCACAACCACGACGGCCCCAATCTAATGTAGTGAAGTTTGCTTATAACAAACTGATGGGGACCCAAGAAACTTGCTCGTTATAGGGTTAGGGCTGTGGTGTTTAATGCCACAATCGACAATATTTCGGTTTTATTGGTGAAGGAAATGAAAAAAACCACAGACCTGCCGCAATTCACCGATAAACTTTATCACACAATGTTGTATCGAGTACACCTCACCATAAGCAGGATTCTAACTCACAACTTGAGTGGTGATAGGCACTGATTGCATAGGTAGTTGTAAATCCAACTATCATACGATCACAACCACGACGGCCCCAATCTAATGTAGTGAAGTTTGCTTATAACAAACTGATGGGGACCCAAGAAACTTGCTCGTTATAGGGTTAGGGCTGTGGTGTTTAATGCCACAATCGACAATATTTCGGTTTTATTGGTGAAGGAAATGAAAAAAACCACAGACCTGCCGCAATTCACCGATAAACTTTATCACACAATGTTGTATCGAGTACACCTCACCATAAGCAGGATTCTAACTCACAACTTGAGTGGTGATAGGCACTGATTGCATAGGTAGTTGTAAATCCAACTATCATACGATCACAACCACGACGGCCCCAATCTAATGTAGTGAAGTTTGCTTATAACAAACTGATGGGGACCCAAGAAACTTGCTCGTTATAGGGTTAGGGCTGTGGTGTTTAATGCCACAATCGACAATATTTCGGTTTTATTGGTGAAGGAAATGAAAAAAACCACAGACCTGCCGCAATTCACCGATAAACTTTATCACACAATGTTGTATCGAGTACACCTCACCATAAGCAGGATTCTAACTCACAACTTGAGTGGTGATAGGCACTGATTGCATAGGTAGTTGTAAATCCAACTATCATACGATCACAACCACGACAGCCCCAATCTAATGTAGTGAAGTTTGCTTATAACAAACTGACGGGGACCCAAGAAACTCGCTCATTATAAAAGAAAAGATAGATATAAATAAATATAGACATAAATCCAACTACCAAACGATCACAACCATGACAGCCGCTAAGAAATTCTTTTTTTAAATGGGTCTACAACCATCTTTGTGGACACAATTGTATTGTACATGTAGTTTGATGAACATCTACAAATGAAATCAATTGTGAATTTGATTCCCATGGAGAGCTTTATTAAGTACAATTTTAGATGATCTAACCGCATCCGTGGTGTAATGGTTAGCATGCTGGCTGGGAGTGTGAAAGATTGTGGTTTCAAGCCACGGTCGTGTCAAAACCAAAGTCTATGAAATTGGTATTTGTTGCTTCTCCACTATTATAAGCATGCAGTTTTAAACCGGGACCGTGGATATAAATAGCTGTGGGCGGACCAAACCTTCATTATTTTGGCCACGGTTATTTCGAGGAGAAAAAATCAATGATACAGTTTCAGTTACTTTTGGAGCAAAATATTTGACAGGCATGGTTACTAGTGTTCCTCCCTCCCAAACTTTCAGTCGTATCAAAAATCAATATTCTTCATCAGTCTAAAAACTACAAAAATCACTTCGAAAATTCAAATTTCTGAGGTATGTGACATACAGTTTCATAAATATGCTGTTCATATCAACGGGAATTTTTTATGATAAGCTCCGCCCACAATTTTGTTGGTAGGCAGTACCGCAAATTCCCCTTTAAGTAGTAAGAAGAAAGACTGGTTGGCTCAGAATCTGGATAATATGTCCGGGTGGAGCGACATGTCTACTCGCTGACAGTTGTTTCAGTTAGCTAGCACTACAAAAATCCAACTAAACCTGTTGGCCTAGTACATTATCATTATCATTATCATTATCATCTGAAATGTAACTTGTTCTCACCATGAAAAAGTTGAAAAATCGCTCATTTGGCGTCAAACCAGTCCTCACGGGTTCTCTGGCCCAAGACCAGTAAAACTTTGATCAGACCAGTAAATTGTTCAGTTTTTATTTAGAGCTATATAAAAATAAATTCAAGAATTTTCATTTTCATTTTCGAGGACTGATTAAACAACAATCACTCACTCACCCATAACCCTAGCGCTGTCATGTTTGTTTGTTTGATGGTGTTTAGTGCCACTTTCAACAATATTTCAGTTATATCGTGGCGATCAGTTTTATTGGTGGAGGAAACCAGAGATCTTGGAGATAACCACCCACCTGTCACACGTCACTGACAATCTTTATCACATAATGTTGAACACCTCGCCCTGATCGAGATTCGACTCACAACATCAGTGGTGATAGGCACTGATTGCCTAGGTAGTTGTAAATCCAACCACCATACGATCACGCCCACGATGGCCCCTTAGCCCTGTCATGTATGTGCATGAACTTATCTATGTATAAAGGATATGCTTCAGGGTCTTTCTTGCCGAGTCTGACAACTTCCTCGTCTGGTAGACTGTCATGATGTTCTGTTAAGGTCTTTATCTTGTTCTCAAAGTTTTTCATCCATTCATTTACTGGAAATTATAATAAATAGTGAAAATACAAGAAAAAATCACCCATGGTCTTCATGACATGGAACTGAGAATCTAAATAAATAGTGAAAATACATGAAAAATCGTCCATGGTCGCCACGTCATGGTACCAAGAATACAGTGAAAATAAAAGAAAAATTTTGTTTCGCCCATGGTCGCCACATCATGGAACCAACAATACAGGGGAATACATGAAAAAATCTCCCATGGTCACCACGTTTTGGAACTGAGACTACAGGGGGAATTCATGAAAAAATCACCCATGGTCACCACGGCAGAAAACCAAGAATCTTTATCTAAATAAATTGGTATTGAATATACCTCGCCACATGAGGCAATGGAAATTACAATCTATAGTGGGGATAGACACTAACCATATAAGTGGATATATGTGCTAAAGTTGTTTTTAATTGTCAACATTAGGGACAAAGGAAAAATGACCACTTTGGATAAGTGACTTCCTATTTAAGATCAGCTGATCCAGATTGTCAGTTACAGTTACTAAAGGTAATTTACAGTAGATCTTCTCTTGTAAGGTCACCTCTGCAATGAAAATGTGTGCCTTATCAGAGGAGTGGCTGCTCTTGAGGGGGGGGGGGGGGGGGGGGGGGGGGTAATGTTTTACTATCTTCGTGCATCAGAAATCTGACCTAATAAGAGAGGTAGTAGTATAAGAGGGGGTATTGCAATGGAAAACATGGCATTTGCTTTGTAATGCTACCATGTTATTGTAACGATTCACATTTAGTTAATAATTCAATACCTCGATAGCCTAATTAGCACAATCATGTATTGGCAACTCCCTCGAAAGTCAACTACCAATGATTTTTGAAAGTCCAGAATGGAAGCTAATCGTCAGTAAACTGACACAATAAATTTTCTGTGTCTGCTGACTCGTCATTTGAGATAACATAAAACTCAAAGTAGAGATGAAAGTGCTGACTGATGAAAAAATAAATAGGAAACCCTCTATAGTGTCAAGAAACCATCATATTCTAGCTGTTTGGACCATGTTTCACACATTTTGTTTCTAAATATTTTGTTGAAAAAAGAGGAAATCAGCTGATCAGAGGAAAACTTTCATCTCTACTTAAAGCCAGTCAGGAGGGTTTTTTTTATACTGGCTGTTTTCAATTTAGCTAATACAAGGTGACCAGTAAGGTAGTTTTGAATGTAAATTCAACTTCCATATGAATACAGCCACAGCAGTGTCCTCGTGTGCTTGTAAAGCTCACCTGGTAAAGAAGATTTCCCACCCCTTCCCCCACCATAACCTATGATAAATCCTAACCTCAACTCTTTATTAATACAATTGGATACAATTCCATTGCTGGCTTTTACCAAAAGATATTTAAATTGTTACTCCATTGTAGACAATATTAGATAAAATAATATTTACAATGTATATAGTGTCATATATTTTATTTTGTGTACATCATACTTTATTAACAGTCAAAGGGAGGCGACTCATTATATAAAGGCGATAGCTATATATTTACCACTACAATGGAATGTTTGGTATGAGGTGTGACAGTTGGATCTATATTAACCACCTCTAAAGTTTGTGAGGTTTGATTTCTACCAATGGCTAAGTGTACTCCAATCCTACTTTAGACACTAATTTTTGGCTGTTTATTAGTTATTTCCAACTACTCCAGTTTCCTCTCCCAATAAAGCTGATTGCCATGATATAACTGAAATATTATAGTCATAATCAGATCCAGGAGCTTGTACAAATGTTAGGTATACAGTTAACCATGTGCATGCCATCACCTCTATTAAGCAGTCACCTGTATTAAAAGGTCACCTTTTTCTTGTCCTTTCATAGACAATTTCATATTAATTTAACTCTTTTATAAGGCCACCTTTCCTTCATCCCAAAGGTGACCTCTTAATACAAGTTTGACTGTATTGTCATGAGTAGTTGAAAACAAGTTGGGGTATTTGTATTCTAATTTCAAGACTTTTTATCTTGTACAATGAAGCCTGTCTAATCCAAACCACCTTCAGATCAAGATTTGTGTTCAGAATCAACATGAGTTTGAATTAACAAAGATTTCCTTCTTTGGGACTTTATTTAAAGTTTGGATTATACAGAATTCTGATTTATTCAGGGTTCGGGTTAGACAGGTTTCACTGTATCTAAGGTAATATTGAGTCGTTCCGACACTTACTATCATTCTGTGTGACCTTTGTTGTTGGTGGAACACATCTAGCATGCATTATGCCACATCTGTGTGGCATCTCATCTTCATTAGGGTACTCGTTACAACTGTAGAAATCAATAGAGTGGACTGTCCTCAAATATAAAATCATACTGTCTAGAGCCTGTGAATAGAAATCAATGTACTAAACTGCAGGGCCGTCTTAACAGCATTATAGGCCCCCGCGCAAAGCAGTGTGCTTGGGCCCCGACCTACACAACCACTCACAGGAATAAAAGTGTAAATGGTCGATAAAATTAAACATATATTTATTGTATTGGTACTTCTAACAATATCAGAGTTAAAACATTAAAAACATGGCATACACAACATACATAGATTAGCATGGCGCTCCTATGCTCGTGGGGTCCCATGCAACTGTCCAGCATGCCCATGCGTTAAGACGGCACTGCTGAACTGTCCTTAGATATAAGGATATGATAACTTCAAATATTAAACTAGAAACTTGCCTGAGCCTGTATCACTCATCTAGTAGTTGGTTTCATGGTGTTTAATGCCACTTTCAACAATATTTCAGTTATATCGTGGCAGTCAGTTTTATTGGTGGAGAAAACCGATGGACATGGAAAAAACCACCAAAACCTGTCGCAAGTCACTGACAAACTTTATCACATAATGTTGTACACCTTTCCCTGATCGAGATTCAAACTCAAAACATCAGTGGTGATAGGCACTGATTGCATAGGTAGTAATAAATCCAACTACCATACGATCACAACCACGACGGCCCCTACGAATAATGAAGCACAAATGAGAATTACTAACATCCTACAGTCAAACTTTCCCTAACAGACACGACCAATTTAAGGTGGTACCATACACTTCAGGTAAAATTTGATCTGCTCGTTTAATTTTCTTATTTTTTTTGGCAGTGTGTTTGAATATATCCACTGTAATAAATATCAAAATTTTAACAAATTCCAACCAACAGACTCAGAGCTATAAATTCACTAGCCACATAGCAGCTTTTCTCTCTGTGGTTTTGATCACAGAGATGTTTGAAATCTGCATACAGACATCATATGATCAAAACTTTCAACTGATTTTAAAGAGTTATCTCCCTGTAGTGTATGGTACCACCTTAAAACCCTCCCAACCAGGATGTACGTGCTATTCCAAATTTTAAAAAAAAAAATTATCTCACTAACATGGTCAACGGTCACTCAAAGTTTATCCCATTGTATCAGTTTATCAGTATGTAGTCATCAGTTTTCATTTCAGGGATTTTTTTAAAAATCATCGGAATTTAACTTTCGAGATGTTCTCAATACATAATTGTACTAATTAAGCTATCAAATCATAGGATAATAAACTAATTATAAAAACACAGATGCATTACAAAGCGGCAGTCTTTTTTTCCCAATAAAACGGTTTTCGATTACAGTAACATGTGAATCATTGCGGACCCAACTGAAAATCCGGTTATCTCATCAGGCCATTTTTTCTTCGTCCCAAGGGGGGCAGTTGTTGAATACCAGTTAGACTGTAGTTCAAGTACATGCTTATCGTCTGGCCTTACTCTTATAAAATGTCAAGTACAAGATTCACCATCATACTCCAAAATCGTCCAAATAGGAACCATTGATGGTTTGGTTTGGTTTATGGTGTTTAATGCCGCTTTCAACAATATTTCAGTTATATCGTGGAGGTCAGTTTTATTGGTGGAGGAAACCGGAGTACCCAGGGAAACCACCGACCTGCCACAAGTCACTGACAAACTTTATCACATAATGTTGTATCGAATACACCTCACCATGAACAGGGTTCGAATTCACAACTTTAGTGGTGATAGACAACGATTGCACAGGTAGTTGTAAATCCAACTACCATACGATCACGACCATGATGGCCTCTGAGGATGCAAGTTTGACTGTACAAACACAATTCATTATTTATTGTCATGGTATTATTAAAGATTCCCTACCTTAATCATTGTTTACACTGACATCACACAACATATCTCGTTCCCTACCTTAATCATTGTTTCATCTCTTTCCATTTTTATTTCATCTGTTTTACTCTCAGCATCCCCGTCATTTACACATTGACCTAAAATTAAACACCTATATGTAGATTTTGACATATTTGACAGTCTTTTGCCTTAATTTTTTTCACCTACTTGCCCGAAAGCCAAATTTAGAAAAATTTTCTATTTATTCAAACAAATTCTTTCATAATTTTCACTTGTCCGAATCCAGTTTTACTTGTCCCGGGCTTCGGGCAAGTGGGTTAGCACGAAGATTGATTTGGTCAGATTGAGTATCATAGTTTTATCAAGTTGTCAGTAGTTTACAATAGGTGTTATAACAAAAGCAATCTAATCATATTTGACATTTGTCCATTTTTATTTTTTCTGGTGATCGACGAACATCAAACAACATCCAGTGTCTAGTTATATCAACTATGATTTTACAGGTAGTGAACAGCATAGGAATTTCATGTCTAAGTAGAGAACATCCAAATGTGAGTGAAAGGTCAACCGATACAACCCTATACATGCCCAAGATATTTACCTAAAAGTTCTTCATAACACAGATATTTACATAAAAATTCTTCCTATCAAAGATATTTACCTAAAAGTTCTTCAAACCAAAGATATTTACCTAAAAGTTCTTCATACCAAAGATATTTACCTAAAAGTTCTTCAAACCAATGATATACCTAAAAGTTCTTCAAACCAAAGATATTTACCTAAAAGTTCTTCATACCAAAGATATTTTCCTAAAAGTTCTTCATATAAAAGATATTTACCAAAAAGTCGTTTATACCAAAGATATTTACCTAAAAGTTCATCATATTGAAGCTTTTTACCTAAAAGTTCTTCATACCAAAGGTATTTACCTAAAAGTTCTTCATACCAAAGATATTTACCTAAAATTTCTTATTCCAGATATTTACCTAAAAGTTTATCATATTGAAGTTTTTTTACCTAAAAGTTCTTCATACAAAAGATATTTACCTAAAAGTGCATCATATTGAAGCTTTTTACCTAAAAGTTCTTCATACCAAAGATATTTACCTAAAAGTTCTTCTTCTTCAAAGTCGCCTTCATCAATAAGATAATCTGTAACATTCTTCAACACAGGGTTTTTAATCTGTATCTGACCAAATTCAACCTGCAATTAGCATTAAAATTGATGTCATTATTAAATTAATTTTTTTCACATTTTAGATGTAAAACTATTTTTTTCAGAATGACTTGTCCTCTGAGTGCCTACAGTAAGGCTTACTATTTATATATAGGACTTGCCATAAATATGTATGTCCCAGTAGCTTTTGAACCAAGAACCCTGATGGCCATGACATGATATAATCTTGAAGTAAATTCAAATATTGGTTGCTAACAAATTATTTTTAGTCTTTTCTCAATATATACAGTTCATAAAACCAGTCATTCCAAAGGTACCTTGGATTTCACTGGACATTTGGTCCAGTAAAGGTAGAACTTTTACCGGACCAAATCACTTTTTACTGGACCAAAAAAAATTAACACAATTTAAGTGCAATATTTTATTCTCTTGTATATTCATATATGCAAGCAGTTTTCAACTTCATCACGCCAATCTTCACAAAAGTCATCATCATCATCATCTTTGCCATATTTTGCATGTCATGATGTCGTTGCTCTCATCGTAATCCAGCCATTCGCGATTGGTCAACCACTTCACGTTAAATTTAGGTGCCTTTCTATTTTCTTCATACTTCTTCGTTTTCTCCGGCTTGTCATCACTTTCCGTGGTTTTCCTTTTCAGACTCTTTCCAGGAATAGCCCCGGCTACATATCGGAGCCCCAACATTTTGATTTCAACAAAAGATCAGTGACAAATTATTGCTTGAAATTTAGCCATGCGCGATTCGTTATTAAAAGCGTAGTAAAGATAAGAATTTAAAATGCCCTTTCGACAATTACTGAAGTCCCCATATCAATATTTTAAAAATAGAAATGGGATTTTCCTCAAGCTGAACTGACGATGAGAGCAATGATCAAATATTTTGATTTGACAATTGTTTGAAAACTTGCCAAAAATAAAATACTTCCTGGCATATCTTAACCGGTCAATTGGTCCAACGATTAAGATTATTTTATCGGTCCAAGACAATTTTTGTCTGACTTTTGCCACTGTCCGACGAACCTTCGGAATGACTGTAAAACTATAAGAAAACTTTGAAGATACTAAAGGATAATCTGAAGCTGTAAATCAAAGGACAGACTATACAATGACCAAGAAAAGGCACAAAAAGACAAACAATGATCCACAATACAGAAAACTATAGATCGAGCAACTTTGAACCCCACTACACACCTGGATGAACTCCCCTGATATGGATTTAAACAGAAAAGGCCAGGGCATGCACCTCAAATCTTTCTGTAAATTTAGCTTCATTAAAGCAGAACAAGGTCACTAACTGTAATTAGTGAAGGAAAATTAAACAAACCTCTCCTGTGTAACCAACAGGGCTTGTTGATAATTACCTCAACCACAACATCACAACCCTCTTTTCCAACTCACCACAAACACAATAACAAAAAGGCAAGATAATGACAGAATAATATTAGTTTCTGGTCAGTTTCAATAAATTTACATTTCATAATCAAAAGTGAAATCTATTACTTGTTGCCTCCTACTGCAAACAATACATTTATGTCATAGTAAATGTTTCATCTTCATGTAAAAATGTTTATAAATTATGAAAAGAAAGTTTAAACAGTGATGGTCATCAATTCCACCAATATAAACAAAACAAACAATCGTCTCTCATCTTAACTGAACTCATTGAACATAAAAAAGATCATAACACACACAAAATATGTCATCCAGGCCCTAGGTTGGGACAGGCACAAAAATGTGGTGGGTGTTAAACCAGTTAGTGGGATCCCAACCCTCCCCTCTTGATAACTTGATCTCCAACAGCAATACATATAAACAAATGATAAACCAGAGGCTCTCAAGAGCCTGTATCGTTCACCTGGTTATAAAAAAAACCAATTGGTCCTATGTAAAAACTATGTCCTGCAGTGGTAGTCATCTTGGAATTACGATCAACATAAAAAACACAAAGTTTGTAAAGGACCTTCCAATGATTGATGCATAGTTTAGGTTCAATCAGTGCAATAGCTTCAGAGAAGAAGATATTTCTGTATTTTCCCGATATGGTCCTGTGTTAATACAATGACCAGTGGTGGCAGCCATCTTGGATTTCCGATCAGCATAAAAAACAGAGGACCTTCCAATGATCATTCCTAGGCAGTTTGGTTTCAGAGAAGAAGCGTTTTGAAACATTTTTCCCATAGGGTCCACTGTTAAACAAGTCCTGCCGTAGCCGCCATTTTGAATTTCATATAAGAACAAAAAACGTAAAGTTTGTAGAGGACCATCCAATGAACATTCATGTACAGTTTGGCTTTAATAATATTTGTAGTTTCTGAGAAGAAGGCATTTGAACATTTTCCCATAGGGTCCAATGTTAATCTATGTCCTGCGGTGGTGGCCATCTTGGATATCCGATCGGCATAAAAAACACACACCTTGTAGAGGACCTTCCAATGATCATTCCTGGGCAGTTTGGTTTCAATTATCCATGTGGTTTCAGAGAAGAAGCGTTTTGAAACATTTTTCCCATAGGGTCCAATGTTAAACTAAGTCCTGCCGTAGCCGCCATTTTGAATTTCATATCGGAACAAAAAACGTAAAGTTTGTAGAGGACCATCCAATGAACATTCATGTACAGTTTGGCTTTAATAATATTTGTAGTTTCTGAGAAGAAGGCATTTGAACATTTTCCCATAGGGTCCAATGTTAATCTATGTATTGCGGTGGCGGCCATCTTGGATTTCCGATCAACATAAAAAACAAAAATTTTGTAGAGGACCTTCCAATGATTATTCCTGGGCAGTTTGGTTTCAATTGTCCAAGTGGTTTCAGAGAAGAAGCGTTTTGAAACATTTTTCCCATAGGGTCCAATGTTAAACTAAGTCCTGCCGTAGCCGCCATTTTGAATTTCATACCGGAACAAAAAACGTAAAGTTTGTAGAGGACCATCCAATGAACATTCATGTACAGTTTGGCTTTAATAATATTTGTAGTTTCTGAGAAGAAGGCATTTGAACATTTTCCCATAGGGTCCAATGTTAATCTATGTATTGCGGTGGCGGCCATCTTGGATTTCCGATCGGCATAAAAAACATAAAATTTGTAGACAACCTTCCAATGATCATTCCTGGGCAGTTTGGTTTCAACTGTCCTAGTGGTTTCAGAGAAGAAGCGTTTTGAAACATTTTTCCCATAGGGTCCAATGTTAAACTAAGTCCTGCCGTAGCCGCCATTTTGAATTTCATACCGGAACAAAAAACGTAAAGTTTGTAGAGGACCATCCAATGAACATTCATGTACAGTTTGGCTTTAATAATATTTGTAGTTTCTGAGAAGAAGGCATTTGAACATTTTCCCATAGGGTCCAATGTTAATCTATGTATTACGGTGGTGGCCATCTTGGATTTCCGATCGGCATAAAAAACATAAAATTTGTAGAGAACCTTCCAATGATCATTCCTGGGCAGTTTGGTTTCAACTGTCCTAGTGGTTTCAGAGAAGAAGCGTTTTGAAACATTTTCCCATAGGGTCCAATGTTAAACTAAGTCCTGCCGTAGCTGCCATTTTTAATTTCATATCGGAACAAAAAACGTAAAGTTTGTAGAGGACCATCTAATGAACATTCATGTACAGTTTGGCTTTAATCATATTTGTAGTTTCTGAGAAGAAGGCATTTGAATATTTTCCCATAGGATCCAATGTTAATCTATGTCCTGCGGTGGCGGCCATCTTGATTTTTCGATCGGCATAAAAAAAACATAAACTTTGTAGAGGACCTTCCAATGATCATTCCTGGGCAGTTTGGTTTCAATTGTCCAAGTGGTTTCAGAGAAGAAGCGTTTTGAAACATTTTTCCCATAGGGTCCAATGTTAAACTAAGTCCTGCCGTAGCCGCCATTTTGAATTTCATATCGGAACAAAAAACGTAAAGTTTGTAGAGGACCATCCAATGAACATTCATGTACAGTTTGGCTTTAATCATATTTGTAGTTTCTGAGAAGAAGGCATTTGAACATTTTCCCATAGGGTCCAATGTTAATCTATGTATTGCGGTGGCGGCCACCTTGGATTTCCGATCGACATAAAAAACATAAATTTTGTAGAGGACCTTCCAATGATCATTCCTGGGCAGTTTGGTTTCAATTGTCCAAGTGGTTTCAGAGAAGAAGCGTTTTGAAACATTTTTCCCATAGGGTCCAATGTTAAACTAAGTCCTGCCGTAGCCGCCATTTTGAATTTCATACCGGAACAAAAAACGTAAAGTTTGTAGAGGACCATCTAATGAACATTCATGTACAGTTTGGCTTTAATCATATTTGTAGTTTCTGAGAAGAAGGCATTTGAATATTTTCCCATAGGGTCCAATGTTAATCTATGTATTACGGTGGAGGCCATCTTGGATTTCCGATCGGCATAAAAAACATAAAAATTTGTAGAGAACCTTCCAATGACTATTCCTGGGCAGTTTGGTTTCAACTGTCCTAGTGGTTTCAGAGAAGAAGCATTTTGAAACATTTTCCCCATAGGGTCCAATGTTAAACTAAGTCCTGCCGTAGCCGCCATTTTGAATTTCATATCGGAACAAAAAACGTAAAGTTTGTAGAGGACCATCCAATGAACATTCATGTACAGTTTGGCTTTAATAATATTTGTAGTTTCTGAGAAGAAGGCATTTGAACATTTTTCCATAGGGTCCAATGTTAATCTATGTATTGCGGTGGCGGCCATCTTGGATTTCCGATCGACATAAAAAACAAAAATTTTGTAGAGGACCTTCCAATGATCATTCCTGGGCAGTTTGGTTTCAACTGTCCTAGTGGTTTCAGAGAAGAAGCGTTTTGAAACATTTTTCCCATAGGGTCCAATGTTAAACTAAGTCCTGCCGTAGCCGCCATTTTGAATTTCATATCGGAACAAAAAACGTAAAGTTTGTAGAGGACCATCTAATGAACATTCATGTACAGTTTGGCTTTAATCATATTTGTAGTTTCTGAGAAGAAGGCATTTGAATATTTTCCCATAGGATCCAATGTTAATCTATGTCCTGCGGTGGCGGCCATCTTGATTTTTCGATCGGCATAAAAAAAACATAAACTTTGTAGAGGACCTTCCAATGATCATTCCTGGGCAGTTTGGTTTCAATTGTCCAAGTGGTTTCAGAGAAGAAGCGTTTTGAAACATTTTTCCCATAGGGTCCAATGTTAAACTAAGTCCTGCCGTAGCCGCCATTTTGAATTTCATATCGGAACAAAAAACGTAAAGTTTGTAGAGGACCATCCAATGAACATTCATGTACAGTTTGGCTTTAATCATATTTGTAGTTTCTGAGAAGAAGGCATTTGAACATTTTCCCATAGGGTCCAATGTTAATCTATGTATTGCGGTGGCGGCCACCTTGGATTTCCGATCGACATAAAAAACATAAATTTTGTAGAGGACCTTCCAATGATCATTCCTTGGCAGTTTGGTTTCAATTGTCCAAGTGGTTTCAGAGAAGAAGCGTTTTGAAACATTTTTCCCATAGGGTCCAATGTTAAACTAAGTCCTGCCGTAGCCGCCATTTTGAATTTCATACCGGAACAAAAAACGTAAAGTTTGTAGAGGACCATCTAATGAACATTCATGTACAGTTTGGCTTTAATCATATTTGTAGTTTCTGAGAAGAAGGCATTTGAATATTTTCCCATAGGGTCCAATGTTAATCTATGTATTACGGTGGAGGCCATCTTGGATTTCCGATCGGCATAAAAAACATAAAAATTTGTAGAGAACCTTCCAATGACTATTCCTGGGCAGTTTGGTTTCAACTGTCCTAGTGGTTTCAGAGAAGAAGCATTTTGAAACATTTTCCCCATAGGGTCCAATGTTAAACTAAGTCCTGCCGTAGCCGCCATTTTGAATTTCATATCGGAACAAAAAACGTAAAGTTTGTAGAGGACCATCCAATGAACATTCATGTACAGTTTGGCTTTAATAATATTTGTAGTTTCTGAGAAGAAGGCATTTGAACATTTTTCCATAGGGTCCAATGTTAATCTATGTATTGCGGTGGCGGCCATCTTGGATTTCCGATCGACATAAAAAACAAAAATTTTGTAGAGGACCTTCCAATGATCATTCCTGGGCAGTTTGGTTTCAACTGTCCTAGTGGTTTCAGAGAAGAAGCGTTTTGAAACATTTTTCCCATAGGGTCCAATGTTAAACTAAGTCCTGCCGTAGCCGCCATTTTGAATTTCATACCGGAACAAAAAACGTAAAGTTTGTAGAGGACCATCTAATGAACATTCATGTACAGTTTGGCTTTAATCATATTTGTAGTTTCTGAGAAGAAGGCATTTGAATATTTTCCCATAGGGTCCAATGTTAATCTATGTCCTGCGGTGGCGGCCATCTTGAATTTTCGATCGGCATAAAAAAAACATAAACTTTGTAGAGGACCTTCCATTGACTATTCCTGGGCAGTTTGGTTTCAATTGTCCAAGTGGTTTCAGAGAAGAAGCGTTTTGAAACATTTTTCCCATAGGGTCCAATGTTAAACTAAGTCCTGCCGTAGCCGCCATTTTGAATTTCATATCGGAACAAAAAACATAAAGTTTGTAGAGGACCATCCAATGAACATTCATGTACAGTTTGGCTTTAATAATATTTGTAGTTTCTGAGAAGAAGGCATTTGAACATTTTCCCATAGGGTCCAATGTTAATCTATGTATTGCGGTGGCGGCCATCTTGGATTTCCGATCGGCATAAAAAACATAAAATTTGTAGAGAACCTTCCAATGATCATTCCTGGGCAGTTTGGTTTCAACTGTCCTAGTGGTTTCAGAGAAGAAGCGTTTTGAAACATTTTCCCCATAGGGTCCAATGTTAAACTAAGTCCTGCCGTAGCCGCCATTTTGAATTTCATATCGGAACAAAAAGCGTAAAGTTTGTAGAGGACCATCCAATGAACATTCATGTACAGTTTGGCTTTAATAATATTTGTAGTTTCTGAGAAGAAGGCATTTGAACATTTTCCCATAGGGTCCAATGTTAATCTATGTATTGCGGTGGCGGCCATCTTGGATTTCCGATCAACATAAAAAACAAAAATTTGGAAGAGGACCTTCCAATGATCATTCCTGGGCAGTTTGGTTTCAATTGTCCAAGTGGTTTCAGAGAAGAAGCGTTTTGAAACATTTTTCCTATAGGGTCCAATGTTAAACTAAGTCCTGCCGTAGCCGCCATTTTGAATTTCATACCGGAACAAAAAACGTAAAGTTTGTAGAGGACCATCTAATGAACATTCATGTACAGTTTGGCTTTAATAATATTTGTAGTTTCTGAGAAGAAGGCATTTGAATATTTTCCCATAGGGTCCAATGTTAATCTATGTCCTGCGGTGGCGGCCATCTTGAATTTTCGATCGGCATAAAAAAAACATAAACTTTGTAGAGGACCTTCCAATGATCATTCCTGGGCAGTTTGGTTTCAATTGTCCAAGTGGTTTCAGAGAAGAAGCGTTTTGAAACATTTTTCCCATAGGGTCCAATGTTAAACTAAGTCCTGCCGTAGCCGCCATTTTGAATTTCATATCGGAACAAAAAACGTAAAGTTTGTAGAGGACCATCCAATGAACATTCATGTACAGTTTGGCTTTAATCATATTTGTAGTTTCTGAGAAGAAGGCATTTGAACATTTTCCCATAGGGTCCAATGTTAATCTATGTATTGCGGTGGCGGCCATCTTGGATTTCCGATCGGCATAAAAAACAAAAAATTTGTAGAGGACCTTCCAATGATCATTCCTGGGCAGTTTGGTTTCAATTGTCCAAGTGGTTTCAGAGAAGAAGCGTTTTGAAACATTTTTCCCATAGGGTCCAATGTTAAACTAAGTCCTGCCGTAGCCGCCATTTTGAATTTCATACCGGAACAAAAAACGTAAAGTTTGTAGAGGACCATCCAATGAACATTCATGTACAGTTTGGCTTTAATAATATTTGTAGTTTCTGAGAAGAAGGCATTTGAACATTTTCCCATAGGGTCCAATGTTAATCTATGTATTGCGGTGGCGGCCATCTTGGATTTCCGATCGGCATAAAAAACATAAAATTTGTAGAGAACCTTCCAATGATCATTCCTGGGCAGTTTGGTTTCAACTGTCCTAGTGGTTTCAGAGAAGAAGCGTTTTGAAACATTTTTCCCATAGGGTCCAATGTTAAACTAAGTCCTGCCATAGCCGCCATTTTGAATTTCATATCGGAACAAAATCGTAAAGTTTGTAGAGGACCATCCAATGAACATTCATGTACAGTTTGGCTTTAATAATATTTGTAGTTTCTGAGAAGAAGGCATTTGAACATTTTCCCATAGGGTCCAATGTTAATCTATGTATTGCGGTGGCGGCCATCTTGGATTTCCGATCAACATAAAAAACATAAATTTTGTAGAGGACCTTCCAATGATCATTCCTGGGCAGTTTGGTTTCAATTGTCCAAGTGGTTTCAGAGAAGAAGCGTTTTGAAACATTTTTCCCATAGGGTCCAATGTTAAACTAAGTCCTGCCGTAGCCGCCATTTTGAATTTCATATCGGAACAAAAAACGTAAAGTTTGTAGAGGACCATCCAATGAACATTCATGTACATTTTGGCTTTAATAATATTTGTAGTTTCTGAGAAGAAGGCATTTTAACATTTTCCCATAGGGTCCAATGTTAATCTATGTATTGCGGTGGCGGCCATCTTGGATTTCCGATCGGCATAAAAAACAAAAAATTTGTAGAGGACCTTCCAATGATCATTCCTGGGCAGTTTGATTTCAATTGTCCAAGTGGTTTCAGAGAAGAAGCGTTTTGAAACATTTTTCCTATAGGGTCCAATGTTAAACTAAGTCCTGCCGTAGCCGCCATTTTGAATTTCATACCGGAACAAAAAACGTAAAGTTTGTAGAGGACCATCCAATGAACATTCATGTACAGTTTGGCTTTAATAATATTTGTAGTTTCTGAGAAGAAGGCATTTGAACATTTTCCCATAGGGTCCAATGTTAATCTATGTATTGCGGTGGCGGCCATCTTGGATTTCCGATCGGCATAAAAAACATAAAATTTGTAGAGAACCTTCCAATGATCATTCCTGGGCAGTTTGGTTTCAACTGTCCT
This sequence comes from Bathymodiolus brooksi, assembly GCA_963680875.1. Lineage (NCBI taxonomy): Eukaryota > Metazoa > Mollusca > Bivalvia > Mytilida > Modiolidae > Bathymodiolus > Bathymodiolus brooksi. The sequence continues at coordinate 23,449,931 of OY804583.1, read as the reverse complement.
AGTGGTTTCAGAGAAGAAGCGTTTTGAAACATTTTTCCCATAGGGTCCAATGTTAAACTAAGTCCTGCCGTAGCCGCCATTTTGAATTTCATATCGGAACAAAAAACGTAAACTTTGTAGAGGACCATCCAATGAACATTCATGTACAGTTTGGCTTTAACAATATTTGTAGTTTCTGAGAAGAAGGCATTTGAACATTTTCCCATAGGGTCCAATGTTAATCTATGTATTGCGGTGGCGGCCATCTTGGATTTCCGATCAACATAAAAAACAAAAATTTTGTAGAGGACCTTCCAATGATTATTCCTGGGCAGTTTGGTTTCAATTGTCCAAGTGGTTTCAGAGAAGAAGCGTTTTGAAACATTTTTCCCATAGGGTCCAATGTTAAACTAAGTCCTGCCGTAGCCGCCATTTTGAATTTCATACCGGAACAAAAAACGTAAAGTTTGTAGAGGACCATCCAATGAACATTCATGTACAGTTTGGCTTTAATAATATTTGTAGTTTCTGAGAAGAAGGCATTTGAACATTTTCCCATAGGGTCCAATGTTAATCTATGTATTGCGGTGGCGGCCATCTTGGATTTCCGATCGGCATAAAAAACATAAAATTTGTAGACAACCTTCCAATGATCATTCCTGGGCAGTTTGGTTTCAACTGTCCTAGTGGTTTCAGAGAAGAAGCGTTTTGAAACATTTTTCCCATAGGGTCCAATGTTAAACTAAGTCCTGCCGTAGCCGCCATTTTGAATTTCATATCGGAACAAAAAACGTAAAGTTTGTAGAGGACCATCCAATGAACATTCATGTACAGTTTGGCTTTAATAATATTTGTAGTTTCTGAGAAGAAGGCATTTGAACATTTTCCCATAGGGTCCAATGTTAATCTATGTATTGCGGTGGCGGCCATCTTGGATTTCCGATCAACATAAAAAAAAAAATTTGGTAGAGGACCTTCCAATGATCATTCCTGGGCAGTTTGGTTTCAATTGTCCAAGTGGTTTCAGAGAAGAAGCGTTTTGAAACATTTTTCCCATAGGGTCCAATGTTAAACTAAGTCCTGCCGTAGCCGCCATTTTGAATTTCATACCGGAACAAAAAACGTAAAGTTTGTAGAGGACCATCTAATGAACATTCATGTACAGTTTGGCTTTAATAATATTTGTAGTTTCTGAGAAGAAGGCATTTGAATATTTTCCCATAGGGTCCAATGTTAATCTATGTATTACGGTGGCGGCCATCTTGGATTTCCGATCGGCATAAAAAACATAAAATTTGTAGACAACCTTCCAATGACTATTCCTGGGCAGTTTGGTTTCATCTGTCCTAGTGGTTTCAGAGAAGAAGCATTTTGAAACATTTTCCCCATAGGGTCCAATGTTAAACTAAGTCCTGCCGTAGCCGCCATTTTGAATTTCATATCGGAACAAAAATGTAAAGTTTGTAGAGGACCATCCAATGAACATTCATGTACAGTTTGGCTTTAATAATATTTGTAGTTTCTGAGAAGAAGGCATTTGAACATTTTCCCATAGGATCCAATGTTAATCTATGTATTGCGGTGGCGGCCATCTTGGATTTCCGATCGACTTAAAAAACATAAACTTTGTAGAGGACCTTCCAATGATCATTCCTGGGCAGTTTGGTTTCAATTGTCCAAGTGGTTTCAGAGAAGAAGCGTTTTGAAACATTTTTCCCATAGGGTCCAATGTTAAACTAAGTCCTGCCGTAGCCGCCATTTTGAATTTCATACCGGAGCAAAAAACGTAAAGTTTGTAGAGGACCATCTAATGAACATTCATGTACAGTTTGGCTTTAATCATATTTGTAGTTTCTGAGAAGAAGGCATTTGAACATTTTCCCATAGGGTCCAATGTTACTCTATGTCCTGCGGTGGCAGCCATCTTGGATTTCCGATCGGCATAAAAAACAGAAACTTTGTAGAGGACCTTCCAATGATCATTCCTGGGCAGTTTGGTTTCAACTGTCCAAGTGGTTTCAGAGAAGAAGCGTTTTGAAACATTTTTCCCATAGGGTCCAATGTTAAATTAAGTCCTGCCGTAGCCGCCATTTTGAATTTCATATCGGAACAAAAAACCTTGAGATTGTAGAAGACCGTCCAATGAACATTCATGTACAGTTTGGCATTAATCATATTTGTAGTTTCTGAGAAGAAGGCATTTGAACATTTTCCCATAGGGTCCAATGTTAATCTATGTCCTGCGATGGTGGCCATCTTGGATTTCCGATCGGCATAAAAAACATAAACTTTGTAGAGGACCTTCCAATGATCATTCCTGGGCAGTTTGGTTTCAACTGTCCAAGTGGTTTCAGAGAAGAAGCATTTTGAAACATTTTTCCCATAGGGTCCAATGTTAAACTAAGTCCTGCCGTAGCCGCCATTTTGAATTTCATATCGGAACAAAAAACCTTGAGATTGTAGAAGACCGTCCAATGAACATTCATGTACAGTTTGGCTTTAATCATATTTGTAGTTTCTGAAAAGAAGGCATTTGAACATTTTCCCATAGGGTCCAATGTTAATCTATGTCCTGCGATGGCGGCCATCTTGGATTTCCGATCGGCATAAAAAACAACAGAAACTTGGTAAAGGACATTCCAATGATCATTCATTTACAGTTTGGGTTCAGTCAGTTCATTAGTTTCAGAGAAGAAGATCTTTGAAATTTCAGCCAATCAGAGCATATTATTGGCCCTGGCAGCCATATTGAATATCCGACTGGAACGAAAAACAGTAACTTTGTAGAGGACCATCCAAGGAACATTCCTGCTAAGTTTGGTTCTAATCGGCCAAGTGGTTTCGGAGAAGAAGCTTGAAATGTGAAAAGTTTACAGACGACAGACAACAGACGACGGACGACGGACGCCAAGTGATGGCAATAGTTCACCTGGACCTTTGGTCCAGGTGAACTAAAAACCTACCATGCATGTAAATTAAAAGAGAACTTTAGTCAATAATAACAGATTATGTCGTGGTCATGCTCATATGGAAGTTGGATTTATAACTACCTGTGCAATCAGTGCCTAATCATTGAGTTTGAATCCCGCTCAGACGAGGTCTACTCGATACAACATTATGTGATAAAGTTTGTCAGTGACTTACAGCAGGTCGGTGGATTTCTCCAGGTACTCCAGTTACCTCCATCAATAAAACTGACTGCCACGATATCGCTGTAATATCAAACCAAACCCATCCTCAACAGATTTATCTCCCTTTACAAACCTCTTTTGTGTCATCTTTCTTCTCATCAGCATCATCTTCCCAGATTTTCCATTTGTTGTCTAGATTCTGTATAATCTTAGCAGCCAGTTTGATGTCAGCTTGAATGATCTGTTTGTGTGCAGTAATACCATTGACTGGACGTACTCGTTGTTTCAGCTCTCTGTTTAACGTGGCTCCCAATTCACAATCCCTTAACTAAAAAAAAATAAATGAAAAAATAAAATAAATAAAATAAATAAATAAATAAATAAATAAAATATCAATGCATGTGAAACCATTCCCTACAAGCAGGTACCATATAGTTTTCCAAAATGGGTTTTCTGGGGGAAAAACACATTCTTCAATTAACATTGATTATTTTCGATATTCAAAAATAGAGAATATATTATATATTAATGATTGAAACGGTAGGTTTGAAAGAAAACAAAATTATGCAAATTTAACTACCATACGATAACTGTCATTGGCTGTCAAAAGAAGGGACTACGCCTAATAAAATAATGTGCATGACTACCAGTAATTAACGGTACATACCCTGATATTGTTCAGATTCCAACAGATTTCTTTGATATTAACGTCTCGTTCAAACGTAACCCAACCTCGTCTAAAAAATCTCCTCTCTGGCTGAGGGTCCTGTAACGCTACTCGAACAAATCCTGGATACCTCTTACACATCTGTAAACAAACAAATCTTTCCTTTAACAATAAAGTCTCCTTTTGAGATTGACAAACTTATTAAACGTTCACCTTGACCTTTCAAAGCTTTTCAAGGGTGAGCTAGTTTTTGATATTTACGTTTTTTTTCCTTTCACTATGGTATTTTTTAATTAATGTATTGCACTTCTATAATTAGTTACAGAATAGCTTTTATTTAATGAACACATATCATTTCCTAAAATGAAATGAAATTCATTATAGAATGAACAGCTTTGAATGAATGATTGACTGTTGTTTAACGGTAAGTGACAATTGACTGAAGATTTTCAGATACCAACCCAAGACTGGGATTTTCATTGTAAGTGACCATACACATCAATATACCCATTGGTTGCATATGTAGATGAAAATCCAACTACCGCACGATCACGGTTACCACTACTACACGATCACAGCCACAACTACCATACGATCATAGCCACAACTACCATACGATCACGGTCACAACTACCACACGATCACGGCCACAACTACCACACGATCATGGCCACAACTACCACACGATCACGGTCACAACTAACACACGCTCACAGCCACAACTACCATACGATTACGGCCACAACTACCACACGTTCACGGCCACAACTACCACATGATCACGGCCACAACTACCACACGATCACGGCCACAACTACCATATGATCACGATCACAACTACCCCACGATCATGGCCACAACTACCACACGATCATGGCCACAATTACCACACGATCATGGCCACAGCTACCACACGATCACAACTACCACACGATCACGGCCACAGCTACCACACGATCACGGTCACAACTACCACACGATCACAGCCACAACTACCATACGATCATGGTCACAACTACCATACGATCACGGTCACAACTACCACACGATCACGGTCAGAACTACCATACGATCACGGTCACAACTACCACACGATCACAGCCACAACTACCATACGATCACGGTCACAACTACCACACGATCACAGTCACAACTACCTTACGATCACGGTCACAACTACCACACGATCACGGTCACAACTACCAAACGATCACAGCCACAACTACCACACGATTACAGCCACAACTACCATACGATCACAGTCACAACTACCACATGATCACAGCCACAACTACAACAAGATAACAGCCACAACTACCACACGATCACGGCCACGACTACCGCACGATCACGGCCACAATTACCACAAGATCACATCCACAACTACCACACGATCACAGTCACAACTACCATACGATAACGGTCACAACTACCATACGATCACGGTCACAACTACCATACGATCACGGTCACAACTACCATACGATCACGGTCACAACTACCATATGATCACAGTCACAACTACCATACGATCACGGTCACAACTACCACACGATCATGGCCACAACTACCACACGATCATGGCCACAACTACCACACGATCACAGCCACAACTACCACACGATCACGGCCACAACTACCACACGATTATGGCCACAACTACCACACGATCATGGCCACAACTACCACACGATCACGGCCACAACTACACGATCACGGCCACAACTACCACACGATCACGGCCACAACTACCATATGATCATGGTCACAACTACCATACGATCACGGCCACAACTTCCATACGATCACGGTCACAACTACCATACGATCACGGTCACAACTACCACACGATCATGGCCACAACTACCACACGATCACGGCCACAACTACCACACGATCACAGCCACAACTACCACACGATCATGGCCACAGCTACCACGGTCACAACAACCACACGATCACAGCCACAACTACCATACGATCACGGTCACAACTACCATACGATCACGGTCACAACTACCACACGATCACGGTCACAACTACCATATGATCACGGTCACAACTACCACACGATCACGGCCACAACTACCACACGATCACGGTCACAACTACCACACAATCACAGCCACAACTACCACACGATTACAGCCACAACTACCATACGATCACAGTCACAACTACCACACGATCACAGCCACAACTACCACACGATCACAGTCACAACTACCATACGATAACGGTCACAACTACCACACGATCACAACCACAACTACCATACGATCACGGTCACAACTACCATACGATCACGGTCACAACTACCACACGATCACGGTCACAACTACAACAAGATAACAGCCACAACTACCACACGATCACGGCCACGACTACCGCACGATCACGGCCACAATTACCACAAGATCACATCCACAACTACCACACGATCACAGTCACAACTACCATACGATAACGGTCACAACTACCATACGATCACGGTCACAACTACCATATGATCACGGTCACAACTACCATACGATCACGGTCACAACTACCATATGATCACAGTCACAACTACCATACGATCACGGTCACAACTACCACACGATCATGGCCACAACTACCACACGATCATGTCCACAACTACCACACGATCACAGCCACAACTACCACACGATCACGGCCACAACTACCACACGATTATGGCCACAACTACCACACGATCATGGACACAACTACCACACGATCATGGACACAACTACCACACGATCACGGCCACAACTACCATATGATCATGGTCACAACTACCATATGATCACGGCCACAATTACCATACGATCACGGTCACAACTACCATACGATCACGGTCACAACTACCACACGATCATGGCCACAACTACCACACGATCACGGCCACAACTACCACACGATCACGGCCACAACTACCATACGATCACGGCCACAGCTACCACGGTCACAACAACCACACGATCACAGCCACAACTACCATACGATCACGGTCACAACTACCATACGATCACGGTCACAACTACCACACGATCACGGTCACAACTACCATATGATCACGGTCACAACTACCACACGATCACGGCCACAACTACCATACGATCACGGTCACAACTACCACACGATCACGGTCACAACTACCACACAATCACAGCCACAACTACCACACGATTACAGCCACAACTACCATACGATCACAGTCACAACTACCACACGATCACAGCCACAACTACCACACGATCACAGTCACAACTACCACACGATCATGGCCACAACTACCATACAATAACGGTCACAACTACCACATGATCACGGCCACAACTACCACACGATCACGGCCACAACCACCACATGATCACGGCCACAACTACAACACGATTATGGCCACAACTACCACACGATCACGGCCACAACTACCACATGATCACGGCCACAACTACCACACGATCACGGCAACAACTACCACACGACCACGGCCACAACTACCATACAATCACGGTCACAACTACCATACGATCACGGCCACAACTACCATATGATCACGGTCACAACTACCATACGATCACACTCACAACTACCATACGATCACGGTCACAACTACCATACGATCATGGTCACAACTACCACACGATCATGGCCACAACTACCATACGATAACGGTCACAACTACCACACGATCACGGCCACAACTACCACACGATCACGGCCACAACCACCACATGATCACGGCCACAACTACAACACGATTATGGCCACAACTACCACACGATCACGGCCACAACTACCACACGATCACGGCCACAACTACCACACGATCACGGCCACAACTACCACACGATCACGGCAACAACTACCACACGACCACGGCCACAACTACCACACGACCACGGCCACAACTACCATACGATCACGGTCACAACTACCATACGATCACGGCCACAACTACCATACGATCACGGTCACAACTACCATACGATCACACTCACAACTACTATACGATCACGGTCACAACTACCACATGATCATGGTCACAACTACCACACGATCATGGCCACAACTACCACATGATCATGGTCACAACTACCACACGATCACGGCCACAACTACCACACGATCACGGCCACAACTACCACACGATTACGAACACAACTACCACACGATCATGGCCACAACTACCACACGATCACGGCCACAACTACCACATGATCACGGCCACAACTACCACACGATCACGGCCACAACTACCACATGATCACGGCCACAACTACCACACGACCACGGCCACAACTACCATACGATCACGGCCACAACTACCATACGATCACGGTCACAACTACCATACGATCATGGCCACAACTACCATACGATCACGGTCACAACTACCACACGATCACGGCCACAACTACCACACGATCACGGCCACAACTACCACACGATCATGGCCACAACTACCACACGATCACAACCACAACTACCATATGATCACGGTCACAACTACCATACGATCACGTCGACAACTACCATACGATCACGGTCACAACTACCATACGATCACGGTCACAATTACCATACAATCACGGTCACAACTACCATACGATCACAGTCACAACTACCAAACGATCACGGTCACAACTACCATACGATCATGGCCACAACTACCATACGATCACGGTCACAACTACCATACGATCACGGCCACAACTACCATACGATCACGGTCACAACTACCATACGATCACGGCCACAACTACCATACGGTCACGGCCGCAACTACCATACGATCACAGCCACAACTACCACACGATCACGGTCACAACTACCATACCATCATGGCCACAACTATCATACGATCACTGCCACAACTACCATACGATCACGGCCACAACTACCATACGATCACGGTCACAACTACCATACGATCACGGCCACAACTACCATACGATCACGGCCACAACTACCATACGATCACGGTCACAACTACCAAACGATCACGGCCACAACTACCATACGATCACAGCTACAACTACCACACGATCACAGTCACAACTACCATACAATCACGATCACAACTACCACACGATCACGGTCACAACTACCATACAATCATGACCACAACTATCACACGATCACAGTCACAACTACCATACAATCACGATCACAACTACCACACGATCACGGTCACAACTACCATACAGTCATGACCACAACTATCATACGATCACGGTCACAACTACCACACGATCACAGCCACAACTACCATACGATCACAGCCACAACTACCATACGATCACAGCCACAACTACCACACGATCACGGTGACAACTACCATACCATCATGGCCACAACTATCATAAGATCACGGCCACAACTACCATACGATCACAGCCACAACTACCATACGATCACGGTCACAACTACCATACGATCACGGCCACAACTACCACACGATCACGGCCACAACTACCATACAATCATGACCACAACTATCATACGATCACGGTCACAACTACCACAAGATCACAGCCACAACTACCATACGATCACAGCCACAACTACCATACGATCACAGCCACAACTAACATACAATCACGGTCACAACTACCATACGATCACAGCCACAACTACCACACGATCACGGCCACAACTACCATACGATCACGGCCACAACTACCACACGATCACGGTCACAACTACCATATGATCACGGTCACAACTACCACATGATCACTGTCACAACTACCATACGATCATGGTCACAACTACCATACGATCACGGCCACAACTACCATACGATCACAGCCACAACTACCACACGATCAGTCACAACTACCATACGATCACGGCCACAACTACCATACGATCACGGTCACAACTACCACACGATCACAGCCACAACTACCATACGATCACAGCCACAACTACCACACGATCACAGCCACAACTACCATACGATCACAGCCACAACGACCACACGATCACGGCCACAACTACCATACGATCACAGCCACAATTGCCACATGATCACGGTCACAACTACCATACGATCACAGCCACAACTACCACACGATCACGGTCACAACTACCACAAGATCATAGCCACAACTACCACACGATCACAGCCACAACTATCACAAGATCACGGCCACTACAACCATATGAGCATGGCCCAAACTACCACAAGATCACGTCCACAACAACTGCACGATCCCTGCCACAACTACCATACGATCACAGCCACAACTACCTCACCATCACAGCCACAACTACCATACGATCACAGCCACAACTACCACACGATCACGGTCACAACTACCATACCATCATGGCCACAACTACCATACGATCACGGCCACAACTACCACAAGATCACAGCCACAACTACCATACGATCACAGCCACAACTACCATACGATCACAGCCACAACTACCATACAATCACGGTCACAACTACCATACGATCACAGCCACAACTACCACACGATCACGGCCACAACTACCATACGATCACAGCCACAACTACCACACGATCACGGTCACAACTACCATATGATCACGGTCACAACTACCACATGATCACTGTCACAACTACCATACGATCATGGTCACAACTACCATACGATCATGGCCACAACTACCATACGATCACAGCCACAACTACCACACGATCACAGTCACAACTACCATACGATCACGGCCACAACTACCATACGATCACGGTCACAACTACCACACGATCACAGCCACAACTACCATACGATTACAGCCACAACTACTACACGATCACAGCCACAACTACCATACGATCACAGCCACAACGACCACACGATCACGGCCACAACTACCATACGATCACAGCCACAATTGCCACATGATCACGGTCACAACTACCATACGATCACAGCCACAACTACCACACGATCACGGTCACAACTACCACAAGATCATAGCCACAACTACCACACGATCACAGCCACAACTATCACAAGATCACGGCCACTACAACCATATGAGCATGGCCCCAACTACCACAAGATCACGTCCACAACAACTGCACGATCCCTGCCACAACTACCATACGATCACAGCCACAACTACCACACCATCACAGCCACAACTACCATACGATCACAGCCACAACTACCACACGATCACGGTCACAACTACCATACCATCATGGCCACAACTACCATACGATCACGGCCACAACTACCACACGATCACGTTCACAACTACCACACCATCACAGCCACAACTATCATACGATCACGGTCACAACTACCACACGATCACAGCCACAACTACCATACGATCACGGCCACAATTACCACACGATTACAGCAACAACTACCATACGATCACATCTACAACTACCATACGATCACTGTCACAACTACCATACAATCACGGTCATGACAACTTGGTAAGAATGTGAAATAATACTAACAAATACCATGACTTAAAAAATATACTTACATGTATACTGACAAATTATGTGTATATTACAGTCAAATCTGCCCAAGCGGTCACCTCTATTAAACAGCCACCTGTATTAAAAGGTCACATTTTTCTTATCCTGTCATAGAAAATTTCATATGAATTGAACCTCGTTTAAGAGGTCAACTGTCTTATAAAGCCACTTTTTTTGTCCCAAAGGTGACCTCTTAATACAGGTTTGACTGTATTTGTATAAGTGGAAGAGAAGGTCATACATCTAAACAGTGGGGACAGAGCTCCAGATAATTTTCATGTCCAAAGGGTAATTACCCCCTACTTTTGAAAATGATGCATATTTGCACATTTCCTTTGCACTGTTGTACTCTCTACTTCAGAAAAGATTGCTTACATGTACACTTTTAAAATTATGTTTGACACAAGTGTTATTCAATAAACACAGGATGCAAGTGAAATGTATATCTCTGTTTAATTTGACACGATTGTGTCATGTTTATTAATAAAATGTTGTAAATATTTTGTTTTTTGCTCGTCGACTTCAGCAGTTTTCACAGCCGTGTTGATAATGTCATCAATGATTCCTTTAACTATACTGTCACTAAACACAGATGAAACTGTCAGGAACTTTTTAAAAAGTATATAATTTTCCGTAGCGCGCTTATTCATATTCTTGCTCATTTTCAACGAACAACGTGTTCCCAAATTCACTTTCGCTTTAGTTCTTAACTAAACCGCATTTATTTGTAATATTGACCGCAATTGGATAATTTATCCTAAACATCCAATCAGATCTCTTTTGACATCGATGCTTAGAAAGGCAAACATTCAGTACCCCTCGGATGTATACACTTTCTCTTTCGAAAAGTATAAAGAGAAGTAATTACGGGGAATTTCTCAAAGTCAAAAATGTATTGTTTATGTACACGATGTATTATCGTCAACAGCGCACAAGTACGCTCCGAATTTGGAAAGTTTGCTTACACAGCAATATGTATGCGTAAATGTACACTCTGATCTGATAATACATGCGTTTCTACTCGTTTTCATAGCGTAAAAAACGCAAATACGCAGCTTATCTGGAGCTCTGGGGGAGACTTTGATTTCTTGTGGAGATGTAATTTAAAGGGAGATAATACTGTAGAGAGGAAGTTTGGAATATACATGGATCATTTAAATTACTCACAGCTTCTACCTCCTGTTTGGTGATTGAAGGAGCAAGATTTCGGAGGAAAATAGAACATGTTTTGTGCAATGCCTTTGGTTTAGGACTAGTATCTTCATCATCTTGTGTAGTGTCAACATCTTTTTCTTCAGATACCTTTCCATCTTCTTTTGGCTTGGCTTCTGAAATAGAACAAAATTCAGTCAAACCTGTATTAAAAGGTCACGCTTGGTACAGAGAAAAAGTGGTCTTAAAAGACAGGTGACCTCTTAAAAGAGGTTCAATTTTCTTTGACAGGACAAGACAAGGGTGAGTGTTTAATAGATGTGACAGCATGGGTAGATTTGACTGTACACAAAAACTGTAGCCATAATAAGACATTACAACCTATCTCTAATATATATTACTACATCTCACTGTAAATACATGCTTTCTATTGGATCATTGATAGTCATATGAATGTAGACAATTACTGATACAACTACTTATGTAATTAGTGAATGTAGACAATTACTGATACAACTACCTGTGTAATCAGTGAATGTAGACAATTACTGATACAACTACCTGTGTAATCAGTGAATGTAGACAATTACTGATACAACTACCTGTGTAATCAGTGAATGTAGACAATTACTGATACAACTACCTATGTAATCAGTGAATGTAGACAATTACTGATACAACTACCTGTGTAATCAGTGAATGTAGACAATTACTGATACAACTACCTGTGTAATCAATGAATGTAGACAATTACTGATACAACTACCTGTGTAATCAATGAATGTAGACAATTACTGATACAACTACCTATGTAATCAATGAATGTAGACAATTACTGAAACAACAACCTATGTTATCAGTGAATGTAGACAATTACTGAAACAACTACCTGTGTAATCAGTGAATGTAGACAATTACTGATACAACTATCTGTGTAATCAATGAATGTAGACAATTACTGATACAACTACCTATGTAATCAATGAATGTAGACAATTACTGATACAACTACCTGTGTTATCAATGAATGTAGACAATTACTGAAACAACTACCTATGTTATCAGTGAATGTAGACAATTACTGATACAACTACCTATGTAATCAATGAATGTAGACAATTACTGATACAACTACCTGTGTAAGCAATGAATGTAGACAATTACTGATACAAACTACCTGTGTAATCAGTGAATGTAGACAATTACTGATACAACTACCTGTGTAATCAATGAATGTAGACAATTACTGATACTACCTGTGTAATCAATGAATGTAGACAATTACTGATACAACTACCTGTGTAATCAGTGAATGTAGACAATTACTGATACAACTACCTGTGTAATCAATGAATGTAGACAATTACTGATACAACTACCTGTGTAATCAGTGAATGTAGACAATTACTGATACAACTACCTATGTAATCAGTGAATGTAGACAATTACTGATACAACTACCTGTGTAATCAGTGAATGTAGACAATTACTGATACAACTACCTGTGTAATCAATGAATGTAGACAATTACTGATACAACTACATATGTAATCAATGAATGTAGACAATTACTGATACAACTACCTGTGTAATCAATGAATGTAGACAATTACTGATACAACTACCTATGTAATCAATGAATGTAGACAATTACTGAAACAACTACCTATGTTATCAGTGAATGTAGACAATTACTGAAACAACTACCTGTGTAATCAGTGAATGTAGACAATTACTGATACAACTATCTGTGTAATCAATGAATGTAGACAATTACTGAAACAACTACCTATGTTATCAGTGAATGTAGACAATTACTGATACAACTACCTGTGTAATCAGTGAATGTAGATAATTACTGATACAACTACCTGTGTAAGCAATGAATGTAGACAATTACTGATACAACTACCTGTGTAAGCAATGAATGTAGACAATTACTGATACAACTACCTGTGTAAGCAATGAATGTAGACAATTACTGATATAACTACCTATGTAATCAATGAATGTAGACAATTACTGATACAACTACCTGTGTAATCAGTGAATGTAGACAATTACTGATACAACTACCTGTGTAAGCAATGAATGTAGACAATTACTGATACAACTACCTGTGTAAGCAATGAATGTAGACAATTACTGATACAACTACCTATGTAATCAATGAATGTAGACAATTACTGATACAACTACCTATGTAATCAATGAATGTAGACAATTACTGATACAACTACCTGTGTAAGCAATGAATGTAGACAATTACTGATACAACTACCTGTGTAAGCAATGAATGTAGACAATTACTGAAACAACTACCAATGTTATCAGTGAATGTAGACAATTACTGATACAACTACCTGTGTAATCAGTGAATGTAGACAATTACTGATACAACTACCTGTGTAATCAGTGAATGTAGACAATTACTGATACAACTACCTGTGTAAGCAATGAATGTAGACAATTACTGAAACAACTACCAATGTTATCAGTGAATGTAGACAATTACTGATACAACTACCTGTGTAATCAGTGAATGTAGACAATTACTGATACAACTACCTGTGTAATCAGTGAATGTAGACAATTACTGATACAACTACCTGTGTAATCAATGAATGTAGACAATTACTGATACAACTACCTGTGTAATCAGTGAATGTAGACAATTACTGATACAACTACCTGTGTAATCAATGAATGTAGACAATTACTGATACAACTACCTGTGTAATCAGTGAATGTAGACAATTACTGATACAACTACCTATGTAATCAGTGAATGTAGACAATTACTGATACAACTACCTGTGTAATCAGTGAATGTAGACAATTACTGATACAACTACCTGTGTAATCAATGAATGTAGACAATTACTGATACAACTACCTGTGTAATCAATGAATGTAGACAATTACTGATACAACTCCATATGTAGACAATTACTGATATAACTACCTATGTAATCAGTGAATGTAGACAATTACTGATACAACTACCTGTGTAATCAGTGAATGTAGACAATTACTGATACAACTACCTGTGTAATCAGTGAATGTAGACAATTACTGATACAACTACCTGTGTAATCAGTGAATGTAGACAATTACTTATACAACTACCTGTGTAATCAGCAAATGTAGACAATTACTGATACAACTACCTATGTAATCAATGAATGTAGACAATTACTGAAACAACTACCTACGTTATCAGTGAATGTAGACAATTACTGATACAACTACCTATGTTATCAGTGAATGTAGACAATTACTGATACAACTACCTATGTAATCAATGAATGTAGACAATTACTGAAACAACTACCTGTGTAATCAGTGAATGTAGACAATTACTGATACAACTATCTGTGTAATCAATGAATGTAGACAATTACTGAAACAACTACCTATGTTATCAGTGAATGTAGACAATTACTGATACAACTACCTATGTAATCAATGAATGTAGACAATTACTGATACAACTACCTATGTAATCAATGAATGAAGACAATTACTGATACAACTACCTGTGTAATCAGTGAATGTAGACAATTACTGATACAACTACCTATGTAATCAATGAATGTAGACAATTACTGATACAACTACCTGTGTAATCAGTGAATGTAGACAATTACTGATACAACTACCTATGTAATCAATGAATGTAGACAATTACTGATACAACTACCTGTGTAATCAATGAATGTAGGCAATTACTGATACAACTACCTGTGTAATCAATGAATGTAGACAATTACTGAAACAACTACCTGTGTAATCAATGAATGTAGACAATTACTGAAACAACTACCAATGTTATCAGTGAATGTAGACAATTACTGATACAACTACCTGTGTAATCCGTGAATGTAGACAATTACTGATACAACTATCTGTGTAATCAGTGCCTATCACCACTATTGTTGGCAGTGGCATTAAACGCCATAACCCTAACCTCCTCTAACCTTACAATTATTGATGTTTAGTGACCTGACAATTTCACCTTCACTGGTCGACAACCCCTGTTTTTGTTTCAACAAAGGTGTGACAATAGTATTATCACCCTTGACAACCCCTAATATGTTGCAACAAACCAGTTAAGAAAAGTATATTTTCTTAATCCTATTGTACAATTTCTGTTGTTCTATATATATTAGATTTTATTAGAGGTGAACGAACATGAGATAAAACAAAGGATTGTAATACCTGTATTAATATAAACATGAGATAAAACAAAGGATTGTAATACCTGTATTAATATAAACATGAGATAAAACAAAGGATTGTAATACCTGTATTAATATAAACATGAGATAAAACAAAGGATTGTAATACCTGTATTAATATAAACATGGGATAAAACAAAGGATTGTAATACCTGTATTAATATAAACATGAGATAAAACAAAGGATTGTAATACCTGTATTAATATAAACATGAGATAAAACAAAGGATTGTAATACCTGTATTAATATAAACATGAGATAAAACAAAGGATTGTAATACCTGTATTACTATAAACTTGAGATAAAACAAAGGATTGTAATACCTGTATTAATATAAACATGAGATAAAACAAAGGATTGTAATACCTGTATTAATATAAACATGAGATAAAACAAAGGATTGTAATACCTGTATTAATATAAACATGAGATAAAACAAAGGATTATAATACCTGTATTAATATAAACATGAGATAAAACAAAGGATTGTAATACCTGTATTACTATAAACTTGAGATAAAACAAAGGATTGTAATACCTGTATTAATATAAACATGAGATAAAACAAAGGATTGTAATACCTGTATTAATATAAACATGAGATAAAACAAAGGATTGTAATACAGTAGACTCCACTTAATTGCAAACCGGTTAATTGCAAAATTCGTATTATTGCAAAAAAAGCTTAAACACCGATCCATTTACCATTCATTTAACGTTAAAACACGCGGTTAATTGCAAAGCGGTTAATGGCTGAATTCGCTTTATTGCAAAGACAATTTTTGCCAAAAATGTATAAAAGTGTCGGTTATTTGCAAAACTACTCTAGAACTGATAAAAAAGAAGGAGAAAAAAAATCCAATACACCTTTGAACTAATTGATTGATTTTGTTCATGCAGATCAATGTTGAAACAGCGTGTGGTGATAACCTGATCAGACATTTGGAGACGCTTTGAACTATTGAATATTTTAATAAAAATCCATTTACATGTTTATTTGTGTTTAATCCTTTTCCTGAACTTCAATAAAGCTCTAATAAATCAACGTTTTGTGTTATCAGTAACCTCAATCAGTGTTGATCGTCTGCCATTTTGATTCAATAATTAAGTGTGTGACCTTACAGGTAAAAGCCCTGGTGTCTATTTTTAGATTTGTAACAATCAGCCACGCAGCAATTCAAAACACATAATTAGTCATCAAAGAAATTAATATGAATGCTGATCAGTGATTAAAAACTTCAAGAGAAGTTAAAATATGTTTACTTAGTTTGTTAATTAATTAATGTAAATTAGAACATCAAACAAAAAATCAAAGCGGATTAATTATTTTTTTATTTATTTAATAATGAAAAGTATTCAGATTTTGGGCTTGTGGTTTTTTTATTTTGCTATAAAGCATAGGGGAAAAATGAGTTCGTCATTCAGTAAGCAAAATGTCATCCTATGGTTATAAATATCCACCATCACATGATATAAACAACTACACAAATCCTCAATACACAAAGCTCCCATTACACAGAAACGGAATGAAGTCAACAACAGAGATATCTATCGATAATAACCTACCAAGATGAAAAGTAAAACCCTACAGTTATAAATAACAATATGGATACTGCAGTAACTATCATTAATTTAGTAACAACTCATTTACAGTACACAAAACGTAACATCTATCGCGTGATCATGTGACACTCGATGTACACAAAAAGCTCCCCCAATCCACAGAAATGATGGAAATATTATTTACACCAGTAATAAACAACAAAGACTTTCATTAAATATTCTAATTTATTATTTACATTCATGCATTTACTTTATCAACATATCAGCTCCAGGTAAACAAAATGTCAATGTCACGGCACCTGTAGTCTATACTTCCGGTCTGAATAGCATTTCGTTTTATCGCAAAGTCCGCTTAATTGCAAAATTTTCTCTGACAAATAGGCTTTGCAAATAAGCGGAATCTACTGTACCTGTATTAATATAAACATGAGATAAAACAAAGGATTGTAATACCTGTATTAATATACTCATCAGAAGATACTCCAGGAATATCTGTTCCTGGGGGTGGGGGTTCATCCTCCATGCCTGGTGGAGCAGGCTCAGAATCTGTGTCTGAGCATGACTCGCTCTCGGAGTCAGATCCACTTTCATAGCTGTACTCTGTCTTATCACGGTTGCGTTTCTTTTTCTTTGCCTTTTTACCATCCTATAAAATTGATTAACAATGTAACATGTATGTAACAAGTGACAAATTAAATCAAATAGTTTTCTGCTTTTGAAGTAGTGATTCAATGTAGTATAATGTCAAGGTCATAAAGGCTTAAGGTTATAAAGGTTAAATATAGCAGGAAATTCTAGTGGGACTTTCCATTATGAACTTGTGGAAATTGTTATTTTATTTTTAAATGGCATGAGGTAGATTTAAAAATTATTCTTTTTAGAATTCTGACTTTTTTTTAGTGTCTATATTTACTTACCTGACCATTTTTTGCTTGCTGCTGTTTGGAAAACTCTTGTGCTTTCTTCATTAATTCTTTTTGTTCAGCTGTTATTGGCAACTTCAATGGTTCCTGTAGAGATCATAATTTTTCTTTGCATTTAATTTACAGATGGGCCTTATCATCTGAACGATCAATAAATTATGAAGAAATTTTTTTTAATCGGCCAATCAGAAACAAGATTGTCAATGGTGGCCATGTTTGTTAACGAATCGGAACTAAATGAGCATTTGGCAAAGCGCCTTCAGAGGAGAAGAATTTTTAGAAATCAACCAATCAGAAACAAGAATTGCCTGTGGCAGCCAGGTTTGTTAACGGATCGGAACTAAATTAGCAATCTTTATAGAGGACCTTCCAAGGATGATTCCTACCATATTTCGATTCATTTGGCCAAGCGGTTACAGAGGAGAAGATTTTTTAGAAATCAATCAATCAGAAACAAGAATTGTCTGTGGCGGCCATGTTTGATAACGGATCGGGACGAAATAAACTATCTTTAGAGAGGACCTGGTATAGATGCTTCCTACTAAATTTCGGTTCATTTGGCCAAGTGGTTCCAGAGGAGAAGATTGTTTTAAATCGGCCAATCAGAAACAAGAATTGCCTATGGCGGCCATGTTTGTTAACGGATCGGAACTAAATGAGCAATGGCTATAGAGGACCTTCCAAGGATGCTTCCTACCAAGTTTCGGTTCATTTGGCAAAGCGGCTTCAGAGGAGAAGATTTTTTAGAAATCAACCAATCAGAAACAAGAATTGTCTGTGGCGGCCATGTTTGTCAACGGATCGGAACTAAATGAGCAAAGTTGATAGAGGACCTTCCAAGAATGCTTCCTACCAAGTTTCGATTCATTTGGCTAAGCGGTTTCAGAGGAGAAGATTTTTTAGAAATCAACCAATCAGAAACAAGAATTGCTTGTGGCAGCCATGTTTGTTAACGGATCGGGACAAAATGAGCAATCTTTATAGAGGACATGATATAGATGTTTCCTACCAAGTTTCGGTTCATTTGGCCAAGCGGTTTCAGAGGAGGAGATTTTTGAAAATCGCCCAATCAGAAACAAGAATTGCTTATGGCGGCCATGTTTGTTAATGGATCGGGACAAAATTAGCAATCTTTAGAGAGGACCTTCCATAGATGCTTCCTACCAAGTTTCACTTCATTTGGCTGAGCGGTTTCAGAGGATAAGATTAGAATGTGAAAATTTAACGGACGACAGACGCCAAGTGATGACAAAAGCTCACCTTGCCTTTGGCAAGGTGAGCTAAAAATGGAGTAGGTCGGTATAACATCTTTTTTTTATTTTTACACAAAGCTTGCTGAATCCTCCTTTTTGTGTCGTTTTCGTGTAGAATCTGTCAATGTTTTTGTTTGTGCCATGTGCTTTTTCTTCAACAAACAATTTCGTACATGCGCAAATGCTTTACCGAATGAGTTCACTGTGTAGGTCATATGAATGTATGAATATTGCGCGGGTAAACATTGGAGTCTTGACTGGATGGAAGAAAATCAAACAGTGACGTATTTCCTTCGTTCTAGGCTATTTACGTATGATATTATGAAAAATTTCAACTGCAATTAGTATAAAGCATCGAATATTGGCAACTTTTAATAAAAAAATATTCAATTCTGACAGCATGTATGCCTTTAACAGAGTCTGTCGAAAAAGAACAATTAAACCTTTCGATTTTGAGTGTATCTGATGAAAGTTATTCCAAAAACGTGTCGTGCGTAATAAATTTGATATCTATGGTAGGGGAAAAAATTGGGATCTGTAAGCTTTGAGGAAACACAGGTATTTTTTTGGGGGCCAAATGATGATGAATAGTTAAGACAAGTCCTTATAATTGAATTGAATGTCTAAAAGGGAGGCAACTCTTGTATGTATTTGCATGGTTAACTTTATACTTACATCAGGTTTTTTCTCTGCCTCTTCTCTTTTTCTTTTCTTTTTTTCATCAGGACTATAAATAAGCAATATAATATAAATTTCTTAATACATTATCAAATTTAAATTCAACCTTTACAATCTCCTGTTTCAAGTCATAAGAACAGCATCGGTGGTGTAATGGCTAGCATGCTCGCCTTGAGTGCGGTAGATCGTGGGTTCAAGACCAGATCGGGTCAAACTAGACTATAAAATTGGTATTTGATGCTTCTCCGCCAAGCACACAGCATTAAGGAGAAAGAGCAAAGACTGGTTGGCATTAAACAAGAATCACTCACTCAAGTGATAAGCAAGCATGTTAAACCTCTTATTTGAGTAATCTAAACAAGAAGCTCACTTGAGTCTTCACTTGAGTCTGTAATGCTCACCTAATTATTCATGCAGTGTTTGGATGAAATGAAATTTGCAGTTTCTGAGAAAAACCTCATTCATTTCCAAATAGAGTATTATTTTAAACGACTTCCTGTCAAGGTTACCATCTGGGATTTCCAAATGAGACAAATAAATATATTTTGTAGAGGGCCACCTAAATGTTCATTCCAGCTTGCTACCACATGGTTTAGCAGATGCAGAGAGAAGAAAATGTTAACACATTTTTCTCCAATAGGACATTTGTCTTGTGGTGGCAGTCATCTCCAATTTCTAACCATCTAAAAAAAACTATAACATTCAATGATTATTCATGTAGAGTTGGGGTTAGACATAATATTCTTAGTTTCTACGATTATCACTTTTTGTTCATATTCATCTATGTGGTCCTGCAATTGAGCAGTATTGTTGACTTCTCTCGATAAACTGGGAATCTCTGTCTTTTCATGTCTTTAGTTTTTGTGATAAAAGTTTTTATTCATACATGTAGGTGGTCCTGACTTAAACAATGTCAGGTAATGGTGGCCATATTGGATTTCCAATCCAATGATTATTTCATATAGTTAATAAAAAAAAAATTATTCATTTTCCCATAAGACCCTATGTTAAACTATATCCTGTGGCAGTGGCCATCTTGGATTTCCAATCAACAAAAATACACTTTTAGAGGGTCATGAAAGAAACATTACTGCAATTCCATATAGTTGTACTTCATGAGAAGGAAATATTGTAAATTTCAGCCAATCAGAAAAAAGTGTACCCTATTACTACAATTCCAAACAGTTGTGGTTAATGAGAAAATATTTGAAAATAGAGCCAATCAGAAAGCATTTTGCCCTATCAGCCATTTTGAAAAAAAAATATGCCAAGGACTTCCAAGTATTATTTTTATACATTACTTTCTAATTGGTTCACTGGCTTCTAAGAAAAATATGAAATGTTAAAAATGCAAAAATACTATGGATGACTGATGCAAAGAACAAAGGGATCAATTATTTATTAAATTTCATCATTAATCTATTGTCTTGGGGCCGTCATGGTCGTGATCGTATGGTAGTTGGATTTACAACTACCTATGCAATCATTGCCTATCACCACTAAAGTTGTGAGTTTGAACCCCGTTCATGGAGAGGTGTACTCAATACAACATTATGTGATGAAGTTTGTCAGTGACTTGCGACAGGTCTGTGGTTTTCTCCGGTTTCCTCCACCAATAAAACTGACCGCCACGATATAACTAGAATATTGTTGAAAGTGGTGTTAAACACCATAAACCAAACCTTAATCTATTGTGCTAACCTTTGATCTAAGGTAACCGTTTCTGAATTATTACGACTCCTGGTTCCTGGATCTTCTGGTTCTGGTTGGTCTAATACAGTCAGATCAAAATCTGTACCTCCTTCCAACTTGATTACAACTTCACATAAAAAAGAGAGTGAAATTATGTTATTAAAGGGGCATAACTCTTACAACAATTTACAAACATGACTCTTCCTTTTTGAACTCATTCGAGATATTATTAAGTGTGTGAAACTAAATTTTGTAGTATCATAGATTTTACATAAACCTCACTGTACACTATATACAAAATTTTGAAAATTTGACATAGACCAGCTTGATTTTATATAGACATTGTCTACCGCTTATTTCGCACACTGTTGAGCTAAAGCTGGTATGTAAATTTTATTCAAATCCAAAAAGGAATTAAATTGGTCGTGCAGTTAGAAGGAAATTTTGCTTATTTCATGTTAGCAAGGGTCATAACTCTTACAAAATGTTTACCTACATGACCTATCATACTTTCACATGTGATATTGATGTCATGAAATGTTTATGATCAATGATAAACAGCATGTACAATGACAATATATAAATAACACATAGCTGAGAATGAAATTTCTAGGGGTAACAATCTGCTCTACCACCCTCTCAGCTATGTGTTATTTGTTTTATTATACTGAATGTTCTTTTCTCCTGGTTTCATTCTTTTTTATGATTTTGATACCCTGAATTTCAATTGCTGTTGTCTTTAAATGTGTTAAACTGTGATATCGATGATGTGTAATAAATAAGATTACATACATTTTTTGTACCTGTTAATATTTTTCTGCCATTTTGGTGTATGTTTTATACAGATGGGTGATCTTAAATGAAAAGTGAGCAATTTAATAAATTTACTATTCCCCGAATATCTAGTTAATAAGTGTTTTATTATACCGAAAGAGACGTCAGATGCAAAATAATGGCTGAAGGTAAAATAATTGATGTGGCAGTAAAAAAGACAAGTCATTCAATACATTTGCCTATCCGATCTTTTAAATCGCACAATTGACTCAGACATAAAAGTTTTAAATTGAGAGGGTGATCGA
Source organism: Bathymodiolus brooksi (assembly GCA_963680875.1). NCBI lineage: Eukaryota > Metazoa > Mollusca > Bivalvia > Mytilida > Modiolidae > Bathymodiolus > Bathymodiolus brooksi. Next base: position 23,426,083 of record OY804583.1, on the reverse strand, counting down.
CTAAATTATCACCCTCTGCCATGTGATAGACTAAATTGGCACACTCTCCTTAACCAATGAGAAGACAGGAAATTTACATGAAATATAATATTAATTCAAACATGACATCTAGGAGGCAGCATTAATTTGTACGAGTTTCATATATAATACCATGGCTTGTCATGAATATACTTGAAAAATTTGCAGTGCTTTATAAGTACATGTACTCAAAATCCCACATCAGTGAAATAAATATTTATATAGCTATATATACAGGGACAGAAATTAACTTTTACAGGCAATAGCCATCTGGGCCCCTAAATTTAAAAATCTGGTAGTCCAGGTGTAAATGTAGGGGCCCAGGTATTACCGGTGAGGACCACGAAGCGGTCTGAACATGCTAGGGGGGTTTGGGGGCATGCCCCCCCCTGAAAATTTTGAATTTTTTAAAGGCAAATCCTTCATTCTGAGCATATTTGAAGATGGTAGAACTAGCTAAAAAAGAGAGCATTTTTTTTACTCTTATTCTATAAAAAGTGGTTTGAATCTGAATATGACCTACATCTAATCCTTTTGACAAAGTTTGACCTTTCAATCAGTAACTCATTAAATCAAATACACATTGAATAAATCTCATTTAAAAGACATAAACTACACACTGACCAGGGATTATAGTAGACCTATATTGTTTTGATGAAACTTTCCGGAAATTCATAAATTTTATTAATTGTCTGTTAACGGAGAAGGTATGGGAAAATCCTGTATAATATGGTACATTTAATTTATACTTACCTTACGCTTTTTTCAGTGCTTGTGTCTTATTTATATAAATTAGTCAATATTTAGAGGAGGAAAATCCAGAAGAGACTAGAGAAAAAGCAGTTGCGAATTTCATAGATGCAACGGGCCACTTTGAATAACCTCAACCTCGATCAAAGTACGTAACGCATTCAAGTACATACAGTACGTAGTGACAATATTCCACACATGGGACAGTTTAACATCACCAAGAGACAAATTTGTGCCATAGACCGTTGATTGAAGATTGAAATTTAAGAAATGAAATCATCACTTTACTATTTTCCATACTGGTTCCCGGGAATTATTACGCAAATTACAGTAGACAAGAAGTAGAAAGAACCAGAACCAGTAAAATGTTTATGTTATATTTCACGTGGTCGTATTGTAAACAACTCGCTTCAAACGTCAAACTTGCGACAGGGAAATATAAAATTATTAGTCGCCAGCTGGGCTCCTTTGAAGTATTATTTAGTCGCCCAGCTGAAGTTCCAGTCGCCATGGGCAAGTGGGCAACCGTTAATTTCTGTCCCTGATATAACATCTTATTTTCCATATTTGATATTAAGCAAGGTATATATCTAAAAAGAAGCTTCTATATGAGAAGGGGTAAGGAAAATAGAAAATAAGATGATAAGCCTTAATTTTTTTCACCTACTTGCCCGAAATCCAAATTTTAAAATATTTTCTATTCATTCAAACAAATTCTTTCATAATTTTCACTTCTCCGAAACCAGTTTGACTTGTCCCTGGCTTCAGGCAAGTGGGCTAGCGCGAAGACTGAGAAGATAGACTTTACCAGCATCTAAAAGTTTAACCAGTTCTTCGTTTCTTTCTATGTCACAGCCAACGCTGCTTACTCGACCTGACGTAATAAATTCCATGAACACCTCACAACGTCTTTTTAGAGCTTTTCTGATTTCCTGTTGTCGTTTTGCACATTCTTCTGGGTGGTATTTGGTCTTAAACCTGAGAAATACAACAATAAACATATGTTATAGATCTTGGCCTAAAATATATTTTTCATTTTATTTTATTGAAAATAACATTCATAAATAATTAAATATAATAGTTTACACACTTAACAACATAAAAATGAAAACATTATCCTGAAATTTATTCATTCAGGTAAGCATTACTACAAGACTTAATTAAAGATCTAGTTCTAGTTTTTATTAACTTTTCACTGGATTTGATAATCAACCAACCCTTGTCATAGTTTCAAACTTTCCGTCATTTCTGGCAAGCATAAAAATATTTTTTAAATAACTGCTACTTTAAAAACAAAAAAGAAAAAAAGGTGCACTTAAACTGGTTCCATGACCATTTTAATAATACAAAAATGAAACCAGCTTCCCAGACTCAAAATCTAGGAGTGAATTTATATATACATGTACTGATTATTAAAAAAATGACAAAGATAAGAAGCATGATTTTTTTAACACCGGGAACCAACTGCAGGCTAATGGCCATTTCACACTTACATTTAAGTATGAGTTAGGATTCATTACGGAAGACATCATTGCATGATGATGATTTTTTAAATTCTGCATGTAAAATAGGGGTACTCTCTAATACACATTTACATCTACATGTATATGCTTCCTGTTTAAGAATTGTGGGTAATCCTCTCATTACCATTGACGACCAAAATGATAAAATGATTGTATAATGATGTATTTAACTTAATTACATGATCAGGTACACACAAATATATATTTTTACTAATTTCTTTTATATGTACCAGCATACGGATTTCATTTGACTTTTTAATATACATATACAGTGAAACCTGTCTAAACTTAACCTCCTTGGGACCAACTATTTGTGTTCAGAAGACAGGTGGCTGAGATGTTCAGAAGACAGGTGGCTGAGATGTTCAGAAGACAGGTGGCTGAGGTGTTCAGAAGACAGGTGGCTGAGGTGTTCAGAAGACAGGTGGCTGAGGTGTTAGGTTTATACAGGTTATATTAACAAAGATTTTCGACATTGGGACATTATTTAAAGATCAGTTTACACAGGATTTTGGTTTATTCAGGGTTCAGTTTAGACAGGATTTTGGTTTATTCAGGGTTCAGTTTACACAAGATTCTGGTTTATTCAGGGTTCAGTTTACACAAGATTTTGGTTTATTCAGGGTTCAGTTTAGACAGGATTTTGGTTTATTCAGGGTTCAGTTTAGACAGGATTTTGGTTTATTCAGGGTTCAGTTTACACAAGATTCTGGTTTATTCAGGGTTCAGTTTAGACAGGATTTTGGTTTATTCAGGGTTCAGTTTACACAGGATTTTGGTTTATTCAGGGTTCAGTTTACACAGGATTTTGGTTTATTCAGGGTTCAGTTTAGACAGGATTTTGGTTTATTAAGGGTTCAGTTTAGACAGGATTTTGGTTTATTAAGGGTTCAGTTTAGACAGGATTTTGGTTTATTCAGGGTTCAGTTTACACAGGATTTTGGTTTATTCAGGGTTCAGTTTACACAGGATTTTGGTTTATTCAGGGTTCAGTTTAGACAGGATTTTGGTTTATTCAGGGTTCAGTTTACACAAGATTTTGGTTTATTCAGGGTTCAGTTTAGACAGGATTTTGGTTTATTCAGGGTTCAGTTTAGACAGGATTTTGGTTTATTCAGGGTTCAGTTTACACAAGATTTTGGTTTATTCAGGGTTCAGTTTACACAAGATTTTGGTTTATTCAGGGTTCAGTTTAGACAGGATTTTGGTTTATTCAGGGTTCAGTTTACACAAGATTCTGGTTTATTCAGGGTTCAGTTTAGACAGGATTTTGGTTTATTCAGGGTTCAGTTTACACAGGATTTTGGTTTATTCAGGGTTCAGTTTACACAGGATTTTGGTTTATTCAGGGTTCAGTTTAGACAGGATTTTGGTTTATTAAGGGTTCAGTTTAGACAGGATTTTGGTTTATTAAGGGTTCAGTTTAGACAGGATTTTGGTTTATTCAGGGTTCAGTTTACACAGGATTTTGGTTTATTCAGGGTTCAGTTTACACAAGATTTTGGTTTATTCAGGGTTCAGTTTAGACAGGATTTTGTTTTATTAAGGGTTCAGTTTAGACAGGATTTTGGTTTATTAAGGGTTCAGTTTAGACAGGATTTTGGTTTATTCAGGGTTCAGTTTACACAGGATTTTGGTTTATTCAGGGTTCAGTTTAGACAGGATTTTGGTTTATTCAGGGTTCAATTTAGACAGGATTCACAGTATAATCAATAAAACCTCTTATTTCATGAATTTGCATTAAAAAGAATATTTTATTAACATAGAAAAGTAAGAAATTGAATGGCCATAGACAATAATTGATAAAGCATGCAAAACCTTTTTAAAATACAAGAAAAATAAGGAAATTTTTTAACAGCTGAAATCTTGAATGATTAGATCACTTTCCCAGCAGAATAATTCAGCTATACTATAAGACCATGTTTTCAGTTAAACCATGTTTAAATGGTTACTCAGAGATACCTTGTCTTTCAGTCATAACACTCATAAGAATGATTTGTGTGTACTCGTACTCAAAAAAGGGTCCAATCAAAACAAAGTATTTATTTGATAAAGTGTTCTGATTGGCTGTTGCTGTTTTTTTTTGGAGTACGATTACAAACTCCTGCTCAAAATTTGTATGACCATAAATCCTGGTAAAAATTTCATAATCATACTCCAAAATTATCCAATCAGAACAATTTTTATACTTGATACAATGTTCTGATTGGATGGTTTTAAATTTTCAAGTACAAAATTCATACTCTGAGGTTTTAAGACCTCAAGGCCATATCATCACTCATGACATGCAAATACTTTCTTCTTTAAAGTTTTATCACACTTTGCACTGGATACAAAATCATTACAGTGAAACCTGTCTATAACAAACCGTGAAAACACCACAAAACTGTCTAAATACCACAAAACTGTCTAAATAAAACATTTAATTAAGTCCCAATGTGTGAGAAATTGAACCTGTGTAATTTGAACACCTGTCTATTGAAGACAAAGATATTAGTCCCAATGTGTGAGAAATTGAACATGTGTTATCTGAACACCTGTTTATTGATGACAAAGATATTAGTCCCAATGTGTGAGAAATTGAACCTGTGTAATTTGAACACCTGGCTATTGATGACAAAGATAATAGTCCCAATGTGTGAGAAATTGAACCTGTGTAATTTGAACACCTGTCTATTGAAGACAAAGATATTAGTCCCAATGTGTGAGAAATATTGAACATGTGTTATCTGAACACCTGTTTATTGATGACAAAGATATTAGTCCCAATGTGTGAGAAATTGAACCTGTGTAATTTGAACACCTGTCTATTGAAGACAAAGATATTAGTCTCAATGTGTGACAAATTGAACCTGTGTAATTTGAACACCTGTCTATTGAAGACAAAGATATTAGACCTGATGTATGACAAATTAAACATGTGTTATCTGAACACATGTCTATTTAAGGCAATGGTGTCCAGTTTAGACAGGTTTCACTGTATATTCATGAAAGTCATTGAGATAGTAGTCCATTGATGATCAAATATTTTAAACCACTTGGCCACCATGTCCCCCGATACCTTTTGATGATGAATGATATAAATTTATAACTTACGAGTTCATTTACCTGATTTTTGACATTTTCTTGCCCGGAAAACGACGAGCAACAAATAGTCCTTACGTCCACAGATTACAATATATTTCTCTCCATAATTACGCGTACAAATAAAATGATCTTAAAAAACCCTACAACTTGTTTATAATCAAACACTGCATTGTGCGCAGTGACCCTAACAAACGCGTTCCTGATGTAGACTCCGTGTAGTTGTCGTCCATCTTTTCCTTTAGGGAAAAAAGTTACATTATGTAAACAAATGTAGAGAAAGTCAGAACTAAAAGATATAATAAAGTAAAACTCAAGTACTCCTCTTGTTGAAAATGTTTTCTTTTTCTATGTTCACTAAAGCCATTAAAACAAATTGTATACAAGCTTAGGCCAAAAAAAAAATGTGTGTTTACGGTCACCCGACCGACCCTAATTTTTGCTAGTGACCCTATCAATTTTTACACAGAATTCGGATAACCGTTTTTGTTGTTTAATCAGCAGAAATGTTTTCTTATTCAACCGCTAGCTTTTTGTCGAAATTGAGAGCAAAGAAGGTAGAAAAACTGAGTAACTCGTCATAAAACAGCTTCAAAACAAATGACGGCTTACCAGAAATTTCGAAATTGAAATACCGGAATCGGATCTAATTTCAGGAACCAGGAACGACTATTTCCAGTTTTGCTGATAGTCAAATTTTTTTTTTAAACAAATTAATGCTGACCGACCGTAGATTTTTTTGACATGTGACAGTAAACACACATATTTTTTTTTGGCCTTATATAAATATATATAGTCAAATCTGTATTAAGAGGTCACCTTTGGGACAAAGAAAATGTGGCCTAATAAGACATAACTTCTTAAAAGAGGTTCAATTCATATGAAATTTTCTATGACAGGACAAGATGGTGACCTTTTAATACATGTGACTGCTTAATAGAGGCGACAGCTTGAGTAAATTTGAATGTTTAATGAAATACTATTCTGGCTTTCTCTAACATTTTATAGCATGCTTGTATATATAGAAATTTTAACAAATTAAAGATATTCATGAAGATATCACAGCTTATTTTTGTAACTAAATGAAAATTTCAAGAAAACAAATATATTCTGTCAAAATCAGCATTTAAAACTAAAACTAACACTTTTCAAGATTTTTCAGATAAAAATCAAAATATTCAAAAATAAGTAATCAATTTCAGAGATTTGGCATGCCCTACTACAAGTCTTTCAATAACTTTTTTTTCACTTTTCTACTTGGCAAGTCAAAAATATTATTTTCCAATAAAGTGTACAATAATTGTTTTACATTTGTAATTAACTTATTCTTTTTTTTTCATATGAAAAGTCTAATGCACATTATCTTACCATTCCTCTTCTTTATGAGCAAGAAAGAATTCATTGATTTGTTGTTTCTTGAAATCCACTTTGTACTCGTTAAACTTCTTAATGGCATCTTGGTCACTGATATTGTCTGGTAAAGACTGGAGAAAGGCTTTAAATGTCATCATAGCTGGCTGTGTAGGCATCTCATCTCTAAAAATAAACAACTGAAATGTACTTATGTAATATTCTAGGGCATAAATTGTTAGAGGAGTTTTGTCCCTTTATTAGAAGAGTTATGTCCCTTTGTCATGCACATTCCTTTCTCCAGTGTAGGTTGGTTCGTTTTAGTGCTTAACTCCATTTCCAACAATATTTCAGTTATATTGTGGCGGTCAGTTTTATTGGTGGAGGAAACCGGAGGACCCAGAGAAAGCCACCGACCTGTTGCAAGTCACTGACAAACTTTATCACATAATGTTGTACACCTCACCCTGATCGAGATTCAAATTCACAACGTTCAACAGGCTGAATTTGATGTTTATAGTGCTAACTCACAAAAATAATATGGTGCTCTATCAAGACTCCAAGCCAACCTGTCTTTGTTTTTACTCCTTCATGTTGTGTGCTTAGTGGGAATACCAATTTCATAGTCTGTATTTTGCCCAGACCAGAGCCCCAAATAACAAATTCATAGTCTTTGGTTTGACCTGACAGGGGCTCGAACCCATGATTTATCACACCATTACACCTCCAATACAGATCTTACTTATTAATGCTGTGTGTTTAGAAGAGAAGCAACAAATACCAATTCTACAGTCATTAGCTTGACCAGACCAGAGTTTCAACCCACGATATACCCACACCCAAGGTGAGTATTACAACTACAAATGGACAGACAATGACTACTAAACCTTATAAGTGCTTATTTAGGGGGAAGGGACATCATGGTCGTGACTGTATGTTAGTTGAATTTAAAACTACCCATGTAATCAGTGCATATCACCATTAAACTTCTGAGTTCAAATCCTACTCATGGCAAGGTGTATTATATATAACATTATGTGAGAAAGTTTGTCAGTGACTTGCGGCAGGTCTGTGGTTTTCTCCGGTTTCTTCCATCAATAAAACTGACCGCCACTGTACAACTGAAATATTATTGAAAGTGCTGTTAAACACCATATAAACACCCTAACTCTATTTAGAGGGATACAAATTTATCTCATTTCTGAAGATTGCTAAAAAAAAAAAATTTAATTCATCAATTTAAAACTAATATAATAATCTGATCAGGATTGTAAAATTTGAAAAAGTAAAATACAGTCAAATCTGTATATAATGGGCACTCAAGGGAACTTGAAAATGTGTCCTTTATGAGCTGTTGTCCTTTATAGGTCAACATAATATGTATTTGCTATAGAGGTTTTTCTGTATTTACGTACAATATTTCTCGTCAAATTCTGAAATTTTACACAAACAAACGAATATGTAGTTAAACATTACAGAGGTTAAAATAGGCAGCATTTGGAGAGAAAGTTGAGTTGTGAAAACATGATATTTATGGAAGACTAGAAGCTTATTAATGGCATTCCCTATACGTCAGGTAGCAAAAAAGTTCTGATACACCATCCCTTATGATAAACTGGAGAAATAATTTAACCTGTTTTGTCCAGGTCCATGATGAGGGTCAGATTCTGATCCTGTCCAATTAGAAGGAGGGGGGCCACCACCAGAACTACCTCCAGCACCACCACCTCCTCCCCCTCCCCCTGGGGGTCCATTATAACCATAAGGGGGGTATCCTCCTCCTTCTTCCCTGAAAAAAATAAAATATACTGTGAATTAATTCAATTCTATTCAATGAATATCAATTTTTAAGGTTTTCATTGGATAAATCAGCACACGAAAAATTAATGTCACAACGAAAAGACAAAAATAACAAGAAATTTTCAATATTATTACTAAACTTTGGACCTTCCTTATCATTGGGCCTTCAAAATTGTATAAAGTCTAAACTTTGGACCTTTCTTACCATTGGGCCTTCAAAATTGTATAAACTCATACATTTTATATGTACATAACGCTACAATGCTTCATGGTAATAAATATTGCATTTTTATTGCTCGTTCCTAAGAACAAAAAGCCACGATATAGCAGAAATACTGCTAGTGTTAGAATTAAACACCAATCAATCAATCAATCAATCAACCTAAGAACAAAATCTTTTGGCTTCATTTAAATTCTCTCATAAAGATCCCTTCATAATTTGCATACATGTTATCGAGTGATTGTTATTGAATGTTAAATGAGCAATCAATTTTTCAGCTTTATCAACATTTCGATGAGATGATAATGATGTCTGCTTTGTACAAGACCAACAGGCTTATACTATAGTTGGATTTTTTATAGTGAAACAACAGTCAGCAGGAGACATGTCGCCCCACCCCGAAACATCATCCTGATTACAGGCTAAACAGTCTTTGATCTTACACCTCATAATGCTGTGAGCTTAGCAGAGAAACAGCAAATACCAATTTTATAGTCTTTGGTTTCACCCGACCAGGGTTCGAACCTATGAATGGGAAAGTGAATGAAGAATGTTAGACACGGTTAAGAGAGATTACAAATGTAGATAAGATAAAAACCATAAAGGATTAAAATTCAACAAAGGGCTGGAGATATATGAAAATATTCCGTTCAATAAATTATATTTAAAATTGACAGTCAACATTTTATTGTAATATTGTGCAGAGCGAAAAAAATCTACAAACCATGTATCTCGCCTCATGCGCTTAGCATGAGGTGGACTCATTTCCCGTCTTTGAGGAGGACTGTACGTTCTGTCACGACGATGTGAATCATAGTCTCTGTAAGGATCACGTCTGTCCCTGTTATTTCCCCAACTGGACCTACCATTTGATCTAATATACAAAAACAAAAATTATTTTGCACAGTAATAAAAGGAAAAACAAAAAATACCACACTGTCAGAACAGTTCTAAAATACCACGCTGTCAGAACATTTCTAAAATACCACACTGTCAGAAAAGTTCTAAAATACCACACTGTCAGAAAAGTTCTAAAATACCACACTGTCAGAAAAGTTCTAAAATACCACACTGTCAGAACAGTTCTAAAATACCACACTGTCAGAAAAGTTCTAAAATACCACGCTGTCAGAACAATTCTAAAATACCACACTGTCAGAAAAGTTCTAAAATACCACACTGTCGGAACAGTTCTAAAATACCACACTGTCAGAAAAGTTCTAAAATACTACACTGTCAGAACAATTCTAAAATACCACACTGTCAGAAAAGTTCTAAAATACCACACTGTCAGAACAGTTCTAAAATACTACACTGTCAGAAAAGTTCTAAAATACCACACTGTCGGAACAGTTCTAAAATACCACACTGTCAGAAAAGTTCTAAAATACTACACTGTCAGAACAATTCTAAAATACCACACTGTCAGAAAAGTTCTAAAATACCACACTGTCAGAACAGTTCTAAAATACCACACTGTCAGAAAAGTTCTAAAATACCACACTGTCAGAACAATTCTAAAATACCACGCTGTCAGAAAAGTTCTAAAATACCACACTGTCAGAACAATTCTAAAATACTACACTGTCAGAACAGTTCTAAAATACCACACTGTCAGAACAATTCTAAAATACCACACTGTCAGAACAGTTCTAAAATACTACACTGTCAGAACAGTTCTAAAATACTACACTGTCAGAACAGTTCTAAAATACTACACTGTCAGAACAGTTCTAAAATACCACACTGTCAGAACAGTTCTAAAATACCACACTGTCAGAACAGTTCTAAAATACCACACTGTCAGAACAGTTCTAAAATACCACACTGTCAGAACAATTCTAAAATACCACACTGTCAGAAAAGTTCTAAAATACCACACTGTCGGAACAGTTCTAAAATACCACACTGTCAGAAAAGTTCTAAAATACTACACTGTCAGAACAATTCTAAAATACCACACTGTCAGAAAAGTTCTAAAATACCACACTGTCAGAACAGTTCTAAAATACTACACTGTCAGAAAAGTTCTAAAATACCACACTGTCGGAACAGTTCTAAAATACCACACTGTCAGAAAAGTTCTAAAATACCACACTGTCAGAACAATTCTAAAATACCACACTGTCAGAAAAGTTCTAAAATACCACACTGTCAGAACAGTTCTAAAATACCACACTGTCAGAAAAGTTCTAAAATACCACACTGTCAGAACAATTCTAAAATACCACGCTGTCAGAAAAGTTCTAAAATACCACACTGTCAGAACAATTCTAAAATACTACACTGTCAGAACAGTTCTAAAATACCACACTGTCAGAACAATTCTAAAATACCACACTGTCAGAACAGTTCTAAAATACTACACTGTCAGAACAGTTCTAAAATACTACACTGTCAGAACAGTTCTAAAATACCACACTGTCAGAACAGTTCTAAAATACCACACTGTCAGAACAGTTCTAAAATACCACACTGTCAGAACAGTTCTAAAATACCACACTGTCAGAACAGTTCTAAAATACCACACTGTCAGAAAAGTTCTAAAATACCACACTGTCAGAACAGTTCTAAAATACCACACTGTCAGAACAGTTCTAAAATACCACACTGTCTGAACAGTTCTAAAATACCACACTATCGGAACAGTTCTAAAATACCACACTGTCAGAACAGTTCTAAAATACCACACTGTCAGAACAGTTCTAAAATACCACACTGTCAGAACAGTTCTAAAATCTAAAGAAAAATACCACACTGTCAGAACAGTTCTAAAATCTATAGAAAAATACCACACTGCCAGAACAGTTCCAAAATCTATAGAAAAATACCACACTGTCAGACCAGTTCCAAAATCTATAGAAAAATACCACACTGCCAGAACAGTTCCAAAATCTATAGAAAAATACCACACTGCCAGAACAGTTCCAAAATCTATAGAAAAATACCACACTGCCAGAACAGTTCTAAAATCTATAGAAAAATACCACACTGTCAGAACAGTTCTAAAATCTATAGAAAAATACCACACTGTCAGAACAGTTCTAAAATACCACACTGTCAGAACAGTTCTAAAATCTAAATAAAAATACCACACTGTCAGAACAGTTCTAAAATCTATAGAAAAATACCACACTGTTAGAACAGTTCCAAAATCTATAGAAAAATACCACTGTCAGAACAGTTCCAAAATCAATAGAAAAATACCACACTGTCAGAACAGTTCTAAAATCTATAGAAAATACCACACTGTCAGAACAGTTCTAAAATCTATAGAAAAATACTACACTGTCAGAACAGTTCCAAAATCTGTAGAAAAATTCCACACTGTCAGAACAGTTCTAAAATCTATAGAAAAATACCACACTGTCAGAACAGTTCCAAAATCTATAGAAAAATACCACACTGTCAGAACAGTTCCAAAATCTATAGAAAAATACCACACTGTTAGAACAGTTCCAAAATCTATAGAAAAATACCACACTGTCAGAACAGTTCCAAAATCTATAGAAAAATACCACACTGTCAGAACAGTTCCAAAATCTATAGAAAAATACCACACTGTTAAAACAGTTCCAAAATCTATAGAAAAATACCACACTATCAGAACAGTTCTAAAATCTATAGAAAATACCACACTGTCAGAACAGTTCCAAAATCTATAGAAAAATACCACACTGTCAGAACAGTTCTAAAATCTATAGAAAAATACCACAATGTCAGAACAGTTCTAAAATCTATAGAAAAATACCACACTGTCAGAACAGTTCCAAAATATATAGAAAAATACCACACTGCCAGAACAGTTCCAAAATCTATAGAAAAATACCACACTGTCAGAACAGTTCCAAAATCTATAGAAAAATACCACACTGTCAGAACAGTTCCAAAATCTATAGAAAAATACCACACTGTCCGAACAGTTCTAAAATCTAATATAAAAATACCACACTGTTAGAACAGTTCTAAAATCTATAGAAAAATACCACACTGTCCGAACAGTTCTAAAATCTAAAATAAAAATACTACACTGTCAGAACAGTTCCAAAATCTATAGAAAAATACCACACTGTCAGAACAGTTCCAAAATCTATAGAAAAATACCACACTGTCAGAACAGTTCTAAAATCTAATATAAAAATACCACACTGTTAGAACAGTTCTAAAATCTATAGAAAAATACCCCACTGTCCGAACAGTTCTAAAATCTAAAATAAAAATACCACACTGTCAGAACAGTTCCAAAATCTATAGAAAAATACCACACTGTCAGTACAGTTCCAAAATCTATAGAAAAATACCACACTGCCAGAACAGTTCCAAAATCTATAGAAAAATACCACACTGTCAGAACAGTTCTAAAATATAATATAAAAATACCACACTGTTAGAACAGTTCCAAAATCTATAGAAAAATACCCCACTGTCCGAACAGTTCTAAAATAAAAATACTACACTGTCAGAACAGTTCCAAAATCTATAGAAAAATACCACACTGTCAGAACAGTTCCAAAATCTATAGAAAAATACCACACTGCCAGAACAGTTCCAAAATCTATAGAAAAATACCACACTGTCCGAACAGTTCTAAAATCTAATATAAAAATACCACACTGTTAGAACAGTTCTAAAATCTATAGAAAAATACCACACTGTCAGAACAGTTCTAAAATCTAAAATACTACACTGTCAGAACAGTTCCAAAATCTATAGAAAAATACCACACTGTTAAAACAGTTCCAAAATCTATAGAAAAATACCACACTGTCCGAACAGTTCTAAAATCTAATATAAAAATACCACACTGTCAGAACAGTTCTAAAATCTATAGAAAAATACCACACTGTCAGAACAGTTCCAAAATCTATAGAAAAATACCACACTGTCAGAACAGTTCCAAAACCTATAGAAAAATACCACACTTTCAGAACAGTTCCAAAATCTATAGAAAAATACCACACTGTCAGAACAGTTCTAAAATCTAAAATAAAAATACTACACCGTCAGAACAGTTCCAAAATCTATAGAAAAATACCACACTGTCAGAACAGTTCCAAAATCTATAGAAAAATACAACATCGTCAGAACAGTTCTAAAATCTATAGAAAAATACCACACTGTCAGATCAGTTCTAAAATCTATAGAAAAATACCACACTGTTAGAACAGTTCCAAAATCTATAGAAAAATACCACACTGTCAGAACAGTTCCAAAATCTATAGAAAAATACCACACTGCCAGAACAGTACCAAAATCGATAGAAAAATACCACACTGTCAGAACAGTTCCAAAATCTATGGAAAAATACCACACTGTTAAAACAGTTCCAAAATCTATAGAAAAATACCACACTGTCAGAACAGTTCCAAAATCTATAGAAAAATACTACAGTCAGAACAGTTCCAAAATCTATAGAAAAATACCACACTTTCAGACCAGTTCCAAAATCTATAGAAAAATACCACACTGTCAGAACAGTTCTAAAATCTAAAATAAAAATACTACACTGTCAGAACAGTTCCAAAATCTATAGAAAAATACCACACTGTCAGAACAGTTCTAAAATCTATAGAAAAATACCACACTGTTAGAACAGTTCCAAAATCTATAGAAAAATACCACAGTCAGAACAGTTCCAAAATCTATAGAAAAATACCACACTGCCAGAACAGTTCCAAAATCGATAGAAAAATACCACACTGTCAGAACAGTTCCAAAATCTATGGAAAAATACCACACTGTTAAAACAGTTCCAAAATCTATAGAAAAATACCACACTGTCAGAACAGTTCCAAAATCAATAGAAAAATACCACAGTCAGAACAGTTCCAAAACCTATAGAAAAATACCAAACTTTCAGACCAGTTCCAAAATCTATAGAAAAATACCACACTGTCAGAACAGTTCTAAAATCTAAAATAAAAATACTACACTGTCAGAACAGTTCCAAAATCTATAGAAAAATACCACACTGTTAAAACAGTTCCAAAATCTATAGAAAAATACCACACTGTCAGAACAGTTCCAAAATCTATAGAAAAATACCACACTGTCAGAACAGTTCTAAAATCTATAGAAAAATACCACACTGTCAGAACAGTTCCAAAATCTATAGAAAAATACCACACTGTCAGAATAGTTCCAAAATCTATAGAAAAATACCACACTGTCAAGAACAGTTCCAAAATCTATATAAAAATACCACACTGTCAGAACAGTTCCAAAATCTATATAAAAATACTACAGTCAGAACAGTTCCAAAATCCAATACATGTATATAAATCATAGAAATAGACAATGATACCCCTAACACACAAATACATGACCACTCACTTTCCTGCCTTGGTACAGGCACTTCAATAGATAGTGGTGGGGTTAAAGTAATTTTATGGACCCAAACCTCCACTTCTTAAGTGTAATGATGTGGTGTTACAAGTGTTTTCACATTATAACTCAGGTTGGACAGTTTGTTTTATTGTATTTGTTTATGATTCCTGACCTCTTGTATAAATCTGAAATTATTTGCTTCAGCGGAGACTTAAGCTATTGAGTGGAAACCATATACTGGACAGACTATGGATATGAGGTAAACGCAGGGACATGAAAACGAACTAGTGGGACTCAATACTTTTGGTATGGACTCTTCAAAATTTTATCCTACAAAGATCTCTGAAACTTGTATCATGTTCTTTTTCAGTAAGTCGAACCTTGTAGTGTTGAACAAGTCGAAGGGATCAATTATTTTACATAGAAATATTCAAATAATCGAGCTACCTGCCAAAATTCAAAGCTGAAAGCTATTTCGAACGGACAAATTTGTGGAATACAACATTTTGTTAAATAATTACACTACAGGCTGGGATTCTAATTCATCCTTGAACATTTACTGTGAAAAATAACCAATAAGGTGTTATATCTAAATTATTTAAGTAAATTTACTGAACATTTTCTTTCCCTATATCATGACTATACTTGGACATGTATCAAATGTTTTATGAAATATATACCAGAGTGGCATGCTTCAGAGTTTATCTATCTTTTCTGTCCTTATATATTTAAATATCAATAAAAAAAAATTCAGGGTTTTTGTTAGACCTAAAAATATTACCGTATGGACAATTTTCCTTAAAACAGTGTATCTTATCATAAATTCCCTATTAAGGGGCTATTTACTTATCTAAATATTTGTCCTAAATGTATCTAGGTCATTTTCAAAATCCTTTGGCCTAAAAAATGCCTCAAACTGAAACCCTGATTAGCTCGCTAACATTTTTTAAAAACAGGACTCTACAATGCAACTAAAACAAACACTCGCATTATCGAGTTACTTTTGTAAAATGCGAGTAAAAATTCTTTAGAAATGCCTGTACCAAGTCAGGGTCATTACGGTTTTCACAGTTTTCCGGTTGTTGACTGATTTTGTCTGTTTATATAATTATGAGTTTTGACTTTCCCTTTGTAAGATTGTTCGGAGTTCGGTAATTTTGTTATTACCCTTATTTATTGATCGCCCGGCGACAAGTTGATATTTTCGTAACATTTTCATTCCATCACCGATCATATTTTTCATTTTAAAAGCCGACTTTGATTTTACGGTCTTTTAAACAGCACCATTGATTCAGATATAAAAGTTTTAAATCACGTACTTTTAACGCTTGCAAGTGACCTCGATAAACAAAAATCATAAACCTTCAAAAAAAGTTAAAAATAAACCGATTCAATTAACTGATCATAAAGCTGGCCTGTTTTATGCAACATCAACGGAAGTATCAAGCCAAAAAAGTGATGAAGTTTCGGATTCTTAAGGTGGAAAGCGCAAATTCCAAGATATCTGGAAGTCAGTTTTCGTTAATCTCGTTGAGATTAGGATTCCGAAGAAATTTTCGGTCAGTTTCTACATCCTAGGAGTTTTCGTGGTTTATTTAGGATTCCAGTAACAACATTAATTATGTAGTGTGATGTTTGCAAAAAGGCAGACCCAGATATTGCTGGCAAAACCGAATTTGTTACCGTAAAAAAAAGTTTAAATGTGAAAGTCTTGTTTTTCTTAATAAAAGTCTGAAACATGAAAAATGTTTCAATATGGTTTCAGCAAAAGCCCATTCCTCAACTAAGCATGTTCTGTCTCACTCATTAATAATTATGTACAAATAAATACATATTGAAGTTATATAGTACGAATTTGTATCTTTATTAATCTGGCAAGTAACATACCGGTACTTTTGTTGGCGAATAAAAAATGTTTCCTTACTAGCCAGGGGCTAGTGTGAGCTGGTATGAATTGTAGAGTCCTGAAAAGGCTAGCATTGTTATTTTTTCCATTAAAATACAACTATGTTTCTACACGATAAACTTGTCAGAATTGTTCAGCAAAGGCACATGCATGTGAGAGTTGAAAATCGGACCATCCATTATAAATATATATTAACACCCTTTGACTATTAAGACAGTATTGGTACCTGTCATGTTCCCAAGCACGTCTTCTGTCATCTCGTCTCTCGTAATCATTCCGTTCACGTCTGAATTTATCTCTTCCTTTACGACGGTCATATTCATCATCACTGTCTGCCATCTTCTCTAACTATAAAAAATATATATGATAGTGTTGATTTCTCATATCCACACCCAATAATCCTCTTCAATCTTCAATTCATCAAGGAATTACGGACCATTCATAAAGGTTTTATGGTTTACCACACTTGCTAAAAACAGACAGGGTTTTTGCTGGCTCTTTTGGGAATTGCCATCTAACCTAATTGGAAAATTTTATCGACAAAATATGAATCTGAAATGAAAATAGGCAATAAAAAACAAAATAACTTTGCAGTAGAATTTATTTCACTCAATTACAGCATCATGTTTCTGTCCTTTTTATTTTTGAATTTGTGTACTAATGTGTCAAGATCACTGTCTGACAGTTTGTCCTTTCCTTCCATGGATATTCTCATAAGAGCTTCCAAATTCCTTTGGGTCAATCTTGAACTCAGAGGAGTTTTAATCAAATTCATATATGAAAAGCTCCTTTCCAAAGAGGCAGGGATGATATTCATCAAGTAAAGAAGTTTGTATACATTTGGAAAAGTAGAGATGTAATAAAGCCTGATCTGTGTGCACTGATTGGAAAACCTCTCTAGGAGAATGACTGTTGTGAGACATGTTTATGTCAAAAAAGAATGACAACCGAGTCTACAAAAAATCGTGATGAAAAGTGCACAGATGACTGGATATGTAATCGCATAATATAAAAAAACGTTTCCGGAAACGGTTACTAAATCCGGATTTTTACCAACAATAAGTCCGATCAGTTTGGGAATTATCTGACCGATTTTGGGAAAAAAGACCCTATTTTTCATTGGGAATGCAGCTGAAATTCAGCAGTAAAATAAGGGTAGCAAAAACCCCGACAGGGCAACTTCTCTCTCAGTTGATTCATGTATGAAGTGCAGGAAAAATCTGGGAGCAGACATATCGAAATATGCCAGACCCGACAGGTAAAAATCAAGCCGATCCGACGATGTTTTCGGCATATCGGTCCGAAAGTCAAGTAAAAATTTGCTCTCTACTTCGGTCAGGAAACAATTTTCTCTTTGTTGGTCCGTCAAACAGTGTCTTTAAAAGTCAATCTTTCTTGCAATAGCATGTTTATTTCTTTAAATAAGCGTTTTCTGTGAATAACTTACCTTGACTATTGTGTAATCCTAATCGAGTAACTTCCCTTAAAGAAATATAATTCATCCCAAACATAGATCGGCATTCGACTAGATCGGTCTTTAAAATAAACCAAAACGATTATCATTCTAACTATTTGTAATTTTAATATATATATTCGTAAGTTTCATTAGGTTGATAAAGTTTGTATTCTTCATTAAATATGTTCTTAAGGGATCGTCGCAAAATGTGAGTTTTTTTCAAACGAAGTTAGTTTCGTTTGGTAGGTGGGTGGTTTTCAGCTGTCACGTTTGGAAAAAAAAAAGCGCACATTGATATTTGTCAAATCTTTAAAAATGCACTTAAAAAACGGCATAAAATTGAATGGAACATCATTTTAATTTCTTTCGAGTCTGTATATTGTACTGTTTCTTTAGTACTGAATAAGTAATGGGTGTATATGTACACAGCTCTGGTTTCCTGTTTGCGGTACAAAAAAATATCATACGCAATGAAAAGCAACGGTCTTCTTTTGCAAATTAAAAAAAATAATGTTTTCAATTCTTGGAACATTTACTGTTGTCAAATTTAAAATAATACTATAATGTATTAAACAAGTTTTGACCAAAGAGAGTAAACAACAGATACCACGATGCTTATGGCGGGTTTTTGTTCTTGTGTACGTTGCAGAAATAGGCTTTCGGTATTTTGTTATTGTATTGATTAAGTATTAAACATGGCAGCGCCCAATCTCTACCCAGAGTTGTCGGTCCTACACTCTCTCCAATCTGTCAATGCCTAAAAAGTAGTCTACCTTTGTATTAAACTGGTTTCTTTTTTATATGGGACGAAGTCCCAACTATGGTAGAAATAGCAATATTTTGATTCCAGATCCATATCACTAATGGCTTAAATTTCATGCACCGGAAACCAATACATGGTTAAATCTGCAGAAAATCGGATGCGTAGTAATCTGGAATTACTTCCGGTTATGAATGTTAAAAGTCGTCCCCAATATATCTCGGCCCTAAAAAAAAGTCGTCCCCGATATACCTCGGCCCAAAAAATCTCAACACTATTTTGGTGCACTGAATGAGCGTGAAATTGGCAGATAATTTTCAGATTCGTGAGCATTCATGGCCGTGCCCGTTTCAATAGATGGAAAGAGCATCCTTACATTGTACTGCAGTACACTCCAAAAAGTACACAAAAGTAAGTAAAATTTCTATTTCAATCATCCCAAGGATTTACACGATTTAAATATTAGATAATGTGGATTTTGCTTCGCTGGCACTACAGGCAGGGGTTTCAAAGTGGGCAGGTACCCGGTACTTTTACCCGCATGAGATCGTGTGTAGTACCGGCAGAAATTATTGAACCACCCAAAATTAGCGGTGGTCAAAACCACAAGTACGATGGCCGATAGGCTTGTGGAATATTTTTCTTAAAAAATTAATGATCACGTCAATTGCTGAATTCTCGCATTCAAATCGAACAACTGCGTCACAACCAAGTTAATGGGATATTCCCTGTTTTAAAAATAACTTTACCTTAGAATCGTAAATAGCAGTTTGCGCATGCGGTAAGCAGATATGTTTTCGCCCCAATATCTTTTCATCCTGTGTAAAACTCGGACCGCAACAAAGCTGACATCATTTCAAAATAAAAAAATGACCGATTACAAATTATGTTCAAACACAATTTAGTGTAATCTCCAGTAATATAAGTATGATCATTATGTATTATGAATATATGACTACACAATATTTTGTGCGATTTTTTTATCCATTTAAAACCCAGCGTCGAATCATTCTGGGGCGTACTGTCTTGATGCTGTTTAACTTCCGGTATAAAAAAATAAAAACCTATGGCTAATTTATTTACATATTTTGACGGGGCCCTACCGCGGTTGTTCACAGAAGTGAAAGTGTGCTGAAAAACATTTTTAAAAGGGGGTACGAGGAGATAAGGGATAGAAAATTACTAGAAATCTTGAAAAAGGACCGGACATGGCTCAAATACGAATTACATTGTAATGTCAAAACGCTGACCCCCCTTTTTTTCCAAAATAATTTAACTTTTGTGATTCAAATGTTAATAAATGTCTTCCCGCGAATCGTTTTTGTTCGAACATTTTTTTTGCACATAAGTCGTGAAAGTAACAATATATATTGTTTTTGTTTAATTATATTTGTATTGATCTATTAAAATTATAAATTTTATTAAAGATTGATGATTGCAAATTAAATTTATATGTTTCATCAAGGACGTATTCTATATACGTCCTTGGTTTAATTAATTATGACACTTATATGTCTTGATCCGTGCCAATGGTCTTTGATGAGTTTAATTACTGGTAATAAAGTAAAAAAAACACACAAGCCAAGGTATTGTGAAAAAGAAAAGGACAAAGCCAACAAAAGAATTTTGAGAAGTTTAAGCTTTGATAACAATGGCTTGGTCAAGCCTAGCTGCGGAACCGTAGCTCTTTATGGTCCTTTTGGGTTTTTTTAAGATATGGCAGACTATCTATGAATAATCTTGGCTGAAGTCTGTAAACTGAAATATTCAATAAAGAAATTGGGGGGGGGGGGGGGAATCCAGGCATTATGCATGGTCTTCACTCTTGGTGAAATCTGAACTCTAAAGTTAATGGGATTTTTCTTTCAAAAACACTTAATGTTTTGCAGTCTCTGAAGTACATTTTTTGGTCCACAAAATGCTAGATTTCAGGAACTTCCGCCCCCTGGACCCCTTACGGCCCTCAGCCTAATTTTTTAGGTACCTCCTAAAATTTAAGAAGTACCTCCTATTATAAAAAACTTTGAAACCCCTGTACAGGTAGCACCTGTTTCATATTATTGCTTAATTTTTTTTATTGGACTTCGTCCCAAGTTAGGTAACACCTATTATCATATTAAAATATTACTAGTGTAATGTTCAGCAACTATAGAAGCTTTTACAACAAGGAACCAGAACAGCACTGTATGACTGATCACTGTATACAAAATAATCTCTTATCTTCGTTTGAAAATAAACAAAGAAGCTTCTCAAATATTAGTTATATGGTATTCTTTACATATTTTACAATATATGGGGTCATTATAACCGGTTTATATCAAGTTACCCTTTAATAAACGGATTTTGACAAGATTCTTGGTTTTTAGGCGTTGACAGAGATTGGATAGAGTGTAAGGACAGACAACTCTGGGTAGAGATTGGGCAGCGCCTTGTAAAAAACGTCTTGTGCAGACAACACTATTTGGTAGCAGGACACACGAAAAGAAGAAGATGTCTTTAAAAATACACATTCATTATGGTTCACATGTATAGAAAGGGCTTTAAATGGATTTCTTGATATACAAGATGCATACACTGCTCCACAAATAATAAATAAGTGGTTCAGATCTTTGCATTTATTATAAGAATGCACATTACAGAGATGTCCATATTAATCTATAAATATCATTTTATTGGTACAGTATGCTTGTTGAATTATATGTACACTTAGATGAAATCAAGTGTTTGTGATTTTGAAAGGATAACGATTCATAGATAGACCCTTTATCATGACATGCATATGGATAATACATGGTTCTAAACCTTATATTTTTAGGTGGAGTTTTGTTTATAATACATCGGTATTCTGTTTTTCACACTTTCATTTGGAGGGAGTGGGTGGGTGGTCTGAGTCAAATGAAACTAACTTCATTTGAAAAAAACTGTCACATTTTGAGACGATCCCCAAGACCTAATTTCTTGGTACATTGTCATTTGTAAAAAAAAATCGAAACTTAATGGTCCGACATGCAGGGCTCACCACACATAGTAAAAACAGGGCAACTTGACTTCTCTCTCTCTCTTGACTTAAGGGCGAAGTGAGGGAAAATCTGGGAGACTTCCGAAAATTGATCCAAATTTTAACGTTTTTTTCCCCACTACCACATGTTCCCTACCTTTCACAAAAACAAACGTGCTGCACTATGATCTTAAAAAGGATGCAATTAACGAGTTTGGAATAAAATATTGAACATCAAATCCTGTATGGGTCACATTTCAGGAACATGGGAGCTCCTTTTATGTGAATATTGAAGAAAAAGTATGATTATTGGTGAAAAAAATACGGACTTGAAAAGATTGACAGGGCGACTAAAACTTCGCTTTTTGACAGAAATTGGGCGATTGCATTGAAACCAAGGCGAAGAAGTCGCCCACTTCGCCTGGTTTGGTGAGCCCTGGACATGGTTACAAAAAATGTAGGTACAAAAGATTCATGATTTGAGAGAAGGTGTTTGATTGGTCAAGTCCTTTCAATGACCGATTCCTCAAAATGTTGCTGTTGAGATTCTATCCTGGGGCGACCTCGGGGAAAAAAAGGAAACAAATTGAAAATGACGATGAAAAACAGAAAAAGAAACAGGAGTATGAAAAAAATCATCCTGACAGGAAATTTTCCTCAAAATGACAAACAGAGTGACCTTGGTTAGTTTATAACGAGGAAAAAAACGTGATGACATGCACTACATGCGTTGAATTTTTCCAAAGTGATAAAATCAGTAACCCCTTCATAAAGCGGTTGCTCAAACGTAAGAGCATTGGCTGAATGGTTATTGGTGATAATAAGACCACTTGTGACTGAACAATGCTTGTTCCGTACATCAGTTTAATCCATAGCGTTGTTTCCGGTCACAAATTGTCTTATTTTTAATATTCAACCAGTTTGATTAGTTATATTTATCGACTGTCATGAAAACAGAAATGATTGATCATAATAAATATTCTGATTCTATTTTGTCAATCAGTCGATTTGTTCTTATTCAACAGAGATTTAATTTTAGTTTAAGTTTAACATTTGTTTTTCATTGTTTATTGTTGACACCGGAAATGTGTCCTACGATAATTTTATTTATCGACTGTCATGAAAACAGAAATGATTGATCATAATAAATATTCCGATTCTATTTTTTCTTATTCAACAGATTTAACTTTACTTTTAGTTTAACATTTGTTTTTCATTGTTGACATCGGAAATGTGTCCAATGATAATTTGTCTTGAGGTTGATTGTCTGGTGCATTTGTTTCTAATCAGACATTATTGATATTGGAAGTCGTAATTAGGAATACCAGAGTTTGCGAAATTGCATATGGGTTTGGTGGTCCTAGTGAAAAAAATGTCAGTCCTCATTAATTTTCTATTGCAAAATACCAATCTTGTGTCAGTCCTTAGCAAAATCTGCCCAAATTTTGCTGGTCATGTCTGACAGGACTGACACATTTTGCGAACTCTGGAATACAGTAACGACTGTGCACATTAATAAATATGGTATCCTATAATGTTAATTAATGGCAAGGTCATGGCCGTTTGATTTTCTTGTGTAAAAACATTTTGTTTGGAAATTTACATGCGATATAGAAGCATTTAGTGTATGAAATGTTGTGTCGTCATTGTGACTGCAGATGTATTTTTATTGTTGTAATAAATAGATCAAAATGAAATGGAGAAAGATATCCAATAAATTTCCACACTCACGCTTCTTTTCCGCTTTATGGTCGTGTATAATTTCTTGCTCAAAACTGGACAAACATTTCCGGAATAACATAAAACAGGGAAATCGCCAAGTTGTGGAACACGGAAGGTTAAAAGTGATATGTTTTTATTCATAATTCGACGACGGTTGACAATATCTTAAAATTGATTTTATAAAAGAAAGTTTAAACAGTGATGGCCAACCAATATGTACAAATTTCACTGCCTCAAATTATTGAGCGCAAAAAGACTATATTGAGTGCAGAGTAAAAAGTCTTCTTGCAACTTTGTCACTGTGCTAATTATGTGGAAAACAATGAATACTACTTCTTACACTGTAAATTGTTTGTAAATAAGAGAAATGTAATGTTCAACAATATTAGAGATCTTTGGTAAGATATATCTATTAACAATATATTGTATTGAAATTCAGATTTTGAATATGATGTCAGCTCCACACTTTTCGCAGCTGTTCACAGATACATAATGGATACTAAAAGATTTATTTAAAGTTTACTCACTCCTAATTCGTCCAACGTCAACGACTCAACATCAATATCAATGTCTCTTCCAGTTTTATGTCATTTTTCTCAAGCAATTTTGAACGAAATAATGTTATGTTTTTGTAATATATTGTCTTTTTAACGATTCATATGTAATTATTATTAAATGTGAATTGATTTATGATGGTATTTGATAGGCTCTGATCTGGCCGTGCAGTCACTGAACATAAATATGTTTTCGTGTGTGTTTACATGTATCTTTGTATGTCTCCAATCATTTCAATCATTGTATTAAATTGTTTGCCCCTTGTGGGACCTTAATTGGCAATAAAAAATTCTTATTCTTATTCTTATGTAACGAAGAAGACCTCGTAAGTTTATAACTTGTGTCTGATCCATTGTCTATAATTGTTTTACAATAAAATATGTTTAAAGTAGTCTTCTTGCACTAAAATATTTCACTTTATTATTTCATACTAAATCACGATAAAAAAATATTTTTATCAAGTCATATCTTATTCACCTTTTAAAAACAAGGATAATTATGTATATTACCCTTTTTCATGAAAGGCAAAGCAGCCCTTGTGTAATAAAAACCACAATTCAGGGCACAAAGGCACGTGCCAATTATATTTAATCTTATTTTGACTTTATTTATCATATGGATGTGTAGAAGAATGTACGTTTTTAGCTCACCTAACCCAAAGAGTCAGGTGAGCTTTTGCCTTCACTTTGAGTACGTCGTCCGTCTGTCGTCCTTAAACTTTTATATGTTGTTGATAAAAAGGGTAATATACATAATTATCCTTGTTTTTAAAATGTGAGCCCCTGGCGCACAAATATTTTACACTATACGCCACAATTTAACGCGAGAGACAATTCGATCGTATGCGTCTTATATTGCGTTGATGGTTTGAAATAATGATTACATTTAACGTGGACGACTTTTTAGATAACATATGTCATTAAAAGTATGTGCATCGAGCCTTAAATTAGCTAAAATCTGACGGAGACTTGTGATAATTTTCAATTTTGACCACCCTCGTCATACATTGCAGAACTGTTCACCTATATACCGGACTAGTCCGAGATTCCTCTGTCGTCCGACGACATTATATATCATTGCTAGAGCCGTCGAACTATATGTTTCATGTATATGATAGAAACTTGTGCTTTCTTTTGAAATTTTAGAGAAAACGTTAATGTTCTGAAGAATTCTCTGTTGAAAATGTCAAATTCTATCTTCATTGATTGAAAACTTACTAAATATTAAAACCTATGCTGTCATATTTGGTATGTAAATTTCTCATTTGTAGTGCAACAAATCAGACATAAATTTAAAATCCAAAAAGTAGATAAAATGGAAGAAAAACGTCAAAGAAATTCCTACCTGTCATTCCGTGTGACGTAGATATGATCTGAGTTCCCGATAGCATCTGTTGTCCAGATAGTCGGTTGTAGGGTGTGTACCTATGACTGACATCTTATTCCAGTTTATGTCGGGCAAGTTAAAATCGCCTGCTATCCACAAGTTATTTGTGTTAGATAAATGTTTCTACTTTTCATTAAAATATTATTTAAAAACAGTTTAATTTTTGTTCACCAAATATTACTATATACATTCAAGGATTTATATAGTATACTATATAAATTCTTGATACATTTAATCATATAAACTATGGAATGTCGAAAATTAACAATTGTGATTATATCATAAAAGTTGGAGGGAAAAGTTCGTTAAATTATAGGGAATTGTCCGAATAAATTCTAATTAATTCTGCATTTAATTAACGGTGACAAATTCAAGAAAATTGAATAAGAAATTACTTCTGTTGAACATGTTAAAATCGTTTAATGTGATCTCAAACATACCCTCTTGA
The DNA here is from genome assembly GCA_963680875.1 of Bathymodiolus brooksi. Classification (NCBI taxonomy): domain Eukaryota; kingdom Metazoa; phylum Mollusca; class Bivalvia; order Mytilida; family Modiolidae; genus Bathymodiolus; species Bathymodiolus brooksi. Next base: position 23,399,780 of record OY804583.1, on the reverse strand, counting down.
TAATAGACCATCAGCAAATTCCCCATTTGATTCTAAGATTAAGCGTTTCTTATTTCTTTTTTTTTCTTTGTTTTTTTGGCGTTTTGTATCTAGGAGTTATTCCCTCTCCATACAAGCGCAACGGAAAGGGTAAATAGTTTGAGGATAATTTTGTTCAATTTTGTAGATATTGGAACCTTGTAAAAATGAGGGGGGTAAATTTATATATATATATATAGCAAATAAAAAGTTGCTATCAACATTTAAATTTTATCCATATATATGTTATTTTCGTTGAACTTTGCACGATTGCCCATATAAAAGGACAGACAACACAATGGCCAAAAGAAACAGGACAAAGGACAAGAAAAGGTGGATTTATACTCAGGTAGCGACAGCGATGCGACAAGCAATAACATTGTTGCGATGGAGAAGCGATACTATTGCGAAATCATTGCTTTTTTGTCGCGTCGCTACTATCGTTTTTAGTTCGTGTTGCCTAGTGATTTTGATAATATTTTTTTTAGGATTTCAGATGGCAATTACTCAGCGACGGTAGCGATATCGATAGAAAGTTAAAATAATTTCAACTCTGCTGCGACAGCTAGCGATGATCCTTGCGACGAAATTTTTCGCTAGAGGTGGTCAGCGATGACGTGCGTTGTCGCTGCGATGAGGTAGCGATGTTAATTTAAGCGACATCGCAAATCCGTCGCATCGCTGTCACACCCGGAGTATAAAGCCACCGTAACTCATGCAAATACGTGAAAAAATCGCACAATTTTAGAATCAAATCAGAATTGAGCATATTGTAAATTTGATCTCAAACGACAAAACATATACAAATGTATCAACAAACCAATAAAAACCTACTTGAATCGACGGAAAACTTCACAGAAATGAACAACATAAGTTAACATGGACAAGATCAACAGGGTCCGTGAATGTTTATAGTTAACTGGCTACTAGCTAAGAATATAGAATTTGTTTGTTAAATAACTTAACGTGACACCCGTTTGACAATGCAAGCATAACTGATACTGCATGCTAACAGATCATAAAGTTAATAGTTTAGCATAGTATTTTCGTGAATACACTGGGTTTTTTCAATGGGTCCTTCAGTATAGTTACATATTTCAGATGCGTAAGAGTGTACCGGAGAGTGTAGTGCTAGCTCCGGAAGTGGGTCTGAAAGTGGGGAGAGGGCTTTGTAAGTTGACCGGGAAAGTGGGGGACAAGCCCTTTATAACTGGACCAGAAAATGGAGGTGAATGCACCCAGGGCCGTCTTAACAGCATTATAGGCCACTGGCAAAACAATGCACTGGGTCCCCTCCCTACACAACCACTCACAGGAATAAAAATGTAAATGGTCTAACAAATTGAACAGTACAATATATATTTATTGTATTGGTACTTCCAATAAACTCAGTGTTTAAACATTAAATAACACTGGGTGCACCCACGCTTCATGGAAAGTGAAGGGAAGCTGTCAAAAACCCTGACAAAATATAAGAATACATTGTAGTAATAAATAGATAAATAAATAAATGAATAAAAATTAAAAAGGTTAACTGGCTTCGAACATATCCTTAATACCCTAATATCTCTTGTTTTATTGAACATTCTTATTTTTTGCTGAACCATACTAAAAATTCAGCTGTTTCTAATGAAAATTTCCCAAACTGACAACTGAGTGGGGACATGCATCCCCTTCCTCTCTGCTCCTTGTGCACTTGAATTTAAAAATTCGTGATTTTGGTAGGTTTTAAGAAAGTAATCATATATCTCTTTATAGACACTAACAAAATTTTAAAAACTACTAATAAAGAAAAATATTTAAAAACCCAATCATATCTCAATGCGAATCCGAATACGAATTTGTCATAAACATATTATGGAGGAACAGAACTTTTAAAAACTCCAAAACCACTTTATATCAGTTTTTTTCATATGGTTTGCCTTTCATATTTATACGACCGCAAAAATATTGTTATGAACACTGAGCTTAATTAATTCGTTAGAAATAATCAAACAGATATTTGTCAGTTAATATTTTTTTTAATAATACAAGATTTTTGAATTTCACGGTCATGCTGTTCCCAATTTTATACTCGAGTTTGTAAAGCTATTTCTTTAGTATGAATTAAAGTCATATAATATGGGTTTTTGTCTCTAGATATGCGTAGTCGTGTTTTATCCTGTTGGGTTTTTGACGGCCTTTATATGACAGAATTCAAAGTGAAAGCAGCCAAGGAATTCATCAGTACTCTTTGTTTTACCGCTACTCCGCACGAGAATGACTGACTGAAATGCGTATTAATTTGTTGACTCTGCATTATTTTTTAGCCAGGTGATAAAGAGAGCAGAGGAACTTGCCCAAGAAGAAACCTTTATAGGAAGCTAAGCATGATTTGTTTTGTTTCAAATGAGATTTTTATATATCCTCGATGTATCAGTTTCGGATCCCTTTTAAGAAAGATTGTAAATATCCCTGCTTGCAATGTATCAAATAAATAATATTTGTTGGGAATATCATACTGTAGACTACTTCCACTAAAATATTTTAATTTAAACTTGATCGTCATGCTGGTTTGACAATTGCACAACACGTTCCAGTATGGTTGTTTGTCCTTTTGTACTTTTTCCGTTTTGGTCAAATGTTGTGTTGTCTGTTCTTCTTAGATATGGCGGATTCTTGTTGACCCTTTCGGCCTTTGGTATTTTCAAAGTTTGAGTAGCACGCTTCATATGAATGGCGGTGTTGGTTCGGTTTCTATGTATATTATTTATATTTCCATAGTTTCTATTTACCAACAACAGTATACATCATTGCAGGGGCGGATCCAGGATTTCAAGTAAGGGGGGGGGGGGGGGGGGGGGGCGCACTTAAAAAAATTGCGCCGAGCGGAGGGAGGCGGGAAAATGTTGGGGTATTTTGTGTGAAAAATCACGATTTTACGCAAAAAAAAAAATCATATTTTAGGGGGGGGGGGGGGGGGGAGGGCGCCACCCCTGCATTGTATAATACTTCCAAGTTCACCGAAAGATGCCTCGAAATGATTGTTCTACAACACGTCAACAGACCAGTCAGGTTATCTGTTCACGCCATGATATGATGATAATATGCATAGCTGAAATACTGCTAATGTTGGTGTTAAGCACCAATCAATCAAAGTAATATGTTCACGTGACATTTATAATCATTTATAGGCAAAATGAGCGTCCGAAACTGATACTCCGAATCTGATAGTGATACAACTTTTACAAGTTTACGTCGAGTCGACGGCCGGACGCCAAGACCAGGTGATGGCAAAAGCTCCATTGACATTGGCATTGGCATTGAAGTTCAGGTCAAGGTCAGATTAAATAAAAATTAATTTCCAGTTTTGGATTTTCTTTTTTTTCTCATAATTTGGTGATTTTCAAATTGCAAACTGCGCACAAATGAATGAAAATACACACATTGCATGGGACCTCGGCGTTTGTTTACACTATTTCATCCCAAGCTTTGAAATGATCGGCCCTACTCCAGCATAAAATTGTTGTTCTTGGAAGATTATCACCTTATTACATAGAAATACGATAAATAGTTGTTGAGAAAGAATTACAGTAATCTTGTTTTACAATTATCATCTCTTTTAACAAGATTTTTTTCATTATAAAAGAGACGATTTTTTATCCTTAAAACTTCATACATGGTTATACTGGTTGTAGGGCCTCTTCACGTGATGTCATATCGCGGGAAATACAATTTCGCGCCATTTCAAATTTGCTTTGTTGGTATAGTCGGTGTTGATTACGTGGGACAGTTGCCCATAATCTTATCCCATCGGATGATCTGTGATCACGGATTAAGTGATCAGTTTTGACATTTGTTTTCAAGAACAATTAATAGACACCTTCTGGACATTATATTTGAAATTGCAATAATATATTGTTCAATTTTGTAGTTTTTAATGAACCGGAAGTCGGCTGTCATTGTTTTTGTGACTACAAACAAAGAGGACGCACACAATCTGATCTCCTAGAAGATGCCACGGGGAGGTGTATTGGAAAACAGGGATATTTGTAGTGCAATTATTAAACAAGAACCAGAATTTAACATCGAATCTTCGCCGCAAATCTTGAACTTGTCTAGTATTTATCGTCAACCATTGAGTGCAACCAAGGACACACAACTTTCCCAAACATATTACCAGGGAAGCACATACACATTGCATCAAGGAGGGCATACTCCTCATGGAATTTGTCTCAGTCCATTGGGTCTTCTTGGAGATATTAAACCATCATTTGGAAAACAGGTATTTGTGAACACAAAAATTCCAGGAAAAGTACGCGTAAGTGGGCGTGTCGTCTACACGTCAAAAAAATGTAGAAAGTAAATATTTAATACAAATGGCAGAAATAGATGCATAAAATTAATTAAACGCCGAGTTGATTAAAGACATTGCTGACAAAATTTTACTAAATTTCTAGAACAGGAAAACATTTTCTAAAAATAGAATTGCCTTGTTTCTGTTTCTGCCATGTGATGATGTATGATGTAATTGTCTCCATCATGTTGAAGATTATGCAATGATTTTGGACTGTGCATTTTAGTTGAACTAATCAAGTGTGTGGGATAATGATTTGGGGCTTATTTACAATTAAAAGTTAACTACAAATGTATATAACTGTTGGGACTGCCTGGCGGCCTTGCATTCCTTGTAACGGCTTGTTCGTTTCACTATTTTCAGCATAGATTGATAAAATTTCCAACTCCTGTGGTCACATCTATTTTCATCTATCTGCATAAAATAAAAAAGAAATGATTAAATTTCGATTCAGACTTGAATATGACTTGTGGTCGTAATTGTATGGTAGTTGGATTTACAACTAGTGTCTACCTGTGCATATCACCACTAAGGTTGTGAGTTCGAATCCTGAAATATTGTTGAAAGTGACACAATATCCCCAAAACCCATTGGCATTGATTTTGAAACAAATCTTGCATCCAGATAAAAACAATATATGAATTGCAAATAGACAAGTACAGTCAGCCTCTTATTAAAACGATTGCCTTTATATCTTACTAAAAAGAGACTAGTAATGTACATTACTAATGATAACACCATTTTTAGGTGAAAAGAAAACTAGACCTTGAAGCAGAGACGATAATCGAAGGTTTTAAAACTCCAGCCAAAAGATGTAAAGGCAGAAGAAAGAACTCAGAAGCAAGTCCTAAAGGTATTTAAATCTAATCAGCTCCAAGCAAAGGAATTTAGTACACATGTTTTTTGAGAGCTGCCAATGTACTTACGATGATAACGAAACTAGGACTGTATGTTATGTTTGAAATGCAGGGTTCACCAAACCTGCCAAAGTTTAAGTAGGTGACTTTTTGCCCTGGCTTCAAGGTATTTGCCTTCTTTAGCACCTACAGATCATATTTCATTTGCATTTTCTTTTCACCAATGATCTGGGATACTTGTAGCAAACTAATTTGACGAGTCAAGGGCTCAAATTGCAAGGATCTTGGATATTTTTCTTATATATCATGCTCCCATGCTACTGAAAAAATATTTATGGTTTGATATTCAATATTGTATTCAAAACCTGTTAATTGCATCTTTTTTTAAATTGTTGAGCAGCATGTTTGTTTTCGAAAATTTTGAATTCAGATCTGTAAATGCAAAACATGGCTTTAGGACTGAAAAAAAGAAATTTTATTAAATTATACACTATATTTATTATAAATATCAATTTTTGTTGAAATTAAATATCAGAAGAAGAAAAAGCCCAAAATCATCAAATTTATGACTTGCAATTCCAGACGCTGTACTCCACTTGTAATAATTGGTGAAATGATTCCTATGATATATGTTTATTTACATTTCAGCTCGATCTCCTCTAGAGAAGACTAGATATGACACATCATTAGGTCTGCTGACTAAGAAATTTGTTGGATTATTAAGAAATGCCACAGATGGGGTTTGTATATTTTATGTTGGCAAAGGCTGTTCAATTTATCTGTATCAATTAACCCTTTGAAATCACCTTGTATACATATAAACATCAGGCAAGTCTGAAGACCCCTTAAGGTTTAAAGTTTAACAAATTTATAGGTGTTGTAGCATGCTCACCTAAAGTGCAGTAGATCATGGGTTCATGTCTCCTGGTCAAGTCAAACCAAAGACTATAAAATTGGTATTTGTCGCTTCTTTGCTATGCACACAGCATTAAAGAGAAAGACCAAAGACCGGTTGTCTTATAATCAAGATAATATGTCCCAGTGGAGAAACATGCCCCACAGACTGATGTTTCAGTGAGCTAGCTAGCACTATATAAATCCAACTAAGTCAGTGTGTGAAACTAAATTTTGTGGTATCATAGACCCATCTCTATTTTACATACACCTCACTGTACATTATATACAAAACTTTGAAAATTTGACAGACCAGCTTGATTTTACATAGACATTGTTTATAGGTCTACTACTAATTTTGCACACTGTTAAGTGTGTTAGTCTAATTTGACAGACCAACTTGATTTTATATAGACATTGTTTATAGGTCTACTGCTAATTTTGCACACTGTTAAGTGTGTTAGTCTAATTTGACAGACCAGCTTGATTTTATACAGACATTGTTTATAGGTCTACTGCTAATTTTGCACACTGTTAAGTGTGTTAGTCTAATTTGACAGACCAACTTGATTTTATATAGACATTGTTTATAGATCTACTGCTAATTTTGCACACTGTTAAGTGTGTTAGTCTAATTTGACAGACCAGCTTGATTTTATATAGACATTGTTTATAGGTCTGCTAATTTTGCACACTGTTAAGTGTGTTAGTCTAATTTGACAGACCAACTTGATTTTATATAGACATTGTTTATAGGTCCATTGCTAATTTTGCACACTGTTAAGTGTGTTAGTCTAATTTGACAGACCAGCTTGATTTTATAGACATTGTTTTAGGTCTACTGCTAATTTTGCCCACTGTTAAGTGTTTTAGTCTAATTTGACAGACCAGCTTGATTTTATAGACATTGTTTATAGGTCTACTGCTAATTTTGCACGCTGTTAAGTGTGTTAGTCTAATTTGACACACCAGCTTGATTTTATAGACATTGTTTATAGGTCTACTGCTAATTTTGCACGCTGTTAAGTGTGTCAGTCTAATTTGACAGACCCGCTTGATTTTACATAGACATTGTTTATAGGTCTACTGTTAATTTTGCACACTGTTAAGTGTGTTAGTCTACTACAAAGCTGACATCATCATCTCATAGCTTGTTTCCGCCATGATATAGCTGGCAAATTACTCACTTTGCGTAAAAGAACATTCACTCACTCACCCCAAAGCTTTAGATTATGCTGCAATCCAGGAAAAGAGTATAACATAAGAAGAACCATAAAAACGTGACATCAATAATTCTTGTGGAATAAATTTTCAAGCTTCGCTAGTACCTATTATATACAGGGTCCAATTTACTAGCATATTACTATCTTTGTGCATCTGAAATCTGGTCTGGTCGCTTAACTTGGTGGAAAATGTTTACAAGTGTCTTAATTGTTTTTAGGTTTTAGACTTGAACAGAGCAGCAGAATATTTAGCTGTACAGAAAAGACGTATATATGATATAACTAATGTGTTAGAGGGTATAAATTTGATAGCTAAAAAGTCAAAGAACAACATCCAGTGGAAGTAAGTCATAATGTTGGTAATGTCAGATTGAAACACATATTCCTTAAGCAGTCTTTGTGCTAACACACTTGACCTAAGGCCCGGGCAAGTGAAATGGATTCGAACAAGTGAAAATAAAAATTGTTGAATAAATAGAAAATTTTTCAAAATTTGGCTTTCGGACAAGTAAGTGGAAAAATTAGAGCAAAGACTACTTAAGTTTGGATTTTTTGTTTGTTACCTACATCAATGTACTATTATATTAAATTCTTGTTGACATAAAGTCAAATTAAAAAAAACTTTGAAATCGTTAAGAGATTTGATGAAATTGATTGTACACCTTGAATAGGTGAACAAAGCTGTGATGATAGAACCTGCAGTGCCAGAACATTGATATTTTTACTCCTAATCTGTAGCGTCTCTGAAATTTGATCATTAGAATTTAGAAAGAGTTGTTAGTTAACAAATCAGTTTTTATCACCATACATGTACCTTGAATATAAAGAGAAAACGAGGAGACTTAATTTAATGAATTATGATTAATAATATATGATTATTTCACTTTTCAGAGGCTGTTCAAATTCTATAGCTGCAAATCCCGACACACCAGCTTTCTCTACAGAAATAGTTGATCTCCATTCAGGTATAAAAATATAATGATGTGGATAGAACTTCAGCTTTCATAGTTCATACACAATGGAAAAGTTGTATATTATAACCCAAGTTTCCTTGTGGTACTATTGTAATTAATGAAAGAAAACTCCTCAGCTGTGCAATTTGGCTGTTGACCAAAACAAATCACAAGTTAAACAGTAATTAAATGGTAGACAATATTTCCAACCAGGAAAACTTGTGTGGGAGGTATTCCATTTAAATTTATCTCCAATGGGATAGAACGCCCATAACACATCAGAATGACCCCACAGTAAATATTATTGCTATATCGATTTATCATGGTCATCATACCCTTGACCAACAGATAAAATCTGTATTTTTTTTCCCTTTTATTTGTTGGTTAGAAATCCAATATGGCCATCACCTCGTGCAGTCTTCATGCTAACCCGATGCCTGAAACAAGTGAAAATTATGAAAGAATTTGTTTGAATAATTTTTTTTTCTCTCTCTAAATTTGGCTTTCGGGCAAGTAGGTGAAAAAAATTAAGGCAAAGACTACCTCATGTCAGTTTTAAGATGAGCCCTTATGGGATAATTGAAAGCTTTTTGTAGAAATTACAAACTGTGAAATTAGTGAGTGATTGTTGTTAACGCCTACTCAGCAATTTTTAAGCTATATCATGGCGAGAAATGAAAATGAGGTCTGTTTTGCACTAGACCAACATGCTTAGTTGGATTTTTATAGTACTAGCTCACTGAAACAACAATCTGCGGATAGACATCTTTGCTCTTTCTTCCTAATGCTATGTGCTTAGGGGAAAAACAACAAATGCTAATTTTATAATCTTTGGTTTGACCCGATCAGGACTTGAGCCCACGATCTACCACACTCGAGACAAACATGCTAACAATTACACCACCGATGCGCTTCCAAATTATTGGATCTAGCAAACAATTCCATCATTATATTCAAATTAAGGGTGTAGGCCTGGGTAACCCCAAAATTTTCCCATAGTTCAATTTTTTTTTAATTTGCATCATTGAATAGTTATGTCTAAATACATTATCTGCCAAAGTTTCAAGAAATTTCACTGTGCCGTTTTCTCCATAGCACATTCTAAATATAGCAATTTTGGGGGGTATTCCCGACAACAGGTGGTAATACTAGTTTCTGAAGCTTCTAATAGATATATGCATATATTTCTGGTTGAAAGAGAATATTTTGGCTTTAATACACTTGAGAGTGTTATTGTTGAATAATTATGAAATATCTAGCATATATGAATATCCTGTTTGGAGATAATCACGTACAAAACAGTTGAAATTGGAAAAAGGGGGGACATGCCCTGATATATCACTTAGTGTTAAAATCTGATTTTAAAAATTCCTGTTGATTAATTTCCACCAAAAAATGTCACAGTAAAGAATATACATATAGACATCATAGCACCAAATCTTAAAAACTTTTACCGTCGAATTTTTAAAATATTTAAAATTATGTTTTTCATGCATGGCACCCAGAAAAAATGAAATTGTCAAGGAAAGTTATTACACACTCCTCCTTTGCTGATTCTTTATTTGTGAGATAAAAAGAACTAGTTACCAATAACAAAAAGCTTTTGAATTATTATATTTGACATAGTGGATGCCCAAATTACTGCAATTGTCTTTTTTTATTTTCAGGTCGGGAGGGGTGGTTTGAGGTTGATTCTACTTGATTACTTCATTACAAAAAACCAAACAGCCACCCAGCTGTATTGTTATATTCATTCAAATTCTGTCCTCCAATTGTATTCATTTGATTCTGGTTATTCTTTAGTTTTCATAGGTAAAGATCTTTTGAGTGGGGGGAGGGGAGAGAGGATCAGAAATTACATTTTTTTTTTCAATCATAGCTTTCCATTTTTTTTTACTACCATAAAATTAATTTACATGTTGGTATATCAACCTTTGAACAGTTATTTTCTCTCTGTTTTCTGAAATATGAATCTTTCTCAAACTGTCGGCAATCATATTATAGGAATATATATTATTTTGGGGAAATTTATACATGTGAGAATTTGTCATTTCACCTGCATTCTGAAAAAAGATGTAAAATTTGTGAGTTGGATGGTGTTTATAAAAAATGCATAAATTCATTGAAAATAGCCATTATTATTTATGCAACAGTGGAATTATATTACAATTAGACAAGCCAAAACAAAAAAAAAAAAAGGTTTTTCATGTTCTGTAGTGACATGGGTGAACTACTAATAGTCACAGACTGTCGTGAACTGCTAAAAAATTACACAAAATTCAACATAATATAGCAATGTATAAAATGACAACAATGTAAACATATCCTGACATTTTCGGGTCACCTAGTAAATATGTGAATGTCAAAATGGTGCAAACATGTTCATGGGGCAATGAAAATGTGTTTCATGAAACATACATCATACAGTTTCAATATCACTTAAAAACACTACATTTATTCCAACATGACACTTTCTTTTCAATATATTGATTTTTTTCCCTAACGTCCAATATATTTCAGTATCAAGTTTTTCAATGTGACCTTTTTTTTTTTTTTTTTATAAAACATCGGCAGGGGTAAGTGATTTCCTGACAGATAAAGCAATTATACTAAAGTTTCATAATATCTATGATTCTGGTGTATATATTAATATTTTTTATCTGACAAACCCTTGAAATTCAATGGAAAAAAAGTTTGTCACACAAAATGTGTTGCACTCCTGGCATTTTTGACAACATATTTCGATGACAATTTTTTCTGGAAAGAGATATTTCAATGATATTTTGTGGGCATGAGCATATAATAATAACAACACACTGTTATTATCAGTAATAAGATATAAAAAGACAAGGAGCACAGCTATGGAAAGGTAAAAGGAAAAGGAGTCATTTTTTTAAAACTGTCCATATCCAATGTAAACAATCTGTGTTGCCAAGAAGCTTGGAATTGAGGGGGATTATCAAACGCACAGATGACCATATATTTGAGAAGACACTGAAAATAGAGTTGTCTCCCATACCCCAGGCCTACACCCTTAATTTGAAAAGTTTTGACCTCGTTCGGACAGATGCTATAAAGTTTCTACAATCTCTGAAATTTTCTTTTGTTGTGTCACCCTGTCTTGTTGAAGTAGCATTTAAGAAATCATTTTTTTTTTCTAGATGTTGCAGATTTAGAAGCCAAGGAAAATGAATTGGACCATCTTATAGCTACTTGTACCAAACAGTTAAAAATGCTGACAGATGATACACATAATTCTAAATATCCTTTCTGTTTTTGGTAGAATATTTGTTTGTTTGATGATCTTTAACGCCACTTTCAATAATATTTCAGCTATATCGTGGAGGTCAGTTTTATTAGTGGAGGAACCGGCGAAAACCACCAACCTGTCGCAAGTCACAGACAAACTTTATCACATAATGCTGTATACCTTGGCATGATGGAGATTCTAACTCGCAACATCAGTAGTGATAGGCACTGATTGCATAGGTAGTTGTATGTCCAACTACCATACGATCGTGGCCACGACGGCCCCTTTTGGTAGAATGTATAGCATTTTGCAAAATTGGTTGAACAAGTACTTCTGTTTGTCACTTGTCCAATCGGACAAGCGAAAGAGTCATTCATTATGAATAAAATATAGATTTGTTGCTAGTAAATTCGTAGAAACTGATATTTTCACTACTACAAAAGGTGAGTTTGTACAGTTTCTCCGGGTAATCCGGTTTCCTCCACCAATAAAACTGACCACCACAATAGAACTGAAATATTATTGAAAGTGGTGTAAAACACCATAAACCAAACCAAGCAAGTTATTCATGCTTCAGTATATTTGTAGCTGTGTGTTGATAATATTTGATCGCCAATATTTTTTCAATTTTTATACTAGTTCTGTACATGATTGCAAATTTGACGTTGTTTGATACAATTTTATTATTTGGAAAACTCTGTCCATTCCTGTGCTAAGTTAAAATTTAGTTGTCATTTCATGTGCTCTTAATAGCAACCAACATTAACTACTTTCTGTGTCTTCAATCAGCATCAGAATAATAAGTGGTCTTTTGGACCAATTGGTCAGGAAGACTTAGAAAAAAAAATATAATGCAGCTTTTGACATCCTTTATTTCTTTATTATGTTAGCATGTCTACCATTAGACTGTTGTTTCTTGTGCTAGCTCTTTAAAATCCCCAAATAAGTGTGTTGGTCATCTCATAAAAATGTAATTTGTTCTCATCATGAAATAGCTCGGGGTTATTTAACTGATTTCAGCTATTTTGCTCTGGAGAGAAATGGCCGAAAGGTGCTGGACACAGTCATAACAGGTCAAAAATGGACCATTTGATGGTTTCGGCTATTTTTCTTTGATTTTCAGTTATTTTATTTTGCTTACTTGGCATTTAACAACAATCACTTAGCAACAAGATTAATTTCAATATTTACCTTAACTGTCAAACGCATGCTTACGTTACATATCAGGACATTCGCAGCATCAAATCGTTAGATAAACAAACTGTAATAGCTATTAAAGCACCACCAGAGACACGGTTAGAAGTTCCTGATCCCACACAGAGTATACAGATATGGTTAAAAAGTAATAAAGGTCCTATAGAGGTGTATCTGTGTCCAGAGGAGGCTGGAGGAGAACACTCCGATTCACATGGTACTGGATGTTCTAGTAGTGAAGAGGAGAGTAGGTCTAGTTTTTCTACTTCAGAAGACTCGAGATCAAATGATGATTTTAAATGTAAGTTGACTGGGCTATCCCAAACCATTTTATTATGGTTGGCAAAATGTGATGTTTATATTTATATATATATATAGCAATGACATTGACAAACAGCAGGGTTCATGAAATTGCATGTGTTGGGTGATCCTAGTGGGGGGGGGGGGGGGGGGAATGTCAGTCCTTGGCAAAATTTTGCTGGTCGTGTCTGAGGACTGGCGAATTCTGAAACAGTAAACATAACACCAGTGCATTCACCTGGCTTTTATTATCTTCTTTTGAAAAGTTGACAAATTGAACTTATGAAATGTAAGGCCTAAATTAAAATTAAGTTTGTTTCCCCTTTCACCGACCGTCTCTTAAAAAAGCCAGTCAAAAAAATGTATTGCCAAAAAAAAAATTGATGCGCGTCCGTCCGGAATCGGTTACACATTTAGTAGTCAAACTCTTCAATGAGAAGTCAAAATTGTTTCTAGTCTGATTAAAAATGTTGATTGTTTCTAGTCTAACATAGTCGTTTCCTCTGAAATATTCTAGATGTACATTGTAGTCACTTTTTAGTCAACTTTTGCTTGTAGAAGAAAACAAAGTTAATCTGACAAATAAAAGACATGAATGTTACAGTATTGTTAATCTGCAGCCTACAAAAAAATATATGTTCTGGTAGTCAGTCCAAAAAAAAAAAAAGGCCTACCTACCTACTCTACTGTAAAAGTCAGGGTAGGTGAAAGGGGAAACAAACATTTTTTTAATTGTGGCCTAAAGGAAATATATTCCTGGAAAGTGGTCATCATTAGGCACTGTTGAACATTATTCCTCAGACCTGATCTTTTTCAAAACCACCAAATCATGTCAATTTTATAAAGAAGAAAAGTACCCTGTGAAAATAGTCTGAAATGCGGTAACTGTGTTTTACTTGATACAAACTCTCAAATAATTGACATTGTCACACAATTACTGCACAGATTTGTTACTTAGATAGAGGTAATTACAGGTGCAAAAATATCCTTTGACTATTTAACATACACTGCTAGTTGCTCATTAACTGTAAATAAAGAGTGTTTTTGGTTTAAGATTGCCAAATGGAACAAAAAGGTAGGCAGACTGAAAAGAGGCAAACAACTGTGTATAAGAACATATTGGGTTTTAAAAAAGACTCGGAACAATGAAGTTCCCTTGGAAACTTAAATTAAGTTTTTTTTCAACAACTTTAAAACATTGTTTCGGAGACCACAGATTACACTTCCAAATTTTGGAAGAAGAAAAAAATTGGCTTAATAATCCCATATACATATATTATATTACAGCTCAACAAACTGTGCCTTGTGTAGAAATCAAGCAAGAACCAGGAACATTTCCATCTAATGTGAAAAATGCTTTGTTAGAAGATCAAGATATATCTCCAGATTCATTCCGTAATATATTACCACAGACAGAAGACCAAGACTTTTTATGTATAGAGCCTCCCATTAGTCTCGATGATTATCTCTTCTCCATGGATAATTCAGAAGGAATATCTGATTTGTTTGATGCTTATGATTTTGATATACCTGTACCTGTATGATGCATATAGAATTTTGTGGGGGCAGTTCATATTTATTTTACTATGGTTTCTATTAAAGTAATGCCATTCATTAAAAAATTGTTTGGCTTGCTGTAATCTGGACATTATTATCAGGAGCTCTAAATAAAATAAAATAAATCAATTTTGGGGGGTTTTATGCAAATTTATCAGAAATAACGAGTCATATTTTTGTGGGGTATAGAGTCCCATGATCGGTTATTGCCATTAGATGAGGGGGGGGGGGGTATTTTTTGAAGATATTTAATGCAACAAAATGTAGTCTTTATGAAACCAACCATTCTTTCATTGACTGCTGTATATTTTGACAAAATAAAAATGCATTCGGTATTTCTATATATTTTTATCAATACATGGTTATGAAAGTTTTGTAGGTTATGCTTATAAAAATGTACCCCAAAACTTACTTTAAATTGGAAAAAAAATTAGAATAAAAAAAAACGAGTGGTGTAGTAAAAAAAAATAAAAGAATAACCGTTCACAAAATTAATCTATATTCATACTGTATATCTGCACCAACTTTTTATACGCCGTCTCGAGACGGGCTGTATTATGTGATTGTGTATGGCGGGCAGGCATCCACACAGGTTTCCGCACAATAACTTTAGTTCTGTATATCAGATCTTTACCAAACTTGGCCACATGATTGTCCTGTTGAAGGGAAGAACCCTATTTATTTTGGGGGTCAAAGGTCACCGTTAATATAAACATAATTTTTTTTACCATTTGATAATTTATATAGACGGGTGTATTTTGTGATGCACACATTTCTTGTTATAATATATTGTAATCCTCGTATTTAAATGACTGCCATGATGTAACTGAAATATTGTTGTAAGTGGAGTTAAACACCATAAACCTTATGTTGGCAAGTAATGCTATTTCAACTTTAACTATTGTTTTATCCTCTTTATCGAGATGTAAAGAGAGAATTCTTTCTTTTTTCGTTAAAACCAGTGAAAACTGGTCTTGTTGGTTTTATTGTTAATTGTAAAATGTTCGTATCTATTTTTGTAACATTTTGTTAAACATAATATATACACAAAAAAATTTTTTTTGTCATGTCATTGATTCCTGGTATCATGTGATTGTGGAAGCACAATTATAATTGAGGAAGAGAACGTCTCTCTGCTTCAATAATTCAGATGTTCTGAATATTTATCAATGAGCTCTAGGAAATCATGATTTATTTCAAATTCATTCCATCTGTGAAGTACAATAAAACCTGTCTAAGCCGAACCCCTTTGGGACTGAAGAATTTGTTTAGTTTAGGCAGGTGTTTGGTTTACACAGGTTCAAATTACATAGACATTTAATAGTTGTGACTGTAAAGTGTGTTTGGTTCAGGCACGGGTTCAGTTTAGACAGGTTTGACTAAGTGAGATGGATTGACTCCAACATTGTTCATTTGTCCTATTTTGTTCTGTATTAAAATCGTATATCATCAGTTTTTATGCATTTGTAATATCGTTTTTGAAATTACACTTTTAAAAGTTTAAAAGATTTTTACAATTGTTGAAATATATATATTCCACCAATCAAGTGTTCAATTATTATATGCTCACCACTAACGTGTTCATAAATATTGTTATTGTCGTATAAACTCGCCACTAAAGTGTTCATAAATATTTGTATGGTCACACAAACTCGCCACTAAAGTGTTCATCAATATTTTTATTGTCACAAACTCGCCAATAAAGTGTTCATCAATATTTTTATATATAAGTATTTTGCCACATGTGTTCTGTATTGTTTTGGATGTAATGGGAGAATGAAGTTTGCATTCCAGATGAGAGATTTACCCATTTGATATAATCAAAAAAGAAACCAAAGGAATGGAAATGTTGAAATTTCAAAACGAAATGTTGAAAATTATTAATCATTCATGTGCAATAATGAGGACATCTTTTGATCCTGTTTGTTCTTCTATGATCATTTCTAAAACCACCATTGTTTTTCATCATTTTGAACCAAAAACATGGTGGTATTTAGTCCCAGTATTTGAAATTGCGGATAAGCTTATACAAATTTCTCAACTAATAATCTACAGTACATTTTTGTAGGATTAAAAACAATTATGTATGAGTTTATCAATCTGAAAACTTGACAGCATCAATCACAAAACAGTCAAACCTACTTTAGTGACCACCTCTTGTGAGCAATAATTGTAAAGTCTGGTCCAAAGGACTTTATGTAATGTTTGTGAGTAAAAGGCTGAGTTTGCACATCA
Source organism: Bathymodiolus brooksi (assembly GCA_963680875.1). Classification (NCBI taxonomy): domain Eukaryota; kingdom Metazoa; phylum Mollusca; class Bivalvia; order Mytilida; family Modiolidae; genus Bathymodiolus; species Bathymodiolus brooksi. The sequence continues at coordinate 23,382,963 of OY804583.1, read as the reverse complement.
ATAAACTCACACAAATTTGTGTCTAATTCTTACAATTCCATTTAAGAGCAACAATACTCTTTAAAACTTCACTGTATGATGATGTTAAAGAGTCGGCCATTTTGATTCCATATTTTTACAAGGATTCACTTCAGATAAACTTACAATGGATGTGTTGTCTTTAAAAATGTTGCTGTTTTTTCCAATTAAATGCAAGGAAACAACAATATGCAAATTAGAATGAAATTATTGTTTTGTTAACACAGATTAGTGCTAATTATATGTATTATCAAACTTTAATAAAACTGTTAAAAGTGTTATGCATGTTAACTTTATCCATAGTGTATAAGATTCAAATCTAAAGGGATTTTTAATTGAAATTGTGTAATGGTAGTAAAAAAATAATAAATAAAGGTACAGAAGTGAACTTATAGGGCAGAGTATACTAATAAGTAGTTTATTATACATCTAAAGGGATTTTTAATTGAAATTGTGTAATGGTAGTAAAAAAATAATAAATAAAGGTACAGAAGTGAACTTATAGGGCAGAGTATACTAATAAGTAGTTTATTATACATTGTATATTGACATTGTAATAGTAATGATTTTGTTTTGTTTTTCTTTTATTTCATGTACTTTATATTTTTTTCTTATGTATTACATCACAGGCACTTGTTTCTGTAAAAAAATATATATCATATACCTTATATTATACCAAGGTACTTAACTTTCAATTTTGATTGCAACTACCACCGCGACAATTTCGTTATTTTTCGCCTCAACGGACGGCAGGATGGCATTGAGCGTATAATCACCTTATTCTATAATAATTTATCTACAAAATGATGTATAACATGACTGCCTTTGCTGAATCTCATCAGTGTAATAGAGCATAACACCTACGTCTTGTCCAGACATCAGGGAAATTTACTGTGAAATTGAAATATCGGATCTGCAGTCAATGCATAATTAAGCATTTTGATTGGTCGATGTGATAGTCTAAAAATATAAACCCTTACATCATGGAAAATTCACCATTGATTTTTCAGGTATAATCTGCAAACTGGATGTAGAATCCAGAGGACTTCCAAATGGATTATTTTTACAAATCTAAATATAGTACTAACAGCATTGAAACATGAATTAGCAGATTATAATTAAATAGAAGAACTTTTTTCCATGTAATTTTGATTGTATAAATTTTAGAATTCATTAATCGTTCTTTGATAATAATAACAGATTTATTGAAATATTTTTTTGTAATTATGCATTCACTGCGGATCCGATATTTCAATTTCACGGTGGATTTCCCTGATGTCTGGACAAGACGTAGGTGTTATGCTCTATTTCACCGATGAGATTCAGCAAAGGCAGTCATGTTGTACATCATTGTGTAGATAAATTATTGTAGAATAAGGTGATTATACGCTCAATGCCGTCCGTTGAGGCGAAAATTAGCGAAATTGTCGCGGTGGTAGTTGCAACCAAAATTGAAAGTTAAGTACCTTGGTTTAATATAAGGTATATGGTATACAGTCAAACCTGTCTATAGTGATCACCTGGGGGAGATTGACAAAATGACCACTATATACAGGTGACCTTTATATGAAGGATTTTGATTTTTCGACAAAATATTGCACGCTTGTTGTAGATAAACATTTTTCATTACATCTTATGTTTTTAATAATGTTTTACTTGTTATTTTGTTCCTGTCGTAATATTACTCTTTACATTTATTGTTGATTGAAATTATCTCAATATGATATGATTTGAATAAAACATACAAATAAATAAAGATATTTAATAAACAATAGTACAATTTCCAGTAACACGACGTTGAACTGGAAGCATTGTTTTCAAAATCGTCAAGAATCTCATGTTTTCTTTTAAGAATGTTCATTATCTGGGTACGACCAACACCCATCTCCTCGCCCACAGCCTGACAGCTTTTCCCAACATTACAATGATTTAATTTATCGCTTTCACTTTGTTGTCTAATTTCAAAGCTTTCCTATTTACGGATGTTGATGATTTTGACATGATGTACTAGATACAAAATATTTTTGGTGAGTGAATTTCTACTCTCGTTGTAATGAATAAAAATCTCCAATAACACCCGGGGATAAACTGTCTTTTATGTAATTTACTATTCACAAAATTGATGGTGTTTGTTTATTTAGTTAATTAAATTAATCAATATATTTTGTAACACCTCAGGATTTTTGGTACATTTGAGAAAAATATCGATCTTCCGAAATCACTTCCGGTATTATTTTTAAAATAAATTTACCGTTATACAAAGGTTTTACTCATAAATGGTGACCGCTATATCGAATTAAAATATATAGTAAAATGCACCGGGAGACCACGAAAGTGACCGTTATGAGCAGGTGACAAATTTTACAAAGGTGACTATTACGACAGGTTTGACTATATTTTTTACAGAAATAAGTGCCTGTGTGTTACATCCATGGATCAGAGCTTTGGGCATTCCTATTTAAATTTACCTTCGAAAGAGAAAACACTACTTTTCATCTTCCCTGAACAATTGTCATGTGATCTTTTGTTATCATGTGACATCTGTTGGTGTTAGCCTTTCATGTTTTAAATCTTTATTGAAAATACACCCAAGGCAAATTAAACAGAAAAACTTAGTTGAGATGGTCTTTTTGCATGTCTCCTTTTAGAAATCTTTCAGATAGTCCCACCATCCAGCATTCATAGATGAATATTATTTCTAAAAAAATTAATATTTCTGTAAATAGATGAAAGTTCTACATTTAATATTGATTGGTTTATGTTTATGGTGTTTAATGCCACCATTTTATATTGAAGAAAAAAATATATAATTTAACTACAGCTACGTGACGAGTTGCCTAACATTTACACACGCACGTATTGATGGTGAAAATGTCATTTTGTCCACAAAAAAATATATGAAGAAAGAATATAAGTAAAAAGTTTGTACTCTTATCTCCTCGAAGGTAAATATGAAAAGGACCTTATTATTTTGTTTAAGCCTATTTTTAGTTTATTTTGTTGTTAGCTTTTGAGTTGATTTAAGTTCTGTTATTAGATGCCAAAGTTTAGTTTAATACATGTTACAATGGTCAAATCGGACATACCGTAGATAAACAACCATTATGGATCCTTCACAATTCTTTTACGGATTAAGCTCGTAAATTACGGAGTTTGGGTCATCATTTCTGCTGATAATTGTTATGGAGCAATCCACATTTCACATGGTGACTTGAATTCTCGTTTAGATGACTTGAGGGGCAAAGTAAAGAAAAATCTAGGGAACCTCCATTTATTTTAAGGTTTATTTTCCCGCTATCGCATGTCCCCATGTTATAGCAAAACAAACAAGCTTCTCATAATTAAAACGGCTGAAATACTGCTCACAAGACAATGATTAAATTAAACGACAATCCTTGACCCAAATTACAGACATCTAACAAAAATATAATAGTGATTACATCCATAAGGGTTGGGTATCTGTGTGATGTCTATGTTTATTTCATAGTCAATCTTGTGTGAAGGGCAATATCTATTATATCAGTATTTATAGATATTAATACAAAAATGTATTTACAAATTCTTTTTACATACAAAATGTACGCGAGTTACTGATAAGTACAAATTTTTAAATACAAATGATTTTTACCATTACATTTTTTACTCCTAACAATCATTAAAATATAATTTAAAAAAAAAATGGATATTGCATTTAGAAATTTAAATAACCAGCATTGTACCAGGGTATATTAAAATTTGTGACCCGCAGTTCAGTTTATGCATGCTGGCCAATAGTAGAGTACAATACATTATATATTAAAATTTGTTTTGGACCAGTAATTTTCATTTAAGTCTGAACTAATCTGAATGTTATTTAGGAAATTAATTTGTAAAATTTCTTCCAATATCGTTAAACTTCAGTCAATCGAAAAGTTGTTGATTCTGTGATTTTTGTAATATTTAAGTTCTGAATAAATTAATGTCACATGATTGTAAGTTGTATATCGGTTCTATTATAGAACAATTGTATATGAATAACATGTTAATTATGTGGTACCTCAGATATATTACCTTAAGGTAACACTGTCAATAATTACCTAGTCTAATAAATAAAACATGTAGATTTATAAGAATAACATTTTTATATAGATGTAGAAAAACAATTTTAAGCTAAGGCTCCATAGTTGTAATATTGTAAGAGCATTATTTTAGTTTAATTTATTCTGAATGAAATTAATGAGCTTACTCCTATATCTGTTCTTATCCCCTCCACCCATAAGGGGGTGGATCTAGCAAAGGGCTGGCTGCAATCTGTCTTAATTTCTTTTCAAAGATGTATGTTTATGCAATGATTTATGATTTTTATAATATTTAGCTGAGTAAATCATTGAGACATTTGAATAAATATTTTGTGGGGATTTAAAAAAAAATTACATATCATTTATGCAATAATTAAACAATTTATTATCAGATGATATGATATTTCACGAGAAAATTTACACCTGTTAGCAAATGTCCTTTGATGTTAATCTTCAGGTCATTTTCTTTTTATTTCAAGACCTTCATCTAACATGCAAAAATTAATTCTATATAACGCTTGACAAGGCTTAGCAGGGAATACATACAAAGTACATTTTTAATTTCTCAGAAAGGGGGGGGGGATATGGAAGTGTGTAAACAATTCATGTATGAGAAGTAAGCTAATCTTTAGAGGTTCCATTGTAACGAGTTTTCTGTGGAGTAACATGTAGATATTGGGTAGACTATTATATATTTGTTTTTATTATTATTTTCTGTTGTTCATCTTGATTTACAAGTTTTCAAATTACAGAATCAGGGCTATCAATATTTTTCAAGTGTACCAGTACTTCACTATTTACAGGTGGTACTTTTTCTTTTTAAAATGTGAACATTTGTCATGAATATCGTGTGCAACAATCTTTGAAATTAGGAGGTACCAATTACCATTTTATGTAAAAGTACCAGCTACTGCCCCCTTACTGAAAGACCTGTAGTTAATGTGGCAAAAAATTGTAATTTTATGATCAATAATAAACATGAATGGACGTTAAAAAATATATATGGAACAGATAGAAAAATGGTACCTGTTAGATGAATTTGTTCTGAAGAGAAAATCAAGAAAATAATAAACCCTACAGAAAATTGTAGCATGTTTTTGTTTGTTTTTTTTTTTTTTTTTTTTAGGTATTATTTATTTCTATAAAGTTTGTAGTCTATATTTTTATTTATATTATTACCTAATAGATGTTGTGGTTTGTATGTGTGAAGGAGTTATACTATTTACAGTTGGTCATACTGTTTTAGGGTTGACAAGTTTTGTTTGTGTGTTTTTTTATACTAAAGATCTGGGGAAAAACCTATTTAAAACATTTTGAGGTAGGGCAGATTTTGATGGGTCTGATGGGGAACGGCAAAAAAAATTGTTTTATACTAAAGATGACCCTAACTATTACTCTATGGATATGGCATTTATATTTACCTCTCCTATTTATTTGTTTTAATTACATAGACTGAATATTCTTCAAGTTATGAAATATTTCAAGATTAATTTTTTTTTTAAATGTTGACCTTAAAAAATCAGATCTGATATAAATAATGACAGATCTGCCTTTATAAAAAAATTTTTTTTTTATTATTATAACTTTTAAAGTTTTTTAGTGATAATGAAAAACTTGGTGTGGGAAATCTTTCTGGTGGCACACACTGTTTTAAATTTGAAGTTACTTCACTTTTTTTTTTTTTTTCCCCAAGTTTCAAAGTTTTTTTTTTTTTTTTTTTTTTTCGTTTGATGTTTATTGGAAAATATGAACAAGTTATTTCCCTTGGATTATGAGTAAAGGGAGGTAGCTTGCTATTGTTATCTTTCCTTGATTAATTAATTTGTTTTTGGTTCTAGCAGAGACAAATTTTGAATAAAGGGAGATAATTTTCATTGTCACACATTGATCAGGTAGAAAAAATATTTGAACACTATTATGAAATTGTAATTGTAATTTGTCAGTATGAGACATGAAATATTTTTGTTATGATTTTGAACACAAAATGTAAATGTTATAAATGGACTATAATGTTATTTAAATGATTGTGTCACGAGATCAACTGTAAAATGCAATCAAATGAAAATGTTTCCATTGTGTATGTTAAGTTTTTAGGTGAAAGTTCGGTATTTCTTCCATATACAAGTTTGTATAAAGTATTAAGATGAAATTTGTTCAATTTAATTAATCATTGTGTTAAACACCTCATATTAATTGATTATTATCATATACCAATATTGATTGACAAATCTTCATAATTAATTACTTATTATCATATACCAATATTGACTGACAAATATAGAGAAAACTGTTATTGTGAGAATGTCGTGTGTCAGAGATTTGTTGTTGTGCTTTCAATAAAATTATTTAACACTTTCTCATCTTGTTTTAAATTTGAGAAAACTAAGCCATTTAAATTTAGTTTTCGAATGAGTTAAATTTCAAAATACAGTCAAACCTGTATTAAGAGGTCACATTTGGGACAAAGAAAAAGTGGTCTTGTAGGACAGGTGACTTCTTAGAAAAGGTTCAATTCATATGAAACTTTCTATGACAGGGCAAGAAAATAGAGACCTTTTAATACAGGTGACTGCTTAATAGAGGTGACCACATGGACAGGGCTCTGTTGAAAACCATGGTTATGTCATCTAGCACATGTTTAAAACGAGTCCCAGGGCAAGTAAAATGATATCACTTGCAGTATCATCCAGCTTGGAACTGTAAAACTTGATTTCAAATCTTAGTTTCTTGATATTAAAGTCTCCCAATGTTTGGTTGACTTGTTACAACCCCCTCCCCGTGCCCTTTTTCCCAATGAAGCTGGGGGCCATCGCGGTTGTGATCGTATGGTAGTTGGATTTACCACTACCTGTGCAATCGGTGCTTATCACCCCTTTAATGGCGAGATGTACTTGATGCAACATTATGTTGTAAAGTGTCTCAGTGTCTTGCAACAGGTCAGTGGTTTTCTCCGGTTTCCTCTACCTATACAACTGGCCACCACATATACCTGAAATAGTGTTGAAACTGGCAGTTAAACACTAAACCAAACCAAACCCAACAAAGGTATACTGGTTTTAACGAGTCTTGTATACATAAGACAAAATTGAGTCTACCTCAGAACTTTGAATGTTTTGAAGGATAGTATTGATACTTGGTATGATTGTAGCCCACCACTAGAGGGTGTGTCACACATATAGCTGGAAGGTCAAGGACACAAACTTAATTCCACTATACATATTTCATATACAATCATACATTACAATATATGAATGATACTTTGTATTATTGTTTGTGGACAGAAAATACATTGTTGTACAAAGCAGACATCATCATCATCTTATCAAATGTGACTTGTTCAAGGCTCAATAGATCAAAGATAATGCACCAACCACTCAAAATACAAGATTGTATTGTTCTTGATAGAGTTGTCCACATCTTTTCCCAAATCACTTACAAGTCAGATTCACCTGAGGTTTTAATATGATTTGTTCCAGGATGCTATTTGATCCTAAAATATATTTTTGGGGTGAGAATTCCTTAGGACTACAATTTTATTATATTGGCTATTCTTCAAAGTAACCAGCATTGGAGTAAGGGGAAGGGTTGACCTAATATATATGACCTGCAACTAGTAGTAGTATTATCAGTGAGCTTGTACTGTAAACAATAAAGCTTTGGGTCTCACATTATGATTTGGTCTCGCCACTATATAGCTGATTTTTTTACTTTGGTTTTAGTTTGATTTACATCTATATAGGCAAAGTAAACTAAATCATCTGTTCATATTTTTTTCTTTTAACATCTCCGCGCATGTCACAGTATATATAACCAATATGTTTGATGAAATGCATGTACTGTTAAAAGAGGAAGTAGAGTTTGAGGTGCACTCGATACAACATGTGATAAAAGTTCGTCAGTGACTTATGGAAATTAAGTCTATGGTTTTCTGCAGGTAGTCTATTTCTTCCACCAATAAAACTAAAATATTGAAACATGTGTAGTCTGTCGACATTACAATAGTACGCTCACTCCCTCTGTAGAATGACGTATATACGGTCATCTGTCAAGATTAACTTCAAATAACAAGTACAATAACTACATTAATGGTATTTATTAAAAATAAAAATCCCTACAGTTAAAATGACTAGTTTCTACTGTTTATTTGACATTTGACATTTTGGCACCAATTATTGAGCACTGCAAATCACAGATCATAACGAGACACATACAGTCAAATCTGCCTTAAAGGACACCTCTATATAACAAATCACTGTCTATAAAGGACAGTCATTTTCCCCATTAATGAATAATGCATATAATTTTAACCTGTATATAAAGGACAGCTGCTCATAAAGGCCACATTTTCAGGTTCACTTGAATGGTCTTTGGTCCTTTATATACAGGTTTGACTACATATTCAACGCGTATCATAATAAAACCTTAATTTTCTATTAGATATTGGCAAGACATACATAAAAATAGTATTTTTGTCTTCTATCGTCTACATACAAATAATTATAAATACTTTGCCACACTAAAACGGTCTAGAATTTCAACCTAAATTAAGAAGTGAAATTAAAGATGTGACTTTTTCAAATTTCTTTCTCGAAAATTACTCCGACTACGGAGCACGGTGTTTCTGAGGAATGAAAGGCCTACTATTTAATTACAGAAGAAAACTCGATAAACATTTTATAGAGCTTACGGTAGTGGAATGTCACTTTTCAACAACATATATATTATAGTTTCTAGTATTCGATCGGTCGGTCAGTTTTATTAGTGGAGAAAATTATAGTACCCCCGGAAAACTACACCACCTCCGAACATGACTAAAACAATGTATTACAAAAAGTTGTATCGAATACACCTCGCAACGAGTGGGAATCAAACTTCCAAAATACGTGGTGATAGGCACTGATCATTCGGCACAACTCGGTCCATTCCGTTCCTGTATATTAGAGCAGCGGATTCACCCGAGGTTTGCCGATTGTAGACACTTGTAGCATCTAGGTAGATGTAATACCATATACCGTACGATCGTGACCACGACGCCCCATTGGTAGTTTACGAACGAAAGGCATTCTTAGCTATAATATATCAGGTTCTAACAAATTTAAACCCACAGTTGTCTTTTATCGCAGTGTACACTCCCTTATTTTTCGCCACCCCGCCAGTAAAGTGAATAATATAATTTAGCTTGTTTTATAGTTTTATAAACGTGCAAAAAACCCCACCAACAGTCTGTAGACAACGGATATTGCCATACCATACAAACAGGGCCGACCTTAAGTCAATTGGACCAATTGCTCCCAAATGGCCCGCGCTGGAATTATCTACTCTTGGTTGTTCAAGTACATACAACAACACACTGCAGGGTTTACAGAGAACAATTAGGTCACGCAACTCCTAAGGCCGACCCTGATACAACACATTTCTAAAGTTAGACCGTCTGTTCTCATCTCTTGAACGTTTTATCTCGAGATGTGCACAAAGTAATCATGACAACAACGATGGTTTTCCTGTCTTAAACTTATGTTCGTAATTCCTTTTTGTAATATATGGCTTAATCTCCTCGGTAAGTGCCATTGAAAACTTAAGATCTCTTAAATCTGCAAACACATTCTCGTTTTGACCATACCGATGTAGTTTTGGAAAACCTTCCTCTAGTTTCGATGGCGACACTGAAATAAACAAAAGTCGGTCTACCAATTCAACATTTTCACCTTCATATTTCAGGATCCCTTCCGAGAGTTCTCGGACACCGGAAGTTATTTCGGCATCGCTCATTATTTCCATCATTGGAGGGAATTTTTCCTTGAGCATAGAAAACCACTTCCGTTTTGAAATAATCATCGGTAAACATTCCATTTCCCATTGTGTATCTAGTTTACACTCTTGTAAGTCGTTAATTATATCCATATAAGGAGTCTCGTTAGATTCAAGCCTCTCTCTGGCATCACCAAAAAGAGGCAGTGTGTTCAAGTTACTTGGCCGGTGTATAATCACAAGCTTGCCACCAGGTGCCAAACATTCCATTATATTAGTGTACGTCTCCTTTGGGTTTTCAAAGAAACGAATGGCGTCCTTTAACAGTATTTTGTCAAAAACTAGTTTTTCGGGATCCTTGCTTTTTCTTAACTGTCTGAAATATTCCTCTGCTCCTGTTTGCGCGACACGTAGAGAAAGGACTTTCTCACTTTCTGTTTGAACGTAGCTATAGTGTCCTGGTATGACAGTCATAACGGGTTCTAACAGACAAAATTTATCTATTATTTTTTCTGCATAACTGCCTTTGACATCTCCCACATAACAGAACCTGTCAGTTGTATCAAGGTCGGTATATTTCTGTAGTAAGTTGTAAAATGTTTCGTCATATTCTTTTCCTAAGTCATATTTTTCTGTACTCCCATAGACAGGTATGCGAAGGTGATTTCTGTAGCCTTCCGAAATAACAGCATATGGTCTCGGCGATTCTGGCCCTAAAAACGACGAAGCCATGATTCTATATAAGTACACAAGTTTATATAGTATCAGTATGTCTGTCTCAGTACTTTGTTGGTTTAATTTTTAGTCCGTCTTCTCCAGATTTATATATATTTACTATATATTTTTGTTCGTTTCCATTCAGTTATAATCCATCAAATGCTATCCGGTCCAATTCGATTTCACCACTGTCAAAGTTTACCTACATAGAAATGCAAATATATATCGTCTATTTGTAAAGCATTTAAAATCCAATATTTTCTTTTCATTTCATTTGAATACTTTTGAAAAACGGATTAAAATTATTCGATCACTGTACGAACTGATCCATTGATTTTTATAGTACACGTTTTATCCCCATAGATTTTAATTTGACGTTTTCAGATTAACAATATCTCCCTCCTAGATAATGCACATATGTGTATTGCCAAAGTTTACAAAATGTGTATTGCTTTGGCTGATCCTATTTAACAAGGTAACAATCCTTTTAGAAGCCTTTGATCCATTATATGTGACAATTAAATGTATATACTTCCGGTTCAACCAACCGTTTCTAAGGGTCTCCTTGTGAATATCAATGATCACAAAGACGCTCTCTTATCAGCACATATTTTATTTTTAAACTTTTAAAACTTTAATCGATTTGTATACTGAAGTAGCGTAAGAAGTATATGAAGTGTTATTTATTGTGAATATAGATATATAGATATAAATACCTATCTGTATGCCCTCTTTAAAGTTTTGCTATAGCTTTGTGTGAAAATTTGATCATTTGGATGTAAATAATTAAAATTTATTTAAGATTGATAGTTGGTGACTCGTATCAAAACAAAATGTCCGACCCTATCCACTATAGAAATATGTCTATCCTATTGATCTTGAAATAAAGGATACCACAAATATACAGTTAGAATAGTTCCATATTTAGACCCATAGGGAGGTTCTGGTTAAACCGGGACCGTGGGTATACATAGCTGTGGGCAGAGCAAACATTCAGATTATTTTGACCACGGTTATCTCGAGGAGGAAAAATCAATGATATATAGTTTCACAGTTACTTTTGGAGCAAAATATTTGACAGGCATGGTCACTAGTCTTCCTCCCTACGAAACTTTCAGCTTTATTAAAAATAATATTCTTCATCAGTCTAAAAACTTCAAAAATTCAAATTTCTGAGGTATGTTACCTTTAAGTCACGTTGGTCATGTAACATACAGTTTCATAAATATGCTTTTCATAACGAGGTGATCTGATGATAAGCTCCGCCCACAAATTTTGTCGGTAGGCACTACTGCAAATGCCGCTTTAAGACAGAAACTTTACGACAAAAGAGATGAGTTCGATATTCCCATTGTGAACTTTCCATTTATATGTGGCAAACAATCCAACAGCATATAGATCTCTCAGTTGATATAATAGCGGATTGCTGCTAACAACATGTAACAGGAAGCTGCTAACAACATGTACCAGGAAGCTGCTAACAACATGTAACAGGAAGCTGCTAAAAACATGTAACAGGAAGCTGCTAACAACATGTAACAGGAAGCTGCTAACAACATGTTACAGGAAGCTACTGAATCAAGGGTTCCTAGTTGTCAAGTTAAAGTAATCACTTCCAAAGTTGACGGTCGCCACCATGTCCTGGTTTACCCTTAGCGAAATATGTGTCAGGTGACATTTCATATGTTTTTCTTTCCTCTTTTATGTGGCGTGTTAAACCGGTTAATAGGGTTCTAAACCTCTTCTCTATATAGGGTTCTAAACCTCTTCTCTATATAGGGTTCCAAACCTCTTCTCTATATAGGGTTATAAACCTCTTCTCTATATAGGGTTCTAAACCTCTTCTCTATATAGGGTTATAAACCTCTTCTCTATATAGGGTTCTAAACCTCTTCTCTATATAGGGTTCCAAACCTCTTCTCTATATAGGGTTATAAACCTCTTCTCTATATAGGGTTCTAAACCTCTTCTCTATATAGGGTTATAAACCTCTTCTCTATATAGGGTTCTAAACCTCTTCTCTATATAGGGTTCCAAACCTCTTCTCTATATAGGGTTCCAAACCTCTTCTCTATATAGGGTTCCAAACCTCTTCTCTATATAGGGTTCCAAACCTCTTCTCTATATAGGGTTCTAAACCTCTTCTCTATATACGGTTCCAAACCTCTTCTCTATATAGGGTTCCAAACCTCTTCTCTATATAGGGTTATAAACCTCTTCTCTATATAGGGTTCCAAACCTCTTATCTATACCGGGTTCCAAACCTCTTCTCTATATAGGGTTCCAAACCTCTTCTTTATATAACTGGATCTTCAATGGCAATATATATATAAACAAACGATAAAAAAAAATCTGCACAGATTCACTTCCACTAAAAATAAACCACATTATACTATTACCAAAAAAAATTAAAGACAAAATAAAAACATGTACAGATAACTATAATTTTGATATACATATTAAAAGAGTGTATCGCCAAAAAAAAATAACAAACAAAAAACAAGTTACAAAAAACATCTCATTTCAATTAGATTGACAACAATATATGTGTGTCTTGTATAAAGAGATGTGTCAGAATATGCTTTCAAATAATCGGTTTTATGAATATAAAAATTCAAATAATCGGTTTTATGAATATAAAAAAATATCCGTTTTAGAATCATGAAGAAAACTGACGAGATGATTAAAATGTCGGCGGGTGAACTATTAAATTACAACGTTTGTGGATGGATTACACTGTCAATGTATAGACTACAATGTCAGTGGATGAACTACAATGTCGGTGAATTAACTACAATGTCAGTGGACGAACTACAATGTCGATGAAAGAGATACAATGTCAACGGAGAAGTAACACATACATGGAAAGGGGAACAACTCAAAAAAGAAAAAAGAAATATATATAAAATGTTTACTTGGGCCTTCGTAGACCATAGGCACTGTTTTGTCATTTTTTGTTTCATATAAATTAAAAATGAAGACATAATGGTTCTCTTTGGGTAATTCTTCATTATAGTAGATCTAAATCTTAGACACAGTGCATAATGTGTCCAATGGATGCAGGGGCGGATCCAGGATTTCAAGTTAGGGGGGCGCACTTAAAAAAATTGCGCCGAGCGGAGGGAGGCGCGAAAAATTTTGGGGTATTTCGTGTGAAAAATCACGATTTTACGCCAAAAAATCAGATTTTTTCCAATTTTAGGGGTGGGGGCGCCGGTTGCGCTGCCCCCTGGTTCCGCCCCTGGGATGATACGGCGCTAGAAGATACATATAGAAATTGCAGTGCTTGATTGTCTTTTTTTCTACGAAAAAGGGCCTTTAAGAGCTGTTGCGATTCTCCAGCTAATCCAGAGGAGAACACAAATTCCGTCAATCCACTACGGGGAAAGTGAAATACATCAAACGCTTTATCCACACAATACAGACTAACTCCACACATCACTAGGAGACATCCACGAGGCAATTGAACACAGCTATAGGGTACGAAATTGGTCTCCAAATCATGTAGAAATAACAAGCGAGCTGTCCATCCATCCGGTATACATTTTTAAACTATCAATCCTTAAATCTGCTCTAAAAACAACTGAGCCAATTTCAACCAATTTTGGATTGAATCATATGTAGGGTGTCGATCTGGTCTATAGTGTATGCGAATAATCATTGTATAGTCCCTCGCGAGAGAGTTGCATTTTATTCATATGGATCGGAAATGCGGGATTTTTTTGTCACCATTGCAGGACAAATTTAACAGAGGACGTTATGGGAAATCTATTTTAAAATTCTAACATGACGTTCTTCTTTCGTTTTATAAACAAACGAGCGATTTATCGATTGGGTATAATCTCATTAGCACATGCGCCGGTGCATGTGACTGACTTTCCCGTCGTAAATGTACATGTTGATGAATTATCGTCTGCTCGAATTTAGCTGCATAAATTGTGTGCGACATTGTCCGCAAACGTAAATATAAATTACGGTCTTCCAATCAAAGTATACTACCGTATTTGTATACTCTTAGACATATCCGAATCGAAATAATTCATGGAAGCCAGAATGTGTATTGAGTTTTAACATGGGTTGGCGGATATTAGTAAATTTTATCCCTCGACTCCTCGACTCTGGCTCAGGATAAAATACTAATATCCGCCAACCCATGTTAAAACTCAAAACACATTCTGGCTTCCATGATTTATTTCTTAATTATTCTTCTGTAAACCCACTGGTCTATTTGAAATGAAAATAAGCTGGAATGCCCCTTAGACGATCCTCTACCATCGTCAGTAACACACCGTCAGGGATGCTTTCTGTCAGGTATTTAACTGATCTCAGCTATTTTCCTCTGGAAAGAAATTGCCGAAAGTGGCTGGACAGTCAGAACAGGTCAAAAATGGACCATTTGAAAGGGAGTGTAGATGGTTTCAGCTATATTTCTTTGATCTTCAGTTATTTTATTTTCTAACCAGAATCATCCCTGTCCACCGCTGATCACGCTCCGATACTCTTCACTATATGTATCCTTTGGTCAATGTTCCGTAACTGGTCTGGTTTTTTTGGTAGTTCTGTATCTGTATCAATACGTCGAAGATACCACTTGCTGGTTTTAACTCGACGGGAGAGAGAGCACCTATTGTCGGTGATGGAGAGCTATTTTGAAGCTCTCAACTGTTTTTGCATGCATCGTCCTGAATATAGCTGAAAAATTGCTCGCTGGACGTTAAACACCAATCAATCAATCTTTGCATGCACTATAGTTTTCATTACAATCGTCACTAATATTTTCATATTGAACAGATGCGATCTGACTAACGTTAGGTATTGTAGCATTCATCGTCGGACGATAAACCACAAAACCATTAGTAATTACGACCATTTAATCTGCTCTTTTCTTTGGAAATTACGAATAAGTCATTTTCTTTTAAAAAAAATGTAATTTTTGATTGGCTGTATAACAGTGGATCGGGACTAATCAAAATGTTTTGAAATGACTCATGACTACGTGTTGACCCACGGGTGATTCAGTGGTGGAGAGTATCAGACCGTGATCAGCCGCGGGTTACCGACCATGGCAATTAACAACAAAAAAGTATGTTTTGTGTGTTGATCTGAAATCCAATATGACCGCCACTTCATGTAACCCTTTTGACATTCATCCCTATGCAAGACAGTTGAATATATTGACCAATCGGACAATTAAACAAAGAATAAATGATCAATATTTGCAATTGCAAAATGCTGAAATCCATGAGTCCCAACAGTTAAGGTTTTTCCAGGAGATTTACAACATCATGGGGCAAATACCTCATTATGTTAATACTTTAAAGAACAGAAATGACAGGGCTGCTAGCTGTTTGTAAAATTCGCATAAATGCTCATTCTTTAATGATTGAAAGAGGAAGGTACTTCAATATCAATAAAAACGAAAGACACTGTCCAATATGCAAAACAGGACAGGTAGAAGATGAAAATCACTTTATTTTAAAATGCAAAAGATTTGAACAAATCAGACTCAAATTTTACGACAGTGTCGAAATCACTAAAAAAAAAAATTTTTAATAATATTGAGAATAAAATGAAAATTGTATTAAATTAATCATACCCCATTTTAAAACTTACTTCCTCTTTCATCTCAAATTGTTTAGCAATAAGAAAATATTTATTACTGTAACCAAGGACGTATATAGTACGTCCTTGTAGTCCGAGATTCCTCTGCCGTCCGACGGCATTTTTTTTTGCTAGAACCGTGGGACGTCAGAGAGCTCTACATAATGAAAACAGCGGATTTGCCTCTCAAACTCTTGGTCGGTATATTTCCACGTTTTGTGGCTATCGGATTTTATTTTCTATCCGAAACCCTTATATAAATCGCTTCACCAATCATTTTTCTATTCATTCATAACCATCTTACCCTCAGAAAGTGGTGTTACACTCATTACAGCACGATTTTGCCTTAGATCCTACTATTCCGCCATTTGACTTCCATTTTGACTTTTTTTTTAAACATTTGTCACGTGACTTCGAGAAAACTACGATTACAGCAATGTATCATGGGAGATGATTTGCATATAAACAAACAAACAAATATTTCTATTGCCAATCATAGGCGCCTGTTAAGGCAGAACAATTAACATAAAATTTAATACAGTTGATTACATTGATTGGTAATGATTTTAACAGCAATAGTGAATTACAGATAACCATCAGAAAAAAATATATGATCTTACCTTGCAAATAATTTGGCGCGCTGCATTAAGTAGCTCCCATCATACAATGCGTTGCTGTCATCATTCAATTAGTATCGCAAGATCACGTTTGTAGATTTCAAAATGGAGGTCAAATGGCGGAACAATAGGATCTAAGGCAAAATCGTGCTGTAATGGGGTGTAACACCACTTTCTGAGGGTAAGATGATTATGAATGAATAGAAAAATGATTGGTGAAGCGATTTATATAAGGGTTTCTGATAGAAAATAGAATCCGATAGCCACAAAACGTGGAAACGTGCCGACCAAGATTTGGAGAGGCAAATCCGCTGTTTTTATTATGTAGAGCTCTCTAACGTCTCACGCTCTAACACAAAAAAAAAAGAATGCCGTCGGACGGCAGAGGAATCTCGGACTATCGTCCTTGCATTCTCTATCCAGAGTTGTCGTTCCTGCTACGCTAGACTCTAGATATCTTAGTGTCAACAACCATTTTACAAGATTCTTGTAAAAGTTAGAAACAGTAAACAAAAATTATTTAAAATTGTTTTAATTATTGTAAATATCAATAAAGATGAAAATAAATCACTCATTTCAAATCAAATCTCTCTTAAAAATGATTTGTGATCGTTTTTAACTTTTTAATTTTTACCTCCGCAAAATAGTTCTCCAAGAAGTGGGGGGGGGGGGGGGGAATCATTTTTAAGAGAGAATTGATTTGAAATTAGTGATTTATTTTCATCTTTATTGATATTTACAATAATTAAAACAATTTTAGGTACATTTTTTTTTACTGTTTCTAACTATTACAAGAATCTTGTAAAATGGGCGTTGACAGAGATAGAGTCTAGCGTAGTAGGAACGACAACTCTGGATAGAGAGTGACGTCCTTGCTGTAACTCATACTCCATGCAGATAATTATTCATGTTCATTTATTTACATATTATGTATAATTTGTATCACATTTTATTATGTAGTTTGGCTATAGCCATATCCTGTTGATGAGTTTGTGTCAATAAAAGAATTTGAATTTGAATTTGAATTAACAGACCTTGGTGTGTTATTTTGATATCTAAAGATTTAGTAGTCCGAAGCCCATCGATGATTGATCAGTTGTATATAAACGTAAGAGTAATCCGAAGGGATTATCAATAATGGACAATACAGATCTAGATACTATGGACACACAAGTCGAAAACAAACAAAACATAACACAACACAGACAACTATAAAGATTAGCAACACGGATCCAACCAAAATTCGGGGTGAACCCATACGGGATGACGTTAGATGTTATCCTAGTGTACCGCCACAGATGAAAAAACATATAACAAACATGCTATTTTAATTAGATTGAGATAATATTGAATGTTTACTTATTTCGTACATTCTTGTATTATTCACTTGCATAATTCTTGCTGGTAGTTAGTGATACCAAACGTTACCTCGTTTCATTGGCGGTCAACAGAAAAAATATAAACATTCCTTTTTAGGTCTCTGCAAGTTTCGTTGAGACAAAAGTCTAAAGCTGACAACAGACATTTGAAAGTGGAAAAGGCATGATGATGATTATATACGGTATTACAAAGTCTCCATAGTGTAATGTAGGAAACTGTCATGATGACTCATGATAATCCTGTCCAAAAATAATCTGGTCTCGATATTCACACGTGCAATGACGTGTTTTGTTTATATTATTTTTCTGATTCCCCCTATCAACTGGAGTCCGACACATGAATTCCACAAATGTGAAAATGGTACTAACAAATAATACAATTATATCTGCATTATTCCCACTGTCTAGCCAGAAGAGTCTGAAATTGTATGGATCCGTGGACTCGTACTCGTAGGACTCTGTCGTGGTAGTTTATTGCCATAGCAATAGGGCTTATTTGGTTCAAATTGCATGTGAATACATGGTACCATAGGATCAGAATATATATTATGGGGTAGTTTGGTTTAGGTTTATGGTGTTTAATGCCACTTTCAACACTATTTCAGATATATCGTGGCGGTTAGTTTGATTGGTGGAGGAAACCGGAGCACGCAGAGAAAACCAGCGACCTGTCGCAAGTCACTGACAAACTTTATCTCATAATGTATCGGGTTATGGGATAAGATCATTTTGTAATGCAATGAGAAGATCACCAGTCAGTGGGATTTTTTTTAATTTTATGCTGAGCGATCTTACCTCATTACCTATTGGATTTTACTTCAGACTTATGTCCTCTAGCACAGGACTTGCTCCTGACAACTAAGTTTATTTACAAATCAATATTGTGAGCAACCTGCTGAAAAAAGTTTACGGTCAATGTGCAACCCACTGAAAAATCACAATGGAGTACCCCATCCTGACTTCATTTTGTTTTATTTTAATGTAATTAATTTAATTAATTTCCTACAGTACCGTAAAGCTTATTGTTAGCACAGATCTCTTCAATAATTATGTGTTAAATGTGTAACGGAAATGCTCCCCTACCTAAGGTTATAGGAACCGTAGTAGGTTCATAATCACCTCTGCTAACTGCATTAGTGGAGATCTCCTGTAGCTCAGATGGTAGAGCGGTGGCTTACAATGCAAGAGATCCTGGGATCGAATCGGATTGGGGACGTTGCATTTTTCCAAGGTACAATATATGCTCTACTGTTACAAATGATTTGTCTCGTAATTTATCCTTGTGTACCCTTATTCACATCCATACCTTGGCGAGTTCCCATTTGGACAGCCTTTCTGGTCGCGAAAACTGATGTAGTGTATGTAACTTAAGAGAAGACATGTGGCGGGAATGTTTTTTATGTGACGCAGGACAAACATGACAAAGTTTGTGATTTTCTTTTGTCAATCCATGCTGCTATGGTAATATTATTTTCAGTTTGTCATTTCGTTCGGAAAAGTACTTTCAAAAAGTGACTTGACCAAAATTTATACACATGTATACCGAGTGAGTTATTGTTATTTAATGCCAAATGAGCTAATTTTCAGCTATGTTATGGTGAGAACAAGTTATGGTTTAATGAAATGATGATGATGTTAACTTTGTACTAGACCAACATACTTAGTTGGACAACAGTCTGCATATAGACATGTTGCTCATGCACATTATCCTGATTCCGAGCTAACCAATCTTTGCTCTTACTCCTTAATGCTGCATGCTTTGGGGGAGAAAAGCAACGAATACTAATTTTATTGTCTTTGGTTTAACCTATCTGGGGGCTGGGACTTGAGAATCCATGATCTACTCGAGGCGAGCATGCTAACCGATGCAGTATGTACAATGTATGTATATATTACCTGTAAATATTAAATAAATAAAACAACCAAGAGAGAAAATAAGATGTCAGATGTTATTTTGTTTTTCAAGTCTTCCTGGCCAGTTGGTAATGTTTACTTCAAACAATCAAATCAGAAACTGATTGTGCACAATTCATTAAAAATAAAAGATATTCAGCTCCTCAAGATATTTCTTCATAATAGATGATATGGCTTTAGTGGTGCTCATGTTTGGTTTATATCTATGTCAGAATTGTTCTTAAATTCAATGCAACAAGTTTCCCTTTCATAAAATGCTTCAATAATTCAGAACCGCTTCGGTGGTGTAATGGTTAGCGTGCTCGCCTTGAATGCGGTAGATTGTGGGTTTGAGGCCTGGTCGGGTCAAACCAAAGAATATAAAATTGGTATTTGTTGTTTCTCCGCTAAGCACGCAGCATTAAGGAGAAAGAGCAAAGACTGGCTCGGAATCAGGATAATGTGTCCGAGTGGGGTGACATGTTTATCCGTGAACTGTTGCCTCAGTGATCTAGCACTATAAAAATCCAACTCGGCGTGTTGGTCTAGTACAAAGCAGAGTTTGTCATCATCTCATTGAAAATTGACTTGTTCTCGCCATGATATAGCTGAAAAATTGCTGAGTTGGCATTAAACAACAATCACTCACTCACTGTTCTTAAACTCGATAAATCCAGTTTCCATTTCATAAAACGTGTAGATGATTTAGACTTGTCTTTAATTGGATTTCGAATATATGGTACTGTATGGAACCAGTATAAGAATTTACAAAGCATCCCCTATGAAAAAGTATTTACACATGGCTACAAATATATTACAAAAGCAAGTCTGAGATATAAAAAAAAAACAAGTAAAAATCTTCCCATTTCAGGAGTGAAAGATCACTCTTTAAAGAATTTATCATTTACCAGCAATAATTCTTTATTTTATTCCTAATTCGGTTACTAGACACACCAATTTTTCAACTGGTACTGAACAAACAGGAAAAAATAATTGTCCAGGTCTGCAATCATAAATCTAAGATGGATTCAAATTACATGTAGGATGAAAATTATGTTTTACAATTATTCTTGCCGCAGCTCGGTGGTTTTCTACAGGTACTCCGGTTTCCTCCACCAATAAAACTGATCACCACAATATAACTTAAATTTTGTTGAAAGTGGCGTTAAACACCATAACCATATAATTCTTCTTCTCTGAAACCACAGAACTATTTAATAGTGAATGTTCCTTTGCCAATACTCTACAAAATGACCGTTTTGTGTCAATCTTGGAAAAAACAAACTGGATTTAAATAACTAGGTGAGAGATACAGGCTCAGGTTAGCCTCTTGTTTAATTTTTTTTTATTCTTAATTCTTGTGTCAGTTCATAGGTATTGGTATTTGTTCATTGTATTATATTTGTGTATATTTATTTTCAGAATAAGTGTTTTGTTGAAGATATGAATAGCTAACCATGAATGGGAATTCTTCATCGTGTTATTGTTGTAAAAACACCAAGCAAGCTATGGATATTGATACAGCTTTAGATGATCTGGGCATGCTCAGCACGATAACCAATAGTCGTAAACAATACCTCAGAGAACGCATCAGAACTCGAAGTGAGACGGCGCATTCTGATACCTCAGCACGCTCACTTCACATTGTGCGTCTTGACAAAAATTATGTGAATGATATTACCTCTGGGACCTTTGGAACGTTTTATCCCAGTATCGATCCTGGACCAGACATTAGTGTTGATCCAAACTCTCCATCCTCTAGTCTGATGTCAAACAATCACAATAAATATCGTGATTCACCAAGTATTGTAAAATCGTCTCAACCAAAATGTATTAGACGTTCTTTACTGAGGAAAAATAGATATAAAAAACCGTACGAAGTTCCGTGGAGATTAACCAACCAGACAGAAACAGTGATGCAACATGATGATAATTTTCCCGTACTTTCAAAATCTAACTCGGAATCGCCAATAAAAGGGGTTCCAATAAATGAACATTTAACCAGATCAAGGTCTTTAGAAAATGTAGAATTAGCTTGTACAAAATTGTTAGAAATATTTGAAAAGGTTCCTGATGCTAAGGAGAAGCAAGAAATGGAAAATGTTTCTAAAAATTTAGAAAATATGCATGTTTCTGATACAATCAGTTAATGTTATGTCTCTTTTAGTTGTGCTTAAGCAGTCTTTGCGCTAAACCACTTTCCCGAAGCCCAGGACAAGTAAAACAGGATTTGGACAAGTGAAATTTATGAAAGAATATGTTTGAATAAATAGAAAATTTGTCTAAATTTGGCTTTCATGCAGGTATGGCAAAGACTGCTGAAAAAAAATCCCTAAAAATTCAGCATAAAATTTTGTTATTGTGCAAGTCAGCTGTGTATGTACGTTTTTTATTTTTTAATTTAATTTCACAATGGTATTTTACCTCTTAAAGTTAAAAGTTGTATCTAATCATTATATCAACCCTTAACCCACTCAGCGTGTTGGTTTGGTTCAAAACAGACAACAAACACTCTAATCTTGTCAAAAAGTTCATTTGTTTTCACCATGATATGCAAAAGTACCTTATATAGCTAAAAAAAAATAACTAGCTTGGCATTCAACAACTATCACTAATTTCCTGCAAACCAATATGATTGAAACAGAGAATTCAAAAGGAAATTAAATCACATAAGTAAACACAAACTCCCACAAAAAACATGTATGAAACCAGTTGTTTCAAATTTAATTATAAATATTTTTGAAGCATATAAGTCTTGTATCAATATGGTTGTAATGACAAATATAATATTTTCTGAGTCAATGAAATATGTCATGTTTTGTTAACAAATTCACCATGTAACATTATAAGGCAATAAACACCTGTGTTTCCACTAACTGAACCAATCATAATGCTTAGTGCCTACCCCAACGTTTTTATAGCCATTTTAGAATCTGACTAGTATACCCCAAATATTTTGATTTTTTTTCCTAATGGGGAGAAAAGAGGAGGCTTGGGTGGTAAAGTAATTTAGATTGTTGACTTCTGATTACAAGCTTAACACCACTGTCTTAGGGTTCACGATCAGATACCTACCTCAAGTTAACGTTTCTAGACACCTACTTTAATAATATTAAGTTATTAACACGACTAGTATTTCATTT
The DNA here is from genome assembly GCA_963680875.1 of Bathymodiolus brooksi. NCBI lineage: Eukaryota > Metazoa > Mollusca > Bivalvia > Mytilida > Modiolidae > Bathymodiolus > Bathymodiolus brooksi. The sequence continues at coordinate 23,359,789 of OY804583.1, read as the reverse complement.
TACCCAAAGAATTGGGACATAGTCATAGCTCTGATCTCAGTACAATGGGTTGTGTAATTTTATTTTGAAGAAAAGATAATCCTATTTTTACCTTGCTGTGCTTTGTTTTACCATGTTGTGCTGTTGGTAATAGGCTGTCATTTTGTTGGTCATTGTGATGGGATTAATGATATGCATTGTTTACTAAATAATGTTAACCATTTATTTTATACAATGTATTAGATTTTCATTTCTATGGTCAGTGTTTTATACATATATAGCTAACCAGGCCTAAGGTTAGGGGAGCTTTTGCCATCACTTGTGGTCTGTATGTCACTAGCCTGTTCACATTTAATATCCTCATGGAGAACTGCTTAACCACTTGATATAAATCTTCACAAGGATGAAACTTGGGATGAGGAAATTCAGATCTGTAAAAGGACAGTTCACCTGGTCACCTCTCTCGGGGAAGGGATCAGTGAGGGTCACCTCTCTCGGGGAAGGGATCAGTGAGGGGCATAAAATGTAGAAATGGGACAAATCTTTAAAAAAAATCTTCTCCAGAATCAACAATAAAAATACTTATTATATAATTATTACCCATAAAATACCATTGTGATACGTAGATTCAAATATGTACATATAAAAGGGCTAGGGTCTATAGAATAGGAGCCCTGGGGAAGGGAGATTTAATGTTTAACATAGGCAATAGATGAATAGGTGAATTCCCTCTATCATCATACTTTTTTGTAATTTCAGAAAATTTGGTTCTGCAATATTTTATTTATCATTTTGAGACTGATGTGTGACGGTCAATAGAACGTAACAAAAGATCCCAGACATTTTAGAACAGGGGTATACTAAATTGCCTGTTTAACGACCAGCAATGAACTTGTGTGATTTTTCTAAATGTATTGAGCATCATTTTTAGAGATAGAGATACCTATGTCTAGAGCCCAAAGTTGAACATGGGCCACAATGAAAAAAAAATTAAAAAAAAATTTTTCCATGCAAACAACCCAAATTTTATGAAAATGTGATTGTATTAGGAAGGAAACATGATGATACATGTACAGTCAAACCTGTATTAAGAGGTCACCCATGGGACAAAGAAAATGTGGCCTTATAAGACAGGTTGCTGCTTAATAGAGGTGACCTCATGGACAGGTTTTACTGTATATAGAGCCAAGCTTTCACAGATGACAGCTTTAGGATTTATTTGATGCGAGACCTGGGGTACCAAACTTTAAACAAGGCAGCAATTTTTTTTTTAATATCCTCCCAATTATAAGAAACAGTAACTGAATTTTGAAGCAATAAATGTACAACCATCTTTCAGCTCCAGTCCTGAGCAGTCAAAATTTACATATGCTATTACGGGCAAAAATTGAAGAACATTTTCTTTATCTGGTGAGTGATACAGGCCTTTGTGGGCCTCTAGTTAATGAAGCTTTTTGACTAGTAAAATATGGTCGCTAATGAAGCTTTTTGACTGGTAAAACATGGTCTCTAATGAAGGTTTTTGACTGGTAAAACATGGTCTCTAATGAAGGTTTTTAACTGGTAAAACATGGTCTCTAATGAAGGTTTTTGACTGGTAAAACATGGTTGCTAATGTTCGCTATTTGTGTTTGCTTACCTACAATTACATGTATTGGTAAACTCTGATGTCACATTTTATTTATTAAGATTTGTTTATGTATGCCTAGACATTGTTATAATATATTTATTTATTTATTTTATTGATAATAATTGTTGATATATTTATTATTGCTAGAAGGGAGTGCTGTGGCTACAATAGTTTAATAACAACGGTCTGTGGCTTTCCTGTTTCCTCTAGCAGGGAGTGCTGCCGCTACAATAATTTAAATAGCGAAAGTCTGTGGTTTTTCTTGTTTCCTCTACCAATTAAACTGACAGCCACCATATATCATTTACAGTGGTGTAAAACAGCTGTCATCCTCATAAACAATCATTGAAATATTAATCAGAACTGTAAACATTTAAAAAAAATTACTTAATTGTATTAAGATGTATTAGCTTATACTCAGACAGATTATTTTCTTTTTTAACAACAAATAAACAATATATCCTTATAACAGATTTTTACATGTTGTTCTGATGTGTACATTAATTCTAAGGTAATCACAATTTTTTATGGAGTACAAAAGCTGCCACAAATGTATACATGTAACACATGATATTGAATAAAATTTGCATTCATTACATTTTACAGCGTAATAATTTCTGAACTGCATCGAAGTCTTGGTCATGATCGTATGGTAGTTGGGTTTACATCTACCTTGCAATCAGTGCCTATCACCACTATCGTTGTGAGTTTGAACCCAGTTCATGGCGAGCCATACTTGATACAACAATATGTTGAAACTGAAATATTGTTAAAAGTGGCGTTAAACACCATAAGCCTATACCTTAACTGCATCGGTGTGATAGTGATTAGTGCTTTCACCTCAAGTGTGGTAGCTATAGATCGTGGGCTAGACACTCAGACACATCAAGTCAAAGGCTATAAGATTGGCATTTGCTATGGAAGGGTGAGTAGTTCTTGCTACAATAGTGGCAACCGTCATGCTACACTTGTTATAAAGTCCGGTGACAAGTCAAATTTGAAGAAAGGACAGCGTTGTTATTTTACTTGAAACGGAACAACCAATTCATGGTGGCGACCGTAAACGACATCAACTGAACGAGTAGGAACTCTTGGTTCTGTAACTTCATTGTTAGCAGAAACCCTTCAACAAGGAAATGATGATAGGAACAACAAGTTCTTGAATATAGTATCAACCGAGAGATATAATAATTATATACTCTGACTATCCAGATCAGGGGCGGATCCAGAGACTCTGTTGATGGGGGGGCTCAGTTATGGAGCAATATTTTTAATAATTGATGGAACCAACTGTAGTCCCAAAGCGGTTCTGGCGTGTAGGTCGGTAAACCTTGTTTTCATTTCATTTAGCGTACAGTAGAGAAAAGGTACAGTTATTGACTTCCTAAAGTAGTCTTCCGGTCTCTGCTTCAACATTATCTCTCAATATTTGTCTCCCGCATATTCTAGGTTTTTTAACCTCTATGTCTAGCGGTTCACATATTATAGCACTCCTCTCAAAACACTGGTGGTTGAATTGTTCAACATTTGGTCTGCAGTCTAGTGAGCTCTGAATTAAATTTACGCTTTTTAAGGCTCTGCCTATGTCAAGTGATCTCTCTTGTAGTGATCTTGTAGAGGACCTTTGTTAGTTGGAATAACTTGTGTCCGATCCAAATGTTATATAGTTAACAAATCAAATCAAATCAAATAAGTTTTATTTAAAGTCGAAATATCTATAACACATAACATAAGCTCTAGTGAGCTTTTGAATCGACTATTACATAAAAAGCACATATAAGTATAAAATAACTTTACAAGCACATATTACATGACATCACAAAGCAAAACAACTAAAAAAACATGCATGCATAGACATTAGTATAAAACATAAGCTCATGTATACATAGTCATACATAAAAGCAAACTTATGCATACATAAAACACAGTTACATATAAAATTAATCAGAACTGAATCTAAAAGCATAAAAGCATAAGCTCATGCATACATAGACATACATAAAAGCAAACTCATTCATACATAAATACAGTTTCATATAAAATTAATCAGAACTGAATCTAAGAGCATAATAGCAGATCAGGATAGGGTAATATTAAAACTATTAAAACAATTTAATCTAAATCTAGTGATCTGCTGAGCCCTTTCTTAAAAACTAGGCACCTTTGAACAATAACAATGGTTAGGGACCGATCATTTAACTTGCAGGGGGAGAGGTAGTCCGAGATTCCTCTGTCGTTTAACGGCGTTTATGGAGTTGCTGTAGCCGTTGAACGTCAGAGGGCAATACATACGGAAAACAGCGGATTTGCTTCTCCAACTCTGGGTCAGCACATTTCCACGTTTCGTGGCTATCGGATTTTATTTTCTATCAGAAACCCTTATATAAATCGCTTCACCAATCATTTTTCTATTCATTCATAACCATCTTGCCCTCAGAAAGTGGTGCTACACTCCATTACAGCACGATTTTGCCTTAGATCCTATGATTCCGCCATTTGTCTTCCATTTTTCAAACATTTGTCACGTGACTACGAGAAAACCACGATTACCGCAATGTATCATGGGAGATGATTTGCATATAAACAAACAAACAAATATTTGTATTTCCAATCATACACGCCTGTTAAGGCAGAACAATTAACATAAAATTTAATACAGTTGATTATATTGATTGGTAATGATGATTTTAACAGCAATAGTGAATTACAGATAACCATAAGAAAAAAAAAATGATGTAGTACCTTGTCCAAAAAAGGGGGACGTAACACATGCTCTTTCCGAAGCCCATTGGCAACACTCTGCCATTGAATCTTTTCTTTCCAACACATTCTGTATTATTTCCTTCTGCTCTGCTTTGATCTATAGATGGACTGTTTGTCCTGCAGAATACGCTTAAATGTATGGTCTTCCATGTGATTTGAATGTTGTTTACGTATGCAAATAATGCTCAAATAATTTGGTGCGCTGAATTAAGTAGCTCCCATCATGCAATGCGTTACTGTTATCATTCAGTTAGTATCGCGAGATCACGTTTGTAGATTCGAAAATGGAAGTCAAATGGCGGAATAATAGGATCTAAGGCAAAATCGTGCTGTAATGGAGTGTAACACCACTTTCTGAGGGTAAGATGGTTATGAATGAATAGAAAAATGATTGGTGAAACGATTTATATAAGGGTTTATGATAGAAAATAAAATCCGATAGCCACGAAACGTGGAAATGTGCCGAACCCAGAGCTGGTGAGGCAAATCCGCTGTAATCCGTATATATTGCCCTCTGACGTTCAACGGCTACAGCAACTCCATAAACGCCGTTAAACGACAGAGGAATCTCGGACTAGAGGAGAGGCATCTTCGCTAGCCAAGGGTTACGATTCGAGTCCCCCTTCTCTCCACCCTTGGCAGATCTAGAATACATTTTGAGGATTCGCGCTTTAATATTTCATTGGTTACGGATACCAGTACACGTATCCAATCAGAAGACGTTTTACACGTAGCACATGTTATCGACGAAATGTAAACAAAGATGGCACCGGAATGCTCTCATATGACAACGATTTGCCACTTCCCGTTTTGGTTCTAATGAAAACATCTTTCCCGTCTGCCAAAGCTTTGAAACTTTCACTTGGTTGACAGTAAGTGCTTCCAAATTAAATTTATCACAAATAAGTTTTTCTTCACTGGGCGCTGCCATTTTCAACTCTCCAACATACGTATAACAAAACGATTCTGATTGGCTGGCGATGACGACTATCTAAGGGGCGCAACTTCGATAAACCACCAGGTGGCATTGCGCGCAAATTTCAAAATGTATTCTAGATCCGCCAAGGGTGGAGAGAAGGGGGACCCGAATCGTAACCCTTGGCTAGCGAAGATGGGGGGAGGGGGGTTATGGTTTTTTGTTTCGTTCAGAATTTTTTTTTTGGACAACGCGAGAGTTAAAATATTTTTTTTCTCCTCCAGAATTCAACGTTAGGTTATATGACAAAAACTCTGAATCCGATTTTTTTCTCTCCGCCAAAATCAGAATATATTTTTCAGCAACATTGGGAATCAGAATATTTTTTTAGAAAAAAAACCATATCCCCCCCCCCCCCCCCCCCCCCCCCCCCCCCAATCGTAACTACTCGGCCATTCTCGCTACCCTGCAAATAACCTCGTATGCATTAGGCGCATAAATCGCACTTCTTTTCACATGTCAGTTATATGAAAGTTTGATAAAGTTATATTTTAAGCAATTTTCTATATTTCAATTAAAGTTTTAATTAGTTTTGCATGATTAGATTTTACTTAGTATGTATTCCATATTGGATTTTCGTGGACTATATTTTTGTGCGGCTTAACTTAACTTAACTTCCGGCAAACAATTTAAGAAGAATTTCTATTATGTACGTACGAGGTTATTTGCAGGGTAGCGAGAATGGCCGAGTAGTTACGATTGCCCCCCCCCCCCCCCCCGGAAGTTGAATGGTCCGTCCCTTTCGACAAAATCAAAGCTGTAAATGGAATTCAACAAAGAAGTTACATCAGCTTCTTCTGGTCTGGTGTATGTGTGTTTTTGGCAGTTTTGTAAAGTGCTCAAGGGTTTGAGCAATAGCAGGAAAAAAATCTAATTTAAGTCTATTTTATTTCTAATTAATTTTAATTATTTTATATGTATTTATATTTTCATTTAGAGTTTATAATATACTGTATTCATATATTTTCAAAACGGAAACTCGTGTATTTTTTTTTTTTTTTTTTTTGTAATACAGCAACATTTGCCTTTAATTTTTTTGTAAAAATAAATGATATTTAAAAAAGAATTTCCTTGAAAGAGCCTCAATTTACAGGTGTTGGTGGTTATACCTATATATGAAATTGTGACACTAGACATGTTTATATAACGGTTTAGACAATACCTGATTAATTGGTATTTTGACAATACATTCATAAAAACTTCAAATAAACTTGAAAATTTGATTTAGCATAATTACTTATAATTACCCCTTTGAAGATTAATTCAATACAAAGAAATGAATTTGTATTTTCGTTTACTTTCATCACACAGATCGAAACCATTCGATTAAAAGCCATATCGTGACGTTAACTAACCTTGAAAAGCGTATGTTAATATATGTGCTTGACTTATTCGACGGGGGGCTGAAGCCCCCAAAGCCCCCCCCCCCCCCCCCACTGAATCCGCCACTGCAGATGCTGCTAGAATGTTGCTACATATAAATGGAAAGTTCACAATAAGAAAATTGAAATAATTTCTAGTCGGAAAGAAACGGTTTCCAGATTTATACCCCTGTTTACTATAGCTGGAATCGGGGGTATCTGTGACCTATGGACACATTCTTTCTTTTATTTTAAAATTGTCTACCACAAATTATATCAGGTCATCCTTATTCCATCATGTTCAGGCAAAAATAGTTTTCAAATAAACATATTTTGAGCTATTTGCTTAGAAACGTTTGTGTTGGTTGAACGACTGTTCACATCATACTAGCCCGGTGATCCTTTGGAAGAAGTTTGTAGAAATGAAGTTGGCCATCCATTTAGAGAGACTAGTACGGGGAAATTGGGGTTATGATGCTTAACGCCACTTTCAACAATATTTCAGTGATATCGTGGCGGTCAGTTTTATTGGTGGCGGAAAGCGGAATATCCAGAGAAAACCACCGACCTGTCTCAAGCCACTTACAAACTTTATCACAAAATGTTGTATCAAGCACACCTCGCCATGAGCGGGATTAAAACTCACAATGTCAGTGGTGATGGGCACTGATTACATAGGGTGTTGTAAATCCAACTACAATACGATCACGACCACGATGGCCTGGTGAAATTGCAAACTTGATGATATGTAATGAATCTTCTACAGATGTGTATAGAAGTGGTCCGGAAAGTGGGCATTGCCAGAAATGAGGTGCTATTTGCTAGTTTAAATATCTAAGACCGGAAGTGTGTAATTTTATATGATTTATCTATATAGCAGATATCTTTCCTATATATCTAATTGCATATGTTAAATTCCAGAATTGAAAATGATATCGTAACGTCATTTATTTTCGACGGTTAATTTCATGTAATAAAATCTCGCGTTAATTTGAAGGGTTCATATTGATTTTGCGGTCGTCACAAATGTTCCGTTTGACGGAATAATAATCCGGTCCTGTCCTACTTCATGACCTATGACCGGGTTTATAACAAGAGTAACATGTATAGCAGAAACTGTTAACACTTCCGGGTCACAGGACTTCTCCTGGTTTTAGTGGGGTTCATGTTGCTCGATCATTTGTTTTATGTGTGATGTTTTGTAGATCATTGTGTTGTCTGTCCTTTGATTTACGGCTTCTGATTATCCCTTTGGTATCTGTAAACTTTTCTTATGGTATAATGCAGAAATAAAGTAAAACGATCTCAAGATATCTGACCTTGAAATGCCATCTTGATAGGTAAGAATTACAATATCTATTAGTTCGAGGTGAAAAGTGTACTTTTTCGTGATTAATTTCATTTTTCTACCCTAAAGCAAACTTTTAAGGTGGGTTATACTCCGGATGCGACAGCGATGCGACGGATTTGCGATGTCGCTTTCAGCATCGCTATCCCATCGCAGCGACGACGCACGTCATCGCTGACCATCGCTAGCGAAAAATTTCGTCGCAAGGATCATCGCTAGCTGTCGCAGCAGAGTTGACATTATTTTAACTTTCTAGCGATATCGCTACCGTCGCTGAGTAATTGCCATCTGAAATCATAAAAAATATTATCAAAATCACTAGGCAACACGACATAAAAACGATAGTAGCGACGCGACAAAAAAGCAATGATTTCGCAATAATATCGCTTCTCCATCGCAACAATTTGTCGCACTCGGGGTATAAATCCACCTTAATTATTTAGAAAACTCACTGGTGCAGTTCGATTTTGGTTTCATCGTCCGCATTGTCGTTAATAATGTAAAAGTTGACGTCATAACCTTGCAGGAGAAACAAGTGCGTTGTGTTTTATAATCTTGACCGTCGAAAACTGGTGACGTAGTACACATGGTTTATGAATAAGCATGTGTTAGACAGGCGCGTAGCTCCCTATACGCCAACACGCAGTTGCGTGCACATCGGCGTGCTGAAGAAGAAAAAATAAAGAGCAAAACAAATAAGATAGATAAGGAATAATAAAAATTAAAAAAAAAGTGGAAAACAAAGTTTCGTTGTGGCTTTTTGTGAAAATTCAATGTCATAAAAATTACGGCATTTCAAATTTTATTCAAATGACGTTACGGCCGTATCATTAGTATGAGTTATATCGAAAATATGGACAAGCGGACCAAACTGCGCACACTGCGAAACGCGATGGACGAGTTGACCCGACGCACTGTACACATTTAAAACATCATTTCCTGTAGTGGTTCATGCGTTGGAACGATTACAGGGACTAGGAGATGACAAAGCCGGACAATACCTTGCATCTATTACCAGATTTGTATTTGTTATAGCTCTGGTTAGTATCAACACACATTTCACAGAGTACGGTGTTTCTGTCGAAATTCCTGCAAGGTATCGAATGTGACCTGCTGGAGGCTACAAAAGAATGTAAAACTGTCATGGAGTTGTTACGAGCTGAACGACTCGATCAATCAGTTTGGGATGAATTGTATCAATCGGCATTAGATTTATCAGAACCTTTCGATATCGTTGAAAATATGCCGAGGCGATGTGGAAGACAGACTACCAGAGCCAATCACCCTGCAGACACGCCAAAACAGTATTGGAAAGTTTCTTTGTACTATGCGTTTATAGACCACATGATATTGGAATTGGAGTCGCGTCTGATCAAATAAGAAAATCGCTTTTATGCACAGTATCTGCTTCCTCGTGTTATAGGAAATATTACGAACGAACAAATCGCGACATTGTATGAGACATACCAGACTGACCTGACATGTAATTTAGACGAATTCAAGAGGGAGGCCGCTCGATGGCGAACACGCTGGAGTATAACACCTCGCCATCAGATGTCAACTTCACTTTGTGAGACACTTGATGCAGTAAACCCGGTGCTATATCCTTCTATAGATACCATCTTGTGTATCATGTTGACAATGCCGGTAACAAGTGCTACCGCAGAGCGATCGTTCAGTGTACTACGTCGGTTGAAGACATATGTACGATCAACAATGAATAACGATAGGTTGTCATCGCTAGCATTAATGCATATCCATCGCGATTTCAGTGTGGATTTAGACAAAGTTATGGAGAAGTGCGTGTCTGCTAAGACACGAAGAACAGATTTTGGGCAATTCTAAGTAAATTCTGTCTAACAAAATCATGAAATCAATGTATTCAATTTACCCATGAAAACACCTCAGAACGCACCATTATGCATCTAGTAAAAAAAAAGACCCCCTCTCCAAGGTATGGTTGCTTGCACTGCAAAAAAGGCTAGCTACGCCCCTGTTAGAGACCGGTCATTTTCTTTTATTGGGAGGAAATATTCGAAATTTTAAAAAAAAATTTTAAGGCCCCACATTAGTGAAAAAGAAAATAAATTCAAGACCCTCCCCTTTTCCAACATTATTTAAACTTCAAGCCCCCCCTTTTTTTTCTCACCGTCGTCTTAAAACTTTACTTTAAAAATCAAATAAAAATGTCGGTAGCAGATTTATGTTCCAAAGGAGTTTTAAACAAACCTTATGGTCTATTTAAAAAGTACAAACAAACCGTTTCACAACGATTCTGTTCCACTCAGCACTAATGTCATGAATGTTTACAAATATAAAAATGACTTTTAAATATCGATATCAATTTTAATAACACATGTATGATATAGGTCAGTCAAAATATATCAAAGAGTTTCTCCATGATCCAGCCTTTCTCCCTCTTGATGTCAGTGTGGTGTATCTGTTTGGTAAACCTGAAAATATAATAAATATGTATATAGATACATATTATTTAAAATTGAAGTGAATATAATTGAATACCATTGAATAAATGGGTATACATTTATATATACCGGTATATATATGAATAACTGTTTTTGTTTGTTTGGTTTTTTTTTTGTATTACAAGTAAATCGTCTTTCCAATATTAATATCATGTATTTGAATCTTCATATAAAACTATGAAATATGTCAGTCTAGTTTTGGAATTATAAAATAAATGTATCATCTGCACAGATGTTTCTTGTAGAAATCTTTCTAACTTGTTGTCTTTTGCTAGTTGGTCACTTCTCCATTCTGATAGATATCATCCTGCATATCAAATTAGCCCGGTACATAGACTTTCACAGTAACACTGCCCATATGATATACATGTATAAGAAAACATAACCAATCCATTAAACAAGAAAGCAATAACCAAGGAACATGTTTGGCAAAGCCATTACATTCAAAACAAAAAACATAGAGACAACGAACTCCACTAAAAACCGGGAGTGACTACTTCAGGTGCTCCGGAAGAGTAGGCAAGTCCTGCCTTATCAACAACACTCGTCGTGTAATGTGACGATACTAGCACCACAATACGCAAATAAACACATCAAACAAACAAAATAAATGTGAACTCCATACAAATCAGGAGTTATTACAGGCAAGCGATTTCTGTTTCTTCACATTGGGGACTTAGTTTTGCTCTGATTTTCTCTATGACTAATTTCTCATTGTGTCGCAGGTCATGGTACATTATAGTTTTGATTTTATCCCCTTTCTTTCCAATTTTTTTAAGCTTGAAATTGTGCAAATACTTGTCTAATTCATAAACATTTAGACTATCTAGTTTCCCTTCCATAATTAATTCCGTCCATCTATAGTCTTCAAATTTTTTACTTGACTTTCTTGTCTTTGCTTTTTCTCGTTGATTAGACCTAATTATCTGGCCATTTTTTAGACTTTGCAGATGGTGAAAATATGCTATGACCAAATGTTTGTCCACACAAAACTGATTGGAAAAGTCATCAATGCATTGTTCGTCGCCGAGATTTATATTTCCATCTTTAAACATTCTTCTTAGGTTAGCTGGTGGTTGCATGTCATCAGGTGTTCTGCGTACACCATTTTTGTCAAACAATGGCATTTTTTCAAATGGCAAAGAGTGCCCTGCGTTATCTTTATCTGGCATTGGTTGAGGAATTCTAGTATCTGGTTCACCTACCCAAGAGTGTTCATTGCAAAAATTACATTTTTCTCCTTTTTCTTCACAACATTTTTACCAGCAATCCCTAATATCATCCTTTTTTGTTAAGAATAGGCCTACTGAAGAAAAACAAACTTCACAAACACAAAGAGAAGAGAGTGATGTGGAGATGACATCTGAATCAGACACTTCTGGAGATCAGTCTGATACAACTGTTTAAACAATTAATTGAATATTTTTCCTAATTACAAAAATATGTTTATTCAAAATTTTGTTATATTTTTCACTCCCCCTCTGAATTACCAAACTATTTCAATGCCCCCCCCCCCTTTTTGGACTTCCAAACAATTTCAATGCCCCGCTTTTATTTCCTCCCATGCCCCCTATCAATTACAAATGACCGGTCCCTTAGTTTGAAAGGAAAGGGGGAAAAACCGGTTCATATTGTGTATCTGTATCTGTAGAATACTGGGCTGGTACTTCAAAACTGAATATAGTGCCCAGGAAGTAGGTTGCGCTTTCGTTGTACTAGTCGCAGGGAGAGACTCCTAGCCCACGGAGTATGATGTGAGCTTTGATTCTGGGCACGCTATTGAGATATAAATATTTGTATGTTAACTAGAAAGTCGAAAACCGATAATACCAGGATACTTTAAATTAAGCCAAATAAACGAATCATCTTATATTGTAAGATGTTTTCTTTTTTAGAATCAAAATATTTATATACCAATAGGGTATACCAATTAATTGAAATACACTACATGAATAGTTATGTCGTATATTTATTTCTATTTTCTTTTTTTTCTTTTTCTTGAATTAAAATGGGTTGTTATATTTTCTGACTTTTCTCCAATCTACATTAGGACTACATTATGTATGATTTTATCGTCTATCTAAAAATACAAAGAAATAGGCCAGATAGGTTGCAGATTATTTTTAAGACGATAGTTAAAGTTATTGCAAGAGGAGTCCATATATATAATTATTTGTGGTACAATAATTGATTAATTACAAATTAATACATGGGAATTTCCATATTGGCCTGGTTATCATCCCGAGACCCCCATATTAACACGAGACGCAGTCGAGGGCCAATATGGGTTGAGGGATGATAACACCAGGCCGATATGGAAATGCCCATGTATTAAACTATTTATTACATACTTCCGACATCTAGAAAAGAGACACCCATATTGGTCTGAGACGAAGTCGAGACCCATATTGGCCCGGGTCAATATGGGCCTCGATATGGAAATGATCTTGTAGTAATCCAATAACCGGTTATTTTCCCGGGGTGTGCAAATATGGACAGTTTACTTCCGGTCATATTGGTCATACAAAAATGCCTTTATTTGAACTAAGTATGTAATAAACAATAATATAATCCGGGCTTGGGTCGTTGTTATCTAACTTATATATGTGGCGACATCCTCCGTTACCTTTTCTACTTCCAATAAAGTTTATCCCTCAGTGGTCCTGAGTATTGTATCGAACTTGTGTTATGTAAATTCGCCGACAAGGAGGCATGTGATTAAAAACACTTCTAAAAAAATGTAATATTTACAGTTAAAACTATGATGTGAATGTTTACACATGAGCCAGCTTCACATTGAACGCTTCAAGTGTGGCGACACTGATTAGCGGTGCTGGCAAGTTGTTCCATGTTCGGATTGCTGAAGGGAAACTAAAGTATGAGCTTTGGTGGCTCTGTATTCTCGAAAATGGTATTTGAAAACTTTGGTCACGGCTTCTTGTTGTTCTGGTGGTTGCAGGAGTAAGGTACATTTGATTGAACAATGGCATGCGTGTCGCATCTAATGGGAATGTAGCCAAGTCAATATCATATAACGATTTCGTTGCGACTTCTTAAAAACTTTTATGTCGGTTCGATTTCTAATTAGTTTTCAAGTTTTCGGAATTATATTTCCCTCGTCTGCTTATTCGAAATATGTTCAGAAACATTGTCGGTTTGAGAGTTCGACAACATGCTTTTGAACTATGGACACACCGTTTAGGGGCATTTGACGCATTGTCATATTTAATGTTACCCTTACAATACATATATTAGAAATCTAGTAAAAAATTACATTTAGGCGTAACAAAATGGCTTCCGAATTAGGGAACGACCATTTAACTTGAAGGGGGGGGGGGGGGGGGGGGGTATGTTTTTTTTCTAAAAAAATACAAAAATGTATTCTGATTCCCAATGTTGCTGAAAAAAATATTCTGATTTTGATGGAGGAAAAAAAAATAATCTGATTTTGATGGAGGAAAAAAAAATAATCTGATTCAGAGTTTTCGTCATATAACCTAATGTTGAATTCTAGAAAAAAAAATAAATATCCTAACTCTCGTGTTGTCCGAAAAAAATTTCTGAACGAAGCAAAAAACCATAACCCCCTCTGCAAGTTAAATGGTCGGTCCCTTAGGGGTCTCACATCCTATTTTATATAGAATAGAATATCTTTTATTTCCATAAAGAGGTACCCTCAAGGGGCAAATGTTTACAAAATAATACATGTACATACAATGAGAAATTAAAAAAATATATGACATAGTCTACTCGTATGTTTTATCTTTTCAAAGCGCGACAACTCTTACTTTTCCGCGAATACTTTCAAGAGGCACGAGCCCGTGTAAATCCAACTAAGTCATACGACCACGACAACTATGGCACCTGTGGGTTCCACGCTACATTGTGTCAGTGTATTCACATGTAATTTTAACCAATTTTCGCCATTATTTTTTTTCATTTAACTACAACAGTACCATATAATACAAAATGAACATTTTTCATGCACTCGACTTCAAAGCCAGTAATCGATACAAAACAACAACATATTTTGGCAAGAAGACAAACTGCGCGGGTCAAACAAAACAAAAGACAAAATAAAATGAAAACCCCAATTAAATGTCTCTCTAGATGGTATCAAAGTTTCAAATCATACCCTTAGACAGTGCCGAATTTACATATAGGCTCGACAGGCTGAAGCCTAGGGCCTCAAACATTAGGGGTCCTCCCTCCAAGCTGTTTTATATTTTTAGCACTGTTATTGGACTATCACACGTATGCTGTCATAACGTACTGTACTTTCTAAACAACTATTCAGTAATTTTCCTTACACAGTTGCACGTCAGTTCAGAATATTGCAGAATTTTAAACACCCCTCATCATCTTCGCCTTTATTGAAATTGATTAAACACACTTCCATCTTCCTCCAGTCGTGAAGGTGGGAGCTAGGGGCCTCACAAGTGGAATAGCATAGGGTCTCTCTTTATCTAAATCCGACACTGCCTGGCTTAGATCTAGATAGCCGGCTTGTCGCGTTAACTTCCATTATGGGAGGTTACTCCCAATTGCCAATTGCATGTTTAACATCTATCTTTTTTAATTTTTTGACAAAAAAAAAGGAAAGGGAAATTGGGAGAGGGGCAAAGCATAGTTTGTTCCCCCAACCTGGGGGGGGGGAGGGTAATCAAGTCAAATCGGCACCTATTCATGTCGGTACCTAGGGTGTTTGGTTATTTCGGCAGCCGTTCATTGTACAGTCCCCTGGGGGAGGAGGCATTGCCTTTCTTGCCATCGGCTCCTACGTATTTAAATATACGTCCTTAATTGTTCTATGTGGAAGATAAGACTCACTTTTTATTTGAATGTACACTTTATGTAGAATCAAGGGTATCTTTTCTTAGATATATGAATGAAAAATGCCCCAATTTACAACTGTTAAATAACCAGAATAAACTAGTATGGTTAATGACCAATGAGGATATAGATATTGTCAACAAATTTGTTGACTTTATTTAAAATAATTATAATCTAAGAAAGGTGTCAACTAATAATATCTGAAATGTTTTTCCCTTTCCAAAATCAGTCCACTTTGTCCTCTGTGAAATGTACTGTTCATTATCATTATCATATAATTTATTATAGAGTTATCCCTCTTTGACTGACTTTCTGATCCATTCGTTTCAATGTAAAATATGTTCACATAATCATTACAATCAGTATGCTAGAATGTAAGGGTGAGAATGTGATTTGTGTAAACGAGATGGATGAATGTTTTTATTGTATCTTGGAAATCTAGTCTTTTGTCTCATTATAGTGATTGAGTTATTGTGTACATTGTAGTTTAGTTTATGTTTCTATCAGTTTGGAATTTCTATCTTTATATGTATTCTTGTTTGCCCTTTGTGGGCCCAAAATCATAGGTACCCGATTTGTGAACTCCCCCTTTTTTAGAATTTTTTAATTCATCACTTTTGTGGGACGTTTTCATTATAAACAGTGTTGAACAACTTCAAACACTACCAAAAACCCTTCTCTAGGGCCTAGTCAATCTTAAGAAGAATAGACTAGAGGAGGGTTTTTGTGTTTTTAGAAATGGGCTTATATCGATCTCGGATTGAGTTTTTGGTAGTATTTGAAGTTGTTCAACACTGTTTATAATGAAAACGTCCCACAAAGTGATGAATTAAAAAATAAAAAAAAAAAAGTGAGGGGGGGGTCCACAAATCGGCTATGCCCAAAATTGGCAATACAATATTCTTATTCTATAAAACAAGTGAGTTCTATGTTTATTAGATAGTTTCCACACGTCATTATCATATCTTATGATGTTGAAATACATCTAAGGTTTTGAAACGTGACAAAAGAACACACAGAAATAAAGAATTTCTGTCCGAAGTGTGAGAAAAAACTGTAAAGGGGGACTACCAAAGCCGATATTCCCCTTTTTATCTCCACTTCATTTAAATATTTTGTATCATGAAGTGAATAACTCGTGTTTATTATTTCCATATGCGTCACTGAAAAATTATTATGTTTGCATAATTTTATTTTGCCACAACTCGCAACTATCAAGAGTTTTATTTTTAATTGATAAATTTGCACATATTTCAATGACGTAGTTCACAAAAAGGATATCCTCCGTACAACGAGGCATTTCCGGTTAAGTTCCCTCCCATTACAGGTGGGTGGGTTGTTCCTCGTTTCCCACCACGATCCGCCATGTCTAAAATAAAACTTAAATATACTGGTAAGTTAAATTAGAATGCAACGCAAATATTAACACCGCATGTTGAGTTTTATTTTTACAAAGTTATTTTTTATCCCCTTCACAAAAAAAAAGAAAACAAAAACTCAAAGAACGGATTTACATTTCATTCAGTCATTTCCCCTTTGTCCCATTTAATAATTTCGAATTTCCGAACAAATGAAACTGACGTGATGTCAATTTCTTCCTTTTGTAAACACAGCATTACGTCACAACCTGTTTCTGACTACGACAGTTGTAATAAACAACAGGTGTTACTGTTAAGTTATAAATAAATAAACAAATTAACAGGTGGAAAGATCAATACGGTTTCCCTCCAAATTGTCATCTAGAAACGAAAGTAGACTTACTGATGACTATGGGTAGTTATTGTGTAGCCTTTATCTATTATACATGTGATTTTATTTTAAAAGAAATGAGTGACAATTTTTAATATTATGCAACACATGCCTGTTGTTACCTTATCTTTGACATTAACACCTGTACCACGAAGGATATGATGTAGGCCTAGCTGAAATACTGCTAAAGTTGGTGTTAAACAACAACCAATCAATAAATCATTGACATGCAGTCAAATTGATCAACTACCTGTGCAATGAGTGCCTATCACAGTCTGCGACGTTAGCCACTAGCCCGATGCCCGCGGCTAGTAATATAATGAGAGGCTAGTTAAAGCTTTATAATAATGCTAGCCCGAATGGGCTAGTGAAAATCGATGACCTTTATCTACAAAAAAAGCTCAGATATTCAGATAACTTCTTGGTACGATTATTTGTATGCGTGAACGTCTCACCGCTGTTTTTTTACCCTTACAAATGCATTTGTCACGTTGTTTACCTCGTGGAGTTCACCTGAATCAAGTTCGGAATATGCTTTGTATCGTGGTTAACAAGAGAAAAATCCAGAGAGATTCCGTTTTGATAATACGACTAATTACCGATAAAAATATTCCAACAACGACCCGCCTGCCAATTAGGAAGAGCTCCGGACTCCTCGTACAACGGGGTGGTATATAAGATAATGTTTTTGATCGATGTTCTTAGCTAATATATGACTGTTTCTAAATTTTAATCACATTTACTTCTCGAGTCGACGGCACACTTTTTTCGTTTCCATGTACGTTGCTGTCTGTACAATTTGATCGAATCAGTTGGTAATTAGCTGATGTAATCATACATGTGCAATTAATGAATATCATCAAGTTCAATAAATGATACATTGGGTTAAAGGTGCCAAGCCTGGTAAGGCTTCAGTTAAGCAGAAATGTGAACCAGAGGAGGTACAAGAAAGAAATTTATATCTTTTATTCGGGCTAGTTAAAATCAGGGAGGGCTAGTGAATTGTGGGAACTGACTTGCCCCCTGGGCTAGTTGTTGAAAAGTTTTTGGCACAGACTGCTATCACCACTAATGCTGTGAGATTGGATCCAGCTAATGGCAAGATGTACTCGATACAACATTATGTGATAAAGTTTGTCAGTGACTTGCAGCAGGTCTGTGGTATTTGCTGAGTACTCCGGTTTCCTCCACCAATAAAACTGCCTGCCATGATATAACTGAAACATTTGTTGAAAGTATAAAAAATAAAGGAACACTGCAAAAGAAAAGTTTGAAGACACCAAACTAGTAATCAGAAGCTAAGCTGTAAATAAAAGCACAGACAATGGCTAAAAAAGAAAAATAATTGTTTACCAAATACTACAAAGAAAACTAAAGATTAAGCAACACTACATTGTATAAACTGATGGTGGACTCGGAGATTGCAGATTCTAAAGCAGGAAGTGGGACAAATTTTCATAATAGATTTTACATTAAAAAAAAACTCAAATTCTTTATGAAATGTGTTTAGTATTACAGACAGGAGTATCATGTTGTGAACATATGGCCTCATTGTCATAAAACATTCAACTACAAATTTTGTATTCATACTCGAAAAACATCCAATCAGAAAGTCGCATTCGTTAAATATCACATTCTGATTGGACAATTTTAGTGTAAGAAACTTGTACTTGAAAGTTTTATGACCGTAAGTCCAGATCTCCCAATTTAATTCACTTTTGTGTTTTTATTTTACAGCAGTAAACATGTAGGATCAAGAGAGATAACCTATCTATAAATAGATTCTCGTGATTCTAGTAACCATGGAAAATTCATTGCATTATACGTCTGTCAATCATGCTTATCATTTGATTGGTGCAATTAATCAGCTACGAAAACGTCGTGAACTTTGTGATATCATATTGAACTGTGGCAATACATTGATATCTGCTCACAAACTGATTCTATCCGTTAGTACACCATACTTTAAAAGTTTAGTGGAAAATAAGTACAAATCTGACATACGAGAATTAAAGATTGACGATGTGGATGGCGATGCGGTAAAGATAATTATAGAATTTTTCTACACGTCGGCTGTGTCGGTTGATGATGTTACGGTTTGGACGTTGTTACCCGCTGCATATTTACTACAGGTTGAAGAAATTCAAAATTTATGTTGTGATTTTTTATCGTCTCAATTACAACTAGAGAACTGTTTACGTATCCATGGTATTGCTACAAAATGTTTGTGTTCAGGACTGCTGAAGGAAAGTACCGAGTTCATCAAGACTAATTTTGACCAGGTAAGGTTATTATCTGGTTTTCTGTATAAATAAGGAACAGACAAATATAACCTGCTGTTTACAAACCAATATTTAAGACTTTGTTTGGGAGGGGGGATTATGGTGTTTAATGCCACTTTCAACAGCAGTTTTATTGGTGGATGAAACCGGTCTACCATGAGTAAACCGCTGTCCTGCCGCAAGTCATTGACAAACTTTATCACATAATGTTGTATTGAGTACACCTCGCCATGAGCGGGATTCAAACTCACAACTCTAGGGGTGATAATCACTGATTGCACAGGTAGTTGTAAATCCAACTACCACACGACCAGGCGAAGTGGGTGAAGTCGCTCTCCCTCGACTACAAAGCGAAATTAAAGTCGCCTCGTTTCTTTTTGCAAGTCATTCTTTTCTTGCAAATTATCTTCGTTTTATGGTAAAGCTGATTGACAAAGCAATTGTAATCAATGTGAAAATACATGCGAATGAGAGAAAGGGGTTTTTATTCAAGCAATAAAGAAGGTTTAATTTGTTGATACAAAAGTTGAAAAGAATCGCTGCAAACATCTGTAAATTTGTACTGACGAAATTCCAGGTGAAAATTAAATCCCAAATCTAAAAATATTTAAACAGACGCTTCCTGTACCAAATTAGCCATTGAATTGTGTTGTATTCTAATTATTTTAACAAAACTTGAGTTATTTGTAGCTTTTTAAAAGCTAAACAATCAACTTAATATTATAGCACTTTTCAAAATTTTCAAAATTTTTATTTATCTTTGTCCTGCACACATCCAAAGTAGTAGAATCATCAATCTATTGATGGTGACTACCTAGAGGCAGAAACAGAAACTTGTCAAATTTTAAACATGGCAATCTTGGGGAAGGAAACAAACATTTAGATGTCATTCATATCTTTACAGATTTCAAGGCAAAAATTAATAAAAATCTAAAATCAACAAGTATTAGATCAATAATAATAATAAAACAAATACAAAACATGAATTGATTGTTGAATATGAAGGATATTAACAAGATATTAATTAGCAAAGACACACTTCAAATGCAAATAAAAAAAAAAATGTGAAAAAACCCATATTTTTGTGAAAACATGTCTCTATGATGCTGTTGGAAGTCTCCCTGTCGTGCCTTCACTTCTCCCTCAGAGTCTCTGAGGGAGAAGTCAAGTCTCCCTGTGTTTTGCAAGTGTGGTGAGCCCTGACGACCATGACAGCCCCGACAAATGATCAAATGCTATCATACTACATTGTATAAAGATTACCCAACAATTGCTATGCAAAACAACCTTGTTACTAGATCAAATTATGCCTTTCATCTGAGTAACATCAAATCTAATGACAAAATGAAATAATCGGGGAAAGTAAATTTGGTCTGCGGGAATGTGGATTTTTTGTATGCACTTTCTCGTGGAAAGATGCGGCTGCAGAAAAATCCTAGAACACTTGACATGTACAATGTACCGGTAGGTAAGGATATTATGAAAAAAAGTTCAAACAGGGATGGTTAACTATTCCACCAATATCAACAAAACAACAATCGCCTCTCACCTTAACTCACTGAACACAAAAAAAGACCTGGGGTTTTGAAGGTATGTATACGTTAGTGATGGGAATCGGTAACATTTTCAAGATCGATGATCGTTATATCAACATCGACCGATGATCGATCATCGGTGACAATTGCCTGCTAAATGTATTTACTGACTATAATTAATCAAATAGCCTTTATTTCAAGAGTATGATTGACAAAAGTAAAGATATGAATAAAATTGTATCATAAATTTATAAACTATAATTTTTCCATTAGTAAACATTAACTTTAAAATAGAACAAAACAAAAGATTGTTTTCCATATGTGTAACACCTGATATAGATAGATAAATAATAGACTAGTCCAAATATGTGTTTGACAAAAGTAAAGATTTGAATAAAATCAAATAATATATTTACAAACTACAATATTTCCATTTGTAAACATTAACTTAGAATAAAACAAAAGATCGTTTTCCATATGTGCAACACCTGATATAAAATGGACTATTCCGGGAAGTAGATAAATAATAGACTAGTCCAAATATGTGTATTGACTGAGTGTCAAAAGTACACTTGGACAAAATTGCCAGATGTTTATCAGTATTGAGGGCCAAAAAAAATCAGCTGGGATAAAACTGCAATATTTTTGTCAGTATGGAGACAGAAAAAAAAACCAACCAAAGAACAAAGTTAAGCATATATATTTTAGACACTATAGAATCAGAATCGACCACAAGGTTTAAGAATTGATCATCGGATCGTATGATGACGTCCGACTGATTAGTCGATGTTTCCGATGATCGTTACACCACTAGTATACGTGTATATCTTGTATATAAAATTCTTTTTCTATTTTCAGATATTAGATGAAGAGGTATTTTTAGAACTGTCTTTAAAGGACCTTGTCAGTCATCTAAAACGTTTGAATGGTATGGGTTTAGAAGATTCAAAGATATTACAAGCTGTTAAATGTTGGGTGATACACAGTGTAGATGACAGACAAACAATGGGTTATATGGTAAGTAATTTCTCCTGGGTGATACATAGTGTAGATGACAACAATGGGTTATATGGTAAGTGATTTCTCCTGGGTGATACATAGTGTAGATGACAACAATGGGTTATATGGTAAGTGATTTCCCCTGGGTGATACATAGTGTAGATGACAACAATGGGTTATATGGTAAGTGATTTCTCCTGGGTGAAACATAGTGTAGATGACAACAATGGGTTATATGGTAAGTAATTTCTCCTGGGTGATACATAGTGTAGATGACAACAATGGGTTATATGGTAAGTGATTTCTCCTGGGTGATACATAGTGTAGATGACAACAATGGGTTATATGGTAAGTGATTTCTCCTGGGTGATACATAGTGTAGATGACAGACAAACAATGGGTTATATGGTAAGTAATTTCTCCTGGGTGATGCATATTGTAGATGACAGACAAACAATGGGTTATATGGTAAGTAATTACCTGCTGGCACACAGTGTAGATGACAGACAAACAATGGGTTATATGGTAAGTAATTACCTGCTGGCACACAGTGTAGATGACAGACAAACAATGGGTTATATGGTAAGTAATTACCTGCTGGCACACACTGTAGATGACAGACAAACAAAGGGTTATATGGTAAGTAATTACCTGCTGGCACAGTGTAGATGACAGACAAACAATGGGTTATATGGTAAGTAATTTCTCCTGGGTGATACATAGTGTAGATGACAGACAAAAATGGGTTATATGGTAAGTAATTTCCTGCTGGCACAGTGTAGATGACAGACAAACAATGGGTTATATGGTAAGTGATTTCTCCTGGGTGATACACAGTGTAGATGACAGACAAACAATGGGTTATATGGTAAGTAATTTCTCCTGGGTGATACACAGTGTAGATGACAAACAATGGGTTATATGGTAAGTAATTTCTCCTGGGTGATACACAGTGTAGATGACAGACAAACAATGGGTTTTATGGTAAGTAATTTCTCCTGGGTGATACACAGTGTAGATGACAAACAATGGGTTATATGGTAAGTAATTTCTCCTGGGTGATACACAGTGAAGATGACAGACAAACAATGGGTTATATGGTAAGTAATTTCTCCTGGGTGATACACAGTGGAGATGACAGACAAACAATGGGTTATATGGTAAGTAATTTCTCCTGGATGATACACAGTGGAGATGACAGACAAACAATGGGTTATATGGTAAGTAATTTCTCCTGGGTGATACACAGTGTAGATGACAGACAAATAATGGGTTATATGGTAAGTAATTTCTCCTGGGTGGTACACAGTGTAGATGACAGACAAACAATGGGTTTTATGGTAAGTAATTTCTCCTGGGTGATACACAGTGTAGATGACAGACACACAATGGGTTATATGGTAAGTAATTTCTCCTGGGTGATACACAGTGTAGATGATAGACAAACAATGGGTTATATGGTAAGTAATTACCTGCGGTCTAGTGTATAATACATTTGTATGTCAGAAGGGTCAGTGGTAAAACAACTACATTGTAGCTATACAGACAAGTTTTTAGATTACATTTTTGTAAGTGAAAGGATAAAAAAAAAGAATTTTCTCAAGTGTATTTTCATGAGTGGAGCATATATATATGTGCAGAAATTGTGTGTAACTGTATTGAATATTTGTTGACATCAGTGGGGAGTTCTACATTAGTAAATTGAGTCATGTAATAGGGACAGATTGTTTTGTCTGGAATTAGTTGAGGATTCAAGTTATCCAAGAATAATTTAAAGCAAACAACAGCTGTTACGAATCGACCAAATGTTTACATCGGGTTGTCAGAGGGAACAAGATATTCTTGTTCAAATAATCAAGGTTCAAATGTATTTCTTAGGCAAACAAAATACATGTGTTTCTGCTAATCCTACTGATGAGACGGATTAGTATAAGCTTAGCTTGTTAGATGGATAAGTATAAGCTTAGCTTGTTAGACGGATTAGTATAAGCTTTAGTTTGTTTCCAAATCCTGTCATGTTAAAACAAAATTTGTGTGTATTGTAACATTATATCAGTTTATCGTGAATAAATATGTTTATACCAACCCTACTGATCCTATAGCTAATTTGTAGCACCTACGCTTAAGTTTTTAACTAACCGTGTTGGTCTAGTACAAATCGGTCATCATATCATTGAAATATAACTTGTTCTCTCTCATAGCTGAAATATTGCCCACTTGGTATTTAGCACTAATCACTTTCTCAGTCTTCGAAATTAAACTTTCGAATTTACTGGCCCGAAAACTTCAAAATTAGAATATTTATGTAGATTCTATTGAAAAAATTTGGCAAAAGTCACTGGTCCGAATCAATTTTCACTGGCCGTGAGCCACTGGACCAATGCTAAAGTCGATGACTGCTCGCTCAGTTATTTACATGACCCTGTCAGTACCAGTAGTACATGTAGCGAGTCGTGATCACTCGCTCAGTTATTTACATGACCCTGTCAGTACCAGTAGTACATGTAGCAAGTCGTGATTTACATGACCCTGTCAGTACCAGTAGTACATGTAGCAAGTCGTGATTTACATGACCCTGTCAGTACCAGTAGTACATGTAGCAAGTCGTGATTTACATGACCCTGTCAGTACCAGTAGTATATGTAGCAAGTCGTGATTTACATGACCCTGTCAGTACCAGTAGTACATGTAGCAAGTCATGATTTACATGACCCTGTCAGTACCAGTAGTACATGTAGCAAGTCGTGATTTACATGACCCTGTCAGTACCAGTAGTATATGTAGCAAGTCGTGATTTACATGACCCTGTCAGTACCAGTAGTACATGTAGCAAGTCGTGATTTACATGACCCTGTCAGTACCAGTAGTACATGTAGCAAGTCGTGATCACTCGCTCAGTTATTTACATGACCCTGTCAGTACCAGTAGTACACATAGCAAGTCATGATTTACATGACCCTGTCAGTACCAGTAGTACATGTAGCAAGTCATGATTTACATGACCCTGTCAGTACCAGTAGTACATGTAGCAAGTCGTGATTTACATGACCCTGTCAGTACCAGTAGTACATGTAGCAAGTCATGATTTACATGACCCTGTCAGTACCAGTGGTACATGTAGCAAGTCGTGATTTACATGACCCTGTCAGTACCAGTAGTACATGTAGCAAGTCATGATTTACATGACCCTGTCAGTACCAGTAGTACATGTAGCAAGTCGTGATCACTCGCTCAGTTATTTACATGACCCTGTGTCAGTACCAGTAGTACATGTAGCAAGTCGTGATCACTCGCTCAGTTATTTACATGACCCTGTCAGTACCAGTAGTACATGTAGCAAGTCGTGATTTACATGACCCTGTCAGTACCAGTAGTACATGTAGCAAGTCGTGATCACTCGCTCAGTTATTTACATGACCCTGTGTCAGTACCAGTAGTACATGTAGCAAGTCGTGATTTACATGACCCTGTCAGTACCAGTAGTACATGTAGCAAGTCGTGATTTACATGACCCTGTCAGTACCAGTAGTACATGTAGCAAGTCGTGATCACTCGCTCAGTTATTTACATGACCCTGTCAGTACCAGTAGTACATGTAGCAAGTGGTGATCACTCGCTCAGTTATTTACATGACCCTGTCAGTACCAGTGGTACATGTAGCAAGTCGTGATCACTCGCTCAGTTATTTACATGACCCTGTCAGTACCAGTAGTACATGTAGCAAGTCGTGATCACTCGCTCAGTTATTTACATGACCCTGTCAGTACCAGTAGTACATGTAGCAAGTCGTGATTTACATGACCCTGTGTCAGTACCAGTAGTACATGTAGCAAGTCGTGATCACTCGCTCAGTTATTTACATGACCCTGTGTCAGTACCAGTAGTACATGTAGCAAGTCGTGATTTACATGACCCTGTCAGTACCAGTAGTACATGTAGCAAGTCGTGATTTACATGACCCTGTCAGTACCAGTAGTACATGTAGCAAGTCGTGATCACTCGCTCAGTTATTTACATGACCCTGTGTCAGTACCAGTAGTACATGTAGCAAGTCGTGATCACTCGCTCAGTTATTTACATGACCCTGTGTCAGTACCAGTGGTACATGTAGCAAGTCGTGATCACTCGCTCAGTTATTTACATGACCCTGTGTCAGTACCAGTAGTACATGTAGCAAGTCGTGATCACTCGCTCAGTTATTTACATGACCCTGTGTCAGTACCAGTAGTACATGTAGCAAGTCGTGATCACTCGCTCAGTTATTTACATGACCCTGTGTCAGTACCAGTAGTACATGTAGCAAGTCGTGATTTTATTACTTGTTTATATATTGACAGTTACTACAGGAGTTCTCCAATCTTCAGGAGGAATTAGAAAAGTTTATTCCAGCAGAGTATCAAGTTCCACAGGAACAAGGTATGTGTGTTGCCATGACAATACCCTATTCCTAATAAAGAAATTGCACAACGTCAGTCCAGCAGAGTGTTGAATTTGACGAGACCGTCTATTTTATCTTCATATTTATGATGGTCATGATGGTTTTAAAATTATAAATTTTCCAGTAGATGACATAATTTATGTTGACATCGGTTTTAAATATAGGAAACTTATGTAATTATTAGAAAACAACACTTTTCGATATTTGTAAATAAAATCAAAATCGTGTGAAAATTTATCAATATTAACAAGACATCTCAATGTTTGATTTGATTGTTGGTGTTTAATGCCACTTTCAGCAATATTTCGGCTATATCATGGCGACCAGTTGTAGTGGTGAAAGAAGCCGGAGAGAACCAGTGACCATGGGCAAGCAACTGATAAACTTTATCACTTGTGGCTGCGAGTCGAGTGCACCCTTTTTTGTAATTTACAAAGCCGGGCGCGAACCCACGTCATATTGGTGATAGGCTTGTATGAGTTGTTAGGTAATCCAACTACCTATCTCACTGAGCCTCCCGGGCCCTTCTCAATGTTTGAAAACACACGTCTTGTTGTTATGAACTATGTGAAAATATGTATATGCCTTTTCTACTTTTGTATGTGTATAAGTAATGGTTGGGGAAAAAATACCCAAAGGACACTTTTTCTTCTTCTGTATTTCAAAAATCCAAAGAGTAATGTGGCTCTAGTTCCAAGGAGAACCAAATAGAAGCAGTCCTTGAAATGAATATTTGAATTTACTGGTCCAAATCAAATTCTCGATTTAATTTTTATATATATCTCACAGGCACTTGTTTCATTCAAAAAATATATGCCCCCTCCTCTTCCTTACTTCAAGGTAAATATCTGCCCTTCCCCACTTCACCTCAAAATTTTTTACTTATTTTTTACTTATTTGTGATCCTTTCGCTGACCCAATTATATCGTTACACTCCCGATATATTTCTCTTTTCGACTGCCACATTTAAATATAATACCTACCGGGCCCCCCTCAGTCGAATTGGACAAGAATATTCTGCGAACGTCGCTTCGTCTACTTTTCAGTCATTGAAACGGATACAGCTACTTCCGTTCCGGTCTAAATTGATTTAGAAAATTTAAAAAAAGGTGCTTTAAAAATCAAATGTCAGTAATTTGGAGTTGAACATATTTTTATAATCCGCATTGGAACAATTATCTGTATTTTAAAGGCTTACTTTACATTTGAGAGGAGATGATCATGATGGCATTGTTACACATGGCCGGTCTAGAGAATTCCGAATTCATATGAAAAATTCCGCGCAAACCGGAAGTGGCTGTATCCGTTTCAATGACTGAAAAGTAGACCAAGCGACGTTCACTGAATATTCTTGTCCAATTCGTCTGAGGGGGGCCCGGTAGGTATATTTAAATGTGGCAGTCGAAAAGATAAATATCTCGGGAGTGTAGCGATATAATTGGGTCAGCGAAAGGATCACAAATAAGCGAAAAATATTGAGGCAAAGTGGGGAAGGGGAAAAGGGCAGATATTTACCTTGATGTAAGGAAGAGTAGGGGGCATATATTTTTTGAATGAAACAAGTGCCTGTGATATATCTAAATAAAACCTGAAAAATTACTGGTCTGAACAAAGTTTTACTGGTCTTGGGCGTAGAACCGGTGCTCATCTTGAGAACTGAATGGTTGGTAAAAAATACACAAAAGAAACTTTTTCTTCTCCTGTACTAGTATTTCAAAAATCCAAAAGGAATGTGGCTATAGTTTCAAGGAGGACCAAATAAAAGTTACATTATTTGTACCTTGACCTAGTTTTGTAGGGCTATTGCCCTATTTAGCCTATATGTACAAATAAGTGCTCTGTTTGTTTATAATTTTCATACATTTATAACTCTCATTGGTCAGTCTTGCAATTAAATTTAAATGCAGCTTCAAGTCTCAATTGTTTCTTATTTGTATTTCTTTAACAAATAAACTATTTGTTTATGATGAAAAAAAAATGTTTTTTTTTTAGTATGTTCACTTGACTAAAGAGTGTCATGTGAGCTAGTTTTTGACCTGGGTATCAATATAATATTTTGTTTTGGTATTTTAATCCATTTTAAGTTTGATGAGCGATACTGGCTCTTTAGAACATCTGGGTTTTTTATCGGCTGTTTTGATTGGCTGGTTAAGAAGATTGTATTGTTGGCAGTGATTGGATGTCTTGGTGGTAAGTCCTTTAATTATGATTTTTTTTATTTTTGGTTTTAATTTGCAAGATTAACCAATGAGTTTAAATTTGAGAGAGTTAAGTATGTTAAGAGGATAGAAAATTTATTTAAATGTGTTGTAACATTAGATTTCTTTCATAGCATAACTGCCTATTGCCACCATCAGAGTTCTAACCCCATTCATGGCGAGGTGCACTTGATACAACATTACGTGATAAAGTTTGTCAGTGACTTGCAACAGGTCAGTGGTTTTCTCCTGGTACTCCGGTTTCCTCCACCAATAAAACTGACCACCACAATATAGCTGAAATATTGTTGAAAGTGGCATTAAACAACATAATCTTAACCTCCTACGAGTAATGTAACATAAGATTTCTTTCATAACATAACCTATAATAGTAGCTTGCATTATATTCACTTGTGAAATGTGAATCAAACATCAGGACATCATCACAAAAGAAGAAAGAATTATTAACATTTTCTTATGGTACTACAGTCAAACCTGTCTAAAAGGGCACCTCTATATAGCAAATCACTGTCTATAAAGGGCAGTCTCATTTTCCCTATTAATGAATAGTGTATATAATTTTAACCTGTATATAATGGGCAACTTCTCATAAAGGCCACATTTTCAAATTCCCTTGAGTGGTCTTTATTTACAGGTTTGACAAATATTGTCCCTCCCAGAAAAATTCTTTTCAATCTGAATCAGTTAAATTTTCTGCTTTTGACGATGTTTATTTATCTTCCTCTTGACAACCTTGTACTCAGATCTTACGTGTATTTCAATACATTTATCTGGTTTTGTATGAACATGACCACAAAGCTGGTGAAATGTTTTTAATGATTTATTTTATTAAAGAACTGTTGATTTTGAATTATTTCCCATAAATTGACAAAACCATCTCATAAATTTCTGGTATACAGTCGTAAATTGAAGATTTTTAAAAATTATTTATCAATTGCATTCCATTTATAGAAATAATTTATTTAATATATTTTACTTGAATATTTTTTCTTTACATTTTGCACAGAGAAAAATAAGAGAATAACTGAAGACGAGGCAGACGAAAATCTGACGGAGAGAATTAGAAAAATTCGAGATGATAGGAATGAAAATCCTGAATTTTCTCAATTCGAAAATCTTGAACTTACTCACATCAAAGAAGAACCAAATTCTGACTATGAAGATAAAGATTTATCAATAAACAACTTTTTAAAGGGGAAGACAATCAATGGACAAGAGCATCCTCTAAAGGGAAGTAAATTTTTGGATCAGGACATGGATCGATTTATGGAAGAAACACTTGATTTGGAAGGATCTGCTCGGCAGTATGCTGAAAAATTCCTATCTATCGAAGAAAAGGGAAGTTTCCAACTTTTTACTGCTGCTGGAAGTTTGGATTCATCATCCGGTCCTAATATGTCTTTTAGAAAATCAAAAGAGGAAGGGTATCGGTTAAAATATGAATGTTCGTGGCCAGAGTGTACGAAAAAGTTTTTTTCTAAAACTGGCCTGAAATTCCACACAAATAAACACAAAAATCTGTATCCCTATAATTGTGTCAAATGTGTGAAAGGATTTAATCGTAGTTGTGAATATGAAGATCATATGAATGCACATGCAGGGAATTTTTGGAAATGCTCGATTTGTGGTGCAGTCTTAAAATCCCAACACGGCCGACGAGTCCACGAATCTCAGCATGCAAATCAACAACTGCCGTGTGACATTTGTGGCAAAGTTTTCCCTTGCAGAGACTATCTCAATTCTCACATACGAGCACACAAGAATTCATTCGAATGTCACGTTTGTAAGAAAATTTTCAAGAGGAAGCATCATTATAAGGAACACATCAAAGTTCACGAAAACGACGGCTTCCATTGCAAATTTTGTGATTTTGTTACGAATTACTCACAAAGCCTCAAGAGGCACATGAGAAATTCACACGATCCAGAGAAAATAAACTACCAGACTTGTAAAAACTGTGGGAAAACTTTTAATCGTCACGACTTTTTGATTAAGCATATAGAAAAATGTCTTCCCCACGGCCAAGATAAAGGAAGCTGGCCGGACCATCAAGGAGATGTACCATTTTCTTTGTACTTGGCCGATGGGATCTTGTCAGATTCAACGTTGCCCACGTTACAGCCAGAATTTCCACAGTTTATAAATAGCGACACAGAACCTGTTATTGATTCGTCTTCTCAGACTGACGAAGAAAATAATGTTTAGGCTTCGGATGTCGTAACTTGCTTCTGTTTTACTATAAATAAGCTTTTAATTCTTGGATATCCAGTTTTCTGGTTCGTCTAAATTGATAGCTTCAAATTTTGAAAATTTACATTTCATTGAAATTTGAAATTTTTCTTTTTTCTTTTTTCAATTGATTCCTGAGATCTGTCAAAATGTAGTCAAACCTGCCAATGCAGTCACCTCTATTAAAAGGTCACCGTTTTCTTGTCCTGTCATAGTATAGTGCATATGAATTGAACCTCTTTTAAGAGGTCACCTGTCTAAAAAGACCACTTTTTCTTTGCCCCTTAAGTGACCTCTTAATACAGGTTTGATTGTATTGGTCTAAATAGTAATATTGACTTCCTATAGTACCGACATAGCATGATGAATCAGTGTGGTAGACCACAGGAGCTTAACGTTTTATCAATAAAATAGATGTAGGGCACAATATATATATGGGACGGGACTCTTTTTGTACCCTACATCTATTTTATTGATAAAACGTCAAGC
The DNA here is from genome assembly GCA_963680875.1 of Bathymodiolus brooksi. Lineage (NCBI taxonomy): Eukaryota > Metazoa > Mollusca > Bivalvia > Mytilida > Modiolidae > Bathymodiolus > Bathymodiolus brooksi. The sequence goes on along the minus strand of OY804583.1, from coordinate 23,328,476 downwards.
TCCTGTGATACTGAGATATCTTTTGCTCTTTAATCTATTTTCTAACTTTCGGATGGATTTTAGGTGATAGCAAGTAACAAAAGATATGCAAAAGTAATTTTGAAGGTTTAAAGACAAGTTTGAAGATACCAAAGGGGTGGTCAGAAACTGTAAATTGTAGAAGGACAGACAATACAATGGACAAAAAGATGAACAAAGAGGTGGTCAGAAACTGTAAATTGTAGAAGGACAGACAATACAATGGACAAAAAGATGAACAAAGAGGTGGTCAGAAACTGTAAATTGTAGAAGGACAGACAATACAATGGACAAAAAAGATGAACAAAGAGGTGGTCAGAAACTGTAAATTGTAGAAGGACAGACAATACAATGGACAAAAAGATGAACAAAGAGGTGGTCAGAAACTGTAAATTGTAGAAGGACAGACAATACAATGGACAAAAAAGATGAACAATAATCTACAAAGCACTACACAGATAACTAAAGATCCAGTAACACGATACTCACTGAAAACCGGAATGGACTCCGGAAAACTATGTTGAAGTATATGATAAACAGATCATAACATGTCATTTTTCATATCATACCCTTTTTCAGCACTCGTTCATATATCATCCCTCGAGCCTACCGCCTCTCGAGCTGATATCATGACCTAGGGCTAATAAAGGGTATGATATGAAAAATGCCATTTAATAATTTATACTAATCACAGTGATTTACCATATTATGTCTGACTGGACTCAATGTTCCGAATTATGCTGGACCTCAGGCCAGTTGAAATTTGGGTGGTCCAAGGTAGTGTGTCCTTAGCAAGTCTCTTCTCTCAATCCAAAACAGATGTATGCACCCCATTCTGTATTTATTAAATGCACTTTATGTTCTGTAGATTAATAAAATTTGCTCTTGGCAATATATACCAATAATGAATTGGGGCTGTTGTGGTGATCATTTGGTAGTTGGATTTACAACTACCTATGCAATCAGTACCTACAATGTATCACCACTAATGTTGTGGGTTTGAATCCCACTCAGGCGACACAACATTATGTGATAAAGTTTGTCAGTGACTTATGACAGGTCGGTGGTTAATCTCTGGGTACTCCGATTTCCTCCACTAATAAAACTGACCACCACAAATACAACTGAAATATTGTTGAAAGTGGCCTTCAACACCATTAACCCAAACCCATACAACTGAAGTCAGGAAATCAATTTTTAACAAAAACGGGGGCAAATTTGATGTTCTTAGCTACATGTACCAGAAAACTTGTCCTATTTAATTAAGAAAATAAATTATGAAAGTAAGTTGACAATTTAAATTTTGCCGGACCATTCAAAATTGTGCCCCTAATGACTAATAGGTCATGATCAGAAAATTTCAACATTTATTGCTTATTTTAACCAAAGTGAAAAAAGCATCAAAAGGGGAACAATCATAAGAAGTGACTAAATACCAATAAATAGGACGGCACTGTACTTACATAGGATATTCATAATAAATAGGACAGCACCGTACTTGCATAGGATATTCATGCTACTTTTGGTACAGATTTTTTTCTGCGTGCAGTTGCACACAAATCACAATATTTTTGCGTTTAACTTTAAGGCTTAAAAAATTGTATAAAAAACGCAAAATTCTGCGTTTTCGCGAACACTGTTAAATGACATAAGGATATTACCTACACTACTGTTGCTACTTAAAAATTGAAAAAAAACAATTGTTTGTGAAACATGTTGTACTTTGTAAGTTTTGTTTTTCATATAAAGATGTACATTTTTATTGTTTTTTAAATGTGTCGTAAATGTCAAGAAAATTAAAATCAAAATCTATTTTTGTTATAATTTGTTATGTATGATATCTCTATAATGACAAATCAGAGTTTTTAGGGGCCATTGTGGCTGGATCATATGGTAGTAAGTTGGTAGTTGGATTTACAACTATCTATGCAATCAGTGTCTATCATCATTAACGTTGTGAGTCCGAATCTCGTTCAGAAGAGGTGTACAACATTATGTGACAAAGTTTGTCAGTGACTTGCGACAGGTCGGTGGTTTTCTCCAGGTTCTCCAGTTTTCTCCACCAATAAAAATGATTGCCACAATATAGCTGAAATATTGTTGAAAGTGGCGTTAAACATCATAAAACCAAACAAACAAACAATTCAGAGTTGTAATGGTCAGTTTGCTCACATGCACATCAAATGCAGTAGATCATGGTTTCAATCCCTTACCTAGTCAAACCAAAGGATATACAATTGGTAATTCTGCTTCTCTGCTGAGTTTGCAGCATTTAAAAGAGTAATGGCAATGTCTATAGGCTTTTAGTCAGGATAATGAGTTTGAGTGGAGAGACATGTCTATCTGTTGACTGATGAATCCGTGAGATAGATCTTAAAATACCAACCGGCAATGTGTTGATCTAATACATTCAAAACAGATATCATCGTCCTCGGTTATTAGATGACCTGTTTTCAACATGATATATCTGAGAGAGAAAAAAATGCTCATTGAATTATAGCAGGTCTGTAGTTTTCTATTAGTATTCCAATTTATTCCGTCAATAGAACTAATGTGCCACAATATGTAAGTGATCATGATGGTGGTGTTGAACACCATAATCCTATCACAAACCACAAGATCACATTTCTTCCTTCAATAGAACTTATGTGCCACAATATGACGTAAGTGAAAGTGGTGTTAAACACCATAACCCCAGGACATTCCACAGCAGCCGGTCACCGGACAAATTGCTCGGTTAATTGCATTTTTTCTCCGGCTACTTTGTTTTCAATAATGAAAATGTCAAAGTGAAATTAAACTACGGGTTTGTTTTGCATACTGGTTTAGCGGGATTGCATTTTGTATGGACTTCCTCCTACTTGAAAATGAGTGGAATGCCCTGTTACCCAGTATCACAAGATCACATTCAACTACTACTTCGTCAAACTTCAGTCTCCTAAATGTAGTAACAAAAATTATAGCAGCAGATGAAAATATACGTCTTGGCTTGGGAGGGACCAAAATGACCCACTTTCCCTGGCTCCCCACCACAGAAACATCACGGACAACACAAAAGCTATTTTGAGAAGGTAGAATTTGTAAGTTGTACACCATTACACTAAGAAGATCACAATACATGTAGATTTACAAGTAAATATGACTTAGTAATGAACATTCAAAGAAATTATTGGTTTTTGTGAGAGATCGGATGTGAAGAAAATGATAGAATAGAATTATAGTAAAAAGTACAACTGCACTACTGATAATGTATTTTCAAGCTAGACTTATTAATCCAGCAATCACAATATCCATATTTTAAGCTCACCTGATCCAAAAGACCATGCGAGCTGTTGTCATTACTTCACGCCCATCGTTACTGTGTGGTGCATATTCTTCCATGAAACTACTGGGTCAAATGGAGACAATCTTTGCAGAATTGTTACTTCGGAGGACGTTGCTCATAAAAATTGTGATCCAATATAAAGATGTACTAAATTAGATATCTATTCTACATTTTTATGTTGAACATTAGAGCATTAAGACTCGACCAATAATTTTCCCACTCAACCAATGAAATTGCATAATTGACTCAATTATGCAATTTGATTGGTTGAGTCTTAATGCTCTAATGATCAAAATAAAAATGTGGTCTAGATATCTAATTTAGTACATCTATGATGGATTTCTGGAATATTAACCTTCATCAGAAATGCTCAAAACCAACTAATTTTAGAAGTGTTTTGGAACATGAACTCTAAACAGGACACTAAAGTGTCTAAACAGGACTGGATAACTGAAGCAAACAAAGGATATCTGTGCCAAACTGCTCAACGTGGTTAGGATGATTTTTGGGCGATTCTTTACAAAGTTTTTGATTTTGGTGTCTAACGAAAATCCAAGAAAGGAGTTGGATATAAATGAACATGTGAGATTATCGAACATTACACTTTGGCTGTCATGGTCGCGATCGTATGGTAGTTTGATTTATAAATACCTATACAATCAGTGTCTTTCACCACTCATGTTGTGAGTTTGAATCCTTTCATGGTGAGGTGTACTCGATGCAACATAATGTGATAAGTTTGTCAGCGACTTGTGGCAGGTTTGTGATTTTCTCCTGGTATTCCGGTTTCCTCCACCAATAAAACTGACCACTACGATATAACTGAAATATTGTTGAAAGTGGCATTAAACACCATAGCCTTAACCCTAACCCTACTGTTCAAGATTTATAGTTGTTAACACCAAACTTTTGAATTTTTATTAATGCATTGTAGTCTTCTCTGAAACTACTTGGCCGAATGGCCAAATGGACATATTTGACTGTTATTTCAGTGATCTAGAACTAAGTATTATACAAAACGAATATCATCATTGTCATCTCATCAAAATGTAAAACCTGTTCTTCCCAAGATATGGCTGAAAAGTTGATCATATGCAGTCCTCGAGATGAACACCAGCCCAAGACCAGTAAAAATTTTTTCGGACCAGTTATTTTTTCATTTTTTGTTAGAACTAGATAAAAAATAAATTTTGACCAGTAAATTCAAATTTTCATTTCACGGACTGCATATGGTGTCAAACAATAATCACTTGTTCCTCTTGCCGTGAGTGTGAGTCGAAACTCACAACTTAAGTGGTGATAGTCAGTGATTACACAGGTAGAGGTACATGTAAATCCAACTATAATGGCCTCTTATGCCCCCTTGTATTTGATTTTATTATCATAGTCAGTAAATTCAACTGCATACTTGTAGTTTTCTCAGTAAATTGTCCTATAAATTGTATGTGTATACAGTATATAGACAGTACCTTTCCATGATTTTTCATTATTTGCATGAAATTAAAGTTATCTCCCTTTTACCATGATGCTACATTGGAAAGGAGAAAAAATGAATATACCAGTTATAATGGTTGATCATCAGTATGGTTCAAAGATATTCAAAATGGAGGCATAAATCTTTAAAAATAGAGAATGGATTGTATCTACTTTCAGTAGCAGTTTTCGCGTTAACCCACTTGCCCGAAGCCAGGGACAAGTAAAACTGGTTTCGAACAAGTGAAAATTATGAAAGAATTTGTTTGAATAGATAGAAAATTTGTCTAAATTTTGCTTTCGGGCAAGTAGGTGAAAAAAATTAAGGCAGAGACGGAAGTTGGTATAGCACTTTCTGGGGATTTTTTTTTAATTTAAAAAATTTTAAAATTAATTTTTTTTTCTTTTAAAAATTGAAGTCATTTTATGTCAAAATATTTATTTTGCAGACATGATGGAAATGGAAGACCGAACCATCGACAACGATAATCTATCTATCAACCAATCAGATCAAATAGATCCTCTCATGTGTTTTGAATGTGCAGAAGTATTTGACAATACAGACGAACTGAAAAAACATGTGCAAACCCATCTGATTTCAATGTTTGGTAAGGAGAAATTGGACTTGGGAGGTAGGGAGAAAATGAATTCTTCATTCAATATCAGTAATTATAACAAAAGCCTAAATGATTCAATTTTAAAGAGCAGCACCGTGTTAGATGATTCAAACTCGGAGAGTAGTTATTTTGATACTTATATGAAAGCGAGGGGATTAGATACTCCATCTTTTGGAGGACTAAAACGAGAACGAGATGCTTCAAAAAGTCCTGCTACTATGCAACAAAAACAAGTCACAATCACTGTTACTAGTACTTCTGGAGATGGGAATGAACTCAAATTTATTTGTCCCATCTGCGGCAAAAGTAGCCCTAGTACGGAGGATTTGGGGAAACACATGGAAATGCACTCAGGTTACAAATGTAATATTTGTGGGAAGTCGTACTCTACGAAAGGAAATTTACAAACTCATATGAGAAAGCATAATGGTGATAAATCTGCCGTGTGTCCATTTTGTAATAAAACTTTCACCGGTACGGCTGTGTTGAAGATACACATACGATCACATACTGGAGAGAAACCATTTGAATGTGAAACATGCGGTGTCGCATTTGCTAAAAATATTCACCTTAAGCGTCACCTATCAATTCATACAGGAATTAAACCACATCAGTGCGAGATTTGTCAAAAGAGATTCAGTCGATCTGATCATCTCAAACGGCACATTCAGAGTATTCATACTCAGGACAGACCTCACATCTGTTCCTTGTGTGGCAAAGACTTTGTCCGAAAATATGAACTCAATAAGCACATGAAACAGATGCACTGGGGATTCACTGTCGGTGCCAATGGCAACACAAGTAAGGATACCACTGATTCCTCTTTTACCCAAGATCAGAATGGCATGGATAATATAATAGAGAGCGAGCTTAATAAAAATATGCAAAAACTACAAGGAGCATTTACCATGGGGGACAATAACAATACTGATTTAGATGTCAACGGTCAAGGTGAGAAAGAAGTTGAGGTCAATGGTCAAGGTGCCTTCACCGTGGGAGATAACAACACAACGTATCTTAATGGAAATCATGGCTTTGTTGATTTAAATCAAGGAACATCTGATGTAAAAGGTCAAACAGCGATTAAGATAGAGCCAGAATTTGAAGTTCAAGGTCATACACATATAAAGATGGAACAAGATGCTGAATAATAATATAGTATTAATTATACATGTACAATCAATCCTGTATTAAGAGGTCACCTTTGGGACAAAGCAAAAGTGGTCTTTTAAGACAGGTGACCTTTTAAAAGAGATTCAATTCATATGAACTTTTCTATGACAGGACAAGAAAAAGGTGACCTTTTAATACAGGTGACTGCTTAATGGAGGTGACTTCATGGGCAGAGTTGACTACATACTAAAACAGTCAACAGTAATATTTCATGTGTCTAATAGAAGCCTGACACAAAAAAACACTTTTTTTCACTCGTCAAATCTTGATGTACATCGTCCTCAATATACATGAAATATCTGCCACTGGACGTTAAGCAACAAGCAATCAATTGGTAATGATACATATTTTATTAATTTTTGTAAAATAGATGTCTCATGATATTTGAGGGACAATAATTTTTATTTTGGAAACCTGCCTAAATTGATCCAGATACCAGTACAGAACCAAATGAGTATGATTTACATAACTTAGCTTAAGGAAAAAATATCTGTGTTTTTACTTAATTTATACAAGACAAGGATCTTACTTTTACAGTTCTTGTCCATAAATGTCAATACAAAATTGAGGTTAGGCACTCAAGGTTAAGGTCAGTAGTGTTAGTGCAAACACATGCTGTTTTTATTGCCTGATCATAGTTTGAAATAATGAGATTTAGATATTTAGAAAAATTGAATGCAATATATGAAAGTAGATAATTATTAGGTACCTATAGTACGGTTGTATGCTTTTGTTTTTCCACAATTCTGGTATTCAGATGTATTATTTATCTTTATCACTATCACAACAGCCCCTTGACAATTTGTAATTGAACATCAATAGAAACTAATAACTCTAACCCTCTTTATAATAAAACAAAAGTCCTGTAGTCTCCCCTATCAATAGAAACTAATAACTCTAACCCTCTTTATCATGAAACAAAAGTCCTGTAGCCTCCCCTATCAATAGAAACTAATAACTCTAATCCTCTTTATCATGAAACAAAAGTCCTGTAGCCTCCCCTATCAATAGAAACTAATAACTCTAACCCTCTTTATCATGAAACAAAAGTCCTGTAGTCTCCCCTATCAATAGAAACTAATAACTCTAACCCTCTTTATCATGAAACAAAAGTCCTGTAGCCTCCCCTATCAATAGAAACTAATAACTCTAATCCTCTTTATCATGAAACAAAAGTCCTGTAGCCTCCCCTATCAATAGAAACTAATAACTCTAACCCTCTTTATCATGAAACAAAAGTCCTGTAGCCTCCCCTATCAATAGAAACTAATAACTCTAACCCTCTTTATCACGAAACAAAAGTCCTGTAGTCTCCCCTATCAATAGAAACTAATAACTCTAACCCTCTTTATCATGAAACAAAAGTCCTGTAGTCTCCCCTATCAATAGAAACTAATAACTCTAACCCTCTTTATCATGAAACAAAAGTCCTGTAGCCTCCCCTATCAATAGAAACTAATAACTCTAACCCTCTTTATCATGAAACAAAAGTCCTGTAGTCTCCCCTATCAATAGAAACTAATAACTCTAACCCTCTTTATCATGAAACAAAAGTCCTGTAGCCTCCCCTATCAATAGAAACTAATAACTCTAACCCTCTTTATCATGAAACAAAAGTCCTGTAGCCTCCCCTATCAATAGAAACTAATAACTCTAACCCTCTTTATCATGAAACAAAAGTCCTGTAGCCTCCCCTATCAATAGAAACTAATAACTCTAACCCTCTTTATCATGAAACAAAAGTCCTGTAGTCTCCCCTATCAATAGAAACTAATAACTCTAACCCTCTTTATCATGAAACAAAAGTCCTGTAGTCTCCCCTATCAATAGAAACTAATAACTCTAACCCTCTTTATCATGAAAAAAAGTCCTATTGTCTCTCCTTTGATTACATCTTCAATTTTGAAGTCAAAGTACAGATGCACTCTACAATGTAGTAAACTTGTATACATGTACAAAGTCTAATCAATACTTTTGACTATAACATTTTACTACAAGACCAATCATACAAAAAGAAAATAAACAGTGATAGTAAAAAATTCCACCAATATCAACAAAAAGAAACAATAATCTCTTATATGCATTTGCAAATTTTTTTCAATACCTTTGGCTATAAAAATTTTACAAGATCATAAAATTAAGGTATTTATAGCAGTTATCTTTATTGTGTCCTGTAGAATTGTACTTAACCATTACTTATCACATTTATATACTGAAATAGTTACCATTGTGATCATATATAGCAGTCCTCGAAATGAAAATTTGAATTAACTGTTCCGAATCAAATTCTGGAATTTATTTTTATATAGTTCTAAAATAAAAACTGAAAAATTTACCGGTCCGAATAATATTTTACAGGTCTTGTGCCAGAGGACCAATAATATTCATCGTGAGGACTGTTATATATTGAAATAGTTGTGATAATATAGGACGACACGTTTCTGTACACTTTCCCCACTGTAGACATGAGGGAATGACCTTTCATCTTGAAGGGGGAGGAGCAAAGGTTGTTGTTTTGTTTTGTTTTTTTAGATTTCTGTTACCAAATTTTATGAAAAAAATGATAGATTCATCTGTAAGGTGCAAAAAGATAAATAAACTGATGCTGCAGTTTTCAACAAGAAATTTTGGTAAAATAAAAAAAAATGCTGATTATTTATGTATACAAATGATCTTATTTTTAGTTCAGGGGAAAAAACATTCCCCCCCCCCCCCCCCCCCAAGTTAAATGATCTATCCCTTAGATGTAAAAAATTTCTCATTGTACTATTTAGTTAACTTGAGATTGTTTTTTATAAATATTACATACATGATGTACATGTACATTATCATGTGTGATAACAAGAAACACCAGACATTTTACAAATATGTTTTGATTTGCAAATCTGAATTAAGAAATTAAGTTGTCTATTGGTTCTCTACAATTCTAGAAATCTCTGAAAAAAATATTTATTTTATACGTGTATCCATCAAATCTGTACAATTCTAGAAAGCTCTTTGAAAAAAATATTTATTTTATATGTGTATCCATCAAATCTGTACAATTCTAGAAAGCTCTTTGAAAAATTTCATACATGATGTATCCATCGAATCTGTACAATTCTAGAAAGCTTTTGAAAAAATGATTTATTTTTATACATGTAGTCACTTGTTAAGTGCTATTCTTGGAAAGTCAAGTGCATATTTTTTTTTAATTTATTTCTTAAAATCTGTGCTACCTTTAGGAACAATGATCCCTGAAATATTAAATATTTTGTTGTTGTTTACCTATTTTTGTTTTTTGTTTACTTAGGTAACCCACTGAAAACTACCTTATATTTTTAAATTATTGATAGCCAAATTTTTGTTTAAAATATTCTTGTTAGCATTTTTTAATGGTTCTATGACCTTCATGAGACTGAGAATTTTTTTTTGGCCCATGTGGCCATGACAATGTAGAACATACTAAAAAATGATAATTATAAGGAAACTATCCAAGTTTATTTAAAAATGCATCGGTTGTCATGGACAACCATGTATTTTCCAGTAATGGTGCAGCGTTTTAGTTTTTAAGTTTTGACATGCTTTGATTGTATTATTTATAGGTGAAATTTATTTGATAATCATCTTCCTCGAAATAACACTGAGATGACATACAAAATGTAAATATACCATTATGAAAAGAAAGATTAAACAGTGATGGTCAATAATTCCACCAATATCAACAAAACAAAAGAAAGATTAAACAGTGATGGTCAATAATTCCACCAATATCAACAAAACAAAAGAAAGATTAAACAGTGATTGTCAATAATTCCACCAATATCAACAAAACCAACAATCCCCTCTCAGCTTAACTCACACAGCACAAAAAAAGACCATGATGTATATGACATTCATGATTGGAAATCCATGTCTTGGCTAAGGACAGGCACCAAAAGGTGGTGGGATTAAACCGGTTAAATGGGATCCCAACCCTCCATGTATACATACATGTAGCTTTCAGATAACTCCATGTGTACTTATTATTAGGTTTGTAACTAAATAACTCAGTTGTTTTCTCTCCAAGTACTCAGGTTTCCTCAACCAATTAAACTGACCACCATTATATATCTTAAATGAAAATGGGGTTAGTCCTCTGTATCCACTCTTATTTAATTTGGACGAAGTCAACAAACGAAGCTAAATGATATCATACAATGATGTTTAATAGCCGACAATTTTTTTTTTCGGAGTAAGCACAGAGGACTTAATTGATAAAATTGATTGTTTGCCTACCCATGCCCAACACCCATGAGTAGGGTTCGTGCAAAGTAACATTTTGTTAAGGATGACATGATCGTGAACTGTAAAGTACTGTTTTTGTTATGCATATATACAATAATATCTAGTGATAAATTAAAGTGCTGTTGTTGTTTGTTGTGTTCTTTTTATTATTATTCAAATCATTCCATTTAATCTGTGCTATCTTGTGTTTTAATTTTTTTTTATTGTATTAAGAATTGTATATATTGGTTCAGAATTGTTATGTTGAAAAATTAAAAAAAAATATTGATGAAATTGATGAAATGCTTTTTGTTTGTTTTTGTTTGTTGTATAAAATATTTGTTTACGTTTAGAAGTATTAATTGTTGTTATTATTTTTGTACAGTAATCTAATGACACTCACTACTTGTTTTGATGTCTCTAAGAAGACATTTAAATTATCTCCCTTGTTTAACCTGATGGCGCTAATTTGCTTGATGTTTGACGTCTCTGAGAAGACATTAAAATTATCTCCCATGCATGTATAAATTAGAACTGTATATGTATGTACATGTATGAATACCTATTTGTTGTTATATTTTTTGTGTTAAAAAACGAAGTTATTAAAGTTTACCTTTTGTTATATATTAAATAATTAGTGGATAATTTGAAGTTTTGTTACACATGATTTGATTGTTCTTGGTATTAACAGTTATGTCCCTTTGAAAATGTATTTAAGTCAATAAATAGCACATAAATATTTTAATCTAAATACTTTAGCAATGTTTTATTTTTTATTGTAATACACAGTTTAACAAAAGATCCTGATGTAAACTTTTTACAGTCATATCAAAGATCATCTCATAAAATAATTGTTATTTTTCAGCCGAAAACTTCAAATTTTTGTTCATACCTCATCAAAGACAATATGATCTCTCCGTTGGTCATCGTTCATTTTTAACTCACCTGGCCATAGGCCATGTGAGCTTTTGTCATGGGTAAGCGTCCGTCGTCTGTCCGTTAGCTTTTCACATTTAACTCTTCTTCTCTGAAACCGCTGAACAGATTTCAACCAAACTTGCCATAAATGTTCATTGGATGGTCCTCTACCAGATTTGTGTTTTTGGTGCTGATTTGAAATCCAACATGGCTGCCAGGGTCCATAATGTGTTCTCATTGGCTGAAATTTTAAAAATCTTCTTGTCAGAAATCACCAAGCCAATTGAATTGTGACTGCAGGAATGATCATTGGGTGGTCCTGTACTAAACTTGTGAATCGTTTGTCGATCGGAAATTCAAGATGGCCGCCATGACTCGACTTAGTTTTAACATAGGACCCTATGGAAAAAATGTTTAAAAGTCTTCTCCTCTGAAACCAGTAAGTCAATTTAAGCAAACATGGCATGAATGGTCCTTAGGTAATCAACTTTCAAAATTATGTCCTGTGACCCCGACCTCCATCCAAGATGGCCACCGTCAGCGGACATAGTTTTAACATAGGACCCTATGGGAAAAATGTTTAAATTTTTTTTCCTCTGAAACCAGTAAGTCAATTTAAAGCAAACATGGCATGAATGGTCCTTAAATGGTCAACTTTCAAAATTATAACCAGTGACCCAGACCTCCATCCAAGATGGCCACCATCAGCGGACATAGTTTTAACATAGGACCCTATGGGAAATATGTTTAAAAATCTTCTCCTCTGAAACCAGTAAGCTAATTTAAAGCAAACATGGCATGGATGGTCCTTAAGTGGTCAATTTTCAAAATTGTGTCCGGTGACCCTGACCTCCATCCAAGATGGCCACCTTCAGCAGACATAGTTTTAACATAGAACCCTATGGGGAAAAAATGTTTTAAAATCTTCTCTGAAACCAGTCAGCCAATATAGCAAACATGTCATCGATGGTCCTTAGGTGGTCAACTGCCAAAATTGTGTTCAGTGACCCCGATCTCGGTCCAAAATGGCCACCGTCAGCGGACATAGTTTTAACATAGGACCTATGGGAAAATTGTTTAAAAGTCTTCTCCTCTGAAACCAGTCAGCCAATTTAAAGCAAACATGGCATGGATGGTCCTTGGGTAGTATACTTTCAAAATTGTGTCCGGTGACCACGACCTCCATCCAAGATGGCTGCCATGAGCAGACATAGTTTTGACATACATTGTAGAACCCTATGGGATTTGAATAGTAAAACTTAGATGTATTTGGCATGCAGACATTCTTAAGAGGGCTTATTTATGTCAGGCGAGCGATACAGGCTCACCTGAGCCTCTAGTTTAATCTTCTCCTGTAAAATTGCTCAACCAAAATGAAACCAAATTTGGCAGGGATGATCTTTTTGAATAGAAGATTTTTTACATTTAAAGTTTTCATCCATGTAGGGGGGGGGGGGGGGGGGGTGGGAGCTAAAAGATGTGGAAATTACAAAATATTGAATGAATCTGTTTGAAAGGTACAGGCTCGTGTGGGCCTTTTGTTATTTGATAGTGTCACATGTCATTATGATTTTTTGATATTTTGTCTGATAAAAAAATAATCTGCCGATCATGATACTAAAATACACCTTGGCTAATTCCTTTTGATCTTTTTCTGCCATAAGATTTAATATCCTTGTATAAGATATTTAAATAAATAAAGTACATTTTGTAATATTATAATAACAATATATTTATTTAAAAAATTAATAAGATTGTTATTTAATAATAGTATTTATAAATATTGAAATAATTATGCTGTACTTTTAAAAGGGTAATAAGCAGGTTGTGTATTGGTAATATTTCAATGCTATTTAAAGTTGGACTTATATTTTTAAAATCAAATAAAGATATGAAAATTTTGCCTATATTTCTTAAACAAACTCTCAAAAATATGTATTTTTAAAGACCGTAAATATCTACATTTTACTACATGTATTAGCAAAATTAGGATAAAAGTGGATTTTTTTTATTGTTTTGATTTTGTTTAAAAACTTTATGCTTGTTTTTTTGTTTTGTTTTGTTTTTGATTGTTTTGTATCCGATCAGCCCATTACTCAAATATCCCCTCAAAATTGTATATTCTGCTTTTTTTTTTCGCTTTATTTCACCAAGATTTCTTCAATTTTGTTTTTGTTTCTTTACAGCCTATTTAAACACCAACAGGTGGCAGCATAACTTAGGGAAGCTGGACAAGTAAAATAAACTGATTGTAATATATGAATAGCCTCATTCAGCCACTCTCTTGTTTGTCATTTAATTCTGGTATCACACCCAGGTCTCATTCAGTCAGACTCTTGTTTACTATTTATAGTTAAGTGTCACACCCATGTCTCATTCAGTCAGCATCTTGTTTGCTATTTAATTCTGGTGTCGCACCCAGATCTCATTCAAACAGTCTCTTGTATTCCATTGATAGTCTGGTGTCACACCCAGGTCTCATTCAGTCAGACTCTTATTTACTATTTATAGTTAAGTGTCTACTATTTATAGTTAAGTGTCACACCCATGTCTCATTCAGTCAGCATCTTGTTTGCTATTTAATTCTTGTATCACACCAATGTCTCATTCAGTCAGCATCTTATTTGCTATTTAATTCTTGTATCAAACCCAGATCTCATTCAAACAGTCTCTTGTATTCCATTGATAGTCTGGTGTCACACCCAGGTCTCATACATCCAGACTCTTTTTATTTTGCTGCTTAATTCTGGCATCACACCTGAGTCTTATTCAGTAAGACTCTTCTTGTTTGCTATTTATAGTTAAGCGTCATTCATCTAGACTTGTATTCTATTGATAATCTGGTGTCACATTTGTTTATTTTTTTTAATTTTAAACAATTTTACAGATTCAAATTTTACCACAATACATACCTTATTTATATAACTGACGAGTAAGAAAATTTAAATAGATGACCCGTTTCTAAGATAAGCACTTGTAAATAGTTGGGTTATATCAAGGACAGAATTATTATTTATAATCTTGAGATTAGAATGTCAAATGTACCAAGTGTCGTACAGTGCATTGTCTAGAAGGGCTGTCTTAACAATATTATAGACCCTCGGTCAAAGCAGTGCTCTGGGGCCCCTACCTACAAAACCACTCGCAGGAATAAAAATGTAAATGGTCGATAAAATTAAACATACATTTGTATATTAATTGTATTGGTACTTCCAACAAAATCAATGTTTAAACATTGCACAACATACATAGATTAGATGGGGTCCCCGAGCAACTGCCCAGCGTGCCCATGCGTTAAGACAGCACTGTTGTCTAGCCCAGGGCTAATCATGTGCCAATACTCTCCACTCATCACACAATATGACACTGGAAATAATTACATTCTTTAACAGTTGTTCCATACTAATCACACATTCAGAAGTTGCTATAGCAACATAACAATGCTCAAATTTTATGATGGTTTATGTTGGATGAAACTAGAAAACGAATATTCAGGGAGACATGGGAAGATAACTCCACCAGATTCTTCATCAAAGCAGTTGTTTACTCAAAATCATTTTCTGTTATGCCAAGACCACATTATTGTATTTCATATAATGAGACATGGGGAGATAACTCCATCAGAATCTTCAAAACTCAAAATCATATTATGTTATGAAAAACCACATTTTATTTAATACAATGAGACATGGGAGATAACTCCATCCAATTCTTCATCATAATCTTTTTCACTCAAAATCATTTTCTGTGATGCAAAGGCCACATTAATTTATTTCCAAGCAGTGAGACATGGGAGATAACTCTCCATCAGATCCTTCAACAAATCTTGTTCACACTAAATCATTTTCTCTTATGAAGAAACCACATTATTTTAATTTCATACTGTGAGACATGGGAGGTAACTCCATCAGCTCTTGTTCAAACCTCAAAATCATTTTTTGTTATGAAAAACCACTTTATTGAGACTTGGGCTGATAACGCCATCAGATTCTTCATTACATAAATCATTTTCTGTCATAAAAAGACCACATTATGTTGTTAGTATAGTGAGACATGGGAAGATAACTCCACAAGAGTCTTCGTCACTCGAAAATGTTTTCTGTTATGAAAAACCACATTATATTATTTAGAACAGCGAGACATGGGGGATAACTCTTCATCAGATTCTTCATCATAAAAATCATTTTCTATCATAAAAAGACCTCATTATTTTATTTCATACAGTGAGACATGGTGAGATAATTCCATCAGATTCTTCATCTCTAAATTATTTTCTCTTGTGAAGAATCCACATTATTTTAATTTCATACTGTGAGACATCAGGAGATAACTCTACCAGATTCTTCGTCATATAATTTGTTCACTCAAAAACATTTTTTTGATGCGAAGACCACATTATTTTATTTCGTACAGTACGACAAGAGGGATAACTCCCATCAGATGCTTCATCATATAATTTGTTCACTCAAAAGCATTATCTGTTATGTAAAGGCCACATTATTTTATTTCTTTTAGTGAGACATGGGGAGATAACTCCATCAGATTCTTCATTATATCTTGTTCAAAACTAAAAATTATTTTCATTATGAATAGACTATATTATTTTTTATTAAGTACATAATATTTATTTTTATGGATTTATGTTAACATTCTGTGTCAAATTTAACACACAAAAAAACTTGTTCAATAATAATGAAAATGTTGAAATACTTGTATTAAAGAAAAAAAAAGTTGTAAATTTTGTATGTTTTTAAGTGATAAAATAATTTTTACCTGCTATACGATATTTTATAATATATTTGTTTTATGATGTTTATTTGTTGTTCCATGTAAATACATGTTAAAATTTGAATATGTTATGATACTACTAATTAACATTGGTTTATATAATAAATTTAATGGCCCTATGGTAGTTTTATCACATTGTATCGAAGGTTCCAAAATTTTGAGGGTTTTTTTTCTAAGAAGAATCCTTAATTTTTTTTCAGATTGTTATAAAATATTACTGTAAATTCACAACTTTATGTGTGCAGTTAAAAAGTGAGAATTGAAGACCACTGATGAAAATGCGAGATTAGTTATTGTGATCTCATCATTGCCAATAAAGAAAATTAATTAAAAAAGAAAATAGAAAGTGAAATATCTTGATTTAAAGTTTTCAATAATGCTGAAATTATTTGCGTAACATTTTTTACATTGAGATCAGTCCTAATGATGAGCACCTGTTCACTGGCCTAATGATGAGCACCTGTTCACTGGCCTAATGATGAGCACCTGTTCTCTGGCCTAATGATGAGCACCTGTTCGCTGGCCTAATGATGAGCACCTGTTCGCTGGCCTAATGATGAGCACCTGTTCGCTGGCCTAATGATGAGCACCTGTTCGCTGGCCTAAGACCAGTAAAACTTTGTTAGACCAGTAAATTTTTCAGTTTTTATTTAGATATACATGTATGAAATAAATTCAAGAATTTGATTCGGATCAGTAAATTCAAATTTTCATTTCAAGAACTTCTTATATTAGATAAAAGCATCACATTACTTTGTGAAATTACAGTGTGTATAGTATATTGATGGTCACATGACTTGAACTGATCTGTAGAACCCAACCCCCCTCTCTCCCCGATTTTTGTGTCACCTGCATAGCATAGCTGACATATAGGGATCACTATCAGTCTTCTGTATTAGTCGTTGCCCTTCCACCTTCCCTATGGTGAGGTGCACTAGATAGGTTAAAACCTCGTGGGAATTATAAAGTTTGTCAATGGCTTACTGCATCTCAGAGATTCCTTTTCCCAAGTAATCCGTTTTATCTCCACCATTAATCCTCCTATTTTTATTTTCTATAAATTTATTTTAGTTTATTTCCTTATTCAGATACAAGTTAAAGTCGCATCTCAGAGATTCCTTTTCCCAAGTAATCCGTTTATCTCCACCATTAATCCTCCTATTTTTATTTTCTATAAATTTATTTTAGTTTATTTCCTTATTCAGATACAAGTTAAAGTCGCATCTCAGAGATTCCTTTTCCCAAGTAATCCGTTTATCTCCACCATTAATCCTCCTATTTTTATTTTCTATAAATTTATTTTAGTTTATTTCCTTATTCAGATACAAGTTAAAGTCGCATCTCAGAGATTCCTTTTCCCAAGTAATCCGTTTATCTCCACCATTAATCCTCCTATTTTTATTTTCTATAAATTTATTTTAGTTTATTTCCTTATTCAGATACAAGTTAAAGTCTCTTTTATTCAATTTTACTTATCAATGGGGAGACAGGTGACAATTCAAAAAAGACCCAGTATTTTTTTTAAGATTATTGAAAAAGTAAGATATTCATTTGTAAATAAACTAAATAAAATACATATAGGTGGAAAAGTTATACTTACTGTTTTACACAATATGAAATAATGGTCAAACGACTCTATTTTGACAAAATGTTACCATGGTGATAAAATATTGTTGAAGTTTATTGTTGAAGAAAGTAAAGGGCCAACTAATTCATGTATTACTTGTTGTTTTTTATATTGACAGTTGATTTGTGTAATGTCCTTCTCGTCTCTGGATGTCCATTTATAAGTTGGGGCCATTGTGGTGGTGATTGTATAGTAGTTAGATTTACAACTACCTATGCAATTAGTGCCTATCACCACTGAAGTTGTGAGTTCTAATCACACTCAGGCGAGGTGTACTCAATACAACACTATGTGATAAAGTTTGTCAGTGACTTGCCGCAGGTTGGAGATGGTGGTTTCCTTCACCAATAAAACTGACCACCTCATCAGGCCTCTACATTAACATATTTTTCAACTTGTCCCTTCGGACAACTAACTAAAAACAATACTTCTCTGACTCAATCTTTTAGTTGTCCGAAAAAATTAATGAAAATTACAAAAACTAGAGAATAATTATCCAGGGCTCCCACTACTTTCAAATTAGAGGGAGAAGTGACTTCTCTTTCAGAGAGCTCACATGGAGAAGTCAATTGCGATTAATAGAAACAAACTGACCCAAATTTAGTAAATAGTTAAAGCTGCCTGAACTGATTTGTTCTGGGTTTTTTTTTATTCATAACTACCTTAAGGACATATATTCAATGTCACATTTTTATTTCTGTCTACCTTGATTGGAGTCTTGCATACCAGTAATTTTTATATGTACCCCCCTTTTTTCCTTTTGAAATATTACTGTGTTGTGATCCAATACCACACAAATTGTATGGCCAGCTGATTCTGTTGATTTGCCTAGTGTCTCTTAGCATGAGGAGATTGTACTAAGTTTGCAGAGAGTTTACAGTGATGGTCAACAATTCAACAAAGAATATCAACAAAACTTAGCATGAGGAGATTGTACTAAGTTTACAGAGAGTTTACAGTGATGGTCAACAATTCAACAAAGAATATCAACACAACTTAGCATGAGGAGATTGTACTAATTTTACAGAGAGTTTACAGTGATGGTCAACAATTCAACAAAGAATATCAGCAAAGCTTAGCATGAGGAGATTGTACTAAGTTTACAGAGAGTTTACAGTGATGGTCAACAATTCAACAAAACTTAGCATGAGGAGATTGTACTAAGTTTACAGAGAGTTTACAGTGATGGTCAACAATTCAACAAAGAATATCAACAAAACTTAGCATGAGGAGATTGTACTAAGTTTACAGAGAGTTTACAGTGATGGTCAACAATTCAACAAAGAATATCAACAAAGCTTAGCATGAGGAGATTGTACTAAGTTTACAGAGAGTTTACAGTGATGGTCAACAATTCAACAAAGAATATCAACAAAACTTAGCATGAGGAGATTGTACTAAGTTTGCAGAGAGTTTACAGTGATGGTCAACAATTCAACAAAGAATATCAACAAAACTTAGCATGAGGAGATTGTACTAAGTTTACAGAGAGTTTACAGTGATGGTCAACAATTCAACAAAGAATATCAACAAAACTTAGCATGAGGAGATTGTACTAATTTTACAGAGAGTTTACAGTGATGGTCAACAATTCAACAAAGAATATCAACAAAGCTTAGCATGAGGAGATTGTACTAAGTTTACAGAGAGTTTACAGTGATGGTCAACAATTCAACAAAGAATATCAACAAAACTTAGCATGAGGAGATTGTACTAAGTTTACAGAGAGTTTACAGTGATGGTCAACAATTCAACAAAGAATATCAACAAAACTTAGCATGAGGAGATTGTACTAAGTTTACAGAGAGTTTACAGTGATGGTCAACAATTCAACAAAGAATATCAACAAAACTTAGCATGAGGAGATTGTACTAAGTTTACAGAGAGTTTACAGTGATGGTCAACAATTCAACAAAGAATATCAACAAAACTTAGCATGAGGAGATTGTACTAAGTTTACAGAGAGTTTACAGTGATGGTCAACAATTCAACAAAGAATATCAACAAAACTTAGCATGAGGAGATTGTACTAAGTTTACAGAGAGTTTACAGTGATGGTCAACAATTCAACAAAGAATATCAACAAAGCTTAGCATGAGGAGATTGTACTAAGTTTACAGAGAGTTTACAGTGATGGTCAACAATTCAACAAACAATATCAACAAAACTTAGCATGAGGAGATTGTACTAAGTTTACAGAGAGTTTACAGTGATGGTCAACAATTCAACAAAGAATATCAACACAACTTAGCATGAGGAGATTGTACTAAGTTTACAGAGAGTTTACAGTGATGGTCAACAATTCAACAAAGAATATCAACAAAACTTAGCATGAGGAGATTGTACTAAGTTTGCAGAGAGTTTACAGTGATGGTCAACAATTCAACAAAGAATATCAACAAAACTTAGCATGAGGAGATTGTACTAAGTTTACAGAGAGTTTACAGTGATGGTCAACAATTCAACAAAGAATATCAACAAAACTTAGCATGAGGAGATTGTACTAATTTTACAGAGAGTTTACAGTGATGGTCAACAATTCAACAAAGAATATCAACAAAGCTTAGCATGAGGAGATTGTACTAAGTTTACAGAGAGTTTACAGTGATGGTCAACAATTCAACAAAGAATATCAACAAAACTTAGCATGAGGAGATTGTACTAAGTTTACAGAGAGTTTACAGTGATGGTCAACAATTCAACAAAGAATATCAACAAAACTTAGCATGAGGAGATTGTACTAAGTTTACAGAGAGTTTACAGTGATGGTCAACAATTCAACAAAGAATATCAACAAAACTTAGCATGAGGAGATTGTACTAAGTTTACAGAGAGTTTACAGTGATGGTCAACAATTCAACAAAGAATATCAACAAAACTTAGCATGAGGAGATTGTACTAAGTTTACAGAGAGTTTACAGTGATGGTCAACAATTCAACAAAGAATATCAACAAAACTTAGCATGAGGAGATTGTACTAAGTTTACAGAGAGTTTACAGTGATGGTCAACAATTCAACAAAGAATATCAACAAAGCTTAGCATGAGGAGATTGTACTAAGTTTACAGAGAGTTTACAGTGATGGTCAACAATTCAACAAACAATATCAACAAAACTTAGCATGAGGAGATTGTACTAAGTTTACAGAGAGTTTACAGTGATGGTCAACAATTCAACAAAGAATATCAACACAACTTAGCATGAGGAGATTGTACTAAGTTTACAGAGAGTTTACAGTGATGGTCAACAATTCAACAAAGAATATCAACAAAAGGAACAACCATCTCTCACCTCAAACCATTTAACAATAAAGACCTTGACATATGGTGTTGGAAATCCAGGTTCTTGCTTGAGACATGCACAAAAATGTTACTGTTTTGTCTAAAATAATAAAATAATGAAAAGAAAGTGTATGAACACTGATGGTCAATAATTCCACCAATATCAACAAAACAAATAATCATCTCTCATCTAACGAAAGTGTATAAACACTGATGGTCAATAATTCCACCAATATCAACAAAACAAATAATCATCTCTCATCTAAAGAAAGTGTATGGACACTGATGGTCAATAATTCCACCAATATCAACAAAACAAATAATCATCTCTCATCTAAAGAAAGTGTATAAACACTGATGGTCAATAATTCCACCAATATCAACAAAACAAATAATCATCTCTCACCTAAAGAAAGTGTATAAACACTGATGGTCAATAATTCCACCAATATCAACAAAACAAATAATCATCTCTCACCTAAAGAAAGTGTATAAACACTGATGGTCAATAATTCCACCAATATCAACAAAACAAACAATCATCTCTCACCTAAAGAAAGTTTATAAACACTGATGGTCAAGTTCAGGTCAATAATTCCACCAATATCAACAAAACAAACAATCATCTCTCACCTCAAGCCTTTGAACAGAAAGAAAAGACCACAACATACTGTGCTGGAAATCCATGTCCTGCCGTGGGGCACAAATATGTAAGTGGGTTAAACTAGTTAATTTGACCCCAACCTCCCTCTTGATTATTGGTTCTCCAGGACAAAACAGATATAAGCAAATAAATTAATTTTAGAGTCATTTTATACGTGTTTTGATCGGTTTAAAAAGGTTGAGGTTATTTGTCAATGTACGGAATCGAAAAATAGACGTCGTTTTCAAGGTGTCATCAGGTCATTTTCTTTAAATGAGGCACATTTGAGGTTATTTAAATTTATTTCCGATTATTTGCCTTATTTTGAAAAAAATAAATATATTTTTCAATATCGTAGCAAAAAAAGTTTGAATTAATTTATAAGGATTGATCGAAATTATTTGTTCGGTTCATTCGAAATAACCTCAATCAGGTTGTACACACCCTTGCGTAACCCGCTACGCGAGTTACACGGTGTGTACAACCCGATTGAGGTTATTTCTTCATGAACCGAACAAAAATTGCGATCAATCCTTAAATGATTAAAAAACCTGCACAGATTCATTTCCACTCAAAACGACCACCTACTACCGGTATCACAAAAAGAACATATAAACCAGTACAGTACAATAGCAGGGTCAGTGAATGATCCTAGATGACTAACTATAGCTTGGAAGGTCTGTGCTCTTACTACTGTAGAACCATTGGTTGTGTAATTGTTTGTGTGCTCGCCTTCCATACTATTGATCATGGGTTCAAGCCCCAGTCGGGACAAAACAAAGACTAAAGTTGGTATATGATGTTTCTCCGCTAAGCATGTAGCATTAAGGAGTAAGAGCAAAGACTGGTTGGCATGGCATCAGAATAATGTGTCTGAATGGAGCGACATTGTATACCTGCGGACTGTTGTTTCAGTGAGCTTGCACTATAAAATCCAACCAATAAAGCTGTTGGTCTAGTACAAAGCAAACATTGTCATCATTTCATTCCATGATATGGCTGAAAACTTGCTCAATTTGGGGTTAAATAACAATCAATTGATTGTTCTTAGAGTTTCTGGTTGTATGTCAACGGACTTCCTCTGTCCCATTTATAATTACACTTGTTTAACTTTCCCTTGTCGACATGCTGTGGTCGAATCATACTGTGCTCGGCGTTAACCTTTATATATCTGGCAAACGTGTTAATATAGATTGATTAGTAATCCTACTGTACGTGCTAAAATACCCAATTTTATTTTAAATGTATACATTTCCCCGATTATATTATTAAAGTGATTGATCCCAAACTGTACAGGGATGGTCACCTGCCGTTTCATTCTTTATAAAGTTTGTTTTGTTGTTGATCAGAAAGCCAAGATGTCCTCTGATGTAGGGGATTGTCGTGGCCGTGATCGTATATATGGTAGTTGGATTTACAACTACATGTGCAATCAGTGATTGTCAACATTAACATTGTGAGTTCGAATCCCGATCAGGCGAGGTGTACTCGATACAACACTATGTGATAAAGTTTGTCAGTGACTTGCGGTAGGTCGGTGGTTTCCTCCCCAATAAAACTGACCGCCACGATATAACTGAAAGATTGTTGAAAGTGGCGTTAAACACCATAACCCTTACCCCTGTCTTCTGATATTGGCACACAATAGGAATAATTTTGGAAGGTTATGTACAAACAGTTATGTCAAATGGGGTTGGGAAAGAGGTATTGAAATTCGAGAATCACGCCATTTGCCTATATATTGTACTGTAGAACGCCGCCAGTTGACAACCCCGGAGCATAGAAATTGAATCTAGTTTCTCAGTTGTGATGTACAAAATGTGGCGCTCCGTGTAGGAAGAGTGTAATGCGGTGAATTAGATTCACAACACGCCCTAAGGACGGGTCGTAAATGAGCGCTCCGTGTAGGAAGAGTGTAATGCGGTGAATTAGATTCACAACTCGCCCTAAGGACGGGTCGTAAATGAGCGCTCCGTGTAGGAAGAGTGTAATGCGGTGAATTAGATTCACAACTCGCCCTAAGGACGGGTCGTAAATGAGCGCTCCGTGTAGGAAGAGTGTAATGCGGTCAATTAGATTCACAACTCGCCCTAAGGACGGGTCGTAAATGAGCGCTCCGTGTAGGAAGAGTGTAATGCGGTGAATTAGATTCACAACACGCCATAAGGACGGGTCGTAAATGAGGGCTCCGTGTAGAAAGAGTGTAATGCAGTGAATTAGATTCACAACTCGCTAAAAGGACGCGTCGTAAATGAGCGCTCCGTGTAGGAAGAGTGTAATGCGGTGAATTAGATTCACAACACGCCCTAAGGACGGGTCGTAAATGAGCGATCCGTGTAGGAAGAGTGTAATGCGGTGAATTAGATTCACAACACGCCCTAAGGATGGGTCGTAAATGAGCGCTCCGTATAGGAAGAGTGTAATGCGGTGAATTAGATTCACAACACGCCCTAAGGACGAGTCGTAAATGAGCGCTCCGTGTAGGAAGAGTGTAATGCGGTGAATTAGATTCACAACTCGCCCTAAGGACGGGTCGTAAATGAGCGCTCCGTGTAGGAAGAGTATAATGCGGTGAATTAGATTCACAACTCGCCCTAAGGACGGGTCGTAAATGAGCGCTCCGTGTAGGAAGTGTGTAATGCGGTGAATTAGATTCACAACACGCCCTAAGGACGGGTCGTAAATGAGCGCTCCGTGTAGAAAGAGTGTAATGCGGTGAATTAGATTCACAACTCGCCATAAGGACGGGTCGTAAATGAGCGATCCGTGTAGGAAGAGTGTAATGCGATGAATTAGATTCACAACTCGCCATAAGGACGGGTCGTAAATGAGCGCTCCGTGTAGGAAGAGTGTAATGCGGTGAATTAGATTCACAACACGCCATAAGGACGGGTCGTAAATGAGCGCTCCGTGTAGGAAGAGTGTAATGCGGTGAATTAGATTCACAACACGCCCTAAGGACGGGTCGTAAATGATCGCTCCGTGTAGGAAGTGTGTAATGCGGTGAATTAGATTCACAACTCGCCCTAAGGACGGGTCGTAAATGAGCGCTCCGTGTAGGAAGAGTGCAATGCGGTGAATTAGATTCACAACACGCCCTAAGGACGGGTCGTAAATGAGCGATCCGTGTAGGAAGAGTGTAATGCGGTGAATTAGATTCACAACTCGCCATAAGGACTGGTCGTAAATGAGCACTCCGTGTAGGAAGAGTGTAATGCGGTGAATTAGATTCACAACTCGCCATAAGGACTGGTCGTAAATGAGCGCTCCGTGTAGAAAGAGTGTAATGCGGTGAATTAGATTCACAACTCGCCCTAAGGACGGGTCGTAAATGAGCGCTCCGTGTAGGAAGAGTGTAATGCGGTGAATTAGATTCACAACACGCCCTAAGGACGGGTCGTAAATGAGCGATCCGTGTAGGAAGAGTGTAATGCGGTGAATTAGATTCACAACACGCCCTAAGGATGGGTCGTAAATGAGCGCTCCGTATAGGAAGAGTGTAATGCGGTGAATTAGATTCACAACACGCCCTAAGGACGAGTCGTAAATGAGTGCTCCGTGTAGGAAGAGTGTAATGCGGTGAATTAGATTCACAACTCGCCCTAAGGACGGGTCGTAAATGAGCGCTCCGTGTAGGAAGAGTATAATGCGGTGAATTAGATTCACAACACGCCCTAAGGACGGGTCGTAAATGAGCGCTCCGTGTAGGAAGAGTGTAATGCTTCTTGTACGTAAAAAAATAACCGGGACAGGCACAAACGGGGTTAAACCAGTCAATGAGATATCACAACTCGATCCTCTTATATTAATTGAGTCTTCAACGACAATACGGATATAAACAAACGACCAAAAAATTTTATACAGATTCGCTGCCACTCAAAGAGACCACATGCTATCACAAAATGAATGACAACATAAACATTGACAGTACAATAGCAGGGACAGTATGTAATCGTAGTTAAATGACTATTAGCTAAGAAGGTAGAATCTGTTGGTTAAATATACGTATTGCTGTATACCTTGTGGGCATTCTAGCAAAGGGCGGGCGTATGGCGTTTTATTTGGAATTTTGGTTTCGAAAACAGTCTTGGTAGGAGAGCTTCAAAACATTAACATATAGAGATAGTAAGTTATATCAATAGGGCGATTAAAAATATAAGATAAAAAGAGAAAATTAAATCAGGCGAATGTGCGTGTACCCATTTCTTAACTCTTTCTATAGGAGTTTTTAAGTATGGCACTTTTAAATTCAAATCCTAAATCTTTGTCTTTCTCAAAAGAAATATTGTTTGGTCGAGGTTTAAGAATAACAAAGTTTAAAAGTCAATGCGAAATATTTATTTCAATTCAATTACCGATAATCAGGTTTATGTAATGCCCTTGTGTAGAACATATGATTAATTTTTTTCTTTTTTTCTTACAACGTTATTTCGACAGCCATTGGCGACTCTCTCGTTGGCAATTAAATACAGACGTTTTAATTTGAACCAATCAAAATAATAATTATAGTTAATTATCTGTTCTCAGAGGGAGTCTTACTTAATTTATTGAAAAAGCATAATATTTATAAAATGGTATACTACAATTATGAAATTAATAATAGGATTTATATATGTACAGATTTCGTTTGTAGGCCAAAAAATAATAAGTGCGAAATTAATTTAGTGGTATATGAGTGAATTAAACAGCTGGAAATTAATGGACTATTAACGTGTGAAGTCAGAATTCAGACTATATCATATTCTTCAAGACAGTTGTGATACAAAATATATATATTGCCTTTTTTTGTCTTTTTTCTTTTTTTTGTTGTTGGTACCATAAAAATAATAAAAATCCGAAAAATGGAACCGTTCGACAATTTATAGTGTTATGATTCTGATGGAAGATGAATAAAGTGCCGAATAATCTAAATTCTCTGTTCACAGATTGATTTCTTCAATTGGAGTACCAGTAATCAGAATAACGATTTATATAAGATTAATTTGGTATGAAAAGTTCAATAATTCCAAAACTCAACATTCATTTTTCACTTTATGAAATCGACGTTCTTCCAAATCCATTATTTCAACAGACTTGAAGGCATTACAGGTTTTGGAATAAAACATGATTAAAACTAGATGTTCGTCTTTCATGAGGATGGCACGTGATACCGAACGTCAATCGCCATGACAACTGAATTCATCCTTGTTACATTTGAGTATAATGCAATTCAAAATTAATCTTTTCTTTTGATTTTCTAATCTTTAGAACTATCCGATCAATTTGATTTTTTTTTTTTTAAATATAAATCCTATATAATACTGAATAATCGATTGTTTTAATAACAAATACAGTATGTGTATGTAGATAAGCTTAGTGAACGTTCAAAACATTGGAACATAAAAATTAAGGGAAAATAAACCCCCTAAACGACGTTGATGGACAACAAATACTGAAAACGGACATACTGATAATTACAACAGAGGAACTATATTTCATACTTCGACGCTCTATAAAATAGACTAGCATAAACATACTGTGAATATTCTTATTTTCATGGATGTCAATTTCCATGGTTTTCGGAATTAGTTTCATTTCTTGTGATATTTTGTTATAACCTCAAATTTAAAAATGTCGACTCAATGGAAGACTATTAAAAATGTACAGAAGGCTGTATCCAAGAAGAAACCGACAAAGAAAAAAACTGTAAGTATAACATAACCATAACTCTCTTTTGAAATAAAAATCAGAAATTAATACCTTTACCAATTTAACGGTTAAAGTGGTCAATGGATGGACAGGGACATTTAATAGAATACATCCTTATCAGATATGATTCGAAGGGGGGGGGGGGGGGGGGGGGGGGGAGTGGGTTAGGGTTATGGTGTTAAGCGACACTTTCACCAATATTTCCGTTATATTGTGGCGGTCAGTTTTATTGGTGGAGGAAAACTTGAGTAACCAGGGAACACCACCGACCTGCGGCAAGTCTCTGACAAACTTTATCACATAATGTTGTATCGAATACACCTCCCCTGAGCGGGATTTGAACTCACAACTTTAGTGGTGATAGAAATCGATTGCATACATACATGTAGTTATAAATCCAACTACCATACGACCACGACGGACCCTAGATATGGATCAATCACAGTAAATAGTTATGATAATCAGGGAAATGCAAATAGGTTATAAATTTTGCTATTCTGGGTAATTAAAATTTTTCAAAATATAATGATACCAGTATTCTTAGATTTACCAATGTAATATAGCCTAATTAATTCCTATTTTTTACGGAGGTAATTGCAAAGCAAAATTGAGTGCAACTTGTTTTCCCCTCAGAATAATAGTCACTAAAGGGTTTGGTCCATAAAACAAGTTTAACCCTGCCACTTTTTATTTTATTTTATTAAAGTGCCTGTACCAAGCCAGTGGAGTCAGTGGACACGCATAATCTCGTATTGTTTTGATTTTCTTTGTTTTTTGTTTTTTTGTTTTCGTTTTTGTTTTTTGTTTTTTGATATACTCGAGATCAGATTGTAGGTCGCTTACGGTAATGAGAACGTTTCGTCCTGAATGATTAAGAGTGTTTGTATTATTTATACCACGGTTTCCGAGTTAAACAGGTTAAATAATGGACACTGTTTAACCGTTTAACTAGGAAAAAGTGGTATATATGATTTGTAACATGATGCCATGTAATATCACATCTGGGTCGTTGATTATTGCACGGCTCTCCGACAGTAATAAAACTACAGCCCAGATTTAAAGTGTGCAATATCTCGTATCTGCGTGTATTATTTCATAGTTCTTAGCTGTTACTTACATTCTGGTATATAAACCATAAAAAGATCAAAGGAAAAGAATGCATTCATGTTACAGCTTATTTCATTATGGACTTTTCACGCTGTCAACAAGGTCTTAACACACAGTGTCCAAAATTAGAAGTCAGTTACATATAAAATTGGGCTTGTCGATAAATAAGTACATGCACTAGAGACATCCAATGATTAAGTTTTAATTTCAAAGTCGCATTATTTGTTTTGACGATATTTAATAATACGGTTTCAATCTTGAGAACTATTAAAACATATTTGTTTCTGATCCAGCTTTAAAACAGCTAGCGTATTAATATTATAAAAGTACAAATCACAATGTCAAAAACCAAGATCAAACGGTGTATTAATTTTTAAAACGATTTGATATAAATATGTAAATAGTATAAATCATATTGGAATTCGGTGCATAACATATATTTCTAATCCCGAGTAAAAACTATTTTCACGAGCCCTGTACACGTCTAGCAGTTTCGCTCTTGATTGAATACAGGCTACACAAATATAGCGAGAGGTGGTCGTGGTCGTGATCGTATGGTAGTTGAATTTGTACAACTAACTGTGCAATCAGTGCCTATCACTACTAACGTTGTGAGTTCGAATCCCGCTCAGGCGTGGTGTACTCCGGTTTCTTCTACCATTAAACATGACCGCCACGATATAACTGAAATATTGTTGAAAGTGACGTTAAGCACCATAAAACAAACCAAATACGGCGAAAATAATTAATGTTATTACATAAGGCTCTATTTTACTGTTTTTCTATTGGCCAGAAGCAATAGACGTGACATTACATTTTCTAACATATTGATTAGCAAAAAGCAATTTCTGTGCAATAAATAATCATATTGCACTCTCCTGCAAAATCAATAAATGAAATTACGTGGCACGAGAGTGCAATATGGTTTTTTATTGCACAGAAATTGCTTTTTGCTAATCAATATGTTAGAATCTTTCATCAAATTTCAAAATTTTCAAACAATTTAAAAATTATAAAATTAAAAAAATATATTAAAAAGTTCAAAATGTTTAAAAAATTAAAAAAGTTCAAAAATTTCTTAAAATTTCATTTTTTCTTAAATTCTAAATTTTCATAAAATTTCAAAACTTTCAAAAATTTCACAAGATTTCAAAAAAATTCAAAATTAGAGTAAAATTTCAAAATTAGAGTAAAATAGAGTCGTATGTAATAAAACAATTACTACACCTGAACTTGATCAATATGAGGATTTATGGAGCAGAGTACAACAATATTGATCTCGTTCAAGTGTAGTAATTGTATAATATTTAAAATAAAGGCTTTGCTATTCCACTTGTACGATGAGTTCAATGTTAAATGCGCCATGGCTCATGGCAATCTATGGCGCCGGTAGCGCGATTTAATCCTTGGACCAGGAAAAGAGCATCTTTGCAAACACCTTGCGTATGGTAATTCATGTGTTGGTACGCCAAGAGGTTGATCTATCTTGTTGTCAATGAAACCGTTTCAAAGCGGTTTACGCCGCAAATGTATATATAGTGGCACAGAGTATAGACACGCCTATGTCATGCCAAATATAGTATATTGTAGAAAACGAACAAAGGTGGTATGGTACCCTAAAATTGGAGAAAATATTATTTTTTGGCGTAAAATAGTGATTTTTCACACGAAATACCCCAAAAATGTTCGCGCCTTCCTCCGCTCGGCGCAATTTTTTTAAGTGCGCCCCCCCTAACTTGAAATCCTGGATCCGCCCCTGGGTACGTGCGACCAGCTAATCGTCGCACACAATGCCCAGCTGTTTTCATGTCCATAGTCCGATTACGTTCATCATGAGCTAGTCAGTCCATTTTAAAAGATCTTGAATGTAGAATTATTTGAAACAGATATTCTTATATAAAGTTTTTTCCTTTTGAAATGTGTATTATAGCTTAAAAATATTATTTAAAAAATCTTGAATGTAGAATTATTTGAAACGGATATTCTTAAATAAAAAAAAAATTCTGTTGAAATGTGTATTGTGACCTTTACAAATGTGATTAAAAAGTTTGAATCAAATTATCAAATGTATTGTACATGTTTAAGATCCAATAAGATCCTGTTTACACTACTTTTTTTTTAGTCCTACGTTTAATTGTTTAATCCAATCTTTTTAAAAATCTATTAAAATAAGAACAATCTTTTCAACAGTGCAAATGTTTTATCAAAGTGTTAAAAAGTCAATCACTCGAGGTGTTTCTTTTTAAAGTTCGATCTATTTTGCTGGTTATTGGGGAAGGTTTCCAGGGCTCAAATCCACAGAGCTGCTCAGCACGTCCTCCTATGGCGGATAGGGGATGTTTGGGTGGTTTGTATGATACAAAAAACATAGCTGTGGACTATAGTGGGTAACTAATGTGTTTAGAGGATGCCACGCTCTCTACACGTTAAAGACCGCTTTTGTGGATTTCGCAGAAAAAAGACACACTGTAGTTACTAAAAAATCAGTACCGCATTTACCAATATGCTTGATAGACTGAAGCCTAGGACCTCAAAATGTAGGAGGCTTCCGGACAAGGTGTATAATACACACAATTTGGCTACAAAAATATAAAAAAACAACAGTCCCTCTAAAATTAAAATGATAGTTCCCTTAAAAGGGCCTGGCAATACAAACTACAAATTTATAAGCCTGTGTCAAGCCAGGAGAGTAAGGCGGTCGCACACGTTGTCTATGTTGCTTCTGTTTTTACGAATTTTCTATTGGTCTTTGAAACTGTTCCGACAGTGTAATAGTTTTGTTACTCATTCTACTACTAAGTTAAAGTACAATCTGATTAAAATCAGAAAATGGAAAAAATTATAAAAATTAAACATAGCACACTGTCAGAACCGTTCTGAAATATGACTAAACCAACGGACAGCATGAATCTCATAATTTTTTTATCGATATCAAATACATTTTCTGTAAATAAGCGTTAGAGAATATCGAAGGGACAATCAAAAATGGACAATCCATACAGAGAAACTGGCAACGTAGGGTACACAATGCGAAGAAAAACGTAGGATACACAATACGAAGAAAAACGTAGGGTACACAATACGAAGAAAAACGTAGGGTACACAATACGAAGAAAAACGTAGGGTACACAATACGAAGAAAAACGTAGGGTACACAATACGAAGAAAAACGTAGGGTACACAATGCGAAGAAAAACGTAGGGTACACTATACGAAGAAAAACATAGGGTACACAATACGAAGAAAAACGTAGGGTACACAATACGAAGAAAAACGTAGGGTACACAATACGAAGAAAAACGTAGGGTACACTATACGAAGAAAAACGTAGGGTACATAATACGAAGAAAAACGTAGGGTACACAATACGAAGAAAAGCGTAGGGTACACAATACGAAGAAAAGCAAAACGAATATACGCAACACAAATAACATAAATAAGACATGAGCCCTCCTACAAACAACTGGAGGTAAAGACGAACCGAACATCGTTTATATATAAAGCGAATATCGTAACGGACATCACAACACGGAACTCAGAACGTAAAGATACATAATAGGACAGCACACGAATCTAAAAGGGCGAGCAACACGATTTTGAAACATATTGGTATTTTTTAATCGAAGTGCCCCCTTTTAATAGCGATTTGCATAATTTGACCTATATACACTGAAATTGAGATCAATATTATATTTATACCGCACAATCATATATTATTATCCTGATTAAATATTGACTTATCAATTAGGCTAGCTTCGAGGAAACTCGAATTAGAAAGAAACCCACACAATGTCTTTTAAATACCATTGTCCAGGACGAATTAATAATCAGCGAAATAAGAATTAAACCCTCATAAATTATGTAATTATGGATAATTTCTTTTATTTATGAATGGGGTTTACTGTCTACGTTAGGTCGACTTATGTAAAAATATTTATAAATGTAGGTTGTTTATTTATTTGTTTCGATGAGAACGCTCACTGTACGCCGCCACGATATAACTGAAATATTGTTAAAAGTGGCGTTAAACACCTTAAACCTAACTGTGCGACGTGCACTCATAACATCTACCAGTCAAAGTTTTGATTCCGCTACTACTGTGTAAAGCCGTAAATTGCGCATTATTTCTTTGCAAAAATATCACTGGGGAAAGCGTTGCTATTTATTCCTGTGAAATTTGGATACAAAATATAACAAATAATACTGAAGTTTGCGAGAAATTAAGTTTTTCATGTCTTGGACTGGAATAAATTAGAAATGTAAAAAAAGTTAGAATTTTGATATGAAATTAGTGAAATATTCCTGGAAAACAATGCATTTTTGACCATGTGTTAACGGAGAAATGCATGGTAGCTGACCATAGCTTAACGTATTCTGGTATAGAAAGGGATCGTCTTCAGTATAATATGTAAGACACAAAGACACTTATGAAACATTCGACGCCATTCATATTTGTCTCCAATATTTTATGCCTATTTTTATTTGAACAATAACAGTAACGCCTGTTTGTTTTGATGCATTTAACATTTATTAGTGTACATGTTAAACTATCAAATACGGTTTAATTCACTTGTGTAACTTTAAATCTTTCTGCAACATTGGACTCATAAAGTGACCACGATGGTTGGTTTTTAAGTTTCTGGAAAAAAAACTCCTTAGAAGGATTTATAAACCATGCCTCCATCTTGGAGTAAAACCGGAAGTTTGTCCCGTACACAATCATCGGATGCTTTCCCAAGTAGATCGGGACGGTTGATCCGTGCTTTATCCGATCCAACGGCATCTTCGATAAAACGTCGAAAAAGGGTAAGTACGAATGATAATCACATTCTTGTGAAGAGGGGCTAAAGGGAAGTTTCTATCACCAGTCTAGAGAGAAAAAAAAAAAAAAAAAACGAAGATCAAAACACACTTTACGATAGTCATACGAATCGTTCTCTATAATACTTTTAATTAGAACAAACTTAAATTTTTAGAATTTGTAATTGGGTGGTTCCGATTAACAAATATGTCCGTTAGCCTCTTACTTCATCGAATACTGGCCACGGTGATTTATAAAAAAACAGGTACTGTTTACCCATCGCGGGCACCAGGATTCACCCCGGGTATTTGGTGGGGACAGTGTTGCTCATATTTTCAGTTTTCTGTGTCATGTACAAAGGCTTGCCCGTGTCTCTGGGTTATCTATTCACGGCGAGGTGTATTCGATGCAACTCTATCTAATAAGTTAATCAGTGACTTGCGATAGGTCGATGTTTTTCTCCAAATACTCCGGTTTTCTACACAGATAGAACTGATCACAGGGGGCCTGTAATAATCGTCGCTCGGAAATGCCCCAACCCTTTGATATACTATTTTATTTGATATAATAGTGTAATTGAGATAACCGTATAATAATACAGTAATACCTGTCTAAACCGAAACCCTTTGGAACTGAAGAATTTGTTCAGTTTAGACAGGTGTTTGGTTTACACAGGTTCAAATTAGATAGACATTTAGTAGATGGGACTGTAAGATCTGTCTGGTTTAAGCAGGTTTTCGGTTTACTCAAGGCTCAAATGTAGTATATCGGAGCATTTTTGATCGATGACAACCGCATCTGTGGTGTAATGCAGGGGCGGATCCAGGGAGGGGGGTGCACCCGGCGCGCGCCCCCCTAAAATTGGTAAAAATATGATTTTTTGGCGTAAAATCGTGATTTTTCACACGAAATGCCCCAAACATTTTCGCGCCTCCCTCCGCTCGGCGCAATTTTTTTAACTGCGCCCCCCCCCTAACTTGAAATCCTGGATCCGCCCCTGTAATGATTAGCGTGCTCACATCAAGTGTGGTAGATTATCAGTTCAATCCCCGGTCGGGTCAAACATACACTTTGTATTTGCTGTACCTCCGCTATAATCACGCATCTTTAATGAGTAAGAACAAAGAATGATTATGTTCAAGGCCGACCTTTGGCAAATTGGACCGATTGCTCTTAATTGGGCTCCACGCTTTAGGGGCCTCGTGCTGGAGTTATCTACTCTCAGCTGTTCAAGTACAGCCAACAACACACTGCATGTTTTATAGAGAACAGCATTGGGCCCTGCACCTCCTAAGACTGGTCCTGGTTAGGTTAGCTCAGAATCATGATAATGTACCCGATTGGAGCGACATGTCGAGAACTGTTGTTTCAGTGTGTTAGTATTATAAAAAATCAAACTAAGAGTTATTTTCTGGTATAAAACGGACATCATCATTATCATCTCATGGAGATATAACTTGTTCTCGACATGATATAGCTGAACAATTGCTTGTTCAGTCATTACGTCGTAAAGGCAGTTTAATCGGACAATTTTGAATGAGTTGTTGCCCTTTTGAATTAGAATATATCATCAAAGTGCTTGCACAGACAACTCCTACATTATTAATGGGAATTCGTCAAAACTTTAGATTAGATTAAACATATTCTATTGCTAAATATTTTAACAATTGGATTGGACACAAATTATAACAATTTACAAGAGTCCTCTCCACATAATACATAATTACAATAGTACATGCGTCAGCAATAGTAAAATACAATATACAACATTATAAATAAATTCTTTGAAAAATGTTTTACCATACTTGTATCTGAGATGAAATTGATTGATTGATTGATTAATTAAACAAATATATATTTGGGAGGGGGTGGGGGGAGTGTCAAAACTTTGCATGCTTAGCATCTCGTTATAAATGTACTGTTTGATCGGACAAATTTTGAAAGAGTTATCGACCCTTTTGAATAAGAGTATTTCATCAAAATGTCTGCACGGTTTTGAAGGGTTAAAAAAGTTCGAAGGCACAACTTCTCCTTCATTTTAAATAAACATACAGCGTATTTCTCAAAAGATGAAAGATTTGGGGGTGGGAGGGGGCACTTGTTTTTATATATAAGAATTTTAAGGTAATTCAGTTTTATTAAAATGGACTTGAATTGGTTGAAATGCGGAATT
Source organism: Bathymodiolus brooksi (assembly GCA_963680875.1). Lineage (NCBI taxonomy): Eukaryota > Metazoa > Mollusca > Bivalvia > Mytilida > Modiolidae > Bathymodiolus > Bathymodiolus brooksi. The sequence goes on along the minus strand of OY804583.1, from coordinate 23,292,599 downwards.
CTGCTTATATTAAATACTTCCAAATAATTTAAGGTTTAACAGTATACAATTTTGATGTAACCTAGATGACCAGAGATGTTAGACTTTAGTTCTGACAAAACTTATCTTTAACACAGTGATAGGTATACGCACCCAGAACCCCCTTTACCCCCATGTCATATCTCCGGATCCTTTGCGTCGCATTCATGATCATATGGTAGTTGGATTTACAACTACCTGTGCAATCATTGCCTATAACCACTGACGTTGTGTGTTGGAATGCCGCTCAGGTGAGGTGTACTCGATACAACATTATGTTATAAACTTTGTCAGTGACTTGCGGCAGGTCGGTGGGTTTTTCCCGGGCACACCGGTTTCCTCCACCAATAAAAATGAAATATTAATGAAAGTGGCGTTAAACACCATAACCCTAACCCTGAAAACGTTTGAATTTTACTCTTCACATCAGTTTTCATAATTATTTTCGAAATGACACAAACACTTTCCCTAAAAAAACAGATAAATCGTATAAATGAATTAACCTTTGTATAATGTTAAATCGTATAATTGAATTTTTCCTTGAACCTAAAGCTCTATAGGTACGCAAATAAATATTTTCTTTAAATTAGCATAATGGTAATTGAGAATAAATTTGATTTTAATTACAAACAAACTATTTTGTAATTATTAACGTTAACAAAATGATTTTCCCCCCTCAAACTGAGGATTAAAAAGGCAGCTGAAAATTAAAATATTTTTTTTTTAGTAAAAACCTGTTTATGTTCTCTTAATATGTTAGAGTTCTGAATATTTCTTCGGGGGTAATATTATGAAATAATCAATTCGTTACTTCATTTTAAATTAATAAAAATAAAATGACATAACCCCTATTGAATCCTTACAATGGAAAACGTGTAAATCTAAAATAAAAACAATTACGGGTAACGAAACAAAAATCTAAAATAAAAACTATTACGGGTAACAAAATAAAAATCTAAAATAAAAACAATTACTGGTATTACAATTGAAGATTGTTATGATAAAATTAATAAAGATTAGGTTTATGTCTACAAGGATATCAGTTGTTATAACGGTCTCATTGGAAGTTCCATTTTCTTTACTGCTGTATGTCTCCATGTTCAGAATTTATCTACAAGGATATCAGTCGTGATAACGATCTCACTGAAAGTTCCCTTTTCTTATTCTTTACTGTGTGTGTCTGCATGTTCAGAATTTCGGCAGGAAAAAATCTTTATGAACAATAAGATGCAGGGAAACAAATCGAATCGTTTCCTAGATTCATGCAGTGATAGAGTTCAAGATTGGCTTTAACTTATGTGATATCCTATTTTATTGTGAACAGATACAGGAAAATGAATCCTTTCATATGTATTCGGCGAGGAAATTCAAAATTTGCTTCTACATACGTGATAACCTACCATTAGATAAATTCAGAAATCATTTGATGATTTTATTGTGGATCAACAGACAATTTTTATTCTATGTTGTTTTTATTTAATGTTAATATTATAATAATGAGCGACGACTGCCAAGAAGATGTTTTTGTTCCGAAAATACGACGTTTTTCTACCGTCGAACAAAAACGTCGTTTTTCTACTGTTGTGGAACCAAAACGAAGATTTTCTACTGCTACGTCACCCCAACGTCGACTTTCGTCGAATGACGATATTTCTGACGAAACGGTATTCAATCATCGACGTTGGAATTCAACAGTGACCAATGGATCAGAGTATGAACCCCGACGACGGTTTTCGTCAATAAACATCGATCAACGACGACGATATTCTACGTTTGGTGTTGATCCTCGTCGTCGAGTTTCAGTAACTGATGACCAAGAATTAATTATATCCCTAAAATCTCGAAACAAAAGATTACGGGAAAAGAAATTCATACAGAAATACTTCCAGGTAATAATAATATTGACTTTTTTTTTATACCGTTAATATTCGGAGGAGTGTAAGGTATTTTCTTTGTCCGTCCACCTGTAAGAAATGTTTTTTTTTTAGAAAGAAGAAGATAATTCGAGTTTCATTAACCAGTTTTCTTTTGTTTAATTATTACATACAACGAACTACTTGTTCATTCAAAGTTTTTCCAATAATACCACCTACCGATCTAGAGTTATCACCCCTAAAACAGTTTTTTTTAAAGAACAAATGGCTAATACTGGTTGATAAATTATATCATGAATTTTTGTTATTTTGTCCGATTTAATTTATGACAAAATTTCGAGAATATGACAAAATATACTTCATTTTATCTTTCCAGAGTTATGCCCTTTGAAAATAAAAAAAATGGTTTCCGGAGTTTTGTTCGATTACCAATTATAAATTATGTGATGTATTCAATCAATCAGAAACTTAACTAAGATGTGACAATATTTTTTTTTCATGAATTCCAATCAAACTGGTTCCTTACAGCAATTCCAATGGAACTGGTTCCCACCCTCACGAGTTAAATATTTGATATGATTTTATATTGCTGTTTCTATTAACCTTGTTATGGGGTCATATTAACTTTGAATTAATATGGATTTTCGATCAATATCAGTTTGAATGTCTGCTATTACCATTCCACAGAGTTATAGATTTCTGTCTGTTTACTAGAAGTAGATTTAGTGAAGGTAACAATGGCGCTTTGTTACAGTTTCCAAAATACGGCAGAATGCAAATTTGTTTTAATTTAGACAATGTTGACGCGCATGTGTTAATTCTCTGTCGATTTTCTCTTCATTTCAATTTTTTGTACAAGATGGAACCGCGATATAAATTTACTTACAAAACTACTATTAAATTGAAGGTAAGATTTTTTTTTCATTTTACATGTACTATATATTTCGTTAAAAATCTGAAAAGTTCCTAAATAATATAATCATTAATAAAACTAAGGTTCTCGTCCCTCAGGTATAGATGACCTTATATAATTAGCCGATAATAAAACTAAGGTTCTCCTCCCTCAGTCATATGTGACCTTAGCCGATTTTGGCTATCCTGTTTAGGTCCTTTGGTTTCATTGCTCCCAAACACATTTAAATTATTTGGCTTTCCAATCTTTCGATTTTGAGCCTACATGATGAAGGTTATTCCAGAAACGCGTCGTGCCCACTAAATTAGATATCTACATTTTTTATTGTGAAAGTGAATTTAATTTCAGAGGTGGTAGGCGTTGCCGTGATCGTATGGTCTTTGGATTAACTTTTCATTTCTCGTTCTTTTTCGAAAATTTCATCTATCCAAACATTTGACTTTTCTATACTTTACACTACTTAGTACTATTCCTAAAAGAAATCCTTCACAACGCACTTTACTTTAGAAATGGTAAACAACGTTACAAGACTATAGTTTTAACTTTCTTTGTCAAATACGAAACAACAGGGAGCAGTGCTACAGAGAAAATGAAGTCACATCTATGCAACCACTGCATATAACTACTTCAGTTATTAATTCGAATCTAGCCCGTTGCGAGTTTACTCGATATAACCAAGGATTTGAATAGTATTAAAGATACGAATCTCGTATTTTCTCGCTTTATCTCGCGTGGCGATGTTTTATGCTACATCAGAGCAAGGATTTATATAGTAATAATTACATTACTTCCGTTTTTCATTGAAATTTTACAATATGATTGGTTATGAAGTTGTCACATGATGATAAAAGAGATGTTTCACATCCCAATGAAACTCAAATCCGAACTTGCACGTGCCTCCATGACGACGTCAGATGTAAACAATCAATGGCGTAGTAATTTCCAACAGCAAATTATCTAACACAAATAAAGTTCACAACGAAAAATTCAACTATATTAAATTTTGGTGTGATTTAAATATAATTATAAGAATGCATTCAATTCTTAATAGTATACTATATAAATCCGTGAACAGAGCAATACTATACAAATCCATGATATAACTTTATGCAAAAATAATAATTGGTGATTTGTGGTTGTAGCAATCCGCTAGTTGTCTTCGGATTCTCCGGTTTCATTCTCCTGATTAGAAAACTGATCGCCATGATATAACTGAAAACTATTGAAAGTGGCATTATACACAAATTACTCAAAAAAAATAAATGGCCGTAACTGACCAATGAAATACAAGCAAAACAAAGATGTAGACGTAATCTATCAAAGATACAAGGGTAATCTGTCAAAAATATAAGGGTAATCATTGGCTGTTAAAAATGCAAATGTAAACTTTCAAAGATACAAGCACAACCTATTACAAGTCTTAGCAAGTAAACGAGTTCGTTCAGTATAGAAGTACTTTGCTGATTTTATTTTATTTCGATAGATATTTTGCGAAGCAAGCAGTTGTTCCATATTACACAAGACTTTGACAAACCTTATATACTTTGACTTTAATCTGAATAGAATGTATTTGTTTTTATTTATTTTCAATAATTTTGTTGTCAATATTATGCCAGATATATCATCAGTAAACAATATACAATTGAATCTCGTTATGTCAAACTCGGTTTACTCGAAATTTCGGTTATGTAGTTTGTAAGGGTCTTTTCTTATTTCTGTTTATTCAGTGATCCATCATCAATCATCCTCACAAGTCAGGGTTTCACATGTAACGGACGTCCTGACTTGTGCGGTGAATAGTGATCATGGCCCACTGGCATCTAAAACATCATGTATCAGATCACGCACGCCATGTAACCTATCGGAATCTCTCTTTCATAAAACGGCTGTTCCGCATGTTCGACACATAAAAAAAAAACACATGAAAAGGATATTCACTTTTATATTTGGGCCCAATTTAACAAGGATTGAATATTCATGTGCGTCAATTGAGATTTACGTACCTATAAACAATTGTTTACGTATATACTTACCATTTACTAAAGAAATTATATATTTGATAGTGATAAAAATAAGGTCAATTGTGGTATACGTACATACTTATTATTTAGTACGAAAAAAACGTACGATTTAAAAGCGATAACATATAAAATATAACGATTTGTAATGAATTGAAGTATAATTTATTCCGTTTCACTTGTGTAACTTTATTTAAAATGAATGGTTGAAAGCAGGAAAAGGATTTTAATTGAAATGATATCGGTCGCATCGTTGAACTTTTAAATGATAGGCCAAGGCAAAATTATCCTTCAAAAATGGTTCTGTCAACAGACTCAACACCCTGTGTAAACAAATGCGTGCTAGATTGTAATTAATACCCTTTTTTAGCATCTAGTCCAAAATTATTAACTTCAGTACTAATTAAGCCGAACTTACTTAAATGAAGATTATTCTTATAGTTATAATGTTGTGGGGGCCGTCGTGGTCGTGATCGTATGGTAGTTGGATTTACAACTTCCTGTACAATCAGTGCCTTTCACCACCAAAGCTGTGAATTCGAATCCCGCTCATGGTGAGGTGTACTCGATACAACATTATGTGATAAAGTCTGTCAGTGACTTGCGGCAGGTCAGTGATTTTCTCCGAACACTCCGGTTTTCTTCCCCAATAAAACTGACCGACACGATATAACTGAAATATTGTTGAAAGTGGCGTTAAACACCATAACCCAACTCAATCCATAATTCAATAATCTCTGATGTGTAATGGGTTTTTGTTAGTAACGAGTGCGGAAGATACCGATCGAATCAACTCTATAATACTTTAAAATTGGTATGAAGTGTGTTATCACTGTAAGAAACAAATGTTCCGCAGGAAATCGTCCGAGATGTGGCTCAATTCGTGGTGTTTAACATGTTTCAGGGCGATTTTGATTGTATTAAATGTGTTCTGCAATAAAGAAATGTTCCTCTGTAAAACGGCCATGATGTGGCTAATTGTGGCTTATTTCAAGGTAATAATCAATCATTGATGATTTTGAAATAACATCTGTATAAAAAGGGACGGAATTCAAAATGTCAAAGTAGCTCTTCGTGGAATTTCTGGTACATGTTTATGTTAAATAATATTTATTATGATTGAATATGTTTATTAAAAAGATTTATTTATATCCAAATATTAGCAAGAAAAATAACAAGCAGAAAACAATCAAACAAACGAAAAACAAAGAACAAAACAAAACACAATAAAATAGTTAATTACCAGGAAAAGTTACAAGTTTATGATTTCATTATTGATTGATTGATTGATTGATTGATTGATTGATTGATTGATTGATTGATTGATTGTTAAACGTCAACTAAGCAGTTTTACAAGCAAGTTTTTAAATATTAGAATTATTAATCAATTTATCATTTATTAATACATGACAGTAACGGACACTACATTTACTCACACACACAAAAAGTGCCTTGCAACACAAATAAAACTAAATATGAAATTTAAATGATCTCAAGTGCACACACTTATATATACCCAGTATATAACGAAGAAAAACATGTGTGTTCCTTGGTATCAATCAGTTTCGAATGAACTTTCTTGAGGAATTTAATTGTATATATTTATCTTTATCATATATATGACAATACTCATCATTTCTATCGATTTTACTCGTCAGTGTTGACAACACTTTAAGAATATTTATAGAAACAGTTATTGTATAAAAATTTTATCGCTCAACAAAGATCAAACGGTATTGACTAATATATATAAGTGGGAACTGGCCTTCTTTTAATCTGATTTTTACCTTCAGTGGATAATAAAGGAAAGGAAATACGTTTGTAAACTTGACTTTGTACAAACAATCTTTAAAAAAGTAAATAGGAAATATGTTTGTTTAATTTTGACATATATACTTGACGAGAATGATTTCTAAATTTTCACACAAGGGAACTGGGATATCCGGGAACTGTATTGTGATAAATTAGTTATTATTTATGTGTCAATTCTGAAACATTAGAAATGTATGGAAACAGATCCGTTAATTAAACACACCTGTTTATGGAATTCAGTGCGTAAACAGCAGCCATATCACTAAAGGTGTCTCCATAGAGGTCCCTGAAACGTTAGAAATGTATGGAAACAGATTCGTTAAATAAATACAAATCGATGTACGGAATTTTGCGTTAGGAAAGCAGTCACATCGACAAAGGTGTCTTCGTAGAGGTCCGCACTGTTAATTAATGATGCTTACACAAGAATTAACTTTCTAGAATGTCGTTTCGCTATTTCTTACAGGAGAACAAAGTAAAGGAAGAGGCGCCCAAATTATCTGCTAAAGAAGCCTTCAGAGGGTTCGTGTATGACAGTAAGTTTTATTTATTTATTTATTTATTTATTTATTTATTTATTTATTTATTTATTTATATATTTATTTATTTTTCATAACTTTATATGTAATGGTAGTTAAACGACAGAAAGTACATCAATCAATCATTCCTTTAAAACTGAAATATTGTTGAAAGTGGCGTTAAACAACATTAACTCCCTTTTAAAACTCAAAAATTTGAATGGCAAATGCTATTCTAGTTCATCAAATTCAGTGATATATAAGACATATTTATCTACTACGAATTCTATACTTTCTAAGAAATAGAAAACAAGCACCAGAACCCAATTTCAAATTGCAAATGATATTATGCAGATTTCATAAACTTTTAAAACACTGGTATACTTTACATACATTTCTTTTTGAGAAGCAGCATGCACATGATTGAAACAAGTCCACCATTCTATATATATATTCTAATACCAAAAAAAGCAAACTAAATACAAACAAAACAATGGTGTAAGTTTGTACTCCATGCATGTCTATTAAAATGTTCAAAACCTAATACATGTACAAGCATTTGTTTTACATTTATTTCATTTCCTCAAAATTTAACATAAATCTTATGTTTTGCCAGCTTTTCTGAATTTGGAAACATCACTTCTTATATAAAGGTATAAACAGACGTGCCGGTGGAATAAATTGACCCTGTCAACTTTTAAATACATGATGGGGTCGTAAATTTTCCATTTCAATATACATTTTGTATATGAGTAGGCATTTATAAGATATTATATATCAATGGGTCATATTTCTACAAGTCCATGCAGTTTCTTTATTGCCAAGACAAATTCTTCTATAATAATCTATAATTTAACTTGATAAGGTACAAAATTGATCTCTGAGTGTTTATTTTGTATTTTAGTCTAATATATTAATAGGTCACCAACACTAATATATTAATAGGTCACGAACACTAATAACTGAATACTATATGAATAGGTTTCATGACTACATGAATGGGGGTGTATTTCAAACTCCAGCGGCTCCACCGTACCCAATTTTATTTAAATACACACTCCTTGCCTGTGGTTTGACGTTTATCTCCCCCAACCTCGACCATGGCTTAATGTACATCTCCATGTTGGGTGTAATGCGAGTTCAAATAATAAGATAGAAGATCGTTGTCTAATGTCGAGAGACACACAATCCAGAAAACTACCATTTACAAGTGAGATAGACTATAGGACTAACACAGAGCTTTTAGTTCGAAGTCAAAAAAGTTTAACCTAATCACCCCCACCCAGGGATGTTAGCGTGTTGGTATGTCATTGTATTAAAGTTTAACCTAATCATCGCCACCCTACCCTTGGATGTTAACGTGTTGCCATGTCATTGTATTAATGCTTCACCTAATGACTGCCACCTCATCCAGGGATGTTAACGTATTGCCATGTCATTGTATTAAAGTTTAACCTAGTCATCGCCACCCTACCCCTGGATGTTAACGTGTTTCCATGTCATTGTATTAAAGCTTCACTACCCCCAACCCAGGGATGTTAAAGTGTTGCCATGTCATTGTATTAAAGCTTCACTACCCCCAACCCAGGGATGTTAACGTGTTGCCATGTCATTGTATTAAAGTTTCACCTAATGACTGCCACCTCACCCAGGGATGTTAACGTGTTGCCATGTCATTGTATTAAAGTTTAACCTAGTCATCGCCACCCTACCCAGGGATGTTAACGTGTTGCCATGTCATTGTATTAAAGCTTAACCTAGTCATCGCCACCCTACCACTGGATGTTAACGTGTTGCCATGTCATTGTATTAAAGCTTCACTACCCCCAACCCAGGGATGCTAACGTGTTGCCATGTCATTGTATTAAAGTTTAACCTAGTCATCGCCACCCTACCCCTGGATGTTAACGTGTTTCCATGTCATTGTATTAAAGCTTCACTACCCCCAACCCAGGGATGTTAAAGCGTTGCCATGTCATTGTATTAAAGCTTCACTACCCCCAACCCAGGGATGTTAACGTGTTGCCATGTCATTGTATTAAAGTTTCACCTAATGACTGCCACCTCACCCAGGGATGTTAACGTGTTCCATGTCATTGTATTAAAGTTTAACCTAGTCATCGCCACCCTACCCAGGGATGTTAACGTGTTGCCATGTCATTGTATTAAAGCTTAACCTAGTCATCGCCACCCTACCACTGGATGTTAACGTGTTGCCATGTCATTGTATTAAAGCTTCACTACCCCCAACCCAGGGATGCTAACATGTTGCCATGTCATTGTATTAAAGCTTCACTACCCCAACCCAGGGATGTTAACGTGTTGCCATGTCATTGTATTAAAGCTTCACTACCCCAACCCAGGGATGTTAACGTGTTGCCATGTCATTGTATTAAAGCTTCACTACCCCCAACCCAGGAATGTTAACGTGTTGCCATGTCAATGTATTAAAGTTTAACTTAGTCATCGCCACCCTACCCCTGGATGTTAACGTGTTGCCATGTCATTGTATTAAAGCTTCACTACCCCCAACCCAGGGATGCTAACGTGTTGCCATGTCATTGTATTAAAGCTTCACTACCCCAACCCAGGGATGTTAACGTGTTGCCATGTCATTGTATTAAAGCTTCACTACCCCAACCCAGGGATGTTAACGTGTTGCCATGTCATTGTATTAAAGCTTCACTACCCCCAACCCAGGAATGTTAACGTGTTGCCATGTCATTGTATTAAAGCTTAACCTAGTCATCGCCACCCTACCACTGGATGTTAACGTGTTGCCATGTCATTGTATTAAAGCTTCACTACCCCCAACCCAGGGATGTTAACGTGTTGCCATGTCATTGTATTAAAGCTTCACTACCCCAACCCAGGGATGTTAACGTATTGCCATGTCATTGTATTAAAGCTTCACTACCCCAACCCAGGAATGTTAACATGTTGCCATGTTATTGTATTAAAGTTTAAGACCTAGTCATCGCCACCCTACCCCCGGATGTTAACGTGTTGCCATGTCATTGTATTAAAGTTTAACCTAGTCATCGCCACCCTACCCCCGGATGTTAACGTGTTGCCATGTTATTGTATTAAAGTTTAACCTAGTCATCGCCACCCTACCCCCGGATGTTAACGTGTTTCCATGTCATTGTATTAACACGTCAAATACAGCCTTTCTCCGATAACGCGCGAAACAAAGGGGTATAAATTGATTTCATGATATCAGATTTTAAATTTTCACCTTATTTTTCCATAATAAATACCTAATATAAAAGAACCGTTATCAATTTATTTGTGAATTCGCAAGTCACTTCATAAATGTAGTGGTATTCATTAAATAAGGAAAGTTTTTCATTAAAAGAAGAACGTCACATGGATTGAATTTGAATGTAAAAATATGTCGTCAATTGTATCAACAATTTTAGGTGTGAAATCATTAGTTTAGTTTAAGTAGGTGAAGCGTGTTTTGAAGTAAGTCGGAAGGTTTAAATATGATTAAGATTTTCCTTTTTTTCTCTCTCAAAACTTTGTTTTTATTATAAAGCGTAAGTGTTGCCATGCAGCCCAAAGTACTTATTTATTTAAGTGGGAAATCTTAAGCGAGTCACTGAGAACACATGCATGCTGAACATTTTATGCTAGTCTAGTAGTCACATGCAATATTTGAAGGGGAAATTAGAAGCCGTAAATCGAAAAAGGGGAGACAATACAATACAATACAATGCAATGCAATGCAATGCAATGCAATGCAATACAACACAACACAACACAACACAACACAATACAATAAACACAATACAATACAATACAATACAACACAACACAACACAACACAATACAATACAATACAATAAACACAATACAATACAATACAATACAATACAATACAATACAATACAATACAATACAATACAATACAGAAAAGGACAAAAATATAAACAATGAGCCACAAAACACTACACAGAAAACTAAAGATTGAGTAATGAGAACTGCACTTAAAACTTATGTGCTCCGGAAGGGTAAATATTTCCTCACAGTGCAGTTTCTGTTCCACTAGTGGTATTCGTCATGTCACTCATGTTCAAAATCCAGTCACAAGTCATATTCGGTTATTAGCCATGAATGATGAATAAATACACTACACTTGGTGGTTGAAGACCCAACTTAAGTTCATGAAATGTAGAACAACAATAAAAGTACTGTTCCTTTACTTTAATTTGTGTGTAATGTTGGATAGTCTCTCAATTACATCTATATCCTTTCTTATTAATATGATACGTTCTAAATATATGGTTATATCCTTTTAATGTTTTTTTTTATTTGTACGTATAACCCGATTGGTTAATAGACAAGTATCATTTATTTCTTAGGGTCTTCTAGGTGTCTAATATGTCAAATTTGTTCACGCCACGAAATAGCTGAAATATTGCTAAAGTTGGCGTTAAGCACCAATCAATCAATCAATCAATCAATCAATCAATCAATCAATCAATCAATCAATCAATCAATCAATCAATCAATCAATCAATCAATCAATCAATCAATCAATCAATCAATCAATCAATCAATCAATCAATCAATCAATCAATCAATCAATCAATCAATCAATCGATCGATCGATCGATCGATCAATCAATCAATCAATCAATCAATCAATCAATCAATGATTATTTTTCAGCTCTGAAGAATGTATTTAGCTTGTCAGCACACGATGGTGATATCAATGTTAATATTGACAACGTGTTTCCACTGATGAAGGCATTGGAACTAGACACCAAAGATGAGACTATTCTAGACATGATACACGAGGCCTGCATAGAAAGTAAGCATATTGTAAATAAACAAATATATATACAGTCAAACTTGTCTTATGTGACCTTCCAAGAGAATATTCAAATAAGGTCACATAAGACAGGTGGTTGCTTAATACAGGTTTAATTGATATGAAATGCACTGTGAAGGGAAATAGAAATTAAGGTCACATAATTATTGCTTAATAGAGATGTTCATTAAAGCAGGTTTGACTGTACTCTTATCCATAGACTTAGGCAAGGATACATAATTGTGATGGAGACGGGGGAGAGGGGTTTGAAATTTATTTTAACAGAAACAATACATGTATACCTAACGGTTTGGTTTGGTTTGGTTTATGGCGTTTAATGCCACTTTCAACAATATTTTAGTTATATCGTGGCGGTAATTTTATTGGTGGACGAAGCCGGAGAAAACCACCGACCTTTCGAACTTTATCACATAACGTTATATCGAGTACACCTCGCCTGAGCGGGATTCGAACTCACAACATTAGTGGTAATAGGCCCTTATTGTACAGGTAATTGGAAATCCAACTGCCAAAGCTCATAGTTTCGAGTCGTTCTGTTGAAATATTCCAAGCTGCTGTCTCAGCTGTCAAGTATAAAGCTATGAAACCTGTTAGTTCTTAACCATTTTTAACCGCATCGGTCGCGTAATGGTTAGCGTGCTCGAGTGCGGTAGATCGTGGGTTCGAGCCCCGGTCAGGTAAAACCAAAGACTATGAAATTGGTATTTGTTGCTTCTCCGCTAGGCACGCATCATTAAGGAGAAAAGAGCAAAGACTGGTTGGCTCGGAATCAGATTAATGTGTCCGAGTGAAGCGACATGTCTACCCGCGGACTGTCGTTTCATTGAGCTAGCACTATACAATCCAACTCAGCGTGTTGGTCTCGTACAAAGCGGACGTCATCATAATCTCATTGAAAATTAACTTGTTCTCGCCATGATATAGCAGAAAAATTGCTGAATTGGCGTTTAACAACAATCACTCACTCACTCTTAACCATTTTCAATTATCATGTGTAACCTATGACATAGACTTCAACTTGTTGAAGGTGATCAGTATTTGGTAGAAGTAGAAGAAGTACTGACCGCCTTCAACAGGTTAAAATACTGACTGCCTTCAACAGGTTAAAATACTGACCGCCTTCAACAGGTTAAAATACTGACCGCCTTCAACAAGTTAAAATACAGACCGCCTTCAACAAGTTATAATACTGACTACCCTCAACCAGTTAAAATACTGACCGCCTTCAACAAGTTATAATATTGACCACCTTCAACAATTTAAAATACTGACTGCCTTCAACAAGTTAAAATACAGACCGCCTTCAACAAGTTAAAATACTGACCACCTTCAACAAGTTAAAATACTGACCACCTTCAACAAGTTAAAATACTGACTGCCTTCAACAAGTTAAAATACTGACCGCCTTCAACAAGTTAAAATACTGACCGCCTTCAACCAGTTATAATACTGACCGCCTTCAACAATTTAAAATACTGACCGCCTTCAACAAGTTAAAATACTGACCGCCTTCAACAAGTTAAAATACTGACCGCCTTCAACATGTTAAAATACTGACCGCCTTCAACAGGTTAAAATACTGACCGCCTTCAACAAGTTAAAATACTGACCGCCTTCAACAAGTTAAAATACTGACTGCCTTCAACAATTTAAAATACTGACTGCCTTCAACAAGTTAAAATACTGACCGCCTTCAACAAGTTAAAATACTGACCGCCTTCAACAAGTTGAAGATCATACGTCTAGGATAACGGCTATAGTTACATAACAGAGTAGGTATACAACCCTTTGCTTTCTAAACATATCAATGCCATTAAATACCTATCTCCTTCATTTAATCTATGTATGATTTGTTTTCGTGTGGGAGTTTTTTCTTTAATCATGGATTAAAACTTGGCTTTCAATATGATATTGTTTAATTTTAAGATATACATAAGCACTGTTGTAATATCTTTTTATTAGTTCAGCGGATTTGTATAAATTAAACATTCAAAGCTTTGTTGGGATGCTCGCTACACTAGTTATACTAGTATTTAAGTTTGTCAGTAGTGTGTGGCAGATCGGTGGTTTTCTCCTGGTACTTCGGTTTTCACTTCCAATAAAACCACTGGGGAGGAGGGGGGGTACTTAAGGTAAAAATTGGTTACGGTGCTGCCACTGGAGTTTGAAAAACAACCTATTCATATATCCGGAGTACGAAAACTTCATATATTATTCAGTTATTGGGGCCCCAATCACTTTTAGACTACAATACAAAATAAAACACACTTATATCAATTATGCACCTACTGATCCGAACGATATAACTGAAATATTGTTGAAATTGATTGGTTGGTTTGGTTTTATGGTGCTTAACGCCACTTTCAACAATATTTCAGCTATATCGTGGCGGTTAGTTTTATTGGTCGAGGAAACCGGAGTATCGGTCATTGACAAACTTTATCACATATTGTTGTACACCTCGCCCTGAGCGGGATTCGAACTCACAACATCAGTGGTGTTAGGTACTAACTGCATAGGTAGTTGTAAATCCCACTACCATACGATAACGGTCGCGACGTCCCCTGTTGAAATTGAGATTAAAAACTCATAACCTTAACACTTAGACTTTGTTGTGTAGTAGATAAATATTGTAGGACGGTCAAATAACACATATTTCTGAAAACTACGTTCATCCATTCAAGTCTTATCTTTATAATCAATTAGATTTAGAACGTTCTGTTATTCCATAAAGAAATAATTTGCTTACACTAATTTGACAATCGACAAACCTCGGGTGAATCCGGTGCTGGGTGAGCAACGGAATCTACCGAGTTGTGCCGAGTCAATGGTTCGGTTATCCCTCTTTCCAGTTGACCAAATATACATTTTAAAATACAGATATGAAAATTGAACCATAAAATATATCTGTTTATATACTGTTTGTCTCAGTCAAATAAACAGACATGTTTCAGCATGTCAATCAATTCTTGGTAAAATTTAAGATGTCCAGACTGTAGGATTCGGTTTATGGTTTATGGTGTTTAACGCCACTTTCAACAATATTTCAGTTATATCGTAGCGATCAGTTTTATTGGTGGAGGAAACTGGAATGTTGAGCAAGAATCTACTTAATTCTAAATTTGAGACCACTTTTTAATGTTTAAGTAAAATAAAAACGAATATATCTAATTTAATGAGCACGGCGAGTTTTTGAAATAACCTTCATCAGGTTGACAGTCAAAAGATTGGAAAACCACATACTGTCGAAGGACAGACAACACAATGGGCAAAAGGAAAAGAACAAACAACGATCTACAAAACATTACACATAAAGGTAAAGATCGAGTAACACGAACCCCACCCCACTAAAAACCGGGTTGAACTCAGGTGCCCCGGAAGGTTAAGCAGTTCCTGTTCCACTAGTGACACCCGTTGCTCTATTTACAAACCCAGTCATAGGTCACGAATGAGGGAAGGACCGGGAAGTGTTTACGACAGGTGATCATATTCGTGGTCATTTATGTGAAATTTGGTCTTTAATGTGATGATCTGAATTTCAAATATCCGTGTTGTTTGTCATATCTTGGAATAAAAGGACACCTGCCGTTCCCGGAATGAAAACCCAAAGGACCTACAAATTGTACAAGCATGCACCATCCCGTCTGTCAGAAACATGATGTGAACAGCGGATCAAGTTGTAAAGTTCTTTGAGTATTCACCAAAGAAACACACGGTATATGAGAAGCTAATAGAAGAGACTGTTAACGACGAAACATCAAGAACTAAACTGAAACAGTTGTGTAGAACCAGGTGGGTGCAAAGGCACGATGCCTTTTCTGTGTTTCTGGATTTTTTTCCTACTATTGTTCAGACCCTTGAGCACTTTACAAAACTGCCAAACACACGTACACCAGGAGCAGCTGATGCAACTTCTTTGCTATATTCTATTTATAATTTTGAGTTTGTCGTCGCTATTGTTATTGTGCAAATGTGCTTGACTTTTATGAAAGGCCTTAGTAGATCACTGCAAGAGAGATCACTGGACGTAGGCAGAGCCTTAATAAACGTTAAGTTAGTACAGAGCTCAATAGAAGACTGTAGAGAAAATGTGGAACAATTCAACCGCAAGTGTTATGAGAGAAGCATTAAGATATGTGAACCACTGGACATAGAGAATTAAAAACCTAGAACCTGCGGGAGGCAAACAATGAGAGACAATGTACAGTCTGAGGGTCCGGAAGATTACTTTCGGAAGTCTATAACTGTACCTTTTATAGACTATACGATAAACGAAATGAAGACAAGGTTTACCGACCTACACGCCAGAGCCGCTTTGGGGCTTCAGTTGGTTCCGTCTGTAATGACAATGTTACCAAAGTTAGAAGATTTCTCTTTTTTTGAAACAGACTTGCCATGTAAGGATACTTTACATGCAGAATTGGCCCAGTGGTATTCCCTTTGGCAATCCAGAGATCCGGAGAATAAACCTTGCACCATAACTGCCACCCTTAAGGAATGTGATGAACTATTCTTCAGCAACGTCGCAACTATTTTGCGCATTTCGGCTGTGTTCCCCGTCACTAACTGTGAATGTGAAAGAAGTATATGTACTCTGCGACTTCTTAAGACGTACTTGCGTTCTACCATGGGCCAAGGTAGACTTACTTGTTTGGCCTTAATGTACATCCACAGAGATATACCAGTACACACACAAAAGATAGTTGCCGATTTTGTAAGGAGGCAACCGAGAAGGATTATTCTTCCAGACATTTTAATCGAGTAATCAACTTAGATACTTGCATTATTTGTATATTATGTAACAACATTTCAAATATTTATAATGTTTATTTATATATTTCTAATTCTTGTATATTAGTTATTATCATACTATAAATATGTTAATACGTTTACATCTCAATAGCACTTCTTTCGTCATTTCGGCTCCATAATTGAGCCCTCCCCCCCCCCCCCCCCACGTCTAAAGAGTCTCTGGATCCGCCCCTGAAATGGATCTGTTACATGCATTTTGAACTATAAATATAATAATATTAATATAATAAATTGTTTTGACAAGCAACACAAATCAGTATATAAATATTGAATTTTTCCATATTCTAAAAGGGTCACGAGGCCAATGTGCCTTATCTTTTATATGTACTGAAGGTTTATATCAGATCACTTTCTCAGTGTAATGATGGCACATGCCATGACACATGTCGGTCAAAATGATAAACATAATCTCCAGTGAAAACAAATCATTTAAATTTTATTGGTTATATAATTTTCTTTTATGACAAATTATCATATTGTATTTCGACTTTGTGTTGTGGATTTACAACTATCTGTGAAATCATTGCCTATTACTTCTAAAGCTGTGAGTTCGAATCCCGCTCATGGCGAGGTGTACTCGATACAATTTTTATGTGATAAAGTTTGTCAGTGACTTGTGACATGTCGATGGTTTTCTCCGGTTTTTCGCTTTCCGGAGCACCTGAGTTCACCCTCGTTTTTTTACTTGGGTTCGTGTTACTCGATCTTTAGTTTTATATGTATGTTTTGTAGATCGTTGTTTGTCCTTTTTCTTTTGGCCATTGTGTTGTCTGTCCGTCTTCGACTTACGGATTCTGATTACCCCTTTGGGATCTTCAAACTCTTCTTATATGTAATATAATTGAGTGTTAATCTGTCCATACTGAAATGATATAATCTGGATTGTTTTTTTGTGATAGAAGTTTCTGTTAGCAGACATCGCTTTGTTTATTGAGTTAAAAAAAACTATTTCTGTTTATCCTTTTGGTATCTTCAAACTCTTCTTGTGTATTTGATTTATCCCTCTCAACCAGCAGACGTCCGCTTTAAAGAGGTTTGCTCTATAGGGATGAAACTAGCTCATATTCGATATTATATACGCTCTGATAAATTGAAGAAGTAAAAACAACAAACAAATGTATACGAAATTAACTACTTTTGAAAACGCTATAAATTTGATTCTGTTAAACACAAAACAGTTAAATGTTGAATCAATTTCTTATCCCCTATGATTACTATTGATTACACCGAACAATTTCATTTTATGGAATAATTGGAGGCCTGCAACAGCTGCTAAGCAAGTTCAAGAAATTGGTCATTTTATTAAGCTGACTGTTGGTTGATCTATGGTGTTTAATGCCACTTTCAGCAATATTTCAGTTATAAATTCGTGGCGGTCAGTTTTATTGGTGGAGGAAACCGGAGAACCTGGAGAAAACCACTGACCTGTCGTAAGTCACTGACAAACTTTAATACATAATGTTGCATGGAGTACACCTCGCCATGAGCAGGATTCAAACTCACAACTATAGTGGTGATAGACACCAATTGCATAAGTAGTTGTAAATCCAACTACCATATGCTCACGATCACGACGGCCCTTAAACTGACTATAGAATTGAGAGTAATGGGTTAATGTTGATGAAAATGATAAGTGTTTGTGGTAAGATGCTGTATATTTGCGTACATTTCGCACATCCATTTTATGAGAAAAAAACTAATTTAAACCCGTCACTTTTTATACTAAAGTGCCTGTACCAAGTGTGCTACATGTAGGCGTATAGATTTTACATCTTTCTACGAATATTTGATTTGGAACTGTTTTGACAGTGGTATTTTTTATTATATTATTATTCTTTTTAAATTATTTTTCATTTTATTCCATAGATTTTGGGAACATCGAAATAGGAGAATTCGACGATACCATAATGGGGCAGAGGAGGCGTGTCACAGGGGAGGAGTTTGAAGACGACATTAGATCCGCCTTCAGGTTGATTGACATAGATGCTGATGGCTTTATTACAATACAGGATCTGTATCAACTAATGATGGGCATCGGTGAAATGTTGACAGATGACGAACTTTCGGAACTCCTCAAGGCTGCTGATAACGACGGAGATGGCATGATTAATTACAAAGGTAATATTAAATAGAAAACAATAACCAACACGGACCCCACAAAAACAGGAGGGTAAACTCCGATGCTTGCGTAGTGTAAGCAGTTCTCGTTACTTAGGAGACATCCGCCATGTTATTCATAGTCAAGTCCAGTAAAAGTAAATTATGAAAAAAGTTTAAACTGTGAAAGAAACTAAGAAGTATGTGTATATTTAGTTCAAGAGGACAAACGAATTTGAATCGTATAAAAGAAATATTTCAAACACTTAATATCCATTGTTATCTTAATGTTGGGCTATATGTTTGGTTTGGTTTATGGTGTTTAACGCCACTTTCAACAATATTTCAGTTATATCGTGGTGGTAAGTTTTATTGGTGGAAGAAACAGGAGTACCCGAAGAAAACCACCGAACTGTCGCAAGTGAATTTTATCACATAATGCTGTATCAAGTACACCCTGCCATGAACAGGACTACATGTGTTACTCGTCACTTTCAGTATGTTTTTAACTTTATCGCGACTACAATACTTATTGGTTGGGTGAAAACCTAAACAGTATTATCGAAATGTCCGGTGAAACTCAGGTTCTGGTCCGTAAAATTCAGCACTTGAGGTGGGTATTGTGGGTCGAAAACAGTTCCATAGTGTTAGACTCGTGGTCAGAATTAAATTATGTCTACAACTTCCATCTAGAACCCAGTATTTATCTCAATTCAATAGAAGGGGTCGCCGTGGTCATGGTCATATGGTAGTTGAATTTACAACTACCTGTGCAATCAGTGCCTATCACCATTAAAGTTGTGAGTTCGAACCCCGTTCATGGCGAGGTGTACTCGATACAACATTATGTGATAAAGTTTGTGAGTGACTTGCGACAGATTGGTGGTTTTCTCCGGGTCTCTGGTTTCCTCCATCAATAAAACTGACCGCCACGATATAACTGAAATATTGTTGAAAGTGGCGTTAAAGGCATACAGGCTGTCAGAATTGATTGTTTTTGTTTATATTAAAAGTTGCCAATATTCGATGTTTTATACTAATTGCAGTTGAAACTTTTCATAATATCATACGTAAATAGCCTAGAACGAAGGAACTGTGTCGCTGTTTTATTTTCTTGAATCCAGTAAAGAATCCTATGTATACCCGCGCAATATTCATAGGACCTGACAGCACCATAAACCAACCAAACCAACAATACGATATATATATATATATATTGTGTCAGTATTTTGTACAATTTTCTCTCACTTCAATTTTTTCAGATTTCAAATTCTTTCTCACCGGTGAGTTAACGGAAGATGCTCCTGAAGAACCGGATGAACAGGACGCAGAAGCGGAACCACAGGATGGCGATGAGAACGAGGCTGAAGGTGAAAACGAAAATACAGAGAAGACTGAAGGTGAGGATTCAAAGGAAGTAGTTGAGGAGGTGGAGGAGGTGAAACCTAAAACACAAGAAGAAATAGAGGCGGAAGAAAGAAGGGAAAGGATGAAAAAGAAAAGTATCTTGTGGGCCTTTGCGTCTCAACCACTCCCAGAGAAAAAGGAAGAACCTATAGTGCCGAAGGAGACACCGAAACCAACAGACGAGGCGGCAGATGACAAGTCTTCCGAAAATGACAAGAAAAATGACAATGAAAACCAGTCTGAGACAAGCGACCTCAAACCAGTGACATCAGTAACTGTCAATTATCTAGATTCTATCAAAGAAGAAGGGGACACAACTGATGTTGTAACTTCTGAACAAAAAGACAATGACGGAATTAAAAACGAACTCCCAAACGCGTCAACAAGAAGGCAATCTTTTTCTGCAATGACAAGTGTAGATTCTGGTATAGATGGAACAGATGCAGAAGAAATACAAAAACATTCTGTTGAACAATCGGAAAACGTAACCGACGATGGATTTATTTCCCGAACGCATTCTGCTAAATCTAGGCTTACTTACGACAGGAGCCGCGCGTCATCTGCGAGAAGCAATTTCACAAGCCGGCCATCTACTGCCGGAAGTAGATATGACGACGATATAGAGGAAAGTGTTCAAGATGAAGAGCAATCTCAGCCATATAGCGGACGATCAGAACGAAGGTCGTCCAAGAGCACTGCTGGGGATATCGAAAAAGATGAGGATTCCGAAGAATCTGTGATAATAGAAGATGATGAATTCAAAAGTCCTCTCTCAAATAGGCAAATTGAGTTTTTAGAAAACAGTAAAGAACAACAAATTTATTGTGAGGCAGGTGTTGTTAGGGATACAAACAATGACATAAGCGACGACGACACCTTAGATTTAGAATCGATAATTCAGTATGATCCCTATACAATATCTCCCAGAGTGAATTTATCGAGGTTGAAAAAAGAAAAGAAAAAGTCAGTTCCAGTTTTAGAACGTAGCAGATCTGCTACTCGATTAAGAACTTTTAAAAAGATTGAACACGCCATACTCATTCGTCAAAACACGGACCCCCGATTAAATATTGCTCATATCAAAGCAGCCAATGAACGTACAATAAGAGAACGCAATCAAAAACGTGTACAGCGAAAACTGAATTCTAATGGATTGTGTTGTACACATATCAGTATCGATCTAAATGTCGAAGAAGAAGCGAAGCCGAAGGTATCTGCACAACAAACATCGTTAAAAACGTTGTTGAAGAGACCACAGACCGCCATGACATTTAGAGAGGCTGAAAAATTAAACATAGTTTATGGTAAAAATTATGAAACAATTTCAAATAAATATTGTTCTAGTGGAGACATAAAAATTGTGGATTTATCAAACATGGTTTCCATGGATACAGACAGATACGAAACACCAGGTTTAGTTAACCATCATCATGGTTACAAAAGTGTTTTACCATTAGGAAGAGTTCTTTCTGGACACAAGAGTAAAATTAACAACGGCAATGGTATCGTTTTGAATTCAATGTCACGTAAACTGGAACGAATTGCAAATTTGACACAAATAGCAAGTGATAAACAAACACGTTCTCAACATAATTTAACTCATCATCATCATCATCATAAAATATCGAATATATCCAACAGACAATCAATTATAAATTTAGAAATGCCTGATCTTATGTCAAGACAGAAACAAACTTGTAGAACATATTCTCCTAGATATTTTTCTAGGTCTCTTATACGAACATAATTTATTATTAAATTTTAATAAAAATTAAATGCATTATTATTGTATTAAAACACATTCGTACGTATCAATTTGTTTTCAGCAGCTTATATGGACTGTCATCGTCTTATGTCAACAATAATGTTCGAAACGGATTTGCCAATGGGTGGAAGTTTTTTTTTTTGTATTCTGATTTCCTCCAAACCGAACCTTTAATAAATCGGAGTTGTGTATTATCAAACTTTGAATATAAAGTCCAAATGCATGATATCTGTGTTCATTTAACCTGTATAAATCAAACACCTGTTTCTTCTGAACACAACAGTTTGTCCCAATTAGACTGTTCGGTTAATCTAGACAAGTTTCTATGTATATAAATGGGCACTCAATTAGGGTGATACAAGATAGTCCAGGACATTTTAACACAGGAGTGAATGGGTAGTTGTTTAACGCTAAGTTAGCATTTTGTTTTCTCATCTATATTAGGGGACGACCATTTAACTTGAAAGGGGGGGGGGGTATGGTTTTTTTTTCTAAAAAAAATATTCTGATTCCCAATGTTGCTGAAAAAAATATTCTGATTTTGGTGGAGGAAAAAAAAAATCTGATTCAGAGTTTTTTGTCATATAACCTAATGTTAAATTCTGCAAAAATATTTCGCGCTTTGCCCGCCAAAAAAAATAAATATTCTAACTCTTGTGTTGTCCCTTATGACCAGAACAAGTTACATTTTGATGATGTACAACTAGACCATCACACTTAGATGTTTCTAGTACTAGCTCATTCAAACAACAATCCACAGATAGACATGTCGCTCCATTCGGACACGTTATTCTGATTTCCAGCTACCGAGTTTGATGTTTTTCATTAATGCTGCGTGCTTAGCGAAAAAGCAACAACTGGCATTTTAATAGTCTTTGGTTTTACACGGCAGGGGGTTCTAACCCATTAACTGTTGCACACGAGGCAGGCATGCTAATCATTACACCATAAAAGTTTTTTTTTTTTTATAAGATCGTATGCGCGACCGGTGTTCTTACCCAATATATGTTGCACTCGAGGCAGGCATGCTAATCATTACACTATAGAAGTTTTTTTTTAAACATAGGATCACATTGGACAGTGCTGAAAATGATCATTGTTCTGTTGCAGATATTTTTTTATTAGATGAAAATTCTAAAATGGTTAGGTGCTGTAGTGGCCTTGATCGTATGGTAGTTGGATTTACAACTACCTATGCAATCAGTGCCTATCAACACTAAAGTTGTGAACTAAACACCATCAAACAAACAAAGCTAAAATGGTAAACATCGACATACTTTAGAATAGGGCATTGTGGGAAATATGTTTGGATAATCTCAGAAACTGTAAATGATTATAAATACTGAGGGAAAATTTAAAAGTGGTCACCACATGACTGAAGTGTACAATATGTTTTCTATATGACTGAACAGAACGGATTGGTTAAATAAAATCATTAATTACAAGGCTTACCTGATCATGTCTCACAGTCCTGGTTGTCATAGTGATAAACTGGGTACATGTAGTTTAATAAACGTTAGAGAATACCGAATGGGCTATCAAAAATGGGCAATCCAGAGAAACTGGCAACAAGACGAAGACAAACAAAAGAAAAACACAACACAATATGTGTTGGACACAATTATACACAAACAAACACAAATAACGTGAATAAGACATAATCCATCTTCATTTAAGAAGAGTTTTAAGATACCAATGGGGTCATCAGAATCCGTAAATTGGAAGGACAGACAATACAATGCCCAAAAAGAAAAAGGATAAAGAATAGAAGTCTATGAATATCTTACACAGCCGGTTTTCACGGCTATAATTTGTACCTTTCCGTATCTGCTCTATGTTAACACATATAAACAAGGTCAGCTCTACAAAAGACACCTTAATTAAAAAAAAACAACAACCATACAATGATGGCGTCCATCTTGGATTCCGATCGAATTGAAAATGTTCGTGAGCTAAAAATAAGAAAAAACGTATGACGCAGCTAATGCAATATATGGACCTGTTGATATTCTGCTTTCTACCAACAATACTGGTGATGTATTACACATCGACAATGTGCTGTTAAATGTTGTGTTCATGTCACTAAGGTTTGGTTCTCATACTTTCTATCTTGGAAACTATTTGGCAGGTGTGCGCAAGGTTAAAAACTGGATAAAAACATATGTACAGTGTCTATTCAAAGAGTTTTGCCATTTGAGCTTTGAACGACTCAAGTGACTTGGCAGCTGCAATATCTGGTGGTAAGTTGCTCCAATCTTTGACGGTATTGACGAAGAATGACCATTTCCCGAAGTCTTTGGTTGCAGATGGAATTGCATATGAGTGGTTTTGAACATGGCTTGATTTTCTCGTTGGTTGGTGAAGTGGTTTTCGCTGTTTATCGCTACCATGTTGTTTATAATTTTGTACATCATTATCAGTCTGGCTTCTTTTCTTCTTGTTTGTAGACTTTTCCATTTGATTACCGGTATATTGTAATGAATGTAAAGTTTAGTTTTTACTTTATATAAACATAGGACGTGGTTTTATTGCTATCCAAACTTTAAATTAATTGGCTTTCCAATCTTTCGATTTTGAGCGTACCTGATGAAGGTTATTTTGAGCGTACCTGATGGAGGTTATTTTGAGCGTACCTGATGAAGGTTATTCCAGCGTACCTGATGAAGGTTATTCCAGCGTACCTGATGAAGGTTATTCCAGCGTACCTGATGAAGTTTATTCCAGCGTACACAATGAAGGTTATTCCATCGTACCTGATGAAGGTTATTCCAGCGTACCTGATGAAGGTTATTCCAGCGTACCTGATGAAGGTTATTCCAGTGTACCCGATGAAGGTTATTCCAGCGTATCTGATGAAGGTTATTCCAGCGTATCTGATGAAGGTTATTCCAGCGTACCTGATGAAGGTTATTCCAGCGTACCTGATGAAGGTTATTCCAGCGTACCTGATGAAGGTTATTCCAGCGTACCTGATGAAGGTTATTCCAGCGTACACAATGAAGGTTATTCCATCGTACCTGATGAAGGTTATTCCAGCGTACCTGATGAAGGTTATTCCAGCGTACCTGATGAAGGTTGTTCCAGCGTACCTGATGAAGGTTATTCCAGCGTACCTGATGAAGGTTATTCCAGCGTACCTGATGAAGGTTATTCCAGCGTACCTGATGAAGGTTATTCCAGCGTACCTGATGAAGGTTATTCCAGCGTACACAATGAAGGTTATTCCATCGTACCTGATGAAGGTTATTCCAGCGTACCTGATGAAGGTTATTCCAGCGTACCTGATGAAGGTTGTTCCAGCGTACCTGATGAAGGTTATTCCAGCGTACCTGATGAAGGTTATTCCAGTGTACCTGATGAAGGTTATTCCAGCGTACCTGATGAAGGTTATTCCAGCGTACCTGATGAAGGTTATTCCAGCGTACCTGATGAACGTTATTCCAGCGTACCTGATGAACGTTATATTCCAGAAACGCGTCGTGTGCACTAAATTTGATATCTACGTTTTTAGTCCAAGTCAAAAACAAACAACATTAAATCATATATATTACTAAAACTGAGTTATGGGTTTTTAATATCACTTTCAACAATGTCAGTTATATCGTGGTGGTCAGTTTTATTGGTGTTTAACGCCACTTTTAATAATATTTCAGTTATGCCGTGGTGGTAAGTTTTATTGATGTTTAAGGCTGCTTTCATCAATATTTTCAGTCATTATATCAGTCAAATCGAAACCGAAGAAGCTCACCGACCTGTCGTATGTCACTATACAACTATAAAGCACAATACTGAATCGAGTACACCTTACCTCACTTTTGTGGTGAGTCACCGACTGTATATGTACCGGTTGATGTACACAACTACCAAATGATCACATCAAAGACGACACGATCCCTTCGCTAATACTGTAAGTAGTGAAAACCAAACGATGTGGTGGCCCAAGACAAACAGATGAATCCGGGTCGCAGTGCTACTCAAACAAATAGTAGGTATATGTGATTAAAAGATTTAATACCCAGGGGTAATCGAAGTAACCGGAACGACAGGGGGACAAACAATAAAAAAACTAGATGTGTCGGAACGACACGAATGTCCCCGCCATGAATATTAAGGAGGCTCGCAAATGTTTCAACCTTTTTTAATTCCCTCAGTAATAGGTTAAGAATAACAAACTACCAAATACCAAAAATCATTCAACCGGAACGAATTTCAAAGTCGATCTGTAAATTATGATTATACACAGCTCTCATACCAAAAATCAAGTCAATATCTCAAATCATAGTGAAATAAAGTGGTGACAACTAAATATTTGGCAAAATTTCCAAGTCCAAGAGCCATAACTCGGCCAAAAATCATTGCACTGGAACGAAATGTAACTCATCATTATACACTCATATACCAAACATCAAGTCAATATCTCAAAGCATAGCGACAACTAAATATTTGGCCAAATTTCCAAGTCCAAAGGCCATAACTCGGCCAGATCATTGGACCGAAACGAAATGTAAACTTGATCTGTAACTTATCACTGTACAACCACATACCAAATATCAAGTCAATATCTCAAAGCATAGCAAAATAAAAGTGGTGACAACTGTTTTATTTCGGTATTATGGACATGGGCAACACTATATGTCCCGGCTACTTTGTGGCGGGGACATAAAAACACTGTACAGCAAGTTAAAGATTGAGCAACACCAAAACCCACAAAAATGGGGTTGAAACCGGGTGATATCAAATGTTAAGCAGTTCTGCTCCACTAGTGACACCCACCATGTTACTGATAAACAACATAGACATACTCTGATATATCAATCGTGTTTGACACCCTACAATATACGCAAGTAAATACAAATAGCATTAGCAAAACATGAACCTCCTACAAAACAAATGGTATTAGTAAAACATGAACCTCCTACAAAACAAATGGTATTAGTAAAACATGAACCTCCTACACAACAAATGGTATTAGTAAAACATGAACCTCCTACAAAACAAATGGTATTAGTAAAACATGAACCTCCTACAAAACAAATGGTATTAGTAAAACATGAACCTCCTACAAAACAAATGGTATTAGTAAAACATGAACCTCCTACAAAACAAATGGTATTAGTAAAACATGAACCTCCTACAAAACAAATGGTATTAGTAAAACATGAACCTCCTACAAAACAAATGGTATTAGTAAAACATGAACCTCCTACAAAACAAATGGTATTAGTAAAACATGAACCTCCTACAAAACAAATGGTATTAGTAAAACATGAACCTCCTACAAAACAAATGGTATTAGTAAAACATGAACCTCCTACAAAACAAATGGTATTAGTAAAACATGAACCTCCTACAAAACAAATGGTATTAGTAAAACATGAACCTCCTACAAAACAAATGGTATTAGTAAAACATGAACCTCCTACAAAACAAATGGTATTAGTAAAACATGAACCTCCTACAAAACAAATGGTATTAGTAAAGACAAACTGAACATCGTTTTTAGATGGAAATCGCAGCAAAAATCACATTACGAATCTGAAAACTTGGAAGACATTCAATTTGATATGAAAAACATGAATACCATTGAAAACCGGGGTTGTATTCAGCTGCTCCACTAGTAGTATCTGTCGTGTAACTCTTGTCCGGTGGCATGTCATTAATAGAGGAAAATAGATTCATCTTTCAATTTGTTGTTGTTGTTTATTTCACTTTTGGCTTCCTCTTCTACTATCACCACTATCACAATTTTTAAACAAGGGAGGCAACTGTATATTTTTAAATTAACATGGTTTAACCTTTTAACTCGGAAAACTGTGGTATAAATGATTTATAACATGAAGCCATGCAATATCACATCTAGGTCGTTGATTACTGCACAGCTCTCTGAGAGTAATAAAACTACAGCCCGGGGACGTCGTGAAAGCATGGTAGTTGGATTTACAACTACCTATATGCAATCAGGACCTATCACCACTAACTTTGTGAGTTTGAATCCTACCCAGGCGATACAACATTATGTGATAAAGTTTGTCAGTAACTTGGGACAGGTCGGTGGTTTTCTCCGGTTTCCTCCTCCAATAAAACTGACTGCCACGATATAACTGAAATATTGTTGAAAGTGGCATTAAACACCATAACCCTAATAACCTTATATCATGTTTGATGGTGGTTGGGATCATCAACAATAATTTAGTAAAAAAAAAGCTTGAATTACAAAATTTCACATTTGTTTGTGTTTCCATGGCAATGCCTACTATTTGTAAATTGAAATAAAAACAAAATTCCAAATGATATATTTATTTATGTCAACTATTACAATTCCCAAGTTGCATAGTTCATCTTGTAATATTTCATAATATGAATCAAAATCACACAAACTGATTAAACTCAGCTGTTACAATATACTACACTCCTCCCTCCCCCTAATATCTGACATGATCCAATTAGAGGTCATATCCAGATGAACCCATGATCAGCCAATGAAAATATCGCTACATTTTATAACAGCTAATTTTAATCAAATGGCAAATTTACAATGAAAATAATCAAGATAGTACCGGTAATATAATAATGATTCAATAATACAGTGTAATCCTGTTATCTTGTTCTCCTGATAAGATATTTATCTTGTATAATTCAAAGTAAGACTTTAGTCCATTCATATCAACAGACAGCTAAATATTTATACTATAACTAATTGACAAGTTTCATTATCAAAAATATGTCATGAATGACAGAATAATGCAGTAATTCACGAATGTGCACAGCATGAGTTACGATATTTGGTTATATGAGTGATATATTTTTGATAATGAAATTCGTAAATTAATTATAGTATTTATTACATAGATAAAAAAATGTTTTGATTCAAATTTAATATAAAATGATTTTAACTGCACTATACTATGTGTGTAGCGTAGGGATAAACTATAATGTGCATCACTTAAAAAAAACTAAACCATACGAAACGTTCAAGGGACGTAACTGTAAAACATACAGAAATGTAGCTCTTGAGAATGAAATGGCAGGAAAAGGAACGAGAGTGAAAATTAAAACAATAATTTCACTGTGAAATTATCATTTTTACTTAACTCAGAAAATTCTGTAATTCACAGCTATTTACATAATATAGCTGGATAACAAGAATACCTGGTTAATGTGAAATAAAGCCTGTGATCCCTTAGACTTTGATATAACAAGCTTCCTCTATATCTAAACAAATATGTATTTATCAAAAATATAAACTGCCACCTGAGATTATACTGGCTATATTGTATATACATCAATTATACAAATGTAAGAAGAATACTCTGAGTATATATGAAATAAAACCTGTGTTCCCTCTGATTGCAATAAAACAACCTTCAACTATATCTAAAATAGATATATAGAATCTTTCTTTGTGAGCAGTTGATTATCGTATTTCTACAGTCTCGATAGTTAAACTTTTTTGTGAGCAGTTGATTATTGTATTTCTACAGTCTCGATAGTTAAACTTTATTAAAGTTTTTAACTATCGAGACTGTAGAAATACGATAATCAACTGCTCACAAAGAAAGATTCTGTTTCTCTAATACGTCAATTATTTTGTTTTAAAAATATAGCACTTTAAATACCCCGTGGGAACCCATCACATTCCATTTGATGACGTATTTTAGTGTTGATATGAATACGCTATTCATAACGATGTCGCTTGAAGAAAACAAAATATTGATATGACACTGTTTTTCATTTGAAGTAAACAATTGTTAATAAAAAATTACAATTGAAGAAAGTATTTGAAAGGCACTAAAATCTTTAAAAAGTCTGGTTCATGACCTTTCGAAGATCCAATCAGAAACCGAGAACAATTGACAATTATACAAATGTAAGAAGTAAAAATCTGATTTTGAGCGGTATTTGGAATTTAACAAAAAGCTGATTTAAAAAATCTGATTGGATAAACAAATTTGTAAAATTGTAATATTCACAACACCCTTTTCACCATGACAACCAAACAAGTGTTGCCTAAATTATTAATCACTAATATATAATTTTGACTTTAAAAATTGTTAACAAAAAAGAAAGAAAGAGAGCATAGAAACCACAGGTACTGGACAAGATATATCAATAAATATATTACCATTGACTGTATGGAATTTTTTACTGATATAGTGCCAAGCCCAAGGCCAAAAAAATAATATGTGTGTTTACGGTCACCCTACCGACCCTAATTTTTGCTAGCGACCCTATGAATTTTTACACAGAATTCGGATAACCATTTTTGTTGTTTAACCAGCAGCAATGTTTTATTTATTCAACTGCTAGCTTTTTGTCGAAATTGAGAACAAAGAAGAAAGAAAAACTGCATAATTCGTCATAAAACAGCTTCAATAAATGACGCCTTACCGGAAATTTCGAAAATGAAATATCGGAATCGGATTCTGGAAACGACTATTTCCAGTTTTGCCGATAATAATAATTAAAAAAATAATAATCCCGACCGACCGACCCTAGATTTTTTTGACATGTGACAGTAAACACACATAATTTTTTTTGTCCCAAGTGCCCTGTTGTAGAATTCCCAATAATATCATAATAATCTCTTTTCCGGGCATCCAGGTATTTCGGTCAATGAATTATCTCCCTTGTCATTGAGGCGGTGAAACATTCACCAATTTAAATTTGATTTTCACCGCCTAAAGATGGCCGACTCGTTGTTGATAGAGGAAGTGACATCACCCCGGAAAAGAGAATATGATGGAATATGATAATTATGTTTCAGCAGTCATGGCTTTAACATATTCTTTGCGAGCAGCATGATCATCTGCTGGTCGGTTAATGGGGGTCCACACAGGTTCTCCAACAAAAAATCGCCTTGCTTTAATAAAATTCTGAAATAAAAAAATAATAATAAAGAGCTAGCAACAGAACTTAAATGTTGTGCTCACAGTATTGAATTTTCTCCAAGACCAGGGAGCCATATTTGAAATTGTAACTTTTAAAGAAGTTAGGAATCTAATACACGACATATGTTGTGATCCATCTGTGTTCATTCGTGTGGGGTTGACATAGATGCCAACCCCTTTTTTGTGCAATCAGTAACAAAAAGTTGAGATGTCAGTAATTTGTGATTTTTTTCAGTAATCATAATTTTTCATAAAATTTTACCATAATCGTACTACAGACTAGGCACAAAGTGATGAGCAAATGATTTCCTTTATTTGTGACAACTAGATGTAAAATTGATGAGCAACAAAAAGAAATAAAAAGTTAAGTTTTAATACATGTATGTTCACTTACAAATGTATTCTATGTTTCAACTTACCGTCAATAGAAATGAAAATTTCCTGAAGTGCCCTCCCTCACCCTCCCATGGAATAATTAATGTCTAATTCTGGAGTGCCTGATATGTTGTTGACTTGGCACTTTTGAACTGTTTTGTTGTATATGTGTGTTCATCCCGACCACCGTGCTGAATGGACAAGTCTTGTTCGCAATATTTGCAATAGACATATTGTTCCCGTGTCGATTTCATAAGGCAAGAGAAGAATATTCGGGATGAAATCGTTGTCCCAATTTTCTTTTCTTCGCTGCAGAAGCTTCACTTGTTCCCTCAGACATCGCGAAATTGACAAAAACGTGCTGTGTTCATTAACTACTCGGGATCGAACAAGAAATGGATAGATCGTTTTCTACTATAGATAGTCCCGAGAATCCCTAAAGTATTAAATAATCGAAATCCCTCAAGCGCTTATTATTACGCGATTTTAACATACAATGAAGCGTCTAAATGATCACAATGATATTTAAATGGGGAACGGTTCCGGGCCGGCAATAATCGGAAATCCGTAACAAGTAGACTGTTGACCGTAATACCGTAATTTTGGCCCGAAATTCGTAACAATTACGGAAAAATCGTAATGGTTGGCATCTATGGGTTGAGAGGTACATGTAGTTATTGAGAGGTACACGTAGTTATTGAGAGGTACATGTAGTTATTGAGAGGTACACGTAGTTATTGAGGTAAATGTAGTTATTGAGAGGTACATGTAGTTATTGAGAGGTACACATAGTTATTGAGAGGTACATGTAGTTATTGAGAGGTACACATAGTTATTGAGAAGTACATGTAGTTATTGAGAGGTACACATAGTTATTGAGAGGTACATGTAGTTATTCGTTTGACTGTAAACTGGTAGTAATGTTGTACGAATAAAAAATTAACCTTTTCATCCAATGTAAATCTATGGTATATCCCAGCTGGCAGTATGATCAAATCATCAGGTTCAACCTTGATTCTGACCCATTCATCTTCCTTATTACGTACGTCAAAGTACCCACTCCCTTCCATGACGTAACGAATTTCCTCGTCAGAATGGAGGTGTTCTCGAAAGAAATCCTTCAACTGAAAACAAAAAATAAGAAACTTTTAATTAGTGAGCGAGTGATGGTTTTTTTATTCCTTCAATTTTAGTGTATATGCGCTTAAATTTGCTTCATTATGTGTACTTTTAAAAGTACAATGTATGTGTACCCATGTCTCAGTTTTCGACTACACTGAAACAACAGTCCGCAGGTACAAATGTAGACATGTTGATCCACTCAGAATTTTGGTCTTATATACTATGTTCTACACATGTACTTTAACCACCGCATCAGTGGTGTAATGGTTAGCATGCTCGCCTTGACTGCAGTAGATTGTGGGATTGAGCCCCGATCAGGTCAAACCAAATACTAGAAAAAGACGGAGAAAGGGCAAATAATGGTTGGCTCAGAACCTGGATAATGTGTCTGAATGGCGCGAACTGTCTATCAGAGGATTGTTGTTTCAGTGAGTTAGGACTATAAAATTCCAACTATGTGTGTTGATCCAATACAAAACGAACCTCATTATCATTTCATTGAAAATTAACTTGTTTTCGTCATGATATAGCTGACAAAATTCTGAGTTGGCATTAAAGAACAATCACTCACTCAATCCCTGTACCATATTTAGGGTTGTATAATGCGCACCCCCTCTTGGCCTTGAAAATCTCCAGAAAAAAACTAGTTCGTGTCTATAATGCGCATGGACTTTTAAAAAAATTGACGTCAAAAATGTAAGAATTAAATATCAATCGTATATATTTTTCAGTCCTTTGAGCATGTTTCATTTGCTGGGAGAATTTAAGAACCATTTATCTCTTTTCATCTTCAATAAAGTTGCAAAATATTAAATGTGTTGGGTTTTATTGGCGGACATGTGATTTCCCGGTCTGGGAAAGAGTGAAACACATTGTTCCTGTTTATAATGCGCACCCCTCCTACAAATTAAAGAATCTGGGCAAAATCCTGCACATTATACAACCCTAAATACGATACTTTAACCGAATGTTTGTCAACCGTTCTCACCTTCTCATCATAGTTAGGAAGTTTGTCTCTGCTACACTCTATTTGATCTTCATAAGTATAGCCCCTCTCCTTCCTGATCTTATCTAGTTGCTCTGTATCACTGCCTTTAACCTAAAAGTATTAACCGGGTACATACAATTAAAAAAAATATATCATCATTCATTAGTTCCTAAGTAAAATTTTGAGTTCATAAATGAAACTAAATTTTTGGGAAAGAGGAAAAATCCATTTTTAAAATTTAAACTTTGACAAATAAAATTCAGTTAATCTCACAGTTCCTAATTATGTAAGAAGATACTTTTTTGTAACTCTTTACTAAATTCAGAATAGGCGATCATAAGTTGTTACACAGAATGAAGTAGATACATAAAAACTCCCCATAACCAAGGTCTGATTATCCTACATGTATAATAGTCTGCAGCCTAGGGCCCTTCATGCTTGAGGATCCTCGACAATATTTTAACTCCCCATAACCAAGGTCAGATTATCCTACATGTATAATAAGCTTCAGCCTAGGGCCCTTCATGCTTGAGGATCCTCAACAATATTTTAACTCCCCATAACCAAGGTCAGATTATCCTACATGTATAATAAGCTTCAGCCTAGGGCCCTTCATGCTTGAGGATCCTCAACAATATTTTAACTCCCCATAACCAAGGTCTGATTATCCTACATGTATAATAGGCTGCAGCCTAGGGCCCTTCATGCTTGAGGATCCTCAACAATATTTTAACTCCCCATAACCAAGGTCAGGTTAACCTACATGTATAATAGGCTGCAGCCTAGGGCCCTTCATGCTTGAGGATCCTCAACAATATTTTAACTCCCCATAACCAAGGTCTGATTATCCTACATGTATAACAGGCTGCAGCCTAGGGCCCTTCATGCTTGAGGATCCTCAACAATATTTTAACTCCCCATAACCAAGGTCAGATTATCCTACATGTATAATAAGCTTCAGCCTAGGGTCCTTCATGCTTGAGGATCCTCAACAATATTTCAACTCCCCATAACCAAGGTCTGATTATCCTACATGTATAATATGCTGCAGCCTAGGGCCCTTCATGCTTGAGGATCCTCAACAATATTTTAACTCCCCATAACCAAGGTCAGATTAACCTACATGTATAATAAGCTTCAGCCTAGGGCCCTTCATGCTTGAGGATCCTCAACAATATTTTTTGACAATGAAAAGATAGTTACATTTTTGTATTCTAGTTTATTTAAAAAATTTGCAATTAATTTACTTACAGCTATGTTAATGTCGCTAAAATATATCATAAGTAAAAAATATTCAAGATGGGTGCAGGCGAGTTAGAGGGTGGTTACAACTGAGGGGGAGGGGTCATAATTTTATTAGCCTAGGGGCCCAAAGAGGTCATAATCTGGTTCTGTCCATAACCACAGATTATATGTATGTCTACTTTGTAAAGACAAACTAAAGTGGGGGAAAATGAAGAGCACTTTTCAAATCTTTTTTTTTTAAATGAAACTCTCAGAAATATTCTTTTCAAAGATAATGTAAAATAAACGCTCACTTTATACATTACTCTAATTTTTAATAAAGTGCTAAGCCGGTCACAGCATGATCTAGTCCGACTTGCTGGAGCCGTGGGATGTCGGAGCGCTCTCCACTAGGAAAACAGCGGATTTGCCGCTCCAACTCTGGGTCAGCACATTTCCATGTTTCGTGGCTATCAGATTTTATTTTCTATCCGAAACCCTTATATAAATCGCTTCACCAATCATTTTTCTATTCATTCACAACCATCTTACCTTCAGAAAGTGGCATTACACTCGATTTTGCCTTAGACCCTATCATTTCGCCATTTGACTTTCATTTTCGAACCTACTGTACAAACGTGATCTCGCGATACTAACTGAATGATGACAGCAACGCATTGCATGATGAGAGCTACTTAATGCAGTGTGCCAAATTATTTGCATACATAAACAACAATATACAAATCACATGGAAGATGATATAAAGCGTATTCTGCAGAACAAACAGTTCCATCTACAGCTCAAATCAGAGCAGAAGGAAATAATACAAAATGTGTTGGAAAGAAAAGATTCAATGGTAGTGTTACCCATGGGCTTAGGAAAGAGCATGTGTTACGTTCTCCACCCCCTCTCTCATTTTGGACATGGTAAGATCATATATGCAAATCATCTCCCATGATACATTGCGGTAATCATAGTTTTCTCGAAGTCACGTGACAAATGTTCGAAAATGAGTCAAATGGCGAAATGATAGGGTCTAAGGCAAAATCATGCTGTAATCGAGTGCAACACCACTTTCTGAGGGTAAGATGGTTGTGAATGAATAGAAAAATGATTGGTGAAGCGATTTATATATGGGTTTCGGATAGAAAATAAAATCTGATAGCCACGAAACGTGGAA
Source organism: Bathymodiolus brooksi (assembly GCA_963680875.1). NCBI lineage: Eukaryota > Metazoa > Mollusca > Bivalvia > Mytilida > Modiolidae > Bathymodiolus > Bathymodiolus brooksi. The sequence continues at coordinate 23,256,748 of OY804583.1, read as the reverse complement.
ATGTGCCGACCCAGAGTTGGAGCGACAAATCCGCTGTTTTCCTTATGGAGAACGCTCTGATGTCTCACGGCTCCAGCAAATCGAACAAAAAGCCGTTGGACGGCAGAGGAATCTCGGACTAAGCATGATCCATCTGCAGAAATCCGAGAAAGCCTTCATCATGCACAAATCTTACTGAACACGAATATTGTCCAGCAAAAGGTATTCTGTTTGAACAGTGCAAGAAAAGTTTCATTAAAAACCCATTAAATCAGAACTAGAAAATATGTCAATTGTCAGTAGGAGTTATCTCCCTTCAGTCTCTCGATCAAGATTATAATACCTTAATTAATGTTTTAGAAAAAGAGAGCTCTATTTTAATTGAATGGTTTAATTTTAATTGTATGCAAGCCAACCCAGATAAATTTCAAGGTATTGCTGTTGGGAAGAAAACTTATGCAAAAGAACCTGTGTTAATATTGAGTCTGCTAATATATCATGTGATGAAGTTATAAAATTACTGGGTATTGATATAGACAATCAGCTAAATTTTGATAAAAATATAAAAAATATCTGTCGTAAAGCTTCAGAGCACTTAAGTGTACTAAAGCGTATTGGTTGTTTTTTTTTTTATCTAAGCTTAATAAGGTAACAATTTTTCATTCTTTTATATTGTCTAATTTCAATTTTTGTCCTTTGGCTTGGCATTTTTGTTCAAAAGCAAACACTATAAACCTGGAGAAAATACAGGAAAGAGCTTTACGTTTTATCTAAGAGGATTACAATAGCACATATGAAGAACTTCTACATATAGCAAAAGTACCATCTCTACAAATAAGGAGAATGCGCACTATGGCATTAGAATGTTTTAAAATATTGCATAAACTGTCTCCACCATGTTTAAATGATTTAGTTGTTTTAAAAAATAGTAAATATAGTTTTAGATATTCTAATATTATAGAGATACCTAGAGTAAAGACTACTACATATGGTAAGAACTCTTTTAAATATACAGCTGCTGTTTTATGGAATGACCTACCTGATGATTTTAGAAAAATTGCCAATTTTAACCAATTTAAAAACATTTTATTATCTTAGAATGGAAATGAATGCAAATGTAATGTATGTAAAAAAATTTAATATCATCAAGGTCTTTTAAATTTTTATATTATTTATATTTTAGCAGTATACCATGCTTTTAGCTCGTAACACCAGCTTTATTTTTTCTTTTATTTTTAATTTTTTTAGCTTTTATTACTGTGCTTGATTAACTTTTTTACTTTTGTATATGCTTACCGTGTCTGTGCTATATGCAGGGGCGGATCAAGGGGGGTGGGGGGCGCACCCGGCACGTGCCCCCCCCCCCCTAAAATTGGTAAAAATATGATTTTTTGGCATAAAATCGTGATTTTTCACACGGAATACCCCAAAAATGTTCGCGCCCCCCTCCGCAATTGTAAAAAATATGATTTTTTGGCGTAAAATAGTGATTTTTCATACGAAATACCCCTAAAATTTTCGCGCCTTCCTCCGCTCGGCGCAATTTTTTTAAGTGCATCCCCCCCCCCTAACTTGAAATCCTGGATCCGCCCCTGATATGTGTGCTTTAACTTATTTGCTGTATTTTGCTACTATGAGTGCTTTTATCTAAATTATTAATTTGTGTGCATGCTTTTGTTGTTTTTAACTGTTATTTATTCTTGTATTGTGTATGTCGGTCAAAAGCCCACTAGGGCTTGTGTTGTATTGTTATTTAAATATGCCGACTATAAATAAAACTTATCCATCTTATCTTATCTCTGTGCTTGGTAGAACTATAACTATATTTCTTACTAAATGTGATTTTTTTTATAGTATTGTCCTATCCAATGGAAAAATTATTATGTGAATCAATTGTATGCTGTGATTTTTCATTGATTATACTGCTCATTGTGGGCGTCTTAATTGACAATAAAGCATGTGTTTGTTGTTTATAAGATTTCAATGTGCACATTTAAATACCTTCCAATATAACACCCCAAGCTTTTGTAGATCATCAATTGTGAGGTATTGAGGGGGAACTCTATGATGCTGTGCTCTCTGATCTTCTTCAGATTTATCCATTAACCACACTTGCACCATGTTGAGTATAAATTGCAGGGTAGCGAGAATGGCCGAGTAGTTACGATTGTCTTGTGGGGGTGCAAGTCGATTCGGCCATAGTCGTTTCGGCCACACTACCAGTTCGGCCATAGAATTAAAGTCGATTGGGCCATGGAATATTTAATATGGTATTTAACAAGTTCTAAGCTCAAAATTTAAGTTTTGTTTTATTTTTATAATAATTTTTTTGATATTAATCGTGAAATTTCGGAATATTAATTGTTTAAAACATTTTATGATTAATGATCTTTTTTGTCAATGGCGATACCTTCTCTTCTTCTTTACATCCTTCGTAGGATAACCATTCTTTCTGAATGTCATAAACTAGATATTGTAGATCGATTTGCCATACCTTCCGGCAGACCACATACGACCAACCTTTCTACAGCTACTACAATCCACTACTTACAGCATCACAGCAGTTGAAACAGCTTATGTCCTACCTGTCACGCACTTGGTTCACCAGTACCATTTGGAGTGTCCGCCAATGGTCAGTCTACCGCCATTCAGTTAGAACCAACAATGACGTTGAAGTCTACCGCCATTCAGTTAGAACCAACAATGACGTTGAAGTCTACCGCCATTCAGTTAGAACCAACAATGACGTTGAAGTCTACCGCCATTCAGTTAGAACCAACAATGACGTTGAAGGTAATCATTTATACACTTCTTTAGTATGCAATGATCATAACTTGTTTAAAGCTTACGTTCTTAAAAAAAAACCTTACAGCAAACTTATGTGTATTGAACCAGCTGCAAAATATATGCTGATCACAAAATGTTAGTAGAGAAAATTGTTGTAATTGATGCACGTAAATATACACATGTAGTTAATTAGTATATGCATGCATAAATTAAATCTATTTATTTTAGAAGTTGAAAGACAGAAATCGAGTGTAATTGTCACTGTTTTTAAAAAAGTGTTTTGTACTCAGAATTCACTGGGTTAATTTAACAATTACTGTATAATAATTTTGACGATTGATTTTTTTTTGTGAATTATGTCATATTTATTCAAATATTCGTTTTTTAGGCTGGCATAGACGTTTCAATGGTAAAGTGGCCCGCACCCAACTCCACTTTTACAGAATCGTACCTGCATTCCAGAAGGAAGCCAAGACTGTCAACATCATTTACAGACTGGTCGGTGAACAACAACTTACCAGATACCAGCGTGATACGTACAAGAAAATGCAAGGTCGCCTGGAGTCCCTGTGGGATCAGTACGACAACAAGACCATCAGAACGTCAGACTTCCTGCGTGCTGTGGGTAAACCTGTATTCGCCAGCAGTACCCAACCGAGAAGAACTTCCGGACTCAGACAGTGATTCCGGTTCAGACGCTGAGTGAACAGTAGAACATTTCGCACATTGTTATGACTTTGCTTTGATTGAAGATATACTAAAATTTTAATTATACAGTGCAACTGTTTTAGTGCCTTTATGTTTAAATTGTTGCTAATTATGTATGTGTTCGTTAACCTGGTGAGATAAATATATATAGATAATAAAGGTATAAAAAATTGTGAGTGTTCCATTTTTACAGAAAATTATGATAGTCACAGTGTGATGCCAACAAAAAGCTATATATATAAACCCAGTCCAATATTAGAATCAGATATAAACCCAGTCCAATATTAGAATCAGATGTATCTTTTAAAAGTTAATGTAGTAATAACAGTCAATAGTCTAGTAATGTAGTAATAACAGTCAATAGTCTAGTATTATTGTACCTCAGTATATGAACATCACTACACAATTTTCTACATTAAAAATATATTTATTTAAGATACTTAAGAACACGTGTTCGTATTTACCTTTAAGGTCAAACATGTGCTTTATTTAAAAATATAAGCGATATGATTAGCTTACATTGGCATTTAACTCCAAGGTTAAAGTTTCTTTACGTGCTTCACGAGCTCCTTTTGCTTTGCGGAAAATACTACATTCTTTATAACATTCGACGCTCGGCCTTCGGTGCAGCTAGTTCGTTCGAAATGTCTGAGCACGGAGACGAAGTTTTTCAGAGTGATTCTAGACAAGGTGAGCACCCAGCCCCCGCGTTAAGCCAGGATACTCCGAGTCAACCAAATCAGCCTAAACAAGATTTAGTAGATACTTTTGACTTGTTTAAGACATATCTTGACCATAAATTGCATGATTTGAAATCCGATATTATTTCGGAACAGGAAAATTTGTCTTTGAAAGTTAAGGAGCAAGTTAACTTAAAATTTAAAAGTGAAGGCAATAAAATCCAATTCAGATTTAACGAGGAAATAGCCGCTGATTTAGCAAAATTGCAAAAGCATTGTACCTCTAGTGTCAATAATTCTTTGGTTACTGATATTTGTGACAAGCTGAAATCACGCAATAAGCTGATTCGCATAGCAGACACCTCAGCTGGGGGTTGGGCCACCGTTCGCGAATACGAGCAAAATGAAATTGCGGACAACTCGGATGACGAAAAAAGAATTCGCCAGGCTGAAAACAGAGCCATTAAACATATTAAGGATAAAGGAAAGATTCGCACTACCCCGTATAGTAGATATTCAACACCCGCTAGATCAGAAACTCGTCCTAATCCAAATTCTAATTATGTGCGCAGTTCTACTCCTCGGCCGCCCTTTCGTACCGGCTTTGCACGGCATGAGCCGTGCCCCTGGGATGTGTGTTTCCACTGTAAAAGTATGGGACATTGGAGAAAAAACTGTCCGCTCCTCAACAGAGCCAGCCAGAATTCAACTACAACAACATATACTAAATGAGGCGCCTAATTTATCTGCAGGTACTGTTAATGATAAGTATTTTATTGATTGTAATTTCTTTAACTGTTATGAGAACAATGTTACCGAATTTGAGATTTTTTCTGAACAAGTTAATTACTTTGAAAACAGCAAATTACATGGTAGTTTTAAAGGTGTTAAAGGTAACTTGAAAAAACACATACAGTATTGGAAAGATATTGGAGCAAATGAATTTATATTAGGTACTATTTCTGAAGGATATGTTATGCCTTTTAGCAGTAATCCACCCAGCATGTGTTTTAAAAATAATAGGTCTGCTTTTCAAAATCATGACTTTGTAGACACAGCTATTGCTGAATTAGTAGATAATGGTTGTGCAATTAAAGTGCCCTTCAAGCCATACGTTGTAAGTCCCTTAAGTGTAGCAACACAAAAATCTGGCAAGAAACGCTTAATTTTAGATTTGAGTGTCTTAAATAAATTTGTTCGTAAGGACAAGTTTAAGTATGAAGACTGGAAAGTGGCTATTCAACTGTTTGGCCAAAATTGTTACATGTACAAGTTCGACTTAAAGTCGGGGTACCACCATTTTGATATTTGTACTAAACAACAGACATATTTAGGCTTCTCGTGGAAAGGTAATTTTTATTGTTTCACTGTTTTACCATTTGGGTTGCTCTCCTCCCCTTTTTTATTCACGAAATGTTTGAGAGCCATGGTTAAATACTGGAGATCTAAAGCTGTAAATATTGTATTGTACTTGGATGATGGTTTAGGTATGAGCTTAGATTACGATTCTTGTTTCAAAGATTCATTCTTCATTAGAAAATCCTTAACTGAAGCTGGTTTTTTTATTAATGTTGATAAATCAGTTTTTACACCCGCTCAATCAATTGAGTGGCTTGGTATAATATGGGATTCAGTGAATTTTTCATTGCAAATCCCGGATAGACGGGTACAGGATTTGATAGAATCTGTGAGTCTAATATTGTCCGAATTCCCTTTGATCACTGCCCGTAACCTAGCTCAGGTAACAGGCAAAATTATATCAATGTCACCTGTAATTGGAAACATTTCAAGATTGATGACCCGCTATTGTTACATGATCATTGAAACGAGGTCAGCTTGGGACAGTTTACTAGAAATTATTCATTCAGATCAGGTCAAGGCCGAATTAGTGTTTTGGCAAGAAAACATAGTAAAGTTGAATCGAAAGTATTTAGCAGTTTATAGTTGCTCATCTGTAGTAATCTATTCAGATGCTAGTGATATCGCTGCCGGTGCTTGTACTGTAGAATTGAAATCAACAAATTTTCATACAATGTGGAACTCGGTTGAAAAAGTTCAGATTTCAACCTGGCGTGAGATGAAAGCTATTGAGCTTGCTTTAAGTTCGTTTAAAGATCAATTTCAAGGTAAAACAATTAAATGGTTTACAGATAACCAAAATTGTGTTAAAATTGTCAAATCAGGTAGCATGAAATTAGAACTGCAGAAGTTAGCTAGAAGCATATATTCCACTTGTGTTACAAATTCTATTTCTATAGACATTCAGTGGATTCCACGATCTGAAAATGAAAAGGCTGATTATATAAGTAGATTAATTGATCATGAGGATTGGGAAGTATCTGGAAATTTTTTTGATTTGATGAATGGCCTCTGGGGCCCTTTCACTATAGATCGCTTTGCTAATTTTAATAATAAGAAATTAAATAGGTATAATTCTTTGTATTGGAATCCTGGATCGGAAGCCATAGATGCATTTTCTCAAAACTGGCAATTTGAAAATAATTGGCTAGTACCACCAGTGTTTTCAGTGCTTAGAGTTATAAAGCACTTGCTTTTCTGTAAAGCGAGAGGTACCTTAATTGTACCGAAATGGATTTCTGCTCCTTACTGGCCATACATTTTTGATGAGAACTTATGTTATAGAACGTATGTATCTGATGTTTTAGAATTTAAGAATACAGCTGGTATATTTGTACCAGGTACAAATCCTAATTCCATTTTTGGAAAGGAACCATTTATTACGCCGGTGTTGGCAGTAAAATTTCAATTTTGAAATTTGCTTTGGCAGATATTCTTAAAGTTATAATTTTGTTTACATTGATGGTAATGTTCATTTATGCGTTTTTGCATGGTCATAATGTAGCACAGAGTTTGGCATGGCCCTAATTTCTCGTGGCATGGCCGGAATCTTTTTTGAAGAATGGCATGGCCTATCAAAATAAAGGTATGTTTGAAACATGAAAAATTTTATACATATTTATTATACTTTTTAGTAGAATTTTCTTTTTGACACGGCCCTGGCCTAAATAGTGGGGCATGGTCGGAACAGCTTGTTTTGTGACTGTTCGGAACATGTTGAAATTGACATGACCCTATTACATAGCGGCATGTTTGGAAAATGTGAAATTGGACATGGCCCTAGTATTATTTTATCAATATTGTAGTGGCAAAGTCGATATGGATATGCAGTTGCAATATCTAGCATTATATTTAATTTGAGATAATTGTTTGTATATATGTTTACGATGAATAGCATGAATTCAGCGTGTTAATTTCAAAATTGAATGAATGATTTTTATAAGTTTTTCATTTGTTAATACAATTTTCAGCCATTTTTCAATTTGGGAGATGGAAGGACTTGTCAAAAGATACTTCAAGTTTATCTGGTGGTTTGTTAAATTTGGCGGAGAAGTTGCCCCAGATGTGTTTGAATTCCAGAGCAGACTCAACTAGACGCTGTTATAAAAATGCCTTTGAAAAATGGTGCAAATGGTGTGTATCTGTAAAGCTTCCTTCTTTCCCAGCAACAGAATTTCATGTCTCCTTGTATTTAATACACTTATCCGATTTACGTAAATCTGTTAGTTCTATAAACGAAGTTTTTTTTTTTTACAGCATAAGTTGGGCACATAAACTTGCTGGAGTATACAATCCATGTACATCAGAATTTGTTTTAAGTGTAAAGGAAGGAGTTATTAGAACTGTAGGTCACACAATACACAAAAAAGAGCCTATAACACCAGAAATTTTGAAACAAATTGTTACTAAATATGGCACAACTTCTTCCAATCTCAAAGATTTGAGACTTGTTACCATGTGTCTAATTTGTTATGCAGGTTTTTTAAGATTTTCAGAGTTGGTAAATCTCAAACGTTCTAACATAAAGTTTTATTCTGATCATGTTAATTTGAACATTGAAAAAAGTAAAACAGATATTTATAGAGAAGGAAAAGATGTTATTATTTCAGCTACAAATAACTATACTTGTCCCGTTGCCATGTTATCCAGATATTTACTACTAGCTAACATTTCAGAAGGTAGTAATGACTACATTTTTAGACCTATCAGTTACTGTAGTAAATCCAAAACTTATAGATTACGTAAAAGTGGTATTTTATCTTATACTACAGCTAGGGAAATACTGTTATCTGCTTTAAGTAGTATTGGTTTAGAAAAATCTAGGTATTGCCTACATAGTTTACGGTCAGGTGGCGCTACAGCAGCAGCTAGCGCAGGAGTTGACGATAGACTTTTCAAAAAACACGGACGATGGAAAAGTGATAGTGCTAAAGATGGTTATGTCAAAGAAAGTATTTCTAATAGAATGACAGTTTCTAAACAGCTCGGTTTGTAAGATTTGATATTGTATTGTATATATTTTTATCTACAAGACGTTATTACCCCTTCTTTGTTTTGATTTTCGATTGTTGGCTGCACGTCTGGCGAGCTGATCCCAAAATATTTGGTGTTTGTGTCTTTTTATGATAATTGATGATGTTAAATACATAAATAATTTATGCTCGGTTGAGGAACGAATAAGAGCATAAATATATTTATTTAAGATACTTAAGAACACGTGTTCGTATAAACCTTTAAGGTCAAACATGTGCTTTATTTAAAAATATAAGCGATATGATTAGCTTACATTGGCATTTAACTCCAAGGTTAAAGTTTCTTTAGTGCTTCACGAGCTCCTTTTTCTTTGCGGAAAATACTACATTCTTTATAACATTCGACGCTCGGCCTTCGGTGCAGCTACCGCCCCCCCCCACACACACACACACACCCAACCCGGGTGTAGTTTTGTAATATGTTTAAGAAAATAATTTGCAGCCATCATAAATAAACATATTTATACTTATTTTCATATTGTAATTTATATTTTTTGTCGTTGTAGATAAGAGTAATTTTCTACTGTTGCAGCGGCCAGTGCAGATTCATGTGTGATGTTTATAGGGACTATATTTGTATTTGATTAATAAATTGTTGGCTGCACGTCTGGCGAGCTGATCCCAAAATATTTGGTGTTTGTGTCTTTTTATGATAATTGATGATGTTAAATACATAAATAATTTATGCTCGGTTGAGGAACGAATAAGAGCATAATTGCTATTTTTCTCCATTTCCAGTTGTTTGACTATTGAGCGGTCCATAGTTTTTAGGACTATGGACCGGAAATGTGAATCGTTTTCGCGGACTTTTAGTTCTGCGACTGAATTGGATAAAAGTTTTATATTTATTCGGAACACTCGGACTTCATCGTCTATTAACGAAAACTCTGAAATTTTTATAAAATTTCAAAATATCACAAATTTCAAAAAATTTTAAAAAATCAAAAAGATTTCAAAATTTTAAAAAATTACAGTTTTCATTAAATTTCATAAAATTTCAAAATTTAAATTTTTTTTCAAAATTCTAAAATTTAAATTTTTTTTTTTTTAAAGTTCATAATTTCAAAATTTTCATAAAATTTTAAAATTTCTAAAATTTCCATAAGACTTGTACCGGTAGTCACCATGTAAATTTATGATGAAGTCTACTTTCTCAAAAGAATCATTATGAATGACTGGGGAAAATATAGCATAAACATGTCCATGAGACAAAAGATGCGTGATTTTATTGGTCTTTATCATTTTGAGGTGATCATTCAACTATGAGTCTAATGTTTTTTCGGTATAATGAAATACTTATAGACTGCGTATTCGGGAATAGCAAGTTTGCTGTCCCCTCGACCCTGACTATTGACCTCGGCTTCGCCTCAGTCAATAGTCAAGAGTCTCGGGGACAACAAACTTACTATTCCCTCATACCCAGTCAATAAGTATATAATGTAGTAATAACAGTCAATAGTCTAAGTTTATAATAGAAAAAATGAGAACAAGACATAATGAGCAAAACAAAATAAACAACCGACAAGACAATTAAAAAGATAACGCACAAACACGGCTGGTAATCGGCACAAGCAGAACAGTCGGTTCTGCAAAGAAATTCGTGAGGATAACTTCCGGTTTTGGTGGAGGAGAGTTCCCGAAGAAGCTTCGCAAGGTATGTACATGTCAGAAATTGAAATTTGCTTTTTTACTGCTCGAATATTGCAAAATCAGAGAATGCTATGCATGTATAGTTTATTGTTGTATATGAAGTGTAACTCTCGCAAAATCAATCGTCCCACGAAAAACATGACGGAAATTGTGACACTCTTACATTTCTAAGTTGTTCTCGACAAAGATGCATTTCTAAGTTGTTCTTGACAAAGATGCAAGTTAAATTTTCAATATTTTTTCATCATGGGAGTCTAAATGTAATCGAGGATAAATTCCGATTCGTCAGAAGTAAATTGAAGTCTAGATAAATCTACAAACTGTCAATTTTCTCGTTTTCCTGATTGAGGAGATCGGTTCTGATAGAGCACATTGCGAATTCATGAGGAGATTTACTAGTTTTGTTAATTGTTTTCTGCAAGATTGATAAATTGACACTTTTACACATAAAACTGATAAATACTTTGTCCACTTTCAGGAGATGCCAGGATTCAAGGGAAAGAGGAAAGGGGGACTGACATTGACTCTTTACAAAGAACCATTTCGATATAGATTGCCTGTATCACCGCCAAGGAAACGAACAAAAACAAGTAGCAGTACACCAAATTTAAAATCCCCATCAATCAGGGCACCAAGTTTATTGAAAAATCTCTTTTCAATTTCAAAATATTTATATCCTTTCAAACGGGTTTCCACACCTATTCGGCGTTGAAGATCCTGTTAAAATGTCATTTTCATTTTTGGGCCAGACATAAACTGAATGAAGCGACCACCAAATAACTTTCTCCCTAACCAAAATAATTGGAGAGTTGATGGCGAATATCTCATTTGACGTGATTCATCTTTGTCAAACCATTCTACAATGTCCAAAAACAACTAAAAAAAAAAGGGAATTTTCCATCTTGTACTAATTTAAAGAATTTCAATAGCTGGTCCTTTTTCCCAACATCAGAAAGTTTGTCAAGAACATCTTGAAAAACTTCAACTACTGAAGCTTCTTCCTTTGGGTCAACTTCTATCTTGCCTATACTTTCATCAAGACTCATAAAGGAAACATTTTGTAGATCTGCGGTGAAGTTTCCGTCATCTTTAGTAAAAAGGTTCCGTAGAATAGGTGTGGAAACCCGTTTGAAAGGATATAAATATTTTGAAATTGAAAGAGATTTTTTTAATAAACTTGGTGTCCTGATTGATGGGGATTTTAAATTTGGTGTACTGCTACTTGTTTTTGTTCGTTTCCTTGGCGGTGATACAGGCAATCTATATCGAAATGGTTTTTTGTAAAGAGTCAATGTCAGTTCCCCTTTCCTCTTTCCCTTGAATCCTAGTATCTCCTGAAAGTGGACAGAGAATAGTTTATTTTGATTAGAGTATTATCAGTTTTTTGCTTAAAAGTGTCAATTTATCAATCGTGCAGAAAACAATTAACAAAACCAGTAAATCTCCTCATGCATTCGCAATGTGCTCTATCAGAACCGATCTCCTCAATCAGGAAAACGAGAAAATTGACAGTTTGTAGATTTATCTAGACTTCAATTTACTTCTGACGAATCGGAATTTATCCTCGATTACATTTAGACTCCCATGATGAAAAAATATTGAAAATTTAACTTGCATCTTTGTCAAGAACAACTTAGAAATGCAAGAGTGTCACAATTTTCGTCATGTTTTTCGTGGGACGATTGATTTTGCGAGACATAGCCAGAAATGATAGGTGATTTGCTTATTTGCATATTCAAAATGGCGGCTCAAAGAGAATTTGGAATTTAACATATAGTTGAACGGGAAACTTTCTGTTAGCTTGGGCCGGACAATTTTCCGGGATAGAAAATCAAACTATGCACCGGTTTGAACAATATCTCAAAATATTACAGCTGTACCATGAAAACTCAAGGTTCCCACCCAGTTTCAAATTTTGAAGCGTAAGCACCATTCAAAAGCATTGAGAAGAAGTGAAAAAATGCATCCTGCACGGTTTTCAAGACATTAAAGCACTTTTCTTACAATCCCCATTCTAGTTGCCGGGACAAATTCGGTCAGTTCCGGTAACATTGTTGAGGAATCTTTCTTCGATAAATATTTTGCTGAAAAATTAAAGGTTCCCACGATAATTTAAAAGAGGGCTTCACAAGTTTTTTTTTACCCTTCTAGTAGAGATTCAATAGGGGTTCATGCAAAAAAATCTACTATTTCGTAAAACTGCTTCTGCTAGACATAGCATTATTTGAGTAAGCACCGCATTCCATTGTAAATGTAAATAAACAATTAAAAAAAGTGCATTAAATATAATTTCGATCTTTTACACACATCATCGGATTCCTAATAAACATATGATGACAATTAATTTTGATACGATCACAAATAATTATGAAGTTATTTATGTGATCAAAACTGTGATGAAATATCATTTAAAAAAAATAGATACGAGTTTTCATCAGCCTCTTCCAAATATGGTTCAAGGTTTATTTGCTGACGTCATAAATGACGCGATTTGGTTTATGAATATTCATGAGCAAAATCACCCATGATTTCTGGCTATGAGTTACACTTCATATACAACAATAAACTATACATGTTTCTAATCGTGAAAGCATTCGCCACAGCATAGCATTCTCTGATTTTGCAGTATTCGAGCGGTAAAAAAGCAAATTTCAATTTTTGACATGTACATACCTTGCGAAGCGTCTTCGGGAACTCTCCTCCACCAAAACCGGAAGTTATCCTCACGAATTTCTTTGCAGAACCGACTGTTCTGCGTGTGCCGATTACCAGCCGTGACAAAATAATAGGAAAAGGAAACTTTATCAACAGGAACGATCTATTCATAGTAACGAAGACAAAAACACATTTTAATGTGTTGAAATCATAATCAAAATTTTGATGGGCCATTTATCTCTATTTATTCATTTAAGACCATTATTCTCTATTCTGTAAACCCTCATCCAGTCCTTCATATTAAACTAACATATACCCAAATATTATACTCATCAGAGACATAGATATGTTTAGTACTTATGTACCAATCTAATTTCTGCAAATTGCTTGTTTGTATACTGTTTATAACATTTACGTAATAGAATGGTTTTTTGTGTGTAATATAAATCACTGTAATGACTCTGCCCATTGCTAGGACCTTGATTGGACAATACAATCTTATCTTATCTATATACAGACTTTTTTTTCCCTTCCTGGATAATGGAAATAGATACAGTTATTTCCCTTTGCGTATTCACAACAAATTCAAATTTAACACAAACATACTAAGCTAAATCCACGAGAATCTCTATGGAACATTGATGAGTAAAGTATAGAATACAATAAATAACTATCATGCTTACTTTGTTGCTCTTGGAGCCACCACTTCATCACACTGTCGTTCACTGAAACACAGGCACTATTAGATATGATAACGTAACCCTCATTCCGCTTGTGCTCCAGTTAGGGTTACGAATCGGTCCCATTCAACGTATGGGAGGAGCAAATTAAAATTTTCGCTAAGTGAATATTTCAACTTTCTTTTTGCATATCTGGCCATAACTTATTATTCCCTGCATTTTTTAAGTAATGGCGATAAGAAATAAGAGTTACAATATCTGTTTCTACCTTCACGGTCGATTTATTATTCGAAAATTGTTTCTTGTCCGCCATGGCACCTTACGTATACTATCGTGATGGGCGGAGCCTATCCATATATGGATCTGAATGCCAAATAAGAAAAACGTTATTACGATGTGTTACTACAATTGATCCAAATAAGGATATCTCCAAAACTAGGCAAGTGCATGTGAAATAGCAACTTGTAAACAAAATGTCGGACAGAAAGAAGATTTCATGCATTCAAATTTTCAGATGAATGTAAGTCTACCATGGATTGATGCAGCGTTTACTTAACACCTCAAGGTTTACCTAAATATATTTATCTTTCACCCCCGTTAATTTTTCCAACCACTTACAACGGAATTAGGACAAAAAACCGCCCGGTGTGAATCACGCCGGGCGCTGCTCCCATACGTTGCATGGGACCGATTCGTAACCCTCGCTGGGAGCAAAAGCGGACTGAGGGTTACGTTATCGTATCTAAGGCACTATACGTTCAATGAATAAAATGTAGGGTCAATATGGAAAAAATAGTGTCACTGTTATATAATAAAAAAAAGTGTTGCAAAGGAATAGAACCATGTTTATTATAAAACAGTGACAATATTTTTTCCATATTGACCCTACATTTTATTCATTGTTGAACGTATAGTGCCTGTGACTGAAACGTCTCGTCATTACATCGTCCATGTGACATTATCATACAGCTAGATACTTTAAATATCGGTGCCAAAACCTTTTTCTACAACCATGAAAACTACTAAGAATTCTTAAGAATACTACAAAACAATGATGCTATCAAGTATATATCTCATTATAAAAAGTATGTCCGAACTGGTCTATGGCCGAACTGGTTTATGGCCGAATCATCTCGAAAGCGTCTTGTGACAGGCGGGGGATATCCAAGGTAAAGGGGAAGGAAACGAAAATAGCCCACGATTCGTCAATCGAGTTATCGTTCCTTGATCTAAAATCTGCCTCTTTAACCATCTCAATTTTTACAAGATTCTTGTAAAACTAAAACTGCGATACTTCACCCATTAGAAATACCCAATAATGTAGTAATACTATGAAACAGGCACGGCCATGAATGCTCGCGAATCTGAAAATTAGCTGGCAATTTCACGCTCATCCAGTGCATCAAAAAGTGTCGAGATTTTTTCTTTTTTTTTAGGGCCGAATCTAGTCTCATTCAATCGAACTGTCGTTCCTTACGAAATCTCAAAAGTTAACTTCCGCATAGAAACAAAGATTCTTGTCAATATGTTAGAGGAGATGTAATAAATAAACTAGAGGCTCCCAGGAGCCTGTAATCGCTCACCTGGTTTTCAATTTGACATCTAAAGTTGATAGAAAATGGGGGTGTTACACATAATTTTGAAAGTGGGCCACCCAAAGATCATTTCAACTCAAATTTCTGAGCAAAAGATTTTGATGTGATTTTTATCTCATAATATTCCTAAACCGAATAAACTGGCTGAAAAAATCTCACAGAAAAACCCAGAATATATGTTAAACTACTCATTGCCATATAGTTGCAGTTAAAATATGAGTTCATTTTGATTTGTAATAAAGTGGAAATTGACAACAAAAGAAATTTCTATTTTTAGTAACAGCAGCCATTTTGAATGGAGGGCGGGGCTGTCGGACACAATATTGAAAGGGGACCACCCAAGGACCATCCCAGCCAAATTTGCTTTAATTTGGTTCAGCGGTTTCAGAGGAGAAGATTTAAATGTGATCTTTTATCAAAATATGTCTAATTTGTATAATCAGTATAAATCGGTTGAAAGAAAAAATTCACAGAAAAACCCAGAATATATGTTAATCTACTCATTGTCATGTAGCTGCAGTTAAAATTTGAGCTCATTTTGATTTATAATAAAGCAGCAATGGACAATTGAAGAAATTTCTATTTTTAGTAACAGCAGCCATCTTGAATGTAGGGTGGAGCTGTCGGACACAATATTGAAATGGGACTACCCAAGGACTATCCCTGCCAGATTTGGTTTAATTTGGTTCAGCGGTTTCAGAGGAAAAGATTTAAATGTGATCTTTTATCAAAATATGCCTAATTTGCATAATCGGCATAAATCGGCTGAAAGAAAAATTTCACAGAAAAACCCAGAATATATGTTAAACTATTCCTTGCCATGTAGCTGCAGTTAAAATTTGAGCTCATTTTGACTTATACTAAAGCAGCAATGGACAATTGAAGAAATTTCTATTTTTAGTAACAGCAGCCATCTTGAATGGAGGACGGGGCTGTCGGACACAATTTTGAAAGGGACCCACCCAGGGACCATCCCTGCCAGGTTTGGTTTAATTTGTTTCAGCGGTTTCAGAGGAGAAGATTTAAATGTGATCTTTTATCAAAATATGCCTAATTTGCATAATCGGTATATATCGGCTGAAAGAAAAATTTCACAGAAAAACCCAGAATATATGTTAAACTATTCCTTGCCATGTAGCTGCAGTTAAAATTTGAGCTCATTTTGACTTATACTAAAGCAGCAATGGACAATTGAAGAAATTTCTATTTTTAGTAACAGCAGCCATCTTGAATGGAGGACGGGGCTGTCGGACACAATTTTGAAAGGGACCCACCCAGGGACCATCCCTGCCTGGTTTGGTTTAATTTGTTTCAGCGGTTTCAGAGGAGAAGATTTAAATGTGATCTTTTATCAAAATATGCCTAATTTGCATAATCGGTATATATCGGCTGAAAGAAAAATTTCACAGAAAAACCCGTAATATATGTTAAACTACTCCTTGCCATGTAACTGCAGTTAAAATTTGAGCTCATTTTGACTTATACTAAAGCAGCAATGAACAATCAAAATTTCATCCCCCCTTTTTCTATTTTTAGCTTGGCGGCCATCTTGGTTGGAAGTCGGGATCACCGGACACATTTTTGGAAGGGGGCCATCCAAGGACCATTCCACCAAAGTTTGGTACAAATTGGCCCTGTGGCTTCAGAGGAGTTGATTAAAATGTGAAAAGTTAACGGACGGACGGACGGACGGACGGACGACGGACGACGGACGACAGACGACGGACGCTCAGTGGTGACAATAGCTCACATGACCCTTTGGGCCAGGTGAGCTAAAAAATATCAATATAAGTAAAACGAGCTAACAAAATGACTTTTATTACCAGTGGCGGGGGTGTTAAACCATTATATAAACATGTCTAGTGTCTAGTGTCTAGTGTCATAATTTCATATAGGTATAACCACCAACACCTGTAAATTGAGGCTCTTTGAAGGAAATTCTTTTCTAAATATCATTTATTTTTACAAATAAAATTAAAGGAAAATGTTGCTGTATTATAAAAAAAAAGTACACGAGTTTCCGTTTTGAAAATATATGAATACAGCACATTTTAAACTCTAAATGAAAATATAAATACATATAAAATAATTAAAATTAAATAGAAAAATAATAGACGTATTAGATTTTTTTCCTGCTATTGCTCAGACCCTTGAGCACTTTACAAAACTGCCAAAAACACACATACACCAGACCAGGGGCAGCTGATGTAACTTCTTTAAATTTGTTGTATTATATTTGCAACTTTGATTTTGCCGTAGCCATTGTTATTGTTCAAATGTGCCTGGCTTTTAAAAAAGGCATCAGCAGATCACTACAAGAGAGATCACTTGACATAGGCAGAGCCTTAAAAAGCGAAACTTTAGTTCGGAGCTCACTAGAAGACTGTAGAGCAAATGTTGAACAATTCAACCGCCAGTGATTTGAGAGGAGTATTAAAACCGCTAGACATAGAGGTTAAAAAAAACCTAGAATATGCGGGAGACAAATAATGAGAGATAATGTTCAAGCAGGGACTACTTTAGGAAGTCAATAACTGTATCTTTTCTCGGCTATACGCTAAATGAAATAGAAACAAGGTTTACCAACCTTCACACCAGAACCGCTTTGGGGCTACAGTTGGTTCCATCTATTATTGAAAATATTGCCCCATAACTGAGCCCCCCTCTCGTCAAAAGAGTCTCTGGATCCGCCCCTGATTACACACGGGTTCCGGGTTTCAGTGGTATCGGACGTACGAGAGAGGGTACGAGACTTCAGGATCACCTTTGCGCTTTATGTTAAGAAGATCTTCATTATTTGAGTGTGTTACACGGAACGTATTTACAATGCGCAGAACTTTTTTTTAATCCACCAGTATGTGCAGCCATGTTTGTCAAAAAATCGTAAGTACACATTTTATACCATAAAGAACTCGCTTACGCTCGCATATAAGCTCACATTTCAAACATTTATTTATTTATCTTTAAGAAGAGTTTGAAGATACCAAAGGGGTAATCAGAATCCGTATATCGAAGAAGAACAGACAACACAATGGCCAAAAGAAAAAGCACTAAAGGACAAACAACGATCTACAAACCATACATATAAAACTAAAGCTCGAGTATTAGGAACCCCACTAAAAACCGGGGGTGAACTCGGGTGCTCTACAGAAAGGGCAAGCAGTTCCTGCTCCATTAGTGGCACTCGTCGTGTTAATCTAGATACAAACCCGGTAAAAAGTCGTGAATGAGGAAAGGACCGGGAAGTGTTTACGACAAGTGGAACATATCCATGGTCATTTGTGATACAGATATTCCATAACGGTCAACCGATCATGGTGGCGACCGTTAGATATTCAAAGTGATGACTTCAACATTACCACTTTTGATTTTTTGGAAAACAGGAAAAGAAAATGTTGTGGAAGGAACGCGAATAACGTGTGAAAGAGATTAATGAAATTTATTCGTAATTAGGCTTACAGTGAATTCTCTGTAAATAAAACTATTCATATTTAAATATGAAGAAAATATGTATCATCATATTTCATTAAAAAGCACTAATTACTCAAAATGCAAGCACTAATAGGTTTAATGTACTACATCTATAAGCACAATGAATTATTCAGAGTGAGGGATATGTATTTTAACTCAGCTTAGAAAATTTCAGTTATATCATGGCGAGAACAAGTTAATTTCAATGAAATAATGATGAGATCCGCTTTGTACTATTATAGTATACCAACACGCTTCGTCAGATTTTCATAGCGCTAGCTAACTGAAACAACATTCCGCGGAGAAGCAACAAATACCAATTTCATAGTCCTTGGTTTGATTCGATCGGGACTCAAATCTATACGAACACCCTAACCTATACACTACCGATATGGTTCATTTCACAAATAAATATGTAATACAAGTATTATACTAGTTCTAATAATAAAACCCTAGATGCTCGCTTACTCGCAAGGGCTATAACGGGATGCCATTACACGTAATGGAGCAGCCGCCGAGATTTTTTGCGCTCGCTTACAGTTTCTGACGCCTGCATTTATCAATAATAAGAAATAACCTTTCCTTTTGTCCATTATAATAACAAGTTTTTATCACCTACCAGTATTTTATAATGTAATTCCCACAAAATAAAAATCAATGTTAACTTCCCTCTGAACATTTTGAATTTCCTCATTTCCGGCCTCACTATGTGGATGTCGATACCCATATTTGGCGATTTGAGGCGTGAATGTTTACATCAGCGAGTAGTAAGAAATACCATATTTAGAAAAGCTCCGCCTTCCGTTGTTTCCTGTTATGACAAACGATCGATAAATTTGAACAAGGTTGTTGCTACCTTTGAAAAGCATAAATTTCTCAGCCAAACCGATTTAACAAGGACTGGGATACTCAGTAATAGTTATAATGAAATGTTTGAAGCGTAAATAGTGAGTTTCTATGTTTCAACTGCAACTTTTGTTTTGCTCCATTGTGACGAATGGGACCGCGTTGTAGCTCTGCCGAGACACAAGTTTGTCACAGGAGCTACATTATTGCAGCTAGTATTATACATACTAATAAGTAAATAAGCGTAGATATTACTCATACAAATTAAACTAATGTAATACATATTAAAATAATAAATTTGCGGTGCAATCCCTCTAGGTTATTGTTGGTACGTGGTCCCTAGTTGTCGAAGTGGTTCCATTGCTGACTGTTGTTTCCATCTACCCAATACTCTACATGGATACATGACTGTCGGACCAGTACATGAGACAAACCAGCAATAAACATTATAGGATAGTGTCACAAGAATGTATTTTAGTGGGGGGTGGGGGGGTGTTGCGCCCCCCCCCCCCTGGATCCGCCCCTGGTATACATGTATTAAAGTGATTGTGTGAGCGATTGTTGTTTGACGCCAAATGAGTAATGTTTCAGCTATACCATGACTAGAACAAGTTACATTCGATGAGATGACATAGGCATCAGTTTTGTACCACAGGCGCTCGTGGCACGGATCACCCCCCTTTTTCTAATTTTCTATTTACAAATTTATTTTCAAGAAAATTTCTTTATTTCTTTATTATTAGTATCTATATAGGGTCGACACATGCAATTTCATGTTAACATAAGATTGTATGAATATTGACACGAACAAGTTAAAATAAGGAAAAAGAGATGAAATAATAAAGAAATAAAGAAATTTTATTGAAAATAAATTTGTAAACAGAAAGTTAGAAAAAAAAGGGGGGGGGGGGGTCCGTGCCACGAGCCCCTGTGGCTCAACACGCTTACTTGGAATTTTATAATGCTAGCTCACTAAAACAACAGTCCGTGGGTAGACATCATCCTGATTCACATCCAACCAGTCTTTGCTCTTACTCCTTAAGCAACAAATACAAATTGTAGTCTTTGGCTCGAACCCACGATCTACCTCACTCGAGGCGAACACGTTAAACGTTCCAACACCGATACAGTTATATATACACATACATCCTTCTTATGCTCAGTTCTGTTCTCACACAATATTAAAGTTCTTACTTAAGAATCAAATTAACATTTTGATATTTTTGTTACCAAACAACCAGTTTGAATGGTAAAATCACATAACGTTAATAAAATTAAATATTGAATGATACCCAATCATAATCTACGCTATTGTGTTTTTATTATTTAAATATTGGAATTTTCTATCGACATGACATAAATTTCCTGCTAGATATTTGGATTTGGAAAAATATTTTTTCTGAATGAAAGTCAGATTAAATATTTTATATTATTATATCTCAGTATAAGTTTTCCTATTTAAGGTTAATATTAGTGTTAGGGTGTTTATCGACATTTTCAACAATATTTCATCTTTATATTGAAAAAGACAAACTCATGGTCATAAATGTGTGTAATGAACTATTCATCGGTGAATAATCCTAAAGGTCATTCACATGTCCTGTGCTATTCACCGGAAACGTGATATATTTTGGCGGAATTTTTATTCTTCTTGAATCATTGGAGGAAACAAGGTAATGAACATTTAAAATTATCGGATTTTTTCCCGCTATGCTGAATTAAAATCGCGAAACCCGCAGACGACTTTTAATGTTGTAGATAATATTGTTATCTTGAGCTATGATTATGGTGTTTAACGCCACTTCTAACTATATTTCAGTAATATCGTCGCGGTCGGTTTTATTGGTGGAGGAGACTCAAAAAAAATCACCGACATTCCGGAAGTCACATATTGATGTATCGAGCACACATAGCCATGAGCGGTATTCGAACTCACAACTTTAGTGGTGATAGGCACTGATTGCACAGATACATGTAGTTGTTAATCCCGCCACCATACCATATTCACGACCACCACGACCTCGCTCCCATACCATATTCACGACCACCACGACCCCGATACCATCCAATATTCACGACCACCATGACCTCGCTACCATACCATATTCACGACCACCACGACACCGCCACCATACCATATTCACGACCACCACGACCCCACTACCATACCATATTCACGACCACCACGACACCGCTACCATACCATATTCACGACCACTACGACCCCACTACCATACCATATTCACGACCACCACGACCCCACTACCATACCATATTCACGACCACCACGACCCTGCTACCATACCATATTCACGACCACCACGACCCCACTACCATACCATATTCACGACCACCACGACCCCGATACCATACCATATTCACGACCACCACGACACCGCTACCATACCATATTCACGACCACCACGATACCGCTACCTTACCATATTCACGACCCCGCTACCAAACCATATTCACGACCACCACGACCCCGCTACCATTCCATATTCACGACCACCACGACACCGCTACCATTCCATATTCACGACCACCACGACCCCGCTACCATACCATATTCACGACCACCACGACACCGCTACCATACCATATTCACGACCACTACGACCCCACTACCATACCATATTCACGACCACCACGACCCCACTACCATACCATATTCACGACCACCACGACCCTGCTACCATACCATATTCACGACCACCACGACACCGCTACCATTCCATATTCACGACCACCACGACCCCGCTACCATACCATATTCACGACCACCACGACACCGCTACCATACCATATTCACGACCACTACGACCCCACTACCATACCATATTCACGACCACCACGACCCCACTACCATACCATATTCACGACCACCACGACCCCACTACCATACCATATTCACGACCACCACGACCCTGCTACCATACCTTATTCACGACCACCACGACCTCGCTTCCATACCATATTCACGACCACCACGACCCCGATACCATTCCATATTCACGACCACCACGACCCCGCTACCATACCATATTCACGACCACCACGACACCGCTACCATAACATATTCACGACCACCACGACCCCGCTACCATACCTTATTCACGACCACCACGACACCGCTACCATACCATATTCACGACCACCACGACCCCGATACCATTCCATATTTACGACCACCACGACCTCGCTACCATACCTTATTCACGACCACCACGACACCGCTACCATACCATATTCACGACCACCACGACCCCGCTACCATACCTTATTCACGACCACCACGATACCGATGCTATTCCATATTCACGAACACCACGACCTCGCTACCATACCATATTCACGACCACCACGACCCCGATACCATTCCATATTTACGACCACCACGACCTCGCTACCATATCATATTCACGACCACCACGACACCGCTACCATACCATATTCACGACCACCACGAAACCGATGTCATTCGATATTCACGTCCACCACGACACCAATGCCATTCCATATTCACGACCACCACGACCTCGCTACCATACCATATTCACGACCACCACGACCCCGATACCATTCCATATTCACGACCACCACGACCTCGCTACCATATCATATTCACGACCACCACGACACCGCTACCATACCATATTCACGACCACCACGAAACCGATGTCATTCGATATTCACGTCCACCACGACACCAATGCCATTCCATATTCACGACCACCACGACCTCGCTACCATACCATATTCACGACCACCACGACCCCGATACCATACCATATTCACGACCACCACGACCTCGCTTCCATACCATATTCACGACCACCACGACACCGCTACTATACCTTATTCACGACCACCACGACACCGATGCCATTCCATATTCACGACCATCACGACACCGATGCCATTCCATATTCACGACCACCACGACCTCGCTACCATCCTTATTCACGACCATCACGACACCGATGCCATTCCATATTCACGACCACCACGACCCCGCTACCATTCCATATTCATGACCACCACGACCTCGCTACTATACCTTATTCACGACCACCACGAAACCGATGTCATTCGATATTCACGTCCACCACAACACCAATGCCATTCCATATTCACGACCACGAAGACCCCACTACCATACCATATTCACGACCACCACGACCCCGATACCATTCCATATTCACGACCACCACGACCTCGCTACCATACCTTATTCACGACCACCACGACACCGCTACCATACCATATTCACGACCACCACGACACGCTACCATACCATATTCACGACCACCACGACCTCGCTACCATACCATATTCACGACCACCACGACACCGCTACCATGCCATATTCACGACCACCACGACCCCGCTCACATACCATATTCACGACCACCACGACCTCGCTCCCATACCATATTCACGACCACCACGACACAGCTACCATACCATATTCACGACCACTACGACCTCGCTACCATACCTTATTCACGACCACCACGACACCGATGCCATTCCATATTCACGACCACCACGACACCGATGCCATTCCATATTCACGACCACCACGACCCCGCTACCATTCCATATTCACGACCACCACGACCTCGCTACCATACCTTATTCACGACCACCACGACACCGCTACCATACCATATTCACGACCACCACGACCCCGCTCACATACCATATTCACGACCACCACGACCCCGCTACCATACCATATTCACGACCACCACGACACAGCTACCATACCATATTCACGACCACTACGACCTCGCTACCATACCTTATTCACGACCACAACGACACCGATGCCATTCCATATTCACGACCACCACGACACCGATGCCATTCCATATTCACGACCACCACGACCTCGCTACCATACCTTATTCACGACCACCACGACCCCACTACCATACCATATTCATGACCACCACGACCCCGCTCACATACCATATTCACGACCACCACGACCCCGCTACCATACCATATTCACGACCACCACGACACAGCTACCATACCATATTCACGACCACTACGACCTCGCTACCATACCTTATTCACGACCACCACGACACCGATGCCATTCCATATTCACGACCACCACGACACCGATGCCATTCCATATTCACGACCACCACGACCTCGCTACTATACCTTATTCACGACCACCACGACACCGCTACCATACCATATTCACGACCACCACGACCCCGCTCACATACCATATTCACGACCACCACGACCCCGCTAACATACCATATTCACGACCACGAAGACCCCGCTACCATACCATATTCAAGACCACGAAGACCCCGCTACCATACCATATTCACGACCACCACGACACAGCTACCATACCATATTCACGACCACGACGACCTCGCTACTATACCTTATTCACGACCACCACGACCCCGCTACCATACCATATTCACGACCACCACGACACCGATGTCATTCCATATTCACGACCACCACGACCTCGCTACCATACCTTATTCACGACCACCACGACCCCGCTACCATTCCATATTAACGACGACCACGACCTCGCTACCATACCTTATTCACGACCACCACGATACCGATGCTATTCCATATTCACGACCACCACGACACCGATGCCATACCATATTCACGACACCGATGCTATTCCATATTCACGACCACCACGACCTCGCTACCATACCATATTCACGACCACCACGACCCCGCTACCATGCCATATTCACGACCACCACGACCCCGCTACCATACCATATTCACGATCACCACGATACCGCTACCATACCATATTCACGACCACCACGATACCGCTACCATACCATATTCACGACCACCACGACACCGATGCCATTCCATATTCACGCCGACCACGACCTCGCTACCATACCTTATTCACGACCACCACGATACCGATGCTATTCCATATTCACGACCACCACGACACCGATGCCATACCATATTCACGACCACCACGACCTCGCTACCATACCTTATTCACGACCACCACGACACCGATGCCATTCCATATTCACGACCACCACGACCTCGCTACCATACCTTATTCACGACCACCACGACACCGATGCCATTCCATATTTACGACCTCGCTACCATACCATATTCACGACCACCACGACACCGATGCCATTCCATATTCACGACCACCACGACCTCGCTACCATACCTTATTCACGACCACCACGACACCGATGCCATTCCATATTCACGACCTCGCTACCATACCATATTCACGACCACCACGACACCGATGCCATTCCATATTCACGACCACCACGACCTCGCTACCATACCATATTCACGACCACCACGACCTCGCTACCATACCATATTCACGACCACCACGACATCGCTACCATACAATATTCACGACCACCACGACCTCGCTACCATACCTTATTCACGACCACCACGCCACGATGCCATTCCATATTTACGACCCCGCTACCATACCTTATTCACGACCACCACGACACCGCTACCATACCATATTCACGACCACCACGACATCGCTACCATACCATATTCACGACCAACCACAACCTCGCTACCATTCCATATTCACGCTATTGACGACCACCACGACCCCGCTATCATACCATATTCACGACCACCACGACCCCGCTGCCATACCATATTCACGACCACCACGAGCTTTCTACCATATTCACGACCACCATGACCCTGCTCCCATACCATATTCACGACCACCATGACCCTGCTCCCATACCATATTCACGACCACCACGACCTCGCTTCCATACCATATTCACGACCACCACGACCCCGATACCATTCCATAATCACGACCACCACGACCCCGCTACCATACCATATTCACGACCACCACGACACCGCTACCATACCATATTCAAGACCACCAAGACCCCGCTACCATACCTTATTCACGACCACCACGACACCGCTACCATACCATATTCACGACCACCACGACCCCGATGTCATTCCATATTTACGACCACCACGACCTCGCTACCATACCATATTCACGACCACCACGACCTCGCTACCATACCTTATTCACGACCACCACGACCCCGCTACCATACCTTATTCACGACCACCACGACACCGCTACCATACCATATTCACGACCACCACGACCCCGATACCATTCCATATTTACGACCACCACGACCTCGCTACCATACCTTATTCACGACCACCACGACACCGCTACCATACCATATTCACGACCACCTCGACCCCGCTACCATACCTTATTCACGACCACCACGACACCGCTACCATATCATATTCACGACCACCACGACACCGCTACCATACGATATTCACGACCACCACGACACCGCTACTATACCATATTCACGACCACCACGACCCCGCTACCATACCATATTCACGACCACCACGACACCGCTACTATACCTTATTCACGACCACCACGATACCGATGCCATTCCATATTCACGACCATCACGACACCGATGCCATTCCATATTCAAGACCACCACGAGCTCGCTACCATACCTTATTCACGACCACCACGACACCGATGCCATTCCATATCCACGACCACCACGACCCCGCTACCATTCCATATTCATGACCACCACGACCTCGCTACCATACCTTATTCACGACCACCACGAAACCGATGTCATTCGATATTCACGTCCACCACGACACCAATGCCATTCCATATTCACGACCACCACGACCTCGCTACCATACCATATTCACGACCACCACGACCCCGATACCATTCCATATTCACGACCACCACGACCTCGCTACCATACCATATTCACGACCACCACGACCCCGATACCATTCCATATTTACGACCACCACGACCTCGCTACCATATCATATTCACGACCACCACGAAACCGATGTCATTCGATATTCACGTCCACCACGACACCAATGCCATTCCATATTCACGACCACCACGACCTCGCTACCATACCATATTCACGACCACCACGACCCCGATACCATTCCATATTCACGACCACCACGACCTCGCTACCATATCATATTCACGACCACCACGACACCGCTACCATACCATATTCACGACCACCACGAAACCGATGTCATTCGATATTCACGTCCACCACGACACCAATGCCATTCCATATTCACGACCACCACGACCTCGCTACCATACCATATTCACGACCACCACGACCCCGATACCATACCATATTCACGACCACCACGACCTCGCTTCCATACCATATTCACGACCACCACGACACCGCTACTATACCTTATTCACGACCACCACGACACCGATGCCATTCCATATTCACGACCATCACGACACCGATGCCATTCCATATTCACGACCACCACGACCTCGCTACCATACCTTATTCACGACCATCACGACACCGATGCCATTCCATATTCACGACCACCACGACCCCGCTACCATTCCATATTCATGACCACCACGACCTCGCTACTATACCTTATTCACGACCACCACGAAACCGATGTCATTCGATATTCACGTCCACCACAACACCAATGCCATTCCATATTCACGACCACGAAGACCCCACTACCATACCATATTCACGACCACCACGACCCCGATACCATTCCATATTCACGACCACCACGACCTCGCTACCATACCTTATTCACGACCACCACGACACCGCTACCATACCATATTCACGACCACCACGACACCGCTACCATACCATATTCACGACCACCACGACCTCGCTACCATACCATATTCACGACCACCACGACACCGCTACCATGCCATATTCACGACCACCACGACCCCGCTCACATACCATATTCACGACCACCACGACCTCGCTCCCATACCATATTCACGACCACCACGACACAGCTACCATACCATATTCACGACCACTACGACCTCGCTACCATACGTTATTCACGACCACCACGACACCGATGCCATTCCATATTCACGACCACCACGACACCGATGCCATTCCATATTCACGACCACCACGACCCCGCTACCATTCCATATTCACGACCACCACGACCTCGCTACCATACCTTATTCACGACCACCACGACACCGCTACCATACCATATTCACGACCACCACGACCCCGCTCACATACCATATTCACGACCACCACGACCCCGCTACCATACCGTATTCACGACCACCACGACACAGCTACCATACCATATTCACGACCACTACGACCTCGCTACCATACCTTATTCACGACCACCACGACACCGATGCCATTCCATATTCACGACCACCACGACACCGATGCCATTCCATATTCACGACCACCACGACCTCGCTACCATACCTTATTCACGACCACCACGACCCCACTACCATACCATATTCACGACCACCACGACCCCGCTCACATACCATATTCACGACCACCACGACCTCGCTACCATACCATATTCACGACCACCACGACACAGCTACCATACCATATTCACGACCACTACGACCTCGCTACCATACCTTATTCACGACCACCACGACACCGATGCCATTCCATATTCACGACCACCACGACACCGATGCCATTCCATATTCACGACCACCACGACCTCGCTACTATACCTTATTCACGACCACCACGACACCGCTACCATACCATATTCACGACCACCACCACCCCGCTCACATACCATATTCACGACCACCACGACCCCGCTAACATACCATATTCACGACCACGAAGACCCCGCTACCATACCATATTCACGACCACGAAGACCCCGCTACCATACCATATTCACGACCACCACGACACAGCTACCATACCATATTCACGACCACGACGACCTCGCTACTATACCTTATTCACGACCACCACGACCCCGCTACCATACCATATTCACGACCACCACGACACCGATGTCATTCCATATTCACGACCACCACGACCTCGCTACCATACCTTATTCACGACCACCACGACCCCGCTACCATTCCATATTCACGACGACCACGACCTCGCTACCATACCTTATTCACGACCACCACGATACCGATGCTATTCCATATTCACGACCACCACGACACCGATGCCATACCATATTCACGACACCGATGCTATTCCATATTCACGACCACCACGACCTCGTTACCATACCATATTCACGACCACCACGACCCCGCTACCATGCCATATTCACGACCACCACGACCCCGCTACCATACCATATTCACGACCACCACGATACCGCTACCATACCATATTCACGACCACCACGATACCGCTACCATACCATATTCACGACCACCACGACACCGATGCCATTCCATATTCACGACGACCACGACCTAGCTACCATACCTTATTCACGACCACCACGATACCGATGCTATTCCATATTCACGACCACCACGACACCGCTACTATACCTTATTCACGACCACCACGACCTAGCTACCATACCTTATTCACGGCCACCACGACACCGATGCCATTCCATATTCACGACCACCACGACCTCGCTACCATACCTTATTCACGACCACCACGACACCGATGCCATTCCATATTTACGACCTCGCTACCATACCATATTCACGACCACCACGACCTCGCTACCATACCATATTCACGACCACCACGACATCGCTACCATTCCATATTCATGACCACCACGACCTCGCTACTATACCTTATTCACGACCACCACGAAACCGATGTCATTCGATATTCACGTCCACCACAACACCAATGCCATTCCATATTCACGACCACGAAGACCCCACTACCATACCATATTCACGACCACCACGACCCCGATACCATTCCATATTCACGACCACCACGACCTCGCTACCATACCTTATTCACGACCACCACGACACCGCTACCATACCATATTCACGACCACCACGACACCGCTACCATACCATATTCACGACCACCACGACCTCGCTACCATACCATATTCACGACCACCACGACACCGCTACCATGCCATATTCACGACCACCACGACCCCGCTCACATACCATATTCACGACCACCACGACCTCGCTCCCATACCATATTCACGACCACCACGACACAGCTACCATACCATATTCACGACCACTACGACCTCGCTACCATACGTTATTCACGACCACCACGACACCGATGCCATTCCATATTCACGACCACCACGACACCGATGCCATTCCATATTCACGACCACCACGACCCCGCTACCATTCCATATTCACGACCACCACGACCTCGCTACCATACCTTATTCACGACCACCACGACACCGCTACCATACCATATTCACGACCACCACGACCCCGCTCACATACCATATTCACGACCACCACGACCCCGCTACCATACCGTATTCACGACCACCACGACACAGCTACCATACCATATTCACGACCACTACGACCTCGCTACCATACCTTATTCACGACCACCACGACACCGATGCCATTCCATATTCACGACCACCACGACACCGATGCCATTCCATATTCACGACCACCACGACCTCGCTACCATACCTTATTCACGACCACCACGACCCCACTACCATACCATATTCACGACCACCACGACCCCGCTCACATAC
Organism: Bathymodiolus brooksi; assembly: GCA_963680875.1. Lineage (NCBI taxonomy): Eukaryota > Metazoa > Mollusca > Bivalvia > Mytilida > Modiolidae > Bathymodiolus > Bathymodiolus brooksi. The sequence goes on along the minus strand of OY804583.1, from coordinate 23,225,678 downwards.
CATATTCACGACCACCACGACCCCGCTACCATACCATATTCACGACCACCACGACACAGCTACCATACCATATTCACGACCACTACGACCTCGCTACCATACCTTATTCACGACCACCACGACACCGATGCCATTCCATATTCACGACCACCACGACACCGATGCCATTCCATATTCACGACCACCACGACCTCGCTACTATACCTTATTCACGACCACCACGACACCGCTACCATACCATATTCACGACCACCACGACCCCGCTCACATACCATATTCACGACCACCACGACCCCGCTAACATACCATATTCACGACCACGAAGACCCCGCTACCATACCATATTCACGACCACGAAGACCCCGCTACCATACCATATTCACGACCACCACGACACAGCTACCATACCATATTCACGACCACGACGACCTCGCTACTATACCTTATTCACGACCACCACGACCCCGCTACCATACCATATTCACGACCACCACGACACCGATGTCATTCCATATTCACGACCACCACGACCTCGCTACCATACCTTATTCACGACCACCACGACCCCGCTACCATTCCATATTCACGACGACCACGACCTCGCTACCATACCTTATTCACGACCACCACGATACCGATGCTATTCCATATTCACGACCACCACGACACCGATGCCATACCATATTCACGACACCGATGCTATTCCATATTCACGACCACCACGACCTCGTTACCATACCATATTCACGACCACCACGACCCCGCTACCATGCCATATTCACGACCACCACGACCCCGCTACCATACCATATTCACGACCACCACGATACCGCTACCATACCATATTCACGACCACCACGATACCGCTACCATACCATATTCACGACCACCACGACACCGATGCCATTCCATATTCACGACGACCACGACCTAGCTACCATACCTTATTCACGACCACCACGATACCGATGCTATTCCATATTCACGACCACCACGACACCGCTACTATACCTTATTCACGACCACCACGACCTAGCTACCATACCTTATTCACGGCCACCACGACACCGATGCCATTCCATATTCACGACCACCACGACCTCGCTACCATACCTTATTCACGACCACCACGACACCGATGCCATTCCATATTTACGACCTCGCTACCATACCATATTCACGACCACCACGACCTCGCTACCATACCATATTCACGACCACCACGACATCGCTACCATACAATATTCACGACCACCACGACCTCGCTACCATACCTTATTCACGACCACCACGACACCGATGCCATTCCATATTTACGACCTCGCTACCATACCTTATTCACGACCACCACGACACCGATGCCATACCATATTCACGACCACCACGACCTCGCTACCATACCATATTCACGACCACCACGACACCGCTACCATACCATGTTCACGACCATCACGACCTCGCTACCATACCATATTCACGGCCACCACGACACCGATGCCATACCATATTCACGACCACCACGACCCCGCTACCATACAATATTCACGACCACCACGACCTCGCTACCATACCATATTCACGACCACCACGACACCGCTACCATACCATATTCACGACCATCACGACCTCGCTACCATACCATATTCACGACCACCATGACCCCACTACCATACCATATTAAAGACCACCACGACCCCACTACCTTACCATATTCACGACCACCACAACCATACCATATTCACGACCATCACGACCTCGCTACCATACCATATTCACGACCATCACGACACCGATGCCATACCATATTCACGACCACCACGACCCCGCTACCATACAATATTCACGACCACCACGACCTCGCTACCATACCATATTCACGACAATCACGACCCCGCTACCATACCATATTCACGACCACCACGACACCGCTACCATGCCATATTCACGACCACCACGACCCCGCTCACATACCATATTCACGACCACCACGACCTCGCTCCCATACCATATTCACGACCACCACGACACAGCTACCATACCATATTCACGACCACTACGACCTCGCTACCATACCTTATTCACGACCACCACGACACCGATGCCATTCCATATTCACGACCACCACGACACCGATGCCATTCCATATTCACGACCACCACGACCCCGCTACCATTCCATATTCACGACCACCACGACCTCGCTACCATACCTTATTCACGACCACCACGACACCGCTACCATACCATATTCACGACCACCACGACCCCGCTCACATACCATATTCACGACCACCACGACCCCGCTACCATACCATATTCACGACCACCACGACACAGCTACCATACCATATTCACGACCACTACGACCTCGCTACCATACCTTATTCACGACCACCACGACACCGATGCCATTCCATATTCACGACCACCACGACACCGATGCCATTCCATATTCACGACCACCACGACCTCGCTACCATACCTTATTCACGACCACCACGACCCCACTACCATACCATATTCATGACCACCACGACCCCGCTCACATACCATATTCACGACCACCACGACCCCGCTACCATACCATATTCACGACCACCACGACACAGCTACCATACCATATTCACGACCACTACGACCTCGCTACCATACCTTATTCACGACCACCACGACACCGATGCCATTCCATATTCACGACCACCACGACACCGATGCCATTCCATATTCACGACCACCACGACCTCGCTACTATACCTTATTCACGACCACCACGACACCGCTACCATACCATATTCACGACCACCACGACCCCGCTCACATACCATATTCACGACCACCACGACCCCGATGTCATTCCATATTTACGACCACCACGACCTCGCTACCATACCATATTCACGACCACCACGACCTCGCTACCATACCTTATTCACGACCACCACGACCCCGCTACCATACCTTATTCACGACCACCACGACACCGCTACCATACCATATTCACGACCACCACGACCCCGATACCATTCCATATTTACGACCACCACGACCTCGCTACCATACCTTATTCACGACCACCACGACACCGCTACCATACCATATTCACGACCACCACGACCCCGCTACCATACCTTATTCACGACCACCACGACACCGCTACCATATCATATTCACGACCACCACGACACCGCTACCATACGATATTCACGACCACCACGACACCGCTACTATACCATATTCACGACCACCACGACCCCGCTACCATACCATATTCACGACCACCACGACACCGCTACTATACCTTATTCACGACCACCACGATACCGATGCCATTCCATATTCACGACCATCACGACACCGATGCCATTCCATATTCAAGACCACCACGAGCTCGCTACCATACCTTATTCACGACCACCACGACACCGATGCCATTCCATATCCACGACCACCACGACCCCGCTACCATTCCATATTCATGACCACCACGACCTCGCTACCATACCTTATTCACGACCACCACGAAACCGATGTCATTCGATATTCACGTCCACCACGACACCAATGCCATTCCATATTCACGACCACCACGACCTCGCTACCATACCATATTCACGACCACCACGACCCCGATACCATTCCATATTCACGACCACCACGACCTCGCTACCATACCATATTCACGACCACCACGACCCCGATACCATTCCATATTTACGACCACCACGACCTCGCTACCATATCATATTCACGACCACCACGACACCGCTACCATACCATATTCACGACCACCACGAAACCGATGTCATTCGATATTCACGTCCACCACGACACCAATGCCATTCCATATTCACGACCACCACGACCTCGCTACCATACCATATTCACGACCACCACGACCCCGATACCATTCCATATTCACGACCACCACGACCTCGCTACCATATCATATTCACGACCACCACGACACCGCTACCATACCATATTCACGACCACCACGAAACCGATGTCATTCGATATTCACGTCCACCACGACACCAATGCCATTCCATATTCACGACCACCACGACCTCGCTACCATACCATATTCACGACCACCACGACCCCGATACCATACCATATTCACGACCACCACGACCTCGCTTCCATACCATATTCACGACCACCACGACACCGCTACTATACCTTATTCACGACCACCACGACACCGATGCCATTCCATATTCACGACCATCACGACACCGATGCCATTCCATATTCACGACCACCACGACCTCGCTACCATACCTTATTCACGACCATCACGACACCGATGCCATTCCATATTCACGACCACCACGACCCCGCTACCATTCCATATTCATGACCACCACGACCTCGCTACTATACCTTATTCACGACCACCACGAAACCGATGTCATTCGATATTCACGTCCACCACAACACCAATGCCATTCCATATTCACGACCACGAAGACCCCACTACCATACCATATTCACGACCACCACGACCCCGATACCATTCCATATTCACGACCACCACGACCTCGCTACCATACCTTATTCACGACCACCACGACACCGCTACCATACCATATTCACGACCACCACGACACCGCTACCATACCATATTCACGACCACCACGACCTCGCTACCATACCATATTCACGACCACCACGACACCGCTACCATGACATATTCACGACCACCACGACCCCGCTCACATACCATATTCACGACCACCACGACCTCGCTCCCATACCATATTCACGACCACCACGACACAGCTACCATACCATATTCACGACCACTACGACCTCGCTACCATACGTTATTCACGACCACCACGACACCGATGCCATTCCATATTCACGACCACCACGACACCGATGCCATTCCATATTCACGACCACCACGACCCCGCTACCATTCCATATTCACGACCACCACGACCTCGCTACCATACCTTATTCACGACCACCACGACACCGCTACCATACCATATTCACGACCACCACGACCCCGCTCACATACCATATTCACGACCACCACGACCCCGCTACCATACCGTATTCACGACCACCACGACACAGCTACCATACCATATTCACGACCACTACGACCTCGCTACCATACCTTATTCACGACCACCACGACACCGATGCCATTCCATATTCACGACCACCACGACACCGATGCCATTCCATATTCACGACCACCACGACCTCGCTACCATACCTTATTCACGACCACCACGACCCCACTACCATACCATATTCACGACCACCACGACCCCGCTCACATACCATATTCACGACCACCACGACCCCGCTACCATACCATATTCACGACCACCACGACACAGCTACCATACCATATTCACGACCACTACGACCTCGCTACCATACCTTATTCACGACCACCACGACACCGATGCCATTCCATATTCACGACCACCACGACACCGATGCCATTCCATATTCACGACCACCACGACCTCGCTACTATACCTTATTCACGACCACCACGACACCGCTACCATACCATATTCACGACCACCACGACCCCGCTCACATACCATATTCACGACCACCACGACCCCGCTAACATACCATATTCACGACCACGAAGACCCCGCTACCATACCATATTCACGACCACGAAGACCCCGCTACCATACCATATTCACGACCACCACGACACAGCTACCATACCATATTCACGACCACGACGACCTCGCTACTATACCTTATTCACGACCACCACGACCCCGCTACCATACCATATTCACGACCACCACGACACCGATGTCATTCCATATTCACGACCACCACGACCTCGCTACCATACCTTATTCACGACCACCACGACCCCGCTACCATTCCATATTCACGACGACCACGACCTCGCTACCATACCTTATTCACGACCACCACGATACCGATGCTATTCCATATTCACGACCACCACGACACCGATGCCATACCATATTCACGACACCGATGCTATTCCATATTCACGACCACCACGACCTCGTTACCATACCATATTCACGACCACCACGACCCCGCTACCATGCCATATTCACGACCACCACGACCCCGCTACCATACCATATTCACGACCACCACGATACCGCTACCATACCATATTCACGACCACCACGATACCGCTACCATACCATATTCACGACCACCACGACACCGATGCCATTCCATATTCACGACGACCACGACCTAGCTACCATACCTTATTCACGACCACCACGATACCGATGCTATTCCATATTCACGACCACCACGACACCGCTACTATACCTTATTCACGACCACCACGACCTAGCTACCATACCTTATTCACGGCCACCACGACACCGATGCCATTCCATATTCACGACCACCACGACCTCGCTACCATACCTTTTTCACGACCACCACGACACCGATGCCATTCCATATTTACGACCTCGCTACCATACCATATTCACGACCACCACGACCTCGCTACCATACCATATTCACGACCACCACGACATCGCTACCATACAATATTCACGACCACCACGACCTCGCTACCATACCTTATTCACGACCACCACGACACCGATGCCATTCCATATTTACGACCTCGCTACCATACCTTATTCACGACCACCACGACACCGATGCCATACCATATTCACGACCACCACGACCTCGCTACCATACCATATTCACGACCACCACGACACCGCTACCATACCATGTTCACGACCATCACGACCTCGCTACCATACCATATTCACGGCCACCACGACACCGATGCCATACCATATTCACGACCACCACGACCCCGCTACCATACAATATTCACGACCACCACGACCTCGCTACCATACCATATTCACGACCACCACGACACCGCTACCATACCATATTCACGACCATCACGACCTCGCTACCATACCATATTCACGACCACCATGACCCCACTACCATACCATATTCAAGACCACCACGACCCCACTACCATACCATATTCACGACCACCACAACCATACCATATTCACGACCATCACGACCTCGCTACCATACCATATTCACGACCATCACGACACCGATGCCATACCATATTCACGACCACCACGACCCCGCTACCATACAATATTCACGACCACCACGACCTCGCTACCATACCATATTCACGACAATCACGACCCCGCTACCATACCATATTCACGACCACCACGACACCGCTACCATGCCATATTCACGACCACCACGACCCCGCTCACATACCATATTCACGACCACCACGACCTCGCTCCCATACCATATTCACGACCACCACGACACAGCTACCATACCATATTCACGACCACTACGACCTCGCTACCATACCTTATTCACGACCACCACGACACCGATGCCATTCCATATTCACGACCACCACGACACCGATGCCATTCCATATTCACGACCACCACGACCCCGCTACCATTCCATATTCACGACCACCACGACCTCGCTACCATACCTTATTCACGACCACCACGACACCGATGCCATTCCATATTTACGACCTCGTTACCATACCATATTCACGACCACCACGACCTCGCTACCATACCATATTCACGACCACCACGACATCGCTACCATACAATATTCACGACCACCACGACCTCGCTACCATACCTTATTCACGACCACCACGACACCGATGCCATTCCATATTTACGACCTCGCTACCATACCTTATTCACGACCACCACGACACCGATGCCATACCATATTCACGACCACCACGACCTCGCTACCATACCATATTCACGACCACCACGACACCGCTACCATACCATGTTCACGACCATCACGACCTCGCTACCATACCATATTCACGGCCACCACGACACCGATGCCATACCATATTCACGACCACCACGACCCCGCTACCATACAATATTCACGACCACCACGACCTCGCTACCATACCATATTCACGACCACCACGACACCGCTACCATACCATATTCACGACCATCACGACCTCGCTACCATACCATATTCACGACCACCATGACCCCACTACCATACCATATTCAAGACCACCACGACCCCACTACCATACCATATTCACGACCACCACAACCATACCATATTCACGACCATCACGACCTCGCTACCATACCATATTCACGACCATCACGACACCGATGCCATACCATATTCACGACCACCACGACCCCGCTACCATACAATATTCACGACCACCACGACCTCGCTACCATACCATATTCACGACAATCACGACCCCGCTACCATACCATATTCACGACCACCACGACACCGCTACCATGCCATATTCACGACCACCACGACCCCGCTCACATACCATATTCACGACCACCACGACCTCGCTCCCATACCATATTCACGACCACCACGACACAGCTACCATACCATATTCACGACCACTACGACCTCGCTACCATACCTTATTCACGACCACCACGACACCGATGCCATTCCATATTCACGACCACCACGACACCGATGCCATTCCATATTCACGACCACCACGACCCCGCTACCATTCCATATTCACGACCACCACGACCTCGCTACCATACCTTATTCACGACCACCACGACCCCACTACCATACCATATTCATGACCACCACGACCCCGCTCACATACCATATTCACGACCACCACGACCCCGCTACCATACCATATTCACGACCACCACGACACAGCTACCATACCATATTCACGACCACTACGACCTCGCTACCATACCTTATTCACGACCACCACGACACCGATGCCATTCCATATTCACGACCACCACGACACCGATGCCATTCCATATTCACGACCACCACGACCTCGCTACTATACCTTATTCACGACCACCACGACACCGCTACCATACCATATTCACGACCACCACGACCCCGCTCACATACCATATTCACGACCACCACGACCCCGCTAACATACCATATTCACGACCACGAAGACCCCGCTACCATACCATATTCAAGACCACGAAGACCCCGCTACCATACCATATTCACGACCACCACGACACAGCTACCATACCATATTCACGACCACGACGACCTCGCTACTATACCTTATTCACGACCACCACGACCCCGCTACCATACCATATTCACGACCACCACGACACCGATGTCATTCCATATTCACGACCACCACGACCTCGCTACCATACCTTATTCACGACCACCACGACCCCGCTACCATTCCATATTCACGACGACCACGACCTCGCTACCATACCTTATTCACGACCACCACGATACCGATGCTATTCCATATTCACGACCACCACGACACCGATGCCATACCATATTCACGACACCGATGCTATTCCATATTCACGACCACCACGACCTCGCTACCATACCATATTCACGACCACCACGACCCCGCTACCATGCCATATTCACGACCACCACGACCCCGCTACCATACCATATTCACGACCACCACGATACCGCTACCATACCATATTCACGACCACCACGATACCGCTACCATACCATATTCACGACCACCACGACACCGATGCCATTCCATATTCACGCCGACCACGACCTCGCTACCATACCTTATTCACGACCACCACGATACCGATGCTATTCCATATTCACGACCACCACGACACCGATGCCATTCCATATTCACGACCACCACGACCTCGCTACCATACCTTATTCACGACCACCACGACACCGATGCCATTCCATATTCACGACCACCACGACCTCGCTACCATACCTTATTCACGACCACCACGACACCGATGCCATTCCATATTCACGACCACCACGACCTCGCTACCATACCTTATTCACGACCACCACGACACCGATGCCATTCCATATTTACGACCTCGCTACCATACCATATTCACGACCACCACGACACCGATGCCATTCCATATTCACGACCACCACGACCTCGCTACCATACCTTATTCACGACCACCACGACACCGATGCCATTCCATATTCACGACCTCGCTACCATACCATATTCACGACCACCACGACACCGATGCCATTCCATATTCACGACCACCACGACCTCGCTACCATACCATATTCACGACCACCACGACCTCGCTACCATACCATATTCACGACATCGCTACCATACAATATTCACGACCACCACGACCTCGCTACCATACCTTATTCACGACCACCACGACACCGATGCCATTCCATATTTACGACCCCGCTACCATACCTTATTCACGACCACCACGACACCGCTACCATACCATATTCACGACCACCACGACATCGCTACCATACCATATTCACGACCAACCACAACCTCGCTACCATTCCATATTCACGCTATTGACGACCACCACGACCCCGCTATCATACCATATTCACGACCACCACGACCCCGCTGCCATACCATATTCACGACCACCACGAGCTTTCTACCATATTCACGACCACCATGACCCTGCTCCCATACCATATTCACGACCACCATGACCCTGCTCCCATACCATATTCACGACCACCACGACCTCGCTTCCATACCATATTCACGACCACCACGACCCCGATACCATTCCATATTCACGACCACCACGACCCCGCTACCATACCATATTCACGACCACCACGACACCGCTACCATACCATATTCAAGACCACCACGACCCCGCTACCATACCTTATTCACGACCACCACGACACCGCTACCATACCATATTCACGACCACCACGACCCCGATGTCATTCCATATTTACGACCACCACGACCTCGCTACCATACCATATTCACGACCACCACGACCTCGCTACCATACCTTATTCACGACCACCACGACCCCGCTACCATACCTTATTCACGACCACCACGACACCGCTACCATACCATATTCACGACCACCACGACCCCGATACCATTCCATATTTACGACCACCACGACCTCGCTACCATACCTTATTCACGACCACCACGACACCGCTACCATACCATATTCACGACCACCACGACCCCGCTACCATACCTTATTCACGACCACCACGACACCGCTACCATATCATATTCACGACCACCACGACACCGCTACCATACGATATTCACGACCACCACGACACCGCTACTATACCATATTCACGACCACCACGACCCCGCTACCATACCATATTCACGACCACCACGACACCGCTACTATACCATATTCACGACCACCACGATACCGATGCCATTCCATATTCACGACCATCACGACACCGATGCCATTCCATATTCAAGACCACCACGAGCTCGCTACCATACCTTATTCACGACCACCACGACACCGATGCCATTCCATATCCACGACCACCACGACCCCGCTACCATTCCATATTCATGACCACCACGACCTCGCTACCATACCTTATTCACGACCACCACGAAACCGATGTCATTCGATATTCACGTCCACCACGACACCAATGCCATTCCATATTCACGACCACCACGACCTCGCTACCATACCATATTCACGACCACCACGACCCCGATACCATTCCATATTCACGACCACCACGACCTCGCTACCATACCATATTCACGACCACCACGACCCCGATACCATTCCATATTTACGACCACCACGACCTCGCTACCATATCATATTCACGACCACCACGACACCGCTACCATACCATATTCACGACCACCACGAAACCGATGTCATTCGATATTCACGTCCACCACGACACCAATGCCATTCCATATTCACGACCACGACGACCTCGCTACCATACCATATTCACGACCACCACGACCCCGCTCACATACCATATTCACGACCACCACGACCCCGCTACCATACCATATTCACGACCACCACGACACAGCTACCATACCATATTCACGACCACTACGACCTCGCTACCATACCTTATTCACGACCACCACGACACCGATGCCATTCCATATTCACGACCACCACGACACCGATGCCATTCCATATTCACGACCACCACGACCTCGCTACCATACCTTATTCACGACCACCACGACCCCACTACCATACCATATTCATGACCACCACGACCCCGCTCACATACCATATTCACGACCACCACGACCCCGCTACCATACCATATTCACGACCACCACGACACAGCTACCATACCATATTCACGACCACTACGACCTCGCTACCATACCTTATTCACGACCACCACGACACCGATGCCATTCCATATTCACGACCACCACGACACCGATGCCATTCCATATTCACGACCACCACGACCTCGCTACTATACCTTATTCACGACCACCACGACACCGCTACCATACCATATTCACGACCACCACGACCCCGCTCACATACCATATTCACGACCACCACGACCCCGCTAACATACCATATTCACGACCACGAAGACCCCGCTACCATACCATATTCAAGACCACGAAGACCCCGCTACCATACCATATTCACGACCACCACGACACAGCTACCATACCATATTCACGACCACGACGACCTCGCTACTATACCTTATTCACGACCACCACGACCCCGCTACCATACCATATTCACGACCACCACGACACCGATGTCATTCCATATTCACGACCACCACGATCTCGCTACCATACCTTATTCACGACCACCACGACCCCGCTACCATTCCATATTCACGACGACCACGACCTCGCTACCATACCTTATTCACGACCACCACGATACCGATGCTATTCCATATTCACGACCACCACGACACCGATGCCATACCATATTCACGACACCGATGCTATTCCATATTCACGACCACCACGACCTCGCTACCATACCATATTCACGACCACCACGACCCCGCTACCATGCCATATTCACGACCACCACGACCCCGCTACCATACCATATTCACGACCACCACGATACCGCTACCATACCATATTCACGACCACCACGATACCGCTACCATACCATATTCACGACCATCACGACACCGATGCCATTCCATATTCACGCCGACCACGACCTCGCTACCATACCTTATTCACGACCACCACGACACCGATGCCATTCCATATTCACGACCACCACGACCTCGCTACCATACCTTATTCACGACCACCACGACACCGATGCCATTCCATATTTACGACCTCGCTACCATACCATATTCACGACCACCACGACACCGATGCCATTCCATATTCACGACCACCACGACCTCGCTACCATACCTTATTCACGACCACCACGACACCGATGCCATTCCATATTCACGACCTCGCTACCATACCATATTCACGACCACCACGACACCGATGCCATTCCATATTCACGACCACCACGACCTCGCTACCATACCATATTCACGACCACCACGACCTCGCTACCATACCATATTCACGACATCGCTACCATACAATATTCACGACCACCACGACCTCGCTACCATACCTTATTCACGACCACCACGACACCGATGCCATTCCATATTTACGACCCCGCTACCATACCTTATTCACGACCACCACGACACCGCTACCATACCATATTCACGACCACCACGACATCGCTACCATACCATATTCACGACCAACCACAACCTCGCTACCATTCCATATTCACGCTATTGACGACCACCACGACCCCGCTATCATACCATATTCACGACCACCACGACCCCGCTGCCATACCATATTCACGACCACCACGAGCTTTCTACCATATTCACGACCACCATGACCCTGCTCCCATACCATATTCACGACCACCATGACCCTGCTCCCATACCATATTCACGACCACCACGACCTCGCTTCCATACCATATTCACGACCACCACGACCCCGATACCATTCCATATTCACGACCACCACGACCCCGCTACCATACCATATTCACGACCACCACGACACCGCTACCATACCATATTCAAGACCACCACGACCCCGCTACCATACCTTATTCACGACCACCACGACACCGCTACCATACCATATTCACGACCACCACGACCCCGATGTCATTCCATATTTACGACCACCACGACCTCGCTACCATACCATATTCACGACCACCACGACCTCGCTACCATACCTTATTCACGACCACCACGACCCCGCTACCATACCTTATTCACGACCACCACGACACCGCTACCATACCATATTCACGACCACCACGACCCCGATACCATTCCATATTTACGACCACCACGACCTCGCTACCATACCTTATTCACGACCACCACGACACCGCTACCATACCATATTCACGACCACCACGACCCCGCTACCATACCTTATTCACGACCACCACGACACCGCTACCATATCATATTCACGACCACCACGACACCGCTACCATACGATATTCACGACCACCACGACACCGCTACTATACCATATTCACGACCACCACGACCCCGCTACCATACCATATTCACGACCACCACGACACCGCTACTATACCTTATTCACGACCACCACGATACCGATGCCATTCCATATTCACGACCATCACGACACCGATGCCATTCCATATTCAAGACCACCACGAGCTCGCTACCATACCTTATTCACGACCACCACGACACCGATGCCATTCCATATCCACGACCACCACGACCCCGCTACCATTCCATATTCATGACCACCACGACCTCGCTACCATACCTTATTCACGACCACCACGAAACCGATGTCATTCGATATTCACGTCCACCACGACACCAATGCCATTCCATATTCACGACCACCACGACCTCGCTACCATACCATATTCACGACCACCACGACCCCGATACCATTCCATATTCACGACCACCACGACCTCGCTACCATACCATATTCACGACCACCATGACCCCGATACCATTCCATATTTACGACCACCACGACCTCGCTACCATATCATATTCACGACCACCACGACACCGCTACCATACCATATTCACGACCACCACGAAACCGATGTCATTCGATATTCACGTCCACCACGACACCAATGCCATTCCATATTCACGACCACGACGACCTCGCTACCATACCATATTCACGACCACCACGACCCCGATACCATTCCATATTCTCGACCACCACGACCTCGCTACCATATCATATTCACGACCACCACGACACCGCTACCATACCATATTCACGACCACCACGAAACCGATGTCATTCGATATTCACGTCCACCACGACACCAATGCCATTCCATATTCACGATCACCACGACCTCGCTACCATACCATATTCACGACCACCACGACCCCGATACCATACCATATTCACGACCACCACGACCTCGCTTCCATACCATATTCACGACCACCACGACACCGCTACTATACCTTATTCACGACCACCACGACACCGATGCCATTCCATATTCACGACCATCACGACACCGATGCCATTCCATATTCACGACCACCACGACCTCGCTACCATACCTTATTCACGACCATCACGACACCGATGCCATTCCATATTCACGACCACCACGACCCCGCTACCATTCCATATTCATGACCACCACGACCTCGCTACTATACCTTATTCACGACCACCACGAAACCGATGTCATTCGATATTCACGTCCACCACAACACCAATGCCATTCCATATTCACGACCATGAAGACCCCACTACCATACCATATTCACGACCACCACGACCCCGATACCATTCCATATTCACGACCACCACGACCTCGCTACCATACCTTATTCACGACCACCACGACACCGCTACCATACCATATTCACGACCACCACGACACCGCTACCATACCATATTCACGACCACCACGACCTCGCTACCATACCATATTTACGACCACCACGACACCGCTACCATGCCATATTCACGACCACCACGACCCCGCTCACATACCATATTCACGACCACCACGACCTCGCTCCCATACCATATTCACGACCACCACGACACAGCTACCATACCATATTCACGACCACTACGACCTCGCTACCATACCTTATTCACGACCACCACGACACCGATGCCATTCCATATTCACGACCACCACGACACCGATGCCATTCCATATTCACGACCACCACGACCCCGCTACCATTCCATATTCACGACCACCACGACCTCGCTACCATACCTTATTCACGACCACCACGACACCGCTACCATACCATATTCACGACCACCACGACCCCGCTCACATACCATATTCACGACCACCACGACCCCGCTACCATACCGTATTCACGACCATCACGACACAGCTACCATACCATATTCACGACCACTACGACCTCGCTACCATACCTTATTCACGACCACCACGACACCGATGCCATTCCATATTCACGACCACCACGACACCGATGCCATTCCATATTCACGACCACCACGACCTCGCTACCATACCTTATTCACGACCACCACGACCCCACTACCATACCATATTCATGACCACCACGACCCCGCTCACATACCATATTCACGACCACCACGACCCCGCTACCATACCATATTCACGACCACCACGACACAGCTACCATACCATATTCACGACCACTACGACCTCGCTACCATACCTTATTCACGACCACCACGACACCGATGCCATTCCATATTCACGACCACCACGACACCGATGCCATTCCATATTCACGACCACCACGACCTCGCTACTATACCTTATTCACGACCACCACGACACCGCTACCATACCATATTCACGACCACCACGACCCCGCTCACATACCATATTCACGACCACCACGACCCCGCTAACATACCATATTCACGACCACGAAGACCCCGCTACCATACCATATTCACGACCACGAAGACCCCGCTACCATACCATATTCACGACCACCACGACACAACTACCATACCATATTCACGACCACGACGACCTCGCTACTATACCTTATTCACGACCACCACGACCCCGCTACCATACCATATTCACGACCACCACGACACCGATGTCATTCCATATTCACGACCACCACGACCTCGCTACCATACCTTATTCACGACCACCACGACCCCGCTACCATTCCATATTCACGACGACCACGACCTCGCTACCATACCTTATTCACGACCACCACGATACCGATGCTATTCCATATTCACGACCACCACGACACCGATGCCATACCATATTCACGACACCGATGCTATTCCATATTCACGACCACCACGACCTCGTTACCATACCATATTCACGACCACCACGACCCCGCTACCATGCCATATTCACGACCACCACGACCCCGCTACCATACCATATTCACGCCCACCACGATACCGCTACCATACCATATTCACGACCACCACGATACCGCTACCATACCATATTCACGACCACCACGACACCGATGCCATTCCATATTCACGACGACCACGACCTAGCTACCATACCTTATTCACGACCCCCACGATACCGATGCTATTCCATATTCACGACCACCACGACACCGCTACTATACCATATTCACGACCACCACGACCTCGCTACCATACCTTATTCACGGCCACCACGACACCGATGCCATTCCATATTCACGACCTCGCTACCATACCTTATTCACGACCACCACGACACCGATGCCATTCCATATTTACGACCTCGCTACCATACCATATTCACGACCACCACGACCTCGCTACCATACCATATTCACGACCACCACGACATCGCTACCATACAATATTCACGACCACCACGACCTCGCTACCATACCTTATTCACGACCACCACGACACCGATGCCATTCCATATTTACGACCTCGCTACCATACCTTATTCACGACCACCACGACACCGATGCCATACCATATTCACGACCACCACGACCTCGCTACCATACCATATTCACGACCACCACGACACCGCTACCATACCATGTTCACGACCATCACGACCTCGCTACCATACCATATTCACGGCCACCACGACACCGATGCCATACCATATTCATGACCACCACGACCCCGCTACCATACAATATTCACGACCACCACGACCTCGCTACCATACCATATTCACGACCACCACGACACCGCTACCATACCATATTCACGACCATCACGACCTCGCTACCATACCATATTCACGACCACCATGACCCCACTACCATACCATATTCAAGACCACCACGACCCCACTACCATACCATATTCACGACCACCACAACCATACCATATTCACGACCATCACGACCTCGCTACCATACCATATTCACGACCATCACGACACCGATGCCATACCATATTCACGACCACCACGACCCCGCTACCATACAATATTCACGACCACCACGACCTCGCTACCATACCATATTCACGACAATCACGACCCCGCTACCATACCATATTCACGACCACCACGACACCGATGCCATACCATATTCACGACCATCACGACCTCGCTACCATACCATATCCACGACCACCACGACCCCGCTACCATACCATATTCACGACCATCACGACCCCGCTACCATACCATATTCACGACCACCACGACACCGCTACCATACCATATTCACGACCATCACGACCCCGCTACCATACCATATTCACGACCATCACGACCTCGCTACCATTCCATATTCACGACCACCACGACACCGCTACTATACCATATTCACGACCACCACGACCTCGCTACCATACCTTATTCACGGCCACCACGACACCGATGCCATTCCATATTCACGACCACCACGACCTCGCTACCATACCTTATTCACGACCACCACGACACCGATGCCATTCCATATTTACGACCTCGCTACCATACAATATTCACGACCACCACGACCTCGCTACCATACCATATTCACGACCACCACGACATCGCTACCATACAATATTCACGACCACCACGACCTCGCTACCATACCTTATTCACGACCACCACGACACCGATGCCATTCCATATTTACGACCTCGCTACCATACCTTATTCACGACCACCACGACACCGATGCCATACCATATTCACGACCACCACGACCTCGCTACCATACCATATTCACGACCACCACGACACCGCTACCATACCATGTTCACGACCATCACGACCTCGCTACCATACCATATTCACGGCCACCACGACACCGATGCCATACCATATTCACGACCACCACGACCCCGCTACCATACAATATTCACGACCACCACGACCTCGCTACCATACCATATTCACGACCACCACGACACCGCTACCATACCATATTCACGACCATCACGACCTCGCTACCATACCATATTCACGACCACCATGACCCCACTACCATACCATATTCAAGACCACCACGACCCCACTACCATACCATATTCACGACCACCACAACCATACCATATTCATGACCATCACGACCTCGCTACCATACCATATTCACGACCATCACGACACCGATGCCATACCATATTCACGACCACCACGACCCCGCTACCATACAATATTCACGACCACCACGACCTCGCTACCATACCATATTCACGACAATCACGACCCCGCTACCATACCATATTCACGACCACCACGACACCGATGCCATACCATATTCACGACCATCACGACCTCGCTACCATACCATATCCACGACCACCACGACCCCGCTACCATACCATATTCACGACCATCACGACCCCGCTACCATACCATATTCACGACCACCACGACACCGCTACCATACCATATTCACGACCATCACGACCCCGCTACCATACCATATTCACGACCATCACGACCTCGCTACCATTCCATATTCACGACCATCACGACCCCGCTACCATACCATATTCACGACCATCACGACCCCACTACCATACCATATTCACGACCACCACGACCTCGCTACCATACCATATTCACGACCACCACGACCCCGCTACCATATCATATTCACGACCATCACGACCCCGCTACCATACCATATTCACGACCACCACGACACCGATGCCATACCATATTCACGACCATCACGACCTCGCTACCATACCATATTCACGACCACCACGACCCCGCTACCATACCATATTCACGACCATCACGACCCCGCTACCATGCCATATTCACGACCACCACGACACCGCTACCATACCATATTCACGACCATCACGACCCCGCTACCATACCATATTCACGACCATCACGACCTCGCTACCATTCCATATTCACGACCATCACGACCCCACTATCATACCATATTCATGACCACCACGACCTCGCTACCATACCATATTCATGACCACCACGACCCCGCTACCATACCATATTCACGACCATCACGACCCCGCTACCATACCATATTCACGACCACCACGACCCCGCTCACATACCATATTCACGACCACCACGACCCCGCTACCATACCATATTCACGACCACCACGACCCCGCTAACATACCATATTCACGACCACGAAGACCCCGCTACCATACCATATTCACGACCACGAAGACCCCGCTACCATACCATATTCACGACCACCACGACACAGCTACCATACCATATTCACGACCACGACGACCTCGCTACTATACCTTATTCACGACCACCACGACCCCGCTACCATACCATATTCACGACCACCACGACACCGATGTCATTCCATATTCACGACCACCACGACCTCGCTACCATACCTTATTCACGACCACCACGACCCCGCTACCATTCCATATTCACGACGACCACGACCTCGCTACCATACCTTATTCACGACCACCACGATACCGATGCTATTCCATATTCACGACCACCACGACACCGATGCCATACCATATTCACGACACCGATGCTATTCCATATTCACGACCACCACGACCTCGTTACCATACCATATTCACGACCACCACGACCCCGCTACCATGCCATATTCACGACCACCACGACCCCGCTACCATACCATATTCACGACCACCACGATACCGCTACCATACCATATTCACGACCACCACGATACCGCTACCATACCATATTCACGACCACCACGACACCGATGCCATTCCATATTCACGACGACCACGACCTAGCTACCATACCTTATTAACGACCACCACGATACCGATGCTATTCCATATTCACGACCACCACGACACCGATGCCATACCATATTCACGACCACCACGACCTCGCTACCATACCTTATTCACGGCCACCACGACACCGATGCCATTCCATATTCACGACCACCACGACCTCGCTACCATACCTTATTCACGACCACCACGACACCGATGCCATTCCATATTTACGACCTCGCTACCATACCATATTCACGACCACCACGACACCGATGCCATTCCATATTCACGACCACCACGACCTCGCTACCATACCTTATTCACGACCACCACGACACCGATGCCATTCCATATTCACGACCTCGCTACCATACCATATTCACGACCACCACGACACCGATGCCATTCCATATTCACGACCACCACGACCTCGCTACCATACCATATTCACGACCACCACGACCTCGCTACCATACCATATTCACGACCACCACGACATCGCTACCATACAATATTCACGACCACCACGACCTCGCTACCATACCTTATTCACGACAACCACGACACCGATGCCATTCCATATTTACGACCTCGCTACCATACCTTATTCACGACCACCACGACACCGATGCCATACCATATTCACGACCACCACGACCTCGCTACCATACCATATTCACGACCACCACGACACCGCTACCATACCATGTTCACGACCATCACGACACCGCTACCATACCATATTCACGACCACCACGACCCCGCTACCATACCATATTCACGACCACCACGACACCGCTACTATACCATATTCACGACCACCACGACCCCGCTACCATACCATATTCACGACCACCACGACCCCGCTACCATACCATATTCACGACCACCACGACACCGCTACCATACCTTATTCACGACCATCACAACACCGCTACCATACCATATTCACGACCACCACGACACCGCTACCATACCATATTCACGACCACCACGACCCCGCTACCATACCTTATTCACGACCATCACAACACCGCTACCATACCATATTCACGACCACCATGACCCCGCTACCATACCATATTCACGACCACCACGACCCCGCTACCATACCATATTCACGACCACCACGACCCCGCTACTATACCATATTCACGACAACCACGACCCCGCTACCATACCATATTCACGACCACCACGACCCCGCTACCATACCATATTCACGACCATCACGACCCCGCTACCATACCATATTCACGACAACCACGACCCCGCTACCATACCATATTCACGACCACCACGACACCGATGCCATACCATATTCACGACCACCATGACACCGATGCCATTCCATATTCACGACCACCACGACCCCGCTACTATACCATATAATAAATACACAAGTATATTTTATTTATAAAGGTCTTGTTGTTGACAAATTTAATATATATTATATTTTAACGCCACAATATAGCTGAAATACGGCTAATGTTGGCGTTAAACACTAATCAATCAATCAATCAAGTAACTAAATACTTTTTTGAGCCACGCAAGATTTTCTCTTGGCATGTGATGTTTTTTTTGTTTTCTGTCATGGCCTAAAGGACCTCTTGTTTCTAAGATCATCTGAGTCGTCTTTTAGCTTGTTACATTTTCATTTTCTTTGTAATCGCTAACAGATTTTAAAGGAGTTAACTGGCATTCTTACTGGAATTGTCTTCTACAAAGGTTTTTTGGGGGTGATCGTATGGTAATTGGATTTACAACTACCTATACAATCAGTGCCTATCACCACTAAAAATTTGTGAGTTCGAATCCCGGTCATGGCGAGGGGTACTCAATACATTATTAAGTGATAAAGTTTTGTCTGTGACTTGCGGCAGGTCCGTGGTTTTCTCCATGTACTCTGCATTCCTCCACCAATAAAACTGACCGCCACGATATAACTGAAATATTGTTGAAAGTGGCATTAAACACCATAAACCATGAAAAACTACTAATAATCAATCATCTTATTCAATACATTTGAGTGATGCATGTTCTTCACTTAGCATCAGAAGGTTTTTTGTGTTTTGTTAGCTCTCATGACCTACATGACCTCTTGTTTCTATCATCGTTCGTGTCGTCATCTACCTTCTTATATTTTCATTTTCTTTGAAATCGCCAATGGATTTTAAAGCAAAGTTAACTGGCATTCTTCCTGTAATGGTCTTTTTTGAGGCTGTTGTGGCCGTGATCATATGGTAGTTGGATATACAATCACCTATGCAATCAGTGCCTATCATCACTAAAGTTGTGAGTTCGAATCCCGCTCACGGAGAGGTGTACCTGATACAACATTATGTGATAAAGTTTGTCAGTGACTTGCGGCAGGTTGGTGGTTTTCTCAGGATACTCCGGTTTCCAACACCAAATGCCAATAAAACTGACTGCCACAATAGAACTGAAATATTGTTGAAAGTGTCGTTATAACAATCACATGACTAGATTTGATATAAAAGACAGGTGATAACTATCACATGACTAGGTTTTCTAATAATACAACACATCAAAATATCAAACATTTAATAAACAAGTATAGCACATATACCTATGTCACATTTTCACTTAGACTCCCACTCCTTTCTTTCCTTGAATTCCTTCTTGACTTCCTCCACTAAATCTTTTAAGTATGGTAAGTCCTGTAATGTAAAACATCATAAATTAGGGTTGGCTGATTGTTGTTTAATGCCAACTCAGCAATTTTTCAGCTATACCATGGCGAGATGAAATGATGATGAGGTCCGCTTTGTACTAGACCAACACGCTAAGTTGGATTTTTATAGCACTAGTTAACTGAAACAACAGTCCACAGAGAGAAATGTCGCCCCACTCGGACACATTATCCTGATTCCAACCCAACCCGTCTTGGTCTTTCTCCTTACTGCTGTGTGCTTAGCGGAGAGGCAACTAAAGTAATAATGTCTTTATTAGAATAACGAAAAATCCAAATATCTTTTAAACTATAGATTTTTGAACAGCAAAATAAACTAGTTTTATTTAGAATTAGGAGTGCTAACTAAAAATGTTATTGTAATGCTTCTTATTGTTTTGGCTGAGGCTGCACTCCGATGAATTTTTGCATTTTGGTCCTATTTTGTTGTCATTTTTCGGGTGGGGGTAGATGCACTTTATAGAAGAGCCATCCGTACGTCAGGTATCTTACCTGTAAAATCTTTCTCTCGGGCACGTGTACTTTAGACGAAACTGACAAGCATTTTTTGTAAAATGGGTAAAAAGTCTGACTTATCTCCGTAATGTCAAAAGTTTGTAAAAAAGTTGTTTACTTTTTTCAGTAAGGAAAAGGCAACGAAGAAGCCAATTGTCTCATTTGATAGGGTATATCAAAGGACATCTAAAGCTTTGGGTGTGTCTTACACTTCAGTGCACCGTATTATGAATGGTAAGAGGCCGTGTAAGTCAAATAGACCCAAAGAAAGAGCTAAAATTTTGGACGACTTTGATCATTGTGTTATTAAAAGAACAATCCACGGTTTCTATTCACGGAAAATTGCTCCGACCGTCTCAATAATACATAAGGAAATAAAAGATTCTATTAAAATATCAAAGTCTAAACTTACTCTAACTCTCATTGATCTTGGATATACTTATAAAAAAATAGGTGATAATCGAAGAGTTCTGTACGACCAAGTGTCTATTATCAATGATAGGTGTAATTATCTGAGAAAGATCAAATCTTTTAGGGAAGCAGGATATGATATCGTGTACCTGGATGAAACATGGGTTAACCAAAATCACCTGCACAAATTATATGTGACTTCCGAATGATGGATCTGATGCCCCAAAAATACCCTCGGGCAAAGGCAAACGTTTGATTGTTTTGCATGCAGGTACAGGAAGTGAGGGTTTGATTGACGGCTGCGATTTAGTATTTCAGGCCAAATCAAAGGATGGTGATTATCACCAGGAGATGAATAATTTTGTCTTTCTTGAGTGGTTTGAAAATCAATTGATGCCTGCTCTGAAAAATCCTAGCTTGGTTGTGTTAGATAATGCAAGTTATCATGATGTTAAAACAGAAGATACGGTGTGCCCAAATTTACGACATACATGTATAATACTTTGGTTAAAGAGAATATCTCTTAAATTCAAAGTTTAATACAGATATACCATTAAAAGTAATCATATTATTAGTTATACTCGAACTCCCTTTGTCTGTACGTGGCGTAGGACGACGGACGCAACCAATCAGAAAACTAATAAATGACTTGCTTATTACAAGTGCCTTAAATCCAACTTGCTTATTACAAAGTGCTTTCAATCCGACATGTTTATTACAAGTCAATGATTTTCCTACTCATTTGTATCTGGGGTCCGGGTCCCTTATATTTGGGAAAATTAGCGCGTAAATGATGTGAATTGGGAATAGATGGGAAGAGCAATACATTTATTAGTTTGGAGGTCCAGTAATAGAATAGCAATCATACTGTACCAAGGTTAATGCCAACAGTAACAAATTCTTGTGATGAGGAAGAATGACCACAAAACTTACATAAATACCCTTGGTGTACCACACTGTCATATAGCCATGGGTATTTTTGTTCATTTTGCATTGAACTGAACACCCTGGCATCTGGTACCATGACCTCTGGAGCACAACTGTCCGAATCAGAGTGACAGTTAGATTGCGAATATCAACATCACCACTATTTGCACTATTTACATTCTCCATATGAAAAAAATGTTTCATTCTAATTTCTATTAATAACACTTACTTCACTCAAATATTTTCCCTTTTTCTGCAATATTTGACATAAAATACAGGTACATCACAGGTAATAATTAATAAAGATACTAATTGCAAAAACAGTATAATTAACTGCAACAACACTTCACTTCACTTCAAAGCACAAACAGTTTCACCAGCTTTATTAACGTCATCAACCTCATTTTTCTCCTGGAGGGGAAGTAAAAGCTTTTTTTAATCCAAAGGATTCAAGTTACTTGTACTTGCTTCCATCATTACTGGTCAATTTCTTAGCAAATTATTTAGAATTATGCAACATCGTGACATTTTATTTTTAACTTTAAAACAATAATTCGCGTATTCCGCTTCATGCAACTGTTTTCCGTTTTTAATTTCCAATGAATTGACAAAATATCAAGCAAAGTAAATCATATGACATATTTACTATTTTTTATTAAAATTTTATATTAAATTTATTTAAATAAATATTTATTCCAAATACTACAGATTTCCGCTTTCGTTTTTCTGAAGTTTTATCGCAGTCCAGTAAACAAATCAAGCGACCCATTCCCGGTATCTTGTGCGTAGTATTTCGCTTGGTTAATCAGAACAAATAGGAACCAGGGTCAGGGGTCACTTTCACAAAAAGTCGTAAGTTTTGTACTTAAGATTTTCCTAAGTGTGATCCTACGACAATTTCACAAAACGTGTCGTAAGATTAATCGTAAACTTAGGATCAGTCCTACGACAAAATACTACGACCGATCTTACGATCACACTTACAATTTTCGTAAGACTAAAATACCTTGGCAACGCTACTTTCACTTCTGAAAAGCATGCGCAATGGATACTTCCGATGTAAATAAAAACATCGTCTGCTAGAAAACTAGAAAACATGGCCATGGACCAAGTACAGGTTGTGATGGCTAAGCGTTAACCAAACTAGTCGGAAAGCGAATTGCTTGCGCTTTCCGATGCAGTGGATCTAACATTTCAATCATCCGCGGTCAATTTGGCCCAGTGTTAACGGCCAGAGACAAAAATACGTTTTGGGAATTTGGGCCGAAGTTGCCGAAAGGTAAAACTTAACTAAAAGCTTTCCCCGTGAGATTAAGCACGAGTTACATATTATATATCCCCCGTCATATCCCTTATTTTAATTTCCATTACTTGTTTTTAATTTTGTGGCACTATATACAATATGGTCAGGTTTCCTTGGTCGAATAGCTTGCGCCAATATATATACACTACAAAGTACAAGTCCGACCCCACTCGAACAGTGTCCGGAAAATCGACGTGCACGTCTCCGTCAGACTATTAATTATTATCTAGCTAGTCTTACTTATTCATATTGACTCGAACTTGTTTGTGCATTTCCCATTTGACATGTTTGACCTAAGTTGATTGATTGTTAGTTGTTTAACGTCCAGTCGCAAATAAGTCGGATCTGTCAAAAAATAAAACAGACAATGTACTTAGCATTGACAATAATTGCTGATTTGGGACAGGTAAAATTCGGATATAGAATTATATGGAGCTGACTGCTTTCAGTAATTCACTAATTGTGTGCGTGCCGTGGGAGGTTGAAATATAATGAATTGGAATTTTGAGTAATTTACACTAATTTTGTGAACTTGGGTAGAAAGATGATAAATATCACGACACCCGGAAATGAGGAATCACTTCGAAAATGGTTCTCGGCCCTCCTAGAAAGCTGTCTGTTGTTGTCTCGAGAAATAGGAGAACCGTGGAACGACGAAAGACTTTATGGCTGGCTTGCAAAGTCCAGACAGAGCGCATCTCATGCTTATTGCCGAGTATGCAATTGTGACTTCAAAGTGGAACACGGTGGGCTGACCGACGCTACCAAACATTCTGTCACTGAAAGCACAGAACTCAACCCAGGCTGCCAGCAACCTTTTTTTGTCTTCAGCAGCAAAGACACCAGCTGCCAAGGAATCTGCTGCAAAGAAGGCTGTAAAATCACCAAAAAAAAACCAACATTAATAGGCAGCACCAAAGTAAAGTAAAGTAAAAATATCTAGCATCATTTATAAAAAAACAGCCCTTTTAAGGGCTACCAAATTTTCTCAAAAAGAATCTTAAAATGTTGTGCATCAGTTAAAAAAGCTTAATCCACCCAAACTCTGTAAAGTTTCTTTCCGTTATCTTCTGATTCATATTATTTCAGTTCTTAAAATATTTCAGTTTTGATCAATATGAACACGAGACTTCTAAACTGACAAACTTTATAGGTACAACTTTATATAGATAAATAATATGATGGGATACATGAACATGAGACATTGATATCAGGAAGACTGAAACAAAAATATGGAATTTATGAACATGAGACACCAAAAACTGAAAATCATTAAAAAAAAAACATATATGCCAAAATGTCGCGAAAAAACACAATCATTAAAATGTCGTCAAATTTTCAAATGTTGGCAGATATGACAACCACAAGAAGCAGTACAATTCATTATAGATAATGAATTAACAAGAAAAACAAGTGATGTGATTGGTTGATTACATTTATTGGAATATTAAATAAATTATATATTAAATTATAATCATGATAATACACACAATTAATAATAAACAATACATGTATGCATTAAGCACAGTGACCTAATGGACTAAGTCACTATTAATGAAATGCAATTTCAGAGTCTGTACTATAGATGAAAACAAATTTAGTAAAATACATACATTCTTGTCACAGGAGACTTTCCAACATGTCCAACTTTAATATTAAATAATTTAAATTCCTTGTCTTAAAATTTTTGTTCATTTCAAATGAAAAAACTTTTTTCTGCTATTTGACTATTTCTTAATTTTTCATATATTTTAAAGTGTAAATGTGGTTAGTACGTCTTGTATGGCCAGAACTGTGGCGGAATGCAAAAAGAAATGGCAAGACGTGCAGGAGACGACAAAGAAAAAGGAAGCAGCTAGGAGGGCAATTGCTCGTGCCACTGGCGGAGGTCCACCTCCTGTTTGTAATCTAAGGCCTTGAGAGTCGGCAGTAAGTATACAATGTTCAATTATTTCAAATGTATGACAAACAGATATGGTTTAAAAAAAAAACTAACAAATTGTCTACTTATAATTAGAAAATATATACATATAGTGTCAGCAAATATCAAGTTTATTTCTACAATGTTTAGAAACTGGTAGAATTGCAAGCTTCATCGAGCATTATTTTGTGGTTGCAGTATAAATATAGAGAACAAAACTCTGGTCAAAAGAGTTACAATAGGCCTAATAAGGGTAATAACAAAATTATCGAACTCCGAGCAATCTTACAAAGGGAAAGTCAAAACTCATAAGTATATAAACAGACAAAATCAGTCAACAACCGGAAAACTGTGAAAACCGTAATGACCCTGACTTGGTACAGACATTTCTAAAGAAATGGTGGGTTGAATCAGATTAACTGAAAGTGAATTGTATTTCTTCTCAAAACTTAACATGATACAAAACATTAATTAAAATAACAGAGAACACACAATGAAAATATGACAACACTTGGCTTTCATCTTAATCATTTAATATACCAACAACAGTAATGAAAAAAACCTGATATAGGGTAAAAATTGAAAAGACCACAAACAATTTTTATCCTGCAATGACAGCATTTACCGACCAATATAGCCTGCCTAATATATTTTTTGATATTGGTCAGTTATAAATAGAACATTTTTTGATATTGGTCAGTTATAAATAGAACATACAAATGTAAAACGGGGCACATCGGGGGATATTGTTTTCAAATACATACATAAAATTATTTCAAATACTTTTATCGTCGTTCAGTAAATGTTTATTTACGATTTAAAATTGCAGGATAAATACAATACATGTGCACTGTCGAAGCATATAGGTAAATATGTGTATTCGGTGCGAAACGCGGGAAAAGGCTCGGAAAAGCCTTGACTTTTCCCGCGTTTCTAAGCCTCATACACATATTACCTATATGCTTCGACAGTGCACAAGTATTGTATATATATCTATCAGGGGCGAATCCAGGATATGAAGTTAGGGGGGAGGCGTGTGACAAAAAAAACAACAAAAAAGGATTTTTAGGGGGGGGGGGGCACACCTCTGCCTGAATCCGCCCCTGTCGATAGCCATATACTGATGAGACATATATATAGAATTTGGGTCCAGAATTAAAAAAAAAAAAAAAGTTATAGTGTATGTTTAATTTTAGAGCCCCCTGGCATGGTTTATTACTATATTAGGCCATATTGACATTTTCCAAAAGTTAAATAGATGGTACATTTTGTATATATATAGAAAATTTGTGGAAAATGTTAATATGGCCTAAAATAGTAATAAAACATGCCAGGGGGTTCTGATATTAAACATACACTCTAGATAACTTATTTTAATAAAAAAAAAATCCTGGACCCAGGTGCCTGTGAGAAAACTGAAGTTCAAATAAAGAATGGATCACAGACACTTGAAGTTTCAAAAATTAGGGGAAAAAATAAGAAAAACTTCGAAAAATGTTGGTCATCTATAATAAATTATTTTTTTCCTAATAGGCTAGTTGAAACTTCTGGTGACTGTGAATGGACTGACAACATCGAGTACACAGGACGAAGACAAACAAATAAAGGTAATAACAAAATTACCGAACTCCGAACAATCTTACAAAGGGAAAGTCCAAATTCATAATTATATAAACAGACACATAAAGCACACACACACTATCCGGCCCACTCCCACATGTTGTTCCCAACTTTCCGCCCCACTCTTAAAGCCCACCAACCCCTTTTCCCGATATCCTGACCACGGGCTACAACTCTGTTCATGAATGTAATATCCGTGTTATTCCGGGAACTCACCATGTACACAATCGCACACTATATTACGTTTCGTTGCTACGTCATTATTGTTATGATTTTATGTCGGCCACTCCCCCTAATTTTTATGTTGCTACATTTATAAGTTTAATATTGGCACGACTGATATTTTAACATCTTTAAATATATTGATAGAGATATTGATAATGATTATGCAATATTTATTTTTTTCATCTTCGATAAATCACAATCATCCGGCTAAGGGAATTCCCCGTATATACCCAGGAAGTTTTAGCTTGGATTAGTCTATTTAAAACCGGGTCAACAAAATTAATACAAATCAGAAGAAAACATCACAATATAAAAATATAAATTATTTTTTAAATATTTCACCACTTTACACAAGATATACCCCCATTCTAAGTCAGAGATTGTAACATTATTAGGTCAGAATTTACAATTAATATAAAGTTTCCAAAAACTACCACCCGTGAAAGTAAATAAACTCTTCCATTGTATAAAAAGTTGTTGCCGACACGATGTGAGGACTTTAGTAAACACAATTAAACTGTGTATAACTATGGCGTTTTCAAGCTCAATTAAAAGAGCACAAAATCCAAAACTTTGTGAACTCTGTAAAACTGATATAAAAATTAAGTGGAGATGCGTTGAGTGCAATAAGTTCATCTGCGACAGATGTAAGGATATTCACCTGAATGTACAAACGAACATTCAGCACCAGATTATTGATATTAAATCGCCATTTCAAGATGTACAACCGAAAATAATAACGGACAATATCCCGTGTACAGAACATACGACAAAAATGACCTGTCTGTTCTGTAGAACCTGTGGTCATCTTGTGTGTGCAGATTGTATTTTATCTAAACACAACAAACACAACTTTGAACCCGTAGAAAAAATTCTCTCTGAAAAATTGGATGATCTTAAAGGAGCGGAGGCGAGATATAATAAAGATTTAACTCTCTGTCGGGCAAAAGTTAATGAATTCCAAATCAGTGAAGCTAAATGTGAGTCTTTGTGTGATGAATCAATAACAACAATTAAAAAAAGAGAAAAACAATTAATAGATGGAATCACTAAACATTCTCAAAAACTGCAAAATGAAATAGAATTGGAAAGAAAAACTGTTAAAAAGACATTCTGTGACTTGAAGAGACAGGCCGACCAAGCCGAAAAAACAATTGTACTCCACCAAGATGAAATCATGGCAGCTTTGAAATCTATCCAAGGAAGTACAATATTTACAACAGCTACAAAATCTAAGAAAATGATGTCAGACTTTAATTTTAATCCAATTCCTTCTGAAATTAAATGTTTTATTCCAGGGAAAGAAACAGTCAATGATATACCAAACTTATTTGGATCACTTCAGGAAATGAAAATACCACAAGTACAATCAGGCATTGATTTTGAGGTTGTTAATTCATACACTACAGATTTATCAGGTATCTACACCATAATTACTGTTGATGACAAATCAACATGGGTTAATAATTATAGTAAACATGTCATAAGACAAATAAACATTGACAATGACAACATTACAACCACAAAGCAGATTTCTTGTTATATCTATGACATGACATTGACATCAAACAATGACATACTTCTGTCTGTTGACAGTTCAGATATAAAACTCTTGACAAAGTCAGGAAAAATAAAACCATTCTTCTCAGTGTCATCACCCTTGTTAACCCTGGGAATCCATGTGACTAGTGACAATAATATTATAGTAGGTGTCACAGAACCTGGTAATCACTACACACCTACAGACAAAAGTACAAGGGCACTACTTATCTTTGGTATGGATGGTAAACAACAACATACTTATCAATATGACAGTAACAAACACAGACTGTTTACTAGACCACGACGTATCACAACAAATAATAACAAAGACATAGTTGTTGTTGACAGGACATCAGATGTTACTGGGAGGGTGGTGGTTGTAGGGAGGGAGGGGGGTTTAAGGTGGACATATACAGGACATTCTAAGATAAATGTTACTACACAATTTAAACCTTTTGATGTAGTAACAACAACAGCAGGACACATTATTGTGTGTGACTTCTGTACACATGCCCTCCATGTTTTATCTGAACAAGGAGATATATTGACATGTAAAGTAATGGAGGACACAGGGATTAAATATCCTTTATCACTTGACATTGACATGAGGGGACAATTATGGGTGGGTTGTTATGAAGATGAAGGGTCTGATGCAACAATACACAAAGTAAAACTTCTTTAATGAATCAAGTTTTATTATTTACATTTGACAGCTGACATTTTTCTTTTTGACGTCTGCCATTTTTATTTTTTTAAAATTAAATGGAGCTTTATAATAATTTAGAAACTGACATTTTATTTCAATGAAATTGTATGATAATTTGATGGCTGACATTTCTCATTTTAAAATGTGGTTTTATAATAATTTAGATCATAGATGGCTGACATTTTTATTTTTTAAAAAAGAAGTTGTATAATATAATTTGGACAGCTGACATTTTTATTTTCTAAATGAAGTTTTATAATAATTTACTTTAGACACCTGACATTTTTATGTTTTAATGGAGTTCTATTATACTTTGGACAGTTGACATTTTTATTTTTAAAAGAAGTTTTATAATAATTTAAACATTTGACAAAATAAGATTGTTTGATGATTATTGATATCAAGATAGTTCTTGTTTTAAATTAAATGGAGCTTTATAATAATTTAGAAACTGACATTTTATTTCAATGAATTGAAATTGAATGATAATTTGACAGCTAACATTTTTCATTTTAAAATGTGGTTTTATAATAATTTGGGCAGCTGACATTTTTATTTTCTAAATGAAGTTTTATAATAATTTACTTTAGACATAAATCTGGACATTAAAAGTGTATGAATTGATATACCTGCAAAATATGTCATTATATATATTATTTATATTTATTTGTGTTTCATTTTTTATAAGAAAAAAAATTGGTTTGATGTTTTGATCCCCAAATTCAGAAGTGGGGAGATGTGCATTTTTTTTACTTCAATAGATTCCAAAAGTATTGTAAAAACATCATGAGAATATAATAAACAGAGATATAACAACTAAATACTATTTATAATTTATTATATTTTACACTTGTATCTTAAGTTTAGATTTTTATTACACATCAATTATGAACAGAAAATTTAAATAGTGGTGATGGTGAAAATCCAGGTCTTGAGATGGGCACAAAAAATGTGACAGTGTTTAAGCCAGTGAATGGGGTGGTTGGTTTATGGTGTTTAGTGCCACTTTCAACAATATTTCAGTTATGTCGTGGCGGTCAGTTTTATTGGTGGAGGGAACCTGAGAAAACCACGGCCTGTCGCAAGTAACTGACAAACTTGATCACATAATGTTGAATCGAGTACACTTATCCACGAACGAGGTTCGAACTCGCAACTTTAGTGGTGTTAGACACTGATTGCACATGTTGTTGTAAATCCAACTACCATACGATCATTATCACAACAATGATGCCCCTACCAGTGAATGGGATTCCCCCCTTGATAAATGGATGTTCAATGTGATGCAGTTATAAACAATACAAAAACACTGATTCGCTTCTACCCAGATATACAAAATGTACATCTGATTAGGGACAGACCATTTAACTTGCAGGGGTGGGGGGGTTATGGTTTTTTCTAAAAAAAATATTCTGATTCCCAATATTGCTGAAAAAAATATTCTGATTTTGGTGGAGGAAAAAACAAAAATCTGATTCAGAGTTTTTGTCATATAACCTAATGTTAAATTCTGGAGAGAAAAAAAATTGCGCTTTGCACGCGACAAAAAAATAAATATTCTAACTCTTGTGTTGTCCGAAAAAAAAATTCTGAACGAAACAAAAAACCATAACCCCCCCACCCCCCTGCAAGTTAAATGGTCGGTCCCTTATGTCATAGTTTATGAATCATTATTTCAAACTTACAGAGCGACTTTTTAATTGAATTTTTTTTCTGAGAACAATGAAAATGTAATTTTATAGTTCATATTCTTAATGAAAGTTTCCATTTTAATGATGTAACGTCTCAATTTTATTTGGTATGGCCTTAAAATGTTATAAGATTGAATAAAAACAAATTAGAGGAACCAGTAAAAAAATGACACTACATTTTGTGAGTTTGATTCCAGTTAGACAGAAGGTGAAGTTGATAAAACATTTACTAGTTGTCAGATGTATACTCTAGTTTCCTCCACAAATAAAACTGTTAGACAGACGGTGAACTTGGTAAAACAGTTACTAGTTGTCAGATGTATACTCTAGTTTCCTCCACAAATAAAACTGTTAGACAGAAGGTGAACTGGATAAAACAGTTACTAGTTGTCATATGTATACTCTAGTTTCCTCAACAAATAAAACTGTTAGACAGAAGGTGAACTTGGTAAAACAGTTACTAGTTGTCATATGTATACTCTAGTTTCCTCCACAAATAAAACAGTTACTAGTTGTCAGATGTATACTCTAGTTTCCTCCACAAATAAAACAGTTACTAGTTGTCAGATGTATACTCTAGTTTCCTCCACAAATAAAACTGTTAGACAGAAGGTGAACATGGTAAAACAGTTACTAGTTGTCATATGTATACTCTAGTTTCCTCAACAAATAAAACTGTTAGACAGAAGGTGAACTTGGTAAAACAGTTACTAGTTGTCAAGATGTATACTCTAGTTTCCTCCACAAATAAAACTGTTAGACAGAAGGTGAACTTGATAAAACAGTTACTAGTTGTCAGATGTACATGTATACTCTAGTTTCCTCCACAAATAAAACTTACGACAGAAGGTGAAGTTGATAAAACAGTTACTAGGTGTCGGATGTATACTCTAGTTTCCTCCATGGGCACAAACAACATGTGACAGTGTTTAACGCAGTGAATGGGTTGGTTGGTAAATGGTGTTTAATGCCACTTTCAACAATATTTCAGTTGTGTCGTGTTCAGTTTTATTGGTGGAGGAAACTGGAGAAAACCACAGACCTGCTGCAAGTAACTGACAAACTTTATCACATATTGTTGTATCAAGTACACCTCGCCATGAACAGGGTTTGACCTCGCAACTTTAGTGATGATGGGCATTGATTGCACTCGTAGTTGTAAATCTAGCTACCTTGTGATCATGACCACAACGCTCTTACCAGTAAATGGGATTCCCAACCCCCTCTTGATATTAAATGGAAGTTCAATGTGATGTAGATATAAACAATACAAAAACACAACCTGCACAGATTCACTTCCACCCAGATATCCATCTTCTGTGAATCATTATATTAAGCTGTCGGAGTGACTTTTTTAGTTGATTTTTATTCTGAAAACAATGAAAATTTCATCCTAAGTTCATATTCTTGAAAGAAAGTTACCATATTTATGAAGAAAAATCTGAAATTTATTTGGTGTGGCTTAAATGTTGAATAAAAATAAATATAGGGAACAATAAAAAAAATCCCACTATATACCTGTATACATGTAGATTTGTCAGTTTGTCACAATGTTGAAAGTGTCGTTGAACACCAATAAAACTGAATGCCATATTATACATCATAGCTGAAATATTGTTGACAGTGGCGTTAATACCAATAAAACTGGCCACCATGTTATACGTTATACCTGACACATTGTTGAAAGTGTCGTTAAACACCAATAAAACTGGTCACCATGTACGTTATACCTGACACATTGTTGAAAGTGTCGTTAAACACCAATAAAACTGGCCAGCATGTTATATGTTATACCTGACACATTGTTGAAAGTGTCATTAAACACCAATAAAACTGGTCACCATGTTCTACGTACGCTATAACTAACATATTGTTGAAAGTGGCATTCAACACCAATAAAACTAGTCACCATGTTGTACGTTATAACTGACATTGTTGAAAGTGGTGTTCAACACCAATAAAACTGGCCACCATTTTCTACGTTATACCTGACATCCTGTTGAAAGTGGTGCTAAACACCAATAAAACTGTTCACTATGTTATTCGTTATACCTGACATATTGTTGAAAGGGACCTTAAACACCAATAAAAATGGTCACCATGTCGTACGTTATAACTGACATGCTATTGAAGATTGGCCTATTTTTGAAAGTGGTGTTAAACACCAATAAAAATGTCCACCATATTATACATTATAACTGACATTGCTTAAAGTGTCCAAATGAGGTGTTGTCATCACTTTTCGTCAGTCGTCTGTAAACCTATCACATTTCAATCTTTTTCTCACAAACCAATGAACCAAATGCAGTCACAAGTACAAATGCCTCTACTTTTGATTGATTGATTTTTGGTGTTTAAAGCCACTTTCAGCAATATTTCAGCTATATCATGGTAACAAGTTTTAGTGGTGGAAGAAGCCGGAGAGAACCACAGACAATGGGAAAGCAACTGGTAAACTTTATCACTTGCGGTTGCGAGTAGTGTGCACCCTTTTTTGTAATTTACAAAGCCGGAAGCGAACACATGCCGTATGGGTAATAGGCTTGTACGAGTTGTTAGGTAATTCAACTGCCTAAAAACTCATTGAGCCACCCGGGCCCTTGCCTCTACTTTTGTGATCCTTGACATTTTATATATTTATCCTGCAATTGGGTTATTTTTTGTCAATATTTTTTAGCTCACCTTGCCAATGGCAAAGTGAGCTTTTGCCATCACTTGGCATCCGATCGTCCGTCGTCCATTAACTTTTCACATTTTAATCTTCTCCTCTAAAACCACTTAGCCAAATGAACCGAAACTTGGTAGGAAGCATCTATGGAAGGTCCTCTATAAAGATTGCAAAATTTGTTTAGATCCATTAATAAACATGGCCGCCACAGGCAATTCTTGTTTCTGATGGGTCGATTTCTAAAAAATCTCCTCTGAAACCACTTGGCCAAATGAACCGACACTTGGTAGGAAGCATCTATGCAAGGTCGTTTTTAAAGAATGCTCATTTTCTCCCAGACATTTAGAAACATGACTGTTGCATGCAATCCTTGTTTCTGATTGGTCAATTTCTAAAAAATTGTTTCCTCTGAAACCGCTTGGCCAAATGAACCGACACTTTGTAGGAAGTAGCTATGGATGGCCCTTTATAAAGAGTGCACATTTCTTCCCGATCTGCTAACAAACATGGCCACCACACTTCTTGTTTCTGATTGGTCGATTTAAACAAATCTTCTTTGAAAACGCTTGGCCAAATGAACCGAAACTTGGTAAGAAGCATCTATGGAAGGTCCTCTATAAAGTTTGCACATTTCGTGCCAATACGTTAACAAAAATGGCCACCACAGGCAATTCTTGTTTCTGATTGGCGATTTCTAAAAAATCTTCTCATCTGAAACCGCTTGGCCAAATTAACCGACACTTGGTACGAAGCATCTATGGAAGGTCTTCTTTAAAGAATGCTCATTTTCTTCCGAGACATTTACAAACATGACTGTCGCAGGCAATTCTTGTTTCTGATTGGTCAATTTCTAAAAGATCTTCCCTGAAACCTCTTCGCCAAATGAACCGAAACTTTGTAGGAGGTAGCTATGGAAGGCCCTCTATAAAGAGTGCACATTTCGTCCCGATCCGTAAACAAACACTGCCGCAACAGGCAATTCTTGTTTCTGATTGGTCAATTAAAAAAAATTCTTCTCCTCTGAAACCGCTTGGCCAAATAAACCGAAACTTGGTAGGACCATCTGTGAAAAGTCCTCTATGAAAATAGCTCATATCGTGCCGATTTGATAACAAATATGGCTGCCACAGGCGATTTAAAAAAATATTCTCTTCTGAAACCGCTTGGCCAAATGAACCAAAACATTGTAGGAGGTAGCTATGGAAGGCCCTCTGTAAGGATTGCACATTTCCTCCTGATCCGTTAAAAAACATGGCCACCACAAGCAATTATTTTTTCTGATTAGTCGATTTTTTAAAATCTTCTCTGAAGCCGCTTGGCCAAATGTACCGAAACACGATAGGAAGCATCTATGGAACAAAATGAGCATTCGCTAAAGAGGACCTTCCATAGATGCTTCCTACCAAGTGTCGGTTCATTTGGCCAAGAGGTTTCAGATGAGAAGATTTTTTAGAAATCGACCAATCAGAAACAAGAATTGCCTGTGGCGGCCATATTTATTAACAGATCTGAACAAATTGTGCAATCTTTACAGAGGACCTTCCATAGATGCTTCCTACCAAGTTTCGGTTCATTTGGCCAAGAGGTTTCAGAGGAAAAGATTTTTCTTTAATCGACCAGTCAGAAACAAGAATTGCCTGTGCCGGCCATGTTTGTTAACGGATCGGCACGAAATGTGCAATCTTTATAGAGGATCAATCAGAAACAAGATTGCGCATTTCGTACCGATCCGTTAACAAAATGGGCGCCAGAGGCAATTCTTGTTTCTGAATGGTTGATTTAAAAAATATCTTCCCTGAAACAGCTTGGTCAGATGAACCAAAAGTTGGTAGGAAGCATCTAGGCATATTCACGACATCGCTACCATACCATATTCACGACCACCACGACCCCGCTACCATACCATTTTCACGACCTCGCTACCATACCATATTCACGACACCGCTACCATACCATATTCACGACCTCGCTACCATACCATATTCACGATCACTACGACCCCGCTACCATACCATATTCACGACTCCGCTCCCATACCATATTCACGACCTCGCTACCATACCATATTCACAACACCGCTACCATACCATATTCACGACCACCATGACACCGC
The DNA here is from genome assembly GCA_963680875.1 of Bathymodiolus brooksi. Lineage (NCBI taxonomy): Eukaryota > Metazoa > Mollusca > Bivalvia > Mytilida > Modiolidae > Bathymodiolus > Bathymodiolus brooksi. Next base: position 23,186,298 of record OY804583.1, on the reverse strand, counting down.
TACCATACCATATTCACGACCCCGGTACCATACTATATTCACGACCCCGCTACCATACCATATTCACGACCACGCAACCATACCATATTCACGACCACGCAACCATACCATATTCACGACCCCGCTACCATACCATATTCACGACCCCGCTACCATACCATATTCACGAACCCGCTACCATACCATATTCACGACCACCTCGACCTCGCTACCATACCATATTCACGACCCCACTACCATACCATATTCACGACCACCACGATCCCGCTACCATACCATATTTACGACCACCACGATACCGCTACCATTCCATATTCACGACCACCACGACCCCGTTACCATACCATATTCACGACCACCACGACACTGCTACCATACCATATTAACAACCACGCTCCCTTACCATATTCACGACCACCACGATCCCGCTACCATACCATATTCACAACCACGCTACCATACCATATTCACGACCCCGCTACCATACCATATTCACGACCCCGCTACCATACCATATTCACGACAACACCGCTACCATACCATATTCACAACTACCACGACACCAATACTATACCATATTCACGACCACCACGACACCACTACTATACCATATTCATGACCACCACGACACCACTACTATACCATATTCACGACCTCGCTACCATACCATATTCACGACAACCACGACCTCGCTACCATACCATATTCACGACCACCACGACCCCGCTACCATACCATATTCACGACCATACCATATTCACGACCCCGCTACCATACCATATTAGCGACCATCATGACACCGATACCATACCATATTCACGACCCCGCTACAATACCATATTCACGACCACCACCACGCCGCTACCATACCATATTCACGACCTCATTACCATACCATATTCACGACCACCACGACACCGGTACCATACCATATTCACGACCTCGCTACCATACCATATTCACGACCCCGCTACCATACCATATTCACGACCACCATGACCCTGCTCCCATACCATATTCACGACCACCACGATCTCGCTACCATACCATATTCACGACCACCACGACACCGCTACCATACCATATTGACGACCTCGCTACCATATCATATTCACGACCACCACGACCCCGCTACCATACCATATTCATGACCACCACGACACCGCTATCATACCATATTCACGACCCCGCTACCATACCATATTCACGACCCTGCTCCCATACCATATTCACGACCCCGCTCCCATACAATATTCACGACACCGCTACTATACCATATTCACGACCACGAAGACCCCGCTACCATACCATATTCACGACCACCACGACCCCACTCCCATACAATATTCACGACCACCACGACACCACTCCCATACCATATTCACGACCACGAAGACCCCGCTACCATACCATATTCACGACCCTGCTACCATACCATATTCACGACCACCACAACCTCGCTACCATACCATATTCACAACCACCATGACCTCTCTACCATACCATATTCACGACCACCACGACCCCGCTCTCATACCATATTCACGACCCCGCTACCATACCATATTCACGACCACCACGACCCCGCTCCCATACCATATTCACGACCACCACGACCCCACTACCATACCATATTCACGACCACCACGACAACGCTACCATACCATATTCACGACCCCGCTCCCTTACCATATTCACGACCACCACGACCCCGCTACCATACCATATTCACGACACCGCTACCATACCATATTCACGACCACCACGACCCCGCTTCCATACCATATTCACGACCACCACGACACCGCTACCATACCATATTCACGACCCCGCTACCATACCATAATCACGACCACCACGACCCCGCTCCCATACCATATTCACGACCCCACTACCATACCATATTCACGACCCTGCTACCATACCATATTCACGACCACCACGACACCGCTACCATACCATATTCACGACCCCGCTCCCATACCATATTCACGACCACCATGACCCCGCTACCATACCATATTCATGACCACCACGACCCAGTTACCATACCATATTCACGACCCCGCTACCATACCATATTCATGACCACCACGACCCTGCTACCATACCATATTCACGACCACCACGACCCTGCTACCATACCATATTCACGACCACCACGACCCCACTACCATACCATATTCACAACCACCACGACCCCGCTACCATACCATATTCATGACCACCAAGACCCTGCTACCATACCATATTCACGACCACCACGACCCTGCTACCATACCATATTCACGACCACCACGACCCTGCTACCATACCATATTCATGACCACCACGACCCTGCTACCATACCATATTCACGACCACCACGACCCCGCTACCATACCATATTCACGACCACCACGACCCTGCTACCATACCATATTCACGACCACCACGACCCTGCTACCATACCATATTCACGACCCCGCTACCATACCATATTCACGACCACCACGACCCCGCTACCATACCATTATCACGACCACCACGACCCTGCTACCATACCATATTCACGACCACCACGACCCCACTACCATACCATATTGACGACCACCACGATCCCGCTACCATACCATATTCACGACCACCACGACCCCGCTACCATACCATTATCACGACCACCACGACCCCGCTACCATACCATATTGATGACCACCACGACCCCGCTACTATACCATATTCACGACCACCACGACCCTGCTACCATACCATATTCACGACCACCACGACCCCACTACCATACCATATTCACGACCATCACGACCCTGCTACCATACCATATTCACGACCACCACGACCCTGCTACCATACCATATTCACGACCACCACGACCCTGCTACCATACCATATTCACGACCATCACGACCCCGCTACCATACCATATTCACGACCACCACGACCCTGCTACCATACCATATTCACGACCACCACGACCCTGCTACCATACCATATTCACGACCCCGCTACCATACCGTATTCACGACCACCACGACCCCGCTACTATACCATATTCACGACCACCACGACCCCGCTACCATACCATTATCACGACCCCGCTACCATACCATATTCACGACCACCACGACCCTGCTACCATACCATATTCACGACCCCGCTACCATACCATATTGACGACCACCACGACCCCGCTACCATACCATTATCACGACCACCACGACCCTGCTACCATACCATATTGACGACCACCACGACCCCGCTACCATACCATAATCACGACCACCACGACCCCTCTACCATACCATATTCACGACCCCGCTACCATACCATATTGACGACCACCACGACCCCGCTACTATACCATATTCACGACCACCACGACCCCGCTACTATACCATATTCACGACCACCACGACCCCGCTACCATACCATATTCACGACCCCGCTACCATACCATATTGACGACCACCACGACCCCGCTACCATACCATATTGACGACCACCACGACCCCACTACCATACCATATTGACGACCACCACGACCCCGCTACCATACCATTATCACGACCACCACGACCCCGCTACCATACCATATTCACGACCACCACGACCCCGCTACCATACCATATTGACGACCACCACGACCCCGCTACCATACCTTATTCACGACCACCACGACCTCGCTACCATACCATATTCATGACCACCATGACCTCGCTACCATACCATATTCATGACCACCACGACCTCGCTACCATTACATATTCACGACCACCACGACCCCGCTACCATACCATATTCATGACCACCACGACCTCGCTACCATACCATATTCACGACCACCATGACCCCGCTACCATACCATATTCATGACCACCACGACCTCGCTACCATACCATATTCACGACCACCACGACCCCGCTACCATTCCATATTCACGACCACTACGACCTCACTACCATACCATATTCACGACCACCACGACCCCGCTACCATACCATATTCATGACCACCACGACCTCGCTACCATTTCATATTCACGACCACCACGACCCCGCTACCATACCATATTCACGACCACTACGACCTCGCTACCATACCATATTCATGACCACCACGACCTCGCTACCATTCCATATTCACGACCACCACGACACCGCTACCATACCATATTGACGACCACCACGACCCCGCTACCGTACCATATTCATGACCACCACGACCCTGCTACCATACCATATTGACGACCACCACGACCCCGCTACCATACCATATTCACGACCACTACGACACCGATGCCATACCATATTCACGACCACCACGACCCTGCTACCATACCATATTCACGACCACCACGACCCTGCTACCATACCATATTCACGACCACCACGACCCCACTACCATGCCATATTCACGACCACCACGACCCTGCTACCATACCATATTCACGACCCCGCTACCATACCATTATCACGACCACCACGACCCTGCTACCATACCATATTGACGACCACCACGACCCCGCTACCATACCATTATCACGACCACCACGACCCTGCTACCATACCATATTCACGACCCCGCTACCATACCATTATCACGACCACCACGACCCTGCTACCATACCATATTCACGACCACCACGACCCCGCTACCATACCATTATCACGACCACCACGACCCCACTACCATACCATATTCACGACCACCACGACCCCACTACCATACCATATTCACGACCACCACGACCCCGCTACCATACCATATTCACGACCATCACGACCCCGCTACCATACCATATTCACGACCACCACGACCCTGCTACCATACCATATTCACGACCACCACGACCCTGCTACCATACCATATTCACGACCCCGCTACCATACCGTATTCACGACCACCACGACCCCGCTACTATACCATATTCACGACCACCACGACCCCGCTACCATACCATTATCACGACCCCGCTACCATACCATATTCACGACCACCACGACCCTGCTACCATACCATATTCACGACCCCGCTACCATACCATATTGACGACCACCACGACCCCGCTACCATACCATTATCACGACCACCACGACCCTGCTACCATACCATATTGACGACCACCACGACCCCGCTACCATACCATAATCACGACCACCACGACCCCTCTACCATACCATATTCACGACCCCGCTACCATACCATATTGACGACCACCACGACCCCGCTACTATACCATATTCACGACCACCACGACCCCGCTACTATACCATATTCACGACCACCACGACCCCGCTACCATACCATATTCACGACCCCGCTACCATACCATATTGACGACCACCACGACCCCGCTACCATACCATATTGACGACCACCACGACCCCACTACCATACCATATTGACGACCACCACGACCCCGCTACCATACCATTATCACGACCACCACGACCCCGCTACCATACCATATTCACGACCACCACGACCCCGCTACCATACCATATTGACGACCACCACGACCCCGCTACCATACCTTATTCACGACCACCACGACCTCGCTACCATACCATATTCATGACCACCATGACCTCGCTACCATACCATATTCATGACCACCACGACCTCGCTACCATTACATATTCACGACCACCACGACCCCGCTACCATACCATATTCATGACCACCACGACCTCGCTACCATACCATATTCACGACCACCATGACCCCGCTACCATACCATATTCATGACCACCACGACCTCGCTACCATACCATATTCACGACCACCACGACCCCGCTACCATTCCATATTCACGACCACTACGACCTCACTACCATACCATATTCACGACCACCACGACCCCGCTACCATACCATATTCATGACCACCACGACCTCGCTACCATTTCATATTCACGACCACCACGACCCCGCTACCATACCATATTCACGACCACTACGACCTCGCTACCATACCATATTCATGACCACCACGACCTCGCTACCATTCCATATTCACGACCACCACGACACCGCTACCATACCATATTGACGACCACCACGACCCCGCTACCGTACCATATTCATGACCACCACGACCCTGCTACCATACCATATTGACGACCACCACGACCCCGCTACCATACCATATTCACGACCACTACGACACCGATGCCATACCATATTCACGACCACCACGACCCTGCTACCATACCATATTCACGACCACCACGACCCTGCTACCATACCATATTCACGACCACCACGACCCCACTACCATGCCATATTCACGACCACCACGACCCTGCTACCATACCATATTCACGACCCCGCTACCATACCATTATCACGACCACCACGACCCTGCTACCATACCATATTGACGACCACCACGACCCCGCTACCATACCATTATCACGACCACCACGACCCTGCTACCATACCATATTCACGACCCCGCTACCATACCATTATCACGACCACCACGACCCTGCTACCATACCATATTCACGACCACCACGACCCCGCTACCATACCATTATCACGACCACCACGACCCCACTACCATACCATATTCACGACCACCACGACCCCACTACCATACCATATTCACGACCACCACGACCCCGCTACCATACCATAATCACGACCACCACGACCCCGCTACCATACCATATTCACGACCACCACGACCCTGCTACCATACCATATTCACGACCCCGCTACCATACCATATTCACGACCACCACGACCCCGCTACCATACCATATTCCCGACCACCACGACCCCACTACCATACCATATTCACGACCACCACGACCCTGCTACCATACCATATTCACGACCCCGCTACCATACCATATTCACGACCACCACGACCCCACTACCATACCATTATCACGACCACCACGACACCGCTACCATACCATATTCACGACCACCACGACCCCGCTACCATACCATATTCACGACCACCACGACCCCGCTACCATACCATATTGACGACCACCACGACACCGCTACCATACCATATTCACGACCACCACGACCCCGTTACCATACCATATTCACGACCACCACGACCCCGCTACCATACCATTATCACGACCACCACGACCCCGCTACCATACCATATTCACGACCACCACGACCCTGCTATCATACCATATTCACGACCACCACGACCCCGCTACCATACCATATTCACGACCACCACGACCCCGCTACCATACCATATTCACGACACCGCTACCATACCATATTCACGACCACCACGACCCCGTTACCATACCATATTCACGACCACCACGACCCCGCTACCATACCATTATCACGACCACCGCGACCCCGCTACCATACCATATTCACGACCACCACGACCCCACTACCATACCATATTCACGACCACCACGACCCCGCTACCATACCATTATCACGACCACCACGACCCCGCTACCATACCATATTCACGACCACCACGACCCTGCTACCATACCATATTCACGACCCCGCTACCATACCATATTCACGACCCCGCTACCATACCATATTCACGACCACCACGACCCCGCTACCATACCATATTCCCGACCACCACGACCCCACTACCATACCATATTCACGACCACCACGACCCTGCTACCATACCATATTCACGACCCCGCTACCATACCATATTCACGACCACCACGACCCCACTACCATACCATTATCACGACCACCACGACACCGCTACCATACCATATTCACGACCACCACGACCCCGCTACCATACCATATTCACGACCACCACGACCCCGCTACCATACCATATTGACGACCACCACGACACCGCTACCATACCATATTCACGACCACCACGACCCCGTTACCATACCATATTCACGACCACCACGACCCCGCTACCATACCATTATCACGACCACCACGACCCCGCTACCATACCATATTCACGACCACCACGACCCTGCTACCATACCATATTCACGACCCCGCTACCATACCATATTGACGACCACCACGACCCCGCTACCATACCATATTCACGACCACCACGACACTGATGTCATACCATATTCACGACCACCACGACCCCGCTACCATACCATATTCACGACCACCACGACCCCACTACCATACCATATTCACGACCACCACGACCCCATAGTATATTGGAAGTTGGAACACCTTACATACAAGGAAAACCAGGGACTTCTTGGTTTAATTATGTTTGTTGATTCATTTCCACTCTGTTCGTAGTTTCATCATCTGTGTCTGTTCATGTACTACAGTCTCCTATGTTGTCCGGGGACCGTGGTAGTCGTGATCGTATGGTAGTTGGATTTATAACTACCTATGCAATCAGTGCCTACCACCACTAACGTTGTGAGTTCGAATCCCACTCAGGCGAGGTTTACTCGATATAACATTATGTGATAAAGTTTGCTAGTGACTTCGGCGGCAGGACGGTGGTTTTCCCCGGGTACTCTGGCTTCCTACACAAATAAAACTGACCGCCACGATATCACTGAAATAATGTTGAATGTGGCGTTAAATACCATAACTCCCCTAACTCCGTATGCTGTTCAGTATAATAAAGCACTTATTCACTGGATATCCGGGTAATAGCAAATTAATTGTTCCCTTCTACACTAACTATTGCTCTTAGCTTCACCACGGTCAATAGTTGGTGTCCCGGGGGGACAATGAACTTGCTATTACCCTCATGACAGTCAAAAGGTGTATACTATTGTCTAGATAAAATAATTAAAGTTTGGAAAAAAATATGAAGTGACGTCTAAGATTACTATGTTATTATATTACAAACGATCGAAGACGATTATTCACACAGAAGAAAAATGATACGACCTGCATTTAAATCAGGTCATTTAATATTTAATAAGAAAACATGCCTTATGTCATTATATATATCAAATGGAAAATTTTCTGAGTTATCGGATGAACGGGTCACGATGATATGTCCCCTTTTTAGGTTTCGTATCAAAGGAAAAATAGTACATGCATATCTATAAAGATATGTATAAGCATGGAAATATAGTGCAGAAAAGAGTTGCATAAAAATCAAACCAGCTAATTTGCAATTAATGATATACTAATTTGCTTAGATGCAATAAGGAGACTAATATCCGTGTTATTAACCCTATATACCGTACAAGTGGTTTTTTTCGCGGGAGGCAAATTTCGCGATTTTCTTCCAAATTGGTGGAATTTTTTTTAGCGGTACTTAATTTTCACGATCCTCAGTTTTAATCGGAATAAAATTTTAGCGGATTGACCGTTATATTAGAATTACATTATCTGAATTGGTTCAGATAATGTAATTATCCTAGGTGAGTCCGAAAAAAAACCAACAACTGTAAAAAGGGGAGGAACTCGCTTGCATTTTTTTAAGTGGTCGTGTTAAATTGATCGTAACTTCAGAACGCCTTAATATTTACAAAAAATGTTTTCACCAGTCGAACGCCAAGTAATTTTCCTTTCCAAAGAGACACCAATTGTTAGTGTAGGCCTCCGAAATGCTGAGGTACCCTACACGAACCAAAACAAAACGGCGTGAAAATCGAAGTAGGACAAATGCTGGGACAACCACTTCACATCTGTGTAGACTTTCCCATGCGTAAACGAGTCATTTTGACTAGCTAAATACTTTCATCCATTCAAATTACGTTAAAATGTCTTACCTTTCACCAATTTATATGCCCTTTAAGTCTGTTTTTGAAAGAAATCCCTTTCCATACTTCCCAAACACCACAGACTTGAAAATATGAGAGAGTTCTAACGGGTGTTTTGATTGGCTGAACAGATTTGACGACCTTCCCCTTTTCATTAAAAGTCATGTAGAGTCTAGAGGAGTCATACTAAAAAGCGCCCGGGACAGCCCGAGACCGCCCGGAGCAGCCCAGGGACTGGAAATAACGCCCGGCGTATTGGAATATTGTTTAAATCGATTTTTGTCGAAATTATAATGGAGTATGATGTGAAGTGAAGTCTTACCGTGAGTGTAAATGTTCAAGTTATGTACTAAACAACATTTATTAAATTATTTTATATAGGAATGCACGGTGATCTCAATAAATCGATCTACTCATCTCGAAATTGAAAAAATATATTTATAAAACCACCATAATTTAGTTATACATGATCATATCTTCCTAAATCTTGGTGTTTTCGCAACATTTGAAGGGGTCTAGGTATATTAAATGGGGTTTTTCGGTGTTTTCTGGGCCTTTTCGGTGATTTCAGGGGCTTTTCGGTGATTCGAACTACCGTAAAGATGAGGGTTATATTCACAAGTGATTCTAGATTGTGTGGCGTTGAAAGGATGAGGTTAGGTTCCAGTAGTAGCGTTGTTAATAAAATCAACTATTCTAGGATTCAAAATTGGTCAGGATGACCACAGTTGCAAAGGTACAATTGGCACAGAGACTTGGACTTGTGGCAAGGGTGACAAATACGGGCGTCTTAATGTCAGTATGGAAGATGAGTCTGGTTTGTTTGTAAAACAAAAATGTGCTTACATAAGAAAAAGTTAGATAAACAGTAAAAATATTTCTCAGACCTTTTAAAAAATTGATCACAGACGCCTACTGCAAGATAATTAAATGATCTTTCGTGGAATAATTACCTAATTAGAATTGTTAAGTGTGGCAATTGTAAAAGTTTTATTGCTGATTATCTACATGCGCGTGTCGTCGTTAATTCAATTACTAATAACCACCAGAAATGGACGATAGGTTAAAACAAGACCAACATATACAGGAATAAGAAAAATATGGAAAAATGATAAGAAAAATGACAAGAAATATATTTTGATATATATTTTAAAATTTTTAAAATTAAGAACATAATTTTGAAATAATTTATCTAAACATAAGAAAAATATCTAAATATATAACTGTATGATATATATTTTAAATAAAAACAAAACACGAGTAATATTTGTTCAAGTTGTGTTGGAGTCCTGGGCGGCAAGGTTTGGTTGCAAATGGCTTGTACAATATATAAAATTAACAACATAATATTAGAATAGCACTTTATTTAAAACAATTATATACCCGGGCGGTCCCGGGCGCTTTTTAGTATGACCGGTCTAGAGATGTTCCGAAAAAGTTGCCCCAGCATTTGTCCTACTTCCGATTTTCACGCTGTTTTGTTTTGGTTCGTGTAGGGTACCTCAGCAGTTCGGAGGCCTACACTAACAATTGGGGTCTCTTGGAAAGGAAAATTACTTGGCTTTCGACTGGATAGAAAATAAAATCCGATAGCCACGAAACGTGGAAATGTGGCGACCCAGAGTTGGAGCGGCAAATCCGCTGTTTTCCTTATGGAGAGCGCTCTGACGTCACACGGTTCCAGCAAGTCGAACAAAAAGCCGTCGGACGGCAGAGGAATCTTGGACTATATCTAACCGTGCGTAAAATAATCAATAATGTTGTAGATAAGATTTAATGTGTGCGTATTCCCGATTTGCGATAACTAGAGTTATCGTTCTTGAATCGAGTTATCTTTTCCTGACAGAGGGTTACATAACTGTAAACGTCACAAAACGTTTAAAAAATTGAAAAAAACTATGTATTCTTATTCAAATAAAATCCGATTTATTGGAATTATTTTATTTAGCATTATATATCGCCCGATATCGGTGGATTCTATGAGATCTGTATTTTTATTTCATATCCTGAATGACCGTAATTAATAAATTCAGTGTTTTATATTCAAAGATGTAGCATTTTCTCGAAAATCGGCTTTGCTGTTAAAATTACGGACGTTAATAGCGATGTATGCAAAATTCATTCCGATTTTCACAGTGGAATCATTTGTTTTATTTTCTTTTACAGGGGATTATCTTAATCTTGAAATGTTCAAGATATTTTATCTGCTCGGAGTCTATTAAAAAGATGTCTATTTTTGCATGATATTTCGTTTTGTTTTCTTTTTTTTCAAGAGATCAATACAGGCTCCATACAAGAAATTGAATATTTTACCTTTAGTTATATACATGGTTCATGACTATTCATTCTTTGGTTCCACTGCGGATTTTGTAATAAAAAGGGAACATTTAGGGTTTTTACCGGATTTGGCCATCTCCAAACGTCAGAGACGTCAGGTAGAAATATGACCGTAGAGTTAGACAGCGGCATCCGCTCCTTCCAAAAGTGGATGGGGAAAATGAAGATTTGACTCTGATCTTAAGAAAAAAAAATGGAAACTTTTGCAGATACAAGTGCTTTCAATGCTGGTGTAAAGGAGAAAAACACGAAAACAAACAAAATTACAATTGTTAAAAATCAAAAACTTGCAACACAAAACTTCCTTTTTAACATGCATATACATTTTCCCTTTGGTAACATATAAAGACTTTTCCTTTTATGGAAAATATGCTTAAATCTGATTTTATGAAATATAGGCATCGTTTGCTTTATTATAGAGTTGCACCAATTTACATCAGGTACACCTTATATACCACAAAAAAGAAAACAAAACTTATAAATTTGATCAGTGTACCACAGCCGTGAACGTATAGTCGCTGCTTCACGACCCCTGCAGATTTACACTGAGAGTGCGAATCCTATCGGAGCAGTTTTGGCTTTTTTTTTTTTATTTATTAATATCGGTTAAAGTGATAAAAATGGAGGCTATATTTATATTAAGTTTTTTTTTCTTTATATATTATAAGAATTGTGAGTGTATGCAGTAGATTTGTATTGATTTTTCGAAAGCCGCACAACGAATATTTCCTTACATATGAAATCATAACACGAATATACATGCAAGCTGTTAATTTCATATTTTTCTTTATCAATATTAACTATTCTGTCGTTTTTTTGTGGGGTTTTTTCGAACATCACGTAAGCTGTCATTATCACTAAAAATAAAGCAATTTAGCACATGTCGTTTTAATCGGAAGCAAACCATCAGAGCCTTTTTTATATTTTGCTTTGTGCTTGGTAGTTATTTTTCTTAAATCTGCAGTTGAGAAATAAAATCGTCTGCTATGTATACTAATTCGCATTTTACCCCATCACTACTCTAAGTAATAAATTTACTTGACTAAATGCGGGAGCACAGTAGCCATGATTGTATTGGCGCCGCCTTGTGATGGAATGGATAGTTCTAGAAGGTGGTTCGAATCCCATCAGTCCTTTTGTTTGTTTGTCTACATTGTTAAGCTTAGCTTCAGAACGGCATTTTTGGCTGTAAGATTATGAGACTGTAAATGCATTTATTGCAATATAACCTATTTGTCGTCAGTACTTAAACGGTATCCGAAATCATGGGTAGCGGTCGAGAAGTGCATATGTCTAAAAATGCATCTTTAATATGACAGATAAGTTTCAATGGACAGAGGTGCGATCTCCAAATACACCATTGTTTTTTAAACGATAGACCGATTGCTTGTTCTTGATATATTAAAAACAGAAAAAAGCCGCGTTCGTGATCGTTTTATTTCCTATTCAAAATATTCCAGACGAGGGACATTATTCATTCAGAAAAAAGTGGGATCTGCTCTGACGGAAACCGAAAATTGGGATTTGCTTGTTGACTGTACAAGTCGAGATGGTCGGCAAATGTTAGATGCAGGTGTTCACCTATCTGATAAGCACACATTGCTAAAGAAGACGCACATACCGTTTCAAACACAGTACAAAATATTCTACCGAATCCGCTTCTGCTTTTACAAATGGTGAAGAAACAACAGATTCTATTATTTCTAAAATGCTTTCAAATTTATCTTGCCTTGTCTTCGACCGCTCGAGTGTAATGAAAAAAAATCAAATATGCTTTTTAATGAAAGGAGAGAAAACCTTTTTTAAAGAAAATATTCCCGCTTTCAGTGTACAAAGAAAATCGTGCAGTATTTCCGTTTTGCAGAAAAATCTGGTGACAATCATCCAAAACATTTCAAAAAGTTAATTATGTAACATGTTCATTGGTATTATGAAAATACAGATGTGGAGTTATTTGTACAAAAATGTTACAAATCCAGAGAAAAATATGTTAAATAAGTAAATAACTTTTTTTTATAGAAGTTTAATAAAAGGGAATGTCGTGTATATAATTTTCTTTATAAAAGTTAAAGCCTCTATTGAACTTTCTATAGCAGCTCATTTTTTCATTGTCATCTGACCGGCTTTTTAAAAGATACGTCCCTACATCTTTGTCGGAGCGCAAGCTCATTCTTGTAACCACTGATTTTTTCATTACATTTCCGTAAAAACTGTACAGGTTCAGTCTTTTTTTTAAAAGTTAGGAAGTCTTCAAGTGTTGCCTTGGAATCTACGTCAATTAATTTCATATTTTTTCGCACTTATTATTTATTCAATCAATTTATTAAAAACAGCCAGGAAAACTTTTGCAACCGGAAATGCTATAGTTATATACCCACTGCCAAGGACGATAATTCAAATTACGAACGATAACTCCATTTTCCGCAAAGAGGGAATACTATGTATAAAGGTGTCATAATTACTTAATGTATATTAATAGACTGTCAGACTGTGTTTACACAAGCTTTAATGATTGAAATAAAAAGAAAAGAAGCAATAAAATGTATTTGTCAATATTTATGTCAAGTCTGGAAGTTTGATTACTCGCAGCTGTGAAGTATATTCCGATTAACAATAAATTATCTCAGTTACGATTGTATGGCTTGGATGCTATTTCATTACTAAAATAATAAGGCATTGTTTGTAGTTCTTTCATGATCATTGTCAACAAATGCATTGTTTTCGGGAAGGATTCCCCCATGTTGGATATTTTAAAAGCGTCCTTTCAACAGCTTTAAGAATGACAGTGACCATGTAATTGTTAAATATTCACTATACAGTCATACTACGATAGATCTTATACAATTATTTAAAAAAAAACAAGAAAGAAAAACAACGTATGTACTATAAAGGGTGGAAATTTACGCGGGATCTTTTTTTTCGCTGATCGAAGATTATGAGTCGCCGTTCATGTCATTGGCGCGATAATATACGCGTATAATATTATATACGCGTATATTATCAACATATACGCGTATATTGTTGTTATATACGCGTATATTGTTGTAATATACGCGTATATTGTTGTAATATACGTTAATATACGGGTATTTTGTTGTAATATACGTTAATATACGGGTATTTTGTTGTAATATACGTTAATATACGGGTATTTTGTTGTAATATACGTTAATATACGGGTATTTTGTTGTAATACACGTTAATATACGGGTATTTTGTTGTAATATACGTTAATATACGGGTATTTTGTTGTAATATACGTTAATATACGGGTATTTTGTTGTAATATACGTTAATATACGGGTATTTTGTTGTAATATACGTTAATATACGGGTATATTGTTGTAATATACGTTAATATACGGGTATATTGTTGTAATATACGTTAATATACGGGTATATTGTTGTAATATACGTTAATATACGGGTATTTTGTTGTAATATACGTTAATATACGGGTATATTGTTGTAATATACGTTAATATACGCGTATATTGTTGTAATATACGTTAATATACGGGTATTTTGTTGTAATATACGTTAATATACGGGTATATTGTTGTAATATACGTTAATATACGGGTATTATGTTGTAATATACGTTAATATACGGGTATATTGTTGTAATATACGTTAATATACGGGTATATTGTTAAAATATACGTTAATATACGGGTATATTGTTGTAATATACGTTAATATACGGGTATATTGTTGTAATATACGTTAATATACGGGTATATTGTTAAAATATACGTTAATATACGGGTATATTGTTGTAATATACGTT
Organism: Bathymodiolus brooksi; assembly: GCA_963680875.1. Classification (NCBI taxonomy): domain Eukaryota; kingdom Metazoa; phylum Mollusca; class Bivalvia; order Mytilida; family Modiolidae; genus Bathymodiolus; species Bathymodiolus brooksi. The sequence continues at coordinate 23,170,483 of OY804583.1, read as the reverse complement.
AATATACGGGTATATTGTTGTAATATACGTTAATATACGGGTATATTGTTGTAATATACGTTAATATACGGGTATATTGTTGTAATATACGTTAATATACGGGTATTTTGTTGTAATATACGGGTATATTGTTGTAATATACGTTAATATACAGGTATATTGTTGTAATATACGTTAATATACGGGTATATTGTTGTAATATACGTTAATATACGAGTATTTTGTTGTAATATACGTTAATATACGGGTATATTGTTGTAATATACGTTAATATACGGGTATATTGTTGTAATATACGTTAATATACGGGTATATTGTTGTAATATACGTTAATATACGGGTATTTTGTTGTAATATACGTTAATATACGGGTATATTGTTGTAATATACGTTAATATACGGGTATTTTGTTGTAATATACGTTAATATACGGGTATATTGTTGTAATATACGTTAATATACGGGTATATTGTTGTAATATACGTTAATATACGGGTATTTTGTTGTAATATACGTTAATATACGGGTATATTGTTGTAATATACGTTAATATACGGGTATTTTGTTGTAATATACGTTAATATACGGGTATATTGTTGTAATATACGTTAATATACGGGTATTTTGTTGTAATATACGTTAATATACGGGTATATTGTTGTAATATACGTTAATATACGCGTATATTGTTGTAATATACGTTAATATACGGGTATATTGTTGTAATATACGTTAATATACGGGTATTTTGTTGTAATATACGTTAATATACGGGTATATTGTTGTAATATACGTTAATATACGTGTATTTTGTTGTAATATACGTTAATATACGGGTATATTGTTGTAATATACTTTAATATACGGGTATATTGTTGTAATATACGTTAATATACGGGTATATTGTTGTAATATACGTTAATATACGGGTATATTGTTGTAATATACGTTAATATACGGGTATTTTGTTGTAATATACGTTAATATACGGGTATATTGTTGTAATATACGTTAATATACAGGTGAGCTGTAAATCTTAAATCTTAAAATAATGTCAATATATCAGACATATGTACCTGTTCATCCGGTAAAACATAGATCTTTGACCTGTGGCATTTTGCCTTTAAATCTCCCACATATGTTCCTTCTAACTGTTTTTAATCACAGGACACAAACATTCATTTATTGAATTTCGTCCTTTACCTGGAAGAAGAAGAAGAACTGTTTCAAGTTATAATTAGGGCTATTTTCTTCTTTTACTGCTCTCATTAATTTGCAGTTGCAGGTTACATTGAACCACAGGGGCTTGAATCACGTTCATAGAGGTCAGGCGGCCTATAATACTCTTATATATAGGAGTATATAGGCCGCGTGACCTCTATGTCTATGAAAGCGATTCAAGCCCCTGTGCATTGAACGTAGTAACAAGGGCAGTTTTGATTGGATTTGAATGATTGACACCTTTGGCAAAAGTAATGTTATTTGGGACCAAGTCCCAACTATGGTAGAAATAGCAATATTTTGATTCCAGATCCATATCACTAATGGCTTAAATTTCATGCACCGGAAATAATACACCGGAAACCAATACATGGTTAAATCTGCAGAAAATCGGATGCGCAATAATCTGGAACTACTTCCGGTTATTAATGTTAAAAGTCGACCCCGATATATCTCGACCCTAAAAAAGTCGTCCCTGATATATCTTGGCCCAAAAAATCTCGACACTATTTTGATGCACTGAATGAGCGTGAAATTGGCCGATAATTTTTTGATTCGCGAGCATTCATGGCCGTGCCTGTTTCAATAGATGGAAAGAGCATCCTTACATTGTACTACAGTACACTCCAAAAAGTACACAAAAAGTAAGTAAAATTTCTATTTCAATCATCCCAAGGATTTACATGATTTAAATATTAGATAATGTGGATTGTGCTTCGATGGCACTACAGGTAGCACCTGTCTCATATTAATGTTTAAAAAATTTATTGGACTTCGTTCCAAGTTAGGTAACACCTATTATCATATTATATATATGGGACGAAGTCCCAACTATGGTAGAAATAGCAATATTTTGATTCCAGATCCATATCACTAATGGCTTAAATTTCATGCACCGGAAATGACACACCGGAAACCAATACATGGTTAAATCTGTAACTCGAATAATACTGCGCCCTCTATCGGGCACTATCGCTGGATGAGGGCTTGAACGCTCTTAATGGTAAAAATCCGTCAGCTGCTGGCTGGTTCAGCCGACCAATCAAATGTCAGATATTAGCGCGTATGCGCATTAGTGACTTCCTTTACTTCCGTTTGTAAAACAAACACGGAGAATGATTGTGCACGTGCCTTTGCATATATAGAAATCAAATACACCTTTATTCTCATAATTATGATTTAAATTGCCATAGATTCACAAATCTTTAGATTTAAAAAAATAAAACACCGTGTAATCATTTTTTGAAGTTTTTATGTTTTAATCTAAATTTGCTAAAATGTCACATCTAACATGTATATGGGACAATAAAAGTGACTTTTTATGATTATTGTTAGCATTATTGTGTATCTTTATTCTCATACAGCCAAATACAAAGGCACTCGTGGCACAGAATTACTAACCCCTTTCTGAGTACTTATTTATTTTCAATAAAATTTCTTTATTATTTCATCTCTTTTTCCTGAATTTATTGTGGATAATACTATTAATAGGGTCGACACACGTAACTTGCCGTTAGCATAAGATTGTATAAATATGGATATGCACAAGTTAAATTAAGGAAAATGGTATGAAATAATAAAGAAATTTTATTGAAAATAAATATGTAAACAGAAAGTTGATTAAATTAAAATGATTTTTAATACAATTTATTAAGAAATACCCATCACAATATCGTTATTTAGGTAAATACTTATTAGACTGATTTTTTTTAAAACCATTTTTGTCTTTTTAATTGATAACTGACCCAAGTTAGCCTAAATAAATGAAATGTGACTTAATGTGTTAATTATATAAATCCTTGCCTTCTATAAATTTTAATTTCTTATCTAATTCTTATTCTTATTATGTAACAATATGGTCAAGTTGTTATTTTCATTGAATGGCATCTCAAAATAGATGGTTTCACCGTAGGAGCTCTTCCTGTATATTGGTTACATCCTGTATATTACAACTGACAGCTAATGCATGACAAACAATTTTAATCAGCCATCAGTAAAAATACATTTTTTAAAATCTTTATTTTAAATGAAATTAAAAAATCATTATAAGAGTGAATTCAATTCAAGCTGTTATTTACTTTCCAACTTTGAAATAAAAATCAATATGTTTTAATATTTAAAAAATAGTAATTATTTCATGTTTGGTTGTATTTATCCGGATATGTGTATTGCATACAGAATTACATCATCTGATCACTCCATTGGACATTATTTACAAACACTTTAGCTCCTCCTATTTTATGTCGTAATACCCATAAGTCATAGCGATTTACTATTTCCGGTTTGACGGATTTTTTCAATGAATGCATCCAGGCGTTAATGCAACGATTAGCGGGAGAGTAATATAACGACTGGATTATTCGGGTTATTAAATATGCAGAAAATCGGATGCGCAGTAATCTGGAATTACTTCCGGTTATTAATGTTAATAGTCCAATCGTAACTACTCGGCCATTCTCGCTACCCTGCAAATATTTTTGCAGGGTAGCGAGACTAGCCGAGTACAATCGCCAAACCTCGGGTGAGTCCGCTTCTCTCCCTCCAATCGTAACTACTCGGCCATTCTCGCTACCCTGCAAATAGCCTCGTATGCATTAGGCGTATGAATCGCACTACTTTTCACATGTCAGTTACATGAAAGTTATATTTTAAACAATTTTCTATATTTCAATTAAAGTTTTAATTAGTTTTGCATGATTAGATTTTACTTAGTATGTCTTCCATATTGGATTTTCGTGGACTATATTTTTGTGCGGCTTAACTTAACTTAACTTCCGTCAAACAATTTAAGAAGAATTTCTACTATATGTACGTACGAGGTTATTTGCAGGGTATCGAGAATGGCCGAGTAGTTACGATTGCTCTCCCTCAGTGTGATGAAGATACGGAATCAGCAGAAGTTGCGACGAGTGTGGCCGAGTAGTTACGATTGGTTAAAAGTCGTCCCCGATATATCTCGGCCCTAAAAAAAGTCGTCCCCGATATATCTCGGCCTAAAAAATCTCGACACTATTTTGATGCACTGAATGAGCGTGAAATTGGCAGATAATTTTCAGATTCGCGAGCATTCATGGCCGTGCCTGTTTCAATAGAAGGAAAGAGCATCCTTACATTGTACTACAGTACACTCCAAAAAGTACACAAAAGTAAGTAAAATTTCTATTTCAATCATCCCAAGGATTTACATGATTTAAATATTAGATAATGTGGATTGTGCTTCACTGGCACTACAGGTAGCACCTGTCTCATATTATTGTTTATTTTTTTTTATTGGACTTCGTCCCACGGTTAGGTAACACCTATTATCATATTATACAAATAAAGTAACGCGTATATACCCAAATATTCATTTAAAGTATTAACGCAGGGATTAAGATTAACTTTTACAGACTAGTAGCCAACTGGGCTACCAGGAAAAAAAAAGTAGTAGCCCAGACAAAAAGTTAATGGCCCAACTTTTTATGAAAAAATCATCATCACCGGTTGAGGATCGCAAAGCAATACGAACATGCTAGGGTGGTTTGCCCCCCAAGAAAATTTTGAAAAATTAGACCCTAAATCCTGCAATCTGAGTGAACTGAAAGGGATTTTATTGAACTGGAAAAAGGCAGTGTCTATATACACGACCGTCGTGCAGCTAATTCTCCTAGGCTATTCGCACGACCGTCGTACAGCTAATTCTCCTTGGCTATTCGCACGACCGTCGTGCAGATAATTTCTCTTCGGCTATTCGCACGACCGTCGTACAGCTAATTTCTCCTTTGCTATTCTCACGACCGTCGCAATTTTCACTCGCAGAGTTGTCGTTCGTTCCTGCAACATGTTGATAGATAATTCGTCCCATTTCCATTTCAACCAACAGGTAGTCGACCATTTCCCGTGTCTGCCTTCAAGTTGGCCATTTCACAGTTTTCCACTTTAGAGAGAGCTAAATCTGTTTTAAAATTCGATAGGGTCTATAGCATATTTTTATTGGTTTTAATATTTTCAATAAAAGGAGGACAGTTACTGTGAACAAATACTTCCTATTTCGTCAGCCCAAATTTATTTTTATCATAGTATAATTATAACATTAATATTTAATATTATTCATGTTTATATCTTAATCATGTACAAGATTTTTTTTCACTGACGGTGTAGAGTTCTGCATTTACTAGTTAACACATCAATATTGTTTCCGTTTATTTGATACGCCGTCTTGATACAGTATACGTACCTCTGACGACTGTCAATATCTATATGAATTACATAAAATTATTTGTATACATGTTGGCCTACAGGGAATCAAATCCGAGGTTTATAATCATATTCATGATTCAAATTTTCTGCAGACTTCGTGATATATGAACCCTTGACATTGTGAAGATGCCAAACCCAATTATCTAATAGATACATGTATCCATATATATTCCCACCAAACTGTGCAATCACCCTAACTCAAAATATTGGAATCCATTTAGCACAGGTGCTCGACGTAAAACTTTTCGATGAATAGATAATAAATTATTGAAATTCATCCCTCATATAAATAATGATTTGGGTATGTCTTGTTAATTACATGTATATTTATTTATTTATTTATTTATTTTTAATTTTTATTTTATTTATTTATTTAAAACGCAAAGCACCTGCATGTGCCTAACAAGCGTTTTTTGTGTGTTTTAATACATGTATGTATATGGAAAAGTATTAATCATTGTACGGGATTTGCTCCCGGTCTATAAAAATAATTGACAAAAAAAACCATGACACTACATCATAATAACATCATGATGTAGTGTTATAATTTATTTTTGTTAGACAACTATTTTTTAAAAATGTAAAAATAAAACAAGCTACGTTCGCTGATATTCTTGTCCAATTCGTCTGAGGGGGCCCCGGTAGGTATATTTAAATGTGGCAGTCGTAAAGAGAAATATCTCGGGAGTGTAACGATATAATTGGGTCAGCGAAAGGATCACAAATAAGCGAAAAATATTGAGGCGAAGTGGGGAAGGGGAAAAGGGTAGATGTTTACCTTGAAGTAAGGAAGAGGAGGGGGCATATATTTTTTGAATGAAACAAGTGCCTGTGGTATTTCGTGTGAAAAATCACGATTTTACGCCAATAAAATCATATTTTTTCCAATTTTAGTGAGGCGCGCGCCGGGTGCCCCCACCCCCTGGAGTAAATATAATTCACTTATGTAATTCACACGACCGTTGTGTATATATCCCATCCCCATGCGTTGTCTATTTGCACAACGGTCGTGTAAATAGACTTTTCCGGAATGCGCACGACGGTCGTGTATATATCATCGGCCATGGAAAAAGACCTTTTTTGGGGGAGAATTTTTTTTTGTGTATTCTTCCATCTGACCTGTCCACTCGCACTCCAATTCCTGAAATTTGTTTTTGATTTTATCGAATATGTCATGTAAACTTAACATGGTTAATGTAGATGAGTAACAGTATTGTTTTGCTTAAATGAATAATGTTTAGACACTACAATAACACCAGGTCGATTGCAAGCTATTTTTTATCTGGTAATATATATGTATTGCTATTTGTTGAAGGGAAAATTTCAGACAAAAAAATGCAAAGGATGTTGAAATAGACATCACCAGGCCTTGTGCCCTTTATGAATCGCCACATTCTTTTTTTGCGACAGGAAATTGACGAAATGTGTTAAACGATCGATCCGTTACGTTACGGAATTTACTAGACTAATATTACGGATTTGGCAATTAAAACAAAGAAAAAAGCAATAATAACATAAAAATATCAATGAAAACGGAAACGATATGTTAATAAAAGAAATATTTTATTAAAATTTCTGTCAAGAACTTTTTCATAAACGACTACTGTGAAAATAACACGAAAGTATGTTAAACGTCAATAATGAGAACAGCAGCTGTTCCTTCTATTTTACCCAAAACATCTCGGAGCGCAACGAAAGGGGAACAGCCTAAATTTGGTTGTTCTATCAGACTTACTCGGGAGGTCTCGGTTTTATTCATTGAATATTCACACAAAATACAGAGAATCATACGATAAACCTTTATCTATTTTGACAAAAATGGGAATTCGAAGATGTTGATTTACGACCAGCGGAACTTCGATCTGCACCCGACTCAATTAAATTATGCAATCGCCAACTGGGCAACGATTATACGTATTATATGTCGCCCAACACAAATGTTACTCGCATTTGCGACTGGGCGACCGCTAATCTTAATCCCTGTAACGTGTATATTAACGCGTATATAACAACAATATACGCGTATATGTTGATAATATACGCGTATATATACAATATACGTACATTGTCGGTAAATATAAAATTTATTTGTACGACTTTAGAAAGAGGCAGAATAGCGAGCCTTTGGCGAGCTTTTCAGGCTTATTTCGCAACGAGTACAAATGCATTTTATATTTAACGACAATGTACGTATTTTGTGTTTATCCTGCAATGTCAAAAAAGTTGGAAAACTTGTCAGATTTAAACAAAAAGGACAAAAACAAGCGTCATTCCTCGCCTTTCATAAAAGTTGTCAAGGGTGTCTTCTTCGTGGTCCGCGTTACATTAGTACCAGTTTCATACTTGTCTGCGCCCTCCGCTGTACATAGCTACAGGGTACCAGGAAAGTTTATTCGTAAGCTGAAAAGTTTATTCGTATAGTACGAAAAGTTTATTCGTCTAGTACGAATAAAGCAAAATGTATTCGTATAGCATATTTGTACAGCAAATGTACTGATTGCAGGATAAATCATTATATGTTGATAATATACGCGTATATAATATTATACGCGTATATTATCAGGCAATGACATGAACGGCCACTCATAGATGACTAGATACGATAACATAACCCTCAGTCCGCTTTTGCTCCAGCTGGAGCAAAAGCGGACTGAGGGTTACGGTAAATCGTATCTAATAGATGACTATCGCGAATAAAGCGAAAATTAGGTACCCGCGAAAAAACGTATTGTAATATACAATTACGGCCCTCGGAAGAGGTGAATATCCAAAATTGTCAACCCCATTATACCGAACAAACAGTTGAAATATACTGTTTCATATTTGAATTGTTAAAGTATTATTCCATTAGGGTTATTCACTGGACGTTGTAATTTTCGAGGGTTATTCATCGTTGAATAATAGGGTTATTCAATGGACGTGTGTAATTCTTGAGGTTATTCACCGTTGGCGGCGATTAGAAGCAAAAATATCCTGATTATTTTATGTCATGTGATTATCTTTTAACCAATAGAATTGATTCATTATTATGTGAGGTATCAGGCGCGTAGCTGCCTTTACGCAAAAAAGCAATTGCTTGCACACCATTTCGGCATTAAAAAAAATTTTTTTGCTTGCACTAAAAAATATTATTACTGACATGGGAAGAATCCCACTTTTTCAGTATAATTAATAATCATTATAACGTGTTTTATATGCGATCTGGTAGAAGCGGTCAAAGAGAGTGAAGTTGTTATTAATCAGTTAACTTCGGAACGAAACGACCAAACTGTGTGGGACCCGATCGTTACTTGATATGGCCGTTTCTATTGCCTATCAGTTTGAAATTTTACCGACTATTCCAAGGAGAACGGACCGACAGATCTATGTACTACCCGTTTATGGACTATTACATAACAGAGCTTACCGCGAGATTACTTGAAAATGGCGGCAGATACCAGGCACAATACTTGATACCAATGAACTTGCCTAGACTAACACCAGATAGACCGTAGACGTTATATTTGAAACATACAAAACCGATTTACGTTGCGACATAGTTATGTTTTAAAGCCGAAATCAAAAGGTGGAAAGCCCGTAAGGCAACATTGACAACCGCTAAACCATCGAATCTGAAGGACACCCTTAACGTCACAAACGAAGAGCTCTATCCTTCGATCAGCACCGTTTTGTTGATACTTTACACCATGCCTGCCAGCACAGCTACGACGGAGAGATCATTCTCTGTTCTCCGTCGCCTTAAAACGTACTTGAGGACAACAATGCTGCAGGACCGCGTGACTTCTTTAGCTGTACTGACGTTACGCGCGATGTTGGTGATACTTGACGTTACACATAATTAACATTGAAAAGAATGTTTCGCGTCTTCTTTTTCATTTTTTTCTTCCTTATTTGTGTTTGCATACCGTGGGTTTGGTTAGGATGGAGGTGGTGTGGGTGTGTTTTGATGTATTGTTCTTTATTTCGGAATTTCACTTTTTGTTTTTATTGATTTTTATTTTATTTTGGCTTGCTTGCAGAGGAGGCGCGACGCTTTGCACACGACACGCATATAGCAAGTATATTATCGACAACCGGATGTTTACGATTCAGTTTGAAAATGGACTTTGAAGTGAAAACATCTCGTTAAAAAAAAATACTTAAATTAACATGAATTTATCCAGCTGTCTAAATTCATTTTCAATATGGGATCTCTTGAAATTTATGATCGCAATACTTGTATACAAGTATTGTCAACAATACTTGTATAAATAAAAAAGTGTACAAGTATTGTTATTCCCTCCCCTCAAAAGTTGAATATGATTATTTTTCTATTCTGTTATGGAGTTTTAATGAAATTGTGTTTTTATTTAAAGAATCATAATTAATTGTCCAAATACCTATTTTATTCTCACTTATTTGACTTATTTTTTCTTATAGAAAAACGGTTATAGTTTAGTTATTGCACAATACACAAATATGTCTCTGCAATACACATCTACAACATTTATCATAATTATTAAAGATCATTAAACTTAATTACATTTAGTTACGCAACAATACTAAAACATTCTTATCAAAATCACATACAGTGTATGCACTAATTAGTTCTCAGGTAAAATACAGGTATCAATACTTCGACAATACTTGTACTTTTTTTTATCATATACTTTTTTTAATTATATATTTGTATACAAAAAGTTCACGTGATCCTCAATATGTTTTAGTGTGAAATCGTATAATCACCATTAAAATGGCTAAAATATGATATTCTGTGGATTCAAATTGTCACAGGAGATGTTTGATACAACACAAATCACGAAAAATTGGGGGATTTTTCAAGGTCATTTGTGGCGCAATGGATGGAGACTTAAGGAGACTTAAGAAAATATTGGAAGCACCATGATTGATCTATGTCATACTAAAAGGGATAGGAAAAGTCTCCGACAGATTTTACAAATTTTCATTTTAATGTTGATCGGTTGAGGACGCTATGAATGAAAAAAAAGATGGCGACAAAATGTTCCTCTGAAAATTGCAGATGATCACATTTAACATTCAACCCAAACATTATTATGTTAATTCCATTCATATATAGATATCTATCAATAATTTACCGAGAGGGACTCGCCATTAATCATCCATGAACCCAGTAATCGGCTTAGTAAAACACTGAAAATTTGATAATGTCACCCTCATCAGATAACGCTATATTTGTGTTGTTGGTGTTTTCCTTTAGGTGTTTATTTCAATGTTTGTTTGTTTGCTTATTTATTTCGTTTGTATTCCCTTTTAGTATTTATTTATTGTTATGTTATGTGACTGTACTTTATCATTTTTTCTTTGAAAGTATATCTTGCTCTAAAACGAGATTATCATATTCTGTTTGTTTATTGATTGACTGTATACATTGTATTCTTGAAAATTTCTCGTAATATCTTATGTATAATCTAGTGAAATTATAATTAAAATAATTCAGTTCACATTTTTAATTTTCATATTTATATATTTCGCGATTTTTTAAAACTATTATATAATTATAGTTTCTACAGTGCACACATTCTATTTTGCAATGCTTGTTCAAAAATGACACACACAAAAATTAAGGTCATGAATTCATTTTTAATTAGGGTCGCTTGAGTAAGCGGAAACACATCGTTATTTTTTCAGGTTTGGTATATTTTTGTATTTTGTTTTCGCTCTTTTGTTTGTTGTTTTTCAAGTTTTGATATATCGTTTGTTTGTTTTTAGCTTCGTTTTTTTTAGTTGTTGTTTATTTGTTTTAATCTTAATAGAAAACTATAGAAAAATATAGAAGTAGCGCGACGTTATTTTGCCGTCGATAAGAAAAAACGTTTACTGGACAAATTGGGTAACCTTCTACAATTTTACGTAGAAATTGTAATTTTTATCCGAAATCAAGTTTGTTAAGTTCATTCTCTGCCACTGAAAATGAACATTTTTCGTTATTTGGATTTAGCACGAAATATGAGCGAAAAATATAGTTTTGAATGTGTAAAGTTTTATACTTCGTGTTTTTTTTTTACGTCAAGTTGCAACTGGACATTTTGTTGACCTTACTCCTTTAGGAATATTTTTTAACTTGCTTTAAAAAAATCATTTTTGAAAAGACTTTTTCGTTTTTGAAGATAATAACATTTGATATGTATACCTTTTTTGTGAAAATTTTGTACAACATAGCTGAAATAAAGCTTGGTATTTGGCATGCAGATGTTTTTTCTTCAGCGTTACGTTCTTTTCTTTCCATAAACTTACCGATTTGTTCCTTCAAGCATTGCTTTAATCAGAAATCGTTTATGGGGTCATAGAACACGCTGACCCTGCTTCCGGTCCCACAAAAAAAATCGTCCGAAAAACGTATTTTTAGATTTTTACTGAGAAAAATGTAAACGACATACGGATATTGTGTAACGCGTTACATGAGAAAATTGTGTGTTAACGACTTTTCTTCCAATAAATTCGTTTTCAAAAGCAAAAATAAACCTAATCTAATATAACAAAACAAATATTCGTATAATTCCCTATACAAGCATGTATCGGAAATAAAAATCCATCAATCTAAAAATAATCTATATTCGTTTTACTTATTTTATGTTCTATTTAGTCAAAGTATCACCAATAGCGCGCGTAACGTCTACTGCATGTGCACAGAGATATTGACATTGACATCGACAGAGTCATGCGCTCATTTACTTTAGGAAAATCTCGTCATATTGATTTTGGCTACGGACATTAAATTCAAATAACGCAAACTACTATATGTGTTTTGATTTTTACAGCAGGAATTCATTACTTTCATCATTTTGAATTATTTTGTATTGCCAAATTTTGATTACAAATATACAAAATAACACTTAAAACAAGTGGACAATATGGCAATATGAACAGACTGCGAATCAAAAGGTGCATGCAATAACGTGTTCCTATTTTTGTTTAAATATTTTTTCAGTTGTACTTTGTAACATCTCCGTTAATCAGCAAAGCTTTTTAAAAAGCAAATATTTAGTATCCATCAGAACAAACATTGATGATTCGCTAGCTTTCTAAAAATAAAATGTTGATAACCAAGGTGGACGGTATTTTAATATATAAAACTGAATTTATAGGAACAAGTCGCAGGTTTCAGGAATCAAGGCATTTCTTTTTTAACAGGTGTTGTACCTCATATTTCCTTTGTTCATATATATTAACTTCCTGAAGTGTTCTGTCAACCGATGCATGTTTTCTGTATGAAACGTGATGATAAAAAAAGGAGCGATTTAAAAACAGGAATTGCCCTCTCTAATTGCTAGAAGCGCTGGCCTTCCGGGGGGCTTAGCCCCCTGGTCCCCCTACCAGGGCAGGGCATTAGCCCTGGACCCGATGGGGGCCTTAGGCGTTCCCCAGACCCCTCGCCGAAGTTCTTTGATTGCACATAGTTTTACTTCCAGCTACGCCCCTGGGTATAATAATATTAATTATTAGCCTAAAATTACATTAATCCATAAATTTTACCTGGCCGGACGTTCTTAAATGGTTTAATATGAATAAGTGGACATTTACTGGAAGATCAATATCAATGCCGATCTAAAAATAAATTTCTCAGTAGTTTTCCGCACTTTTTTAGTTCGCATGTCCAGATGTCTAAAAACTAGAGCTTTTACTTGAACATCCTACCACCACGTGGGTTTTATAATAAACGGCTGGGCACACGTACATACGCTAACAGGTAAGGAGTTACATAATTATTGCTATCTATTAATATGAAAAGTTTTATTATTTTATTTCTCTTATGAATGTATAATTATCTAAATTTAATAAGAAAAATATTTTTTTGTGGTTTAGTGGTGTAGGGCTGGGAAAAGGGGGATGATTGTTTAATAATTATAAGCATAATAATACACAAAGTATGTGTTTATATAGATTAGTATATCGGTAAAGCACGTACATCACGTACACACACTAATTAATGTATGTTAAATGCAACCTAATCGAAAACAAAAACAAATACAAAGTACATTTGCATTTATTTATTAAAGTGATATTTTATAGTTACGATAAAAATAAAATCTGAGATTTGATTTTTTTATTTACTTTTTTTTGTAATATACACTCCGACAAAAGTTAAGCACCACCCTATATTTTTATCGATATATTTTTTTACATCAATACTGTTAAAACAATAAAATAGATATCACCATTTTTCTTACACTTCTTAAAAGACTACACCAAGGGCTCTAAAATTACCAATCTACGAAGTATTTATCATCCTGAAAGACGTGACTATGACGTGGCAAAAATGGAGTTCAAAACAGGTGCTGGAAAAACGTAAAACCAGTTTGTCTTTGATGGAAGTTTTTAACATTGCATTAAAATGAAGAGTCTTCAGATTTTAAGAACTTTTAAATGCATCTATTGTGCGTATGTGTAAGGCATAAAAATCAATAATGAGTAGATCCACCGCGTTTATTGTGAACTTCTGTAACACGCCTCGTCATGCTTCGCACAAGACGCCTAAGCCGTTCTTGTGGGAACTGTTGCCACTCCTGTAAGATAGCAGTTCTTAATTCGTCAATATTTTGACATTTTGGATTGCATTGGTAAATTTTTTGGCCAATAAAGTCCCATACATGCTCTATAGGGTTCATGTCTGGGGACATCACAGGCCATGGAATTGTCTGAACAGCCTCTTGCTGTAAAAAATGTTGTGCAATTCGGGCTCTATGTGGCCTAGCGTTGTCGTCCATGAACATTGGCCTGTCAGCCAACGCATGATTATCGAAATGGGGGACTACGTGTGGAGCGAGCACATTGTCACGGTATTTTTGGCCTGTCAGATTACCATCAAGAATGTACAAGTCCAACTTACAGTCAAAGGAAAAACAACCCTAGACAGTTACACCCCCACCCCCAAAAGCAGTTGTGCCCAAAATGTGGTTGTCCTGAAATGTGTTTCGTTGGCGCCAAACCCTTGCACGACCGTCAGTAGGGCATAACAAAAAAAACGACTTTCATCAGACCAGTGGACCCGTCTCTATGTGTGAATAGTCCACCCCAAATGATCATGTGACCAGTCAAATCAAGCATGGCGATGACATAATGTCAACCGTGGATGTTTCATGGGTCGTCGCGCTCGCATTCCCCGATGGTGGAGGCGTCCGATTACAGTGCGTGTGCTAATGTGGCCTCCAAATGCTAAAATTACCACGAAGTGCACCAGCTGTACTGAACGGCCATTGCCGCGCCCGTCTGGATATGAGCCGGTCCTCTCTCGGCGTCGTTTTGCGAGGTCTACCTGCACGTGGACGGTCAGAGAACATTCCCCGTTTGACAAAAACGTTGCATCAGTCGTACAATGATGAAGTGGTCTGCCACCCTTCTATGGCTAAAACCACCGTTATGCATGCCAACAGCTTGCCGCCTTTCTGGTATGGTTAATTTTCGCCGCACCATACCAAACCAATAGAAAATGAAACTTAAAACTCTACACAAAAAAAAATCAGCTTTCGTTCGCAAACACAAATGTTGAAAAGTACATGCGACACTTTACACACCCTGTCATATACACATAAATAAAAATCAATCAATAACCTGTTTCACAGGTCAGTAAGTATGTGTGTACAGGTAACGAAAACAGCAAACCGATTTGAAATAAGTTCATTATTAGAAAAGATATTATTGAAACAAGTCAGGTGGTGCTTAACTTTTGTCGGACTGTATATATAGCATCGTGTGATGGGTTTTCGTACTACTATCGGTTTTTCCGATATAGCAATTAACAGTGTTAACCCTTCATTCATATGACGATTGGAATTTTCAAACAATGGCTAGTTAAATATTTCTTTGTACATAAGATTGTTTTAAAAGCCATTCTTGTATTTTAATATACCCTCGATTATCTGGCAACTTTTGCCGTCAGTAAAATGGCGTCATATGTTTTCGTATGAAGTAAAAACAGGGCCGATATACGGGATGGAAACGAATATAAAATCCGGAAATGGCTGGTTTTAAAATTTCATGGTTCTGGCCATCTACAAATCATACTACATCTAAATAAAATAACAGAATGTTTGAAAATGACCACTTTCAAAATTGTGTTTACTTTTGATGATTTTTTTAGTGCTGAAACCACATGCACTGCAAGGTGACATGTATTTTATATAAGAAACGGGCACATTTCAGTCAGCTCTTTTGTTTACTAGTACGATCAGTGACCCCATGACAGTCACATGACAGGAAGAGCCGGTGTCTGAGAGGCAGACGACATAGTTCAATTTGATATAGCCCTTCTGGATTTTTTTCCAGCTATTTTATAAATGAAGTAAATTTTTAGCATTACAAAAAGTATGGTTCAGTAGGTAGGTTCACTATTTTTGGTACTTACGTCTTTAAAAGCAACCTTGAACATTTTTGACAGATCTCACGTTGGAGTCCTGTTTACGTTCCAGAAATAGAAACCGGATGACACGTCAAAAATAACGCGTGCACTGTGGAAGTCAAAATCAAAATTAAAATGGATGATGCGAAAACATATGACATGCGAAAAGACGTACCGTGACGATAATAATAATAATAATTTTATTGTTCCAATTAAGGGCCCCAGAAGAGGCAGAGAGTTACATATAAAACAAATATTGATTTAATGTACATATAACAATATAATATTTATGTCCGACAGAATCAGAGACAAAGTAATGATATACACTATACATATAAACACTACTTATGACAACAATAATCCCCTCTTCTAATATCTAGACAATCAATAATATATTTTCCCAGAATTTTAAGTACTGATATGTCTTCGTTTGTAAAAAGCCATATAAATTTTGCCTCATTGGGTAGATCTTTAAATTTTGGACAAAGCTCACCTATATTATTGAACATGATTTCTCTATTGTCAATGTATAATGGACAGGTAATTATAAAATGAAGTTCATCTTCAGTTTGATTTGAAGAACATTTTTCACATATTCTTTGAGATCGTTCTACGTATGGTTTCTTATATCGATCCCTTTCTATTTTTAGTTCATGGGCACTTATTCTTTTTTTTATTATAATACACAATTATAAAGGACCATAATTAGAAAAGAAATTACATGACATATTTATTTTAATTTTAGACAATTTTAGAATTTAAAAAACCCCACCAAAATACAGAGATTTGTTGGTCACTATTATTTATATTGCAGTTCAGATATTGGAAAAATTTCCAAGTCTAAAAATAATTCAAATTTGACAACGATTTTGTGTGATTACAAAAAACTGTTCCAGTTCATCAACATTGAATATTTCAATCCCCCCTTATTTAATATTGTATTGTTCATTGCAATAAATACACAATTGAAAGAAAAACTTAAACACATTGTAGTAAAAACAGTTCGGCCATGACGGCAAAGTAAAAACAGTTCGGCCATGAACGACAAATTGAAAAGGAAATTAACTCGTGGCCAATGAAGTTCAAAATTCAAATTAAATGTTAGTAATATAAAATTACAATCTTCAAGTAGGATATACATGTAGTATCTGATGTAAGAGCATTAGTCTATCTGATATGATCAATATTAATTTACATATTATATAAATAGTATTAAATACTATAAATTATGACAACATACACTACACTAACTTGACTAAGGGACCTACCATTTAACTTGCAGGGGGGGGTTATGGTTTTTTGTTTCGTTTATAATTTTTTTTTCGGACAACACGAGAGTTAGAATTCCTCCGCCAAAATCAGAATATTTTTTTCAGCAACATTAGGAATATTTTTTTAGAAAAAACCCATACCCCCCCCCCCCCCCCCCCTTCAAGTTAAATGGTCGTTCCCTAACAATAGGTTTATGGTGTTTAAACGCCACTTTCAACAATATTTTAGTTATATCGTGGCGGTCAGTTTTATCGGTAGAGGAAACCGGAGGACCCGGAGAAAGCCACCGACCTGTCACAAATCACTGATGACTAACAATATAGTGGACTTGTAATTGTTAATAAATAAATGAGCATTTTTCAGCCATATTATTGAGCAAACAACATTCAACAATCACTCACTCTATTAGACCAGCATGCTGAGTTGGATATCTTTATAATGCTACACAGAAGCAACAATCTGCAGGTAGACATGTTGCACCACCGTGGGTGGGGGTTATTGTGTTTAACGCCGCTTTCAACATTATTTAACTTATATCGTGGCGGTCAGTTTTATTGGTGGAGGAAACTGGAGTGATCGGAGAAAACACAGGCCTGCCGTAAGTCACTGACAAACTCTTTATCACATTACAATGTTGTATCGAGTACACCTCGACTGAAGGATTCGAACTCGCAACGTTAGTGGTGATAGGCACTGATTGCACAGGTAGTAGTTGTCAATTCAACTACCATATGATCATGACGGCCCCTCTTAGTGCTAGCTCTCTGAATCAACAATCCGCGGGTGGACATGGTTCTCCAATTGGGGGGGGGGGTATGCTGTATAACACGACTTTCAACAATATTTCAGTTATATCGTGGCAGTCAGTTTTATTGTAGGAGGAAACCGGTGTGTCCGAAAAAACCACCGACCTGCCGCAAGTCACTGACAAACTTTATCACATAATGTTGTACTGAGTACATCTTGCCTGTGCAGGATTTAAACTCTAAACGTTAGTGGTGATAGGCACTGCTTGCACATGTAGTTGTAAATCCAACTACCATACCATCACAACAGCCCCTACTCTCTTGACACATTACCCTGAGTCATTGCTCTTTCTCCTTAATGCTGTGTGCTTAAGCGGAAAAGTAACAAATACATATTCTATAGTCATTGGTTTGACTCTACCATAGCTCGAACTGTACGATCAACAACACTTGAGGCGAGTACGCTAACTATTACATCTTGCACCGATGTGGTTGATTCCTGTTTAATATAAAGTGAGTAAGTGAATATTTGAGTATTTGTGTAGTCTTTGTTTTGCGTGACAAGGGATGGATCAATCTGTTATACAGAGTTATCGGATATAAGGGGAGATAATCAACCTTAATATAGTGTAAGGACCGATAACTCTTTCGTTAGATAATTGGTCTTCAAAATAGATGATATGGTTTGGTTTATGATATTTATCTCCACTTTCAACAATATTTCAGTTATATCGTGGCAATCAGTTTTATTGTAGGAGGAAACCGGAGTACACGCCGACGCATAGTCGTCACAATTGACTGAGCATTGTATGATGTAGATGTAGAATACCACCGACCCCTCGCAAGTCACTGACAAACTTTTATCACATAATGTTGAACCGAGTACACCTTGGCATGAACGGGATTCGAACTCATCTTTAATAGTGGTGATAGGCACTGATTGCATAGGTAGTTGTACATCAAACTACCATACGATCACGACGGCCAAATTAGACCCTACCCCATACACGATGTTATTAGATCTTTTGGTATCATCAGGAATGTTCTTTCGTCTTTTAAAACTGCTTAATCAGTTGTTGAAGTAATTATAATTGACAGCTCATCGTCTGCAATACCACTTTCTCTGTCAGCATTCTGAACCGTTAAATCTTGTAACTATGATAAAAATAATGTTTTCTACATTTGATCTGACCATCCAACTGTGCACTTGTCACAATAAATAGTAGAATTTAGCGAATATATTACAGACACAACAAACAGCAAATTTTAATGCGACCAACTGTGATCGAAATAGCTGGGAAGGGTCTTAGTGTTCCTATTCAAAATTTATCAGACAGATCTGTCCACCATTGAAAATGGACACCGTTTACTAAAAATTTCAATTGCTTAAAATGCTTAAGATTGGCTCTGTAGAAACCCGTACATTTATAAGTAAAAAAATAAACTCTATCATAGAAATACCACAATCTACTTGATTTCGGCATGAAATTATTACCCCAGTAAAACAGTAGTAATACTGAAGCACTTAAAACGGCTTAGGGAACGACCATTTAACTTGAAGGGGGGGGGGGGGTTATGGTTTTTTACTAAAAAAATATTCTGATCCCCAATGTTGCTGAAAAAAATATTCTGATTTTGGTGGAGGAAAAAAAAAATAATCTGATTCAGAGTTTTTGTCATATAACCTAATGTTGAATTCTGGAAAAAATTTTGGTGCTTTGCACGACAAAAAAAATAAATATTCTAACTCTTGTGTTGTCGGAAAAAAAAATTCTGAACGAAGCAAAAAACCATAACCCCCCCCCTTCAAGTTAAATGGTCGGTCCCTTAGTATGATCGAAACACACATTGGGAGTCTTAATTGCTATAATTTTTAAAAAGGTTAACTAATGCAAATTAAAGGAAAATAGATTAAAAAAAGAAGATTGGCCTCTGTGGTATAATAGTTAGTGTGCTCGTATGTAGTGAAGTAGATGGTTGGTTTGAGACCGAATCGGGTAAATCCAAAGTCCATTATGGTTTTTACTGCTTCTCTGCTAAGCATCATTAAGGAGTAAGAACAAATGCTGGAATCAGACTAATGTGTCTGTTAAGCTACATGTCTATCCGCGGACTTTCAGTAGACTAGCACTATAAAAATCCAACAGAATGTTGGTCTAGTATAAAGCGAAGGTCATCATGATGTCATCGAAAAATGTAACTTATTTTCGCCATGACTATGTTGTAGCTGAAAAATGGTTATTTGGTTTTAACTAACAAAAAGTAATGTTTCTTTCTCCAGAAATTTGCAATTTCATCATGGAAAACGGTCACAGTGTTTCAAATGGCATTACTAACGGACATGCAATCAAAAAGAAGAAAGAAAATGGTCATGTCATTACAAATGGCGCTAATGGAACCAATGGCAACTGTCCAGAATCGTCACATCATTTCCTTACTCAGTTATTTGAGACCATGGTGTCTGAAGGAATTGACAAAGCAAATGACAGAAAGAACAAAATTGTGGAATTTAAGCATCCGAAAGAATTGGAGCAGATACTTGATCTTGATCTGAAAGACGCAACTTCTGATGATCGTCTGCTATCTATTTGTAGTGACGTCATTAAATACAGCGTGAAAACAGGTACACAAGATTTATTAAAAATAACTGTCTTTGTTTGAATTTAATTTTGTTTCTTTCTTCAATGAAAAACAATTACAAAAAAAATGTTTGTCGCTTTTGTCCTTTTTGGCCTGCTGTTTGTCCTCCTTCAATTTACGACTTTTGATATCACTTTGGTATCTTAAAATATTCTTGAATAACATGCAGTGAAGATATCAAAATAAACTTTTAAAGGGGAAGAATGTAAACAAATGAAATCTGATAAGAAATGACTTCAGGATAATTTATTGAAAATTAGGTGCTTTATAAGAAATACAGTCAAACCTAATAGGGGCCACCTCTATTAAGTTACAGTCAAACCTAATAGGGGCCACCTCTATTAAGTTAGTCAAACCTAATAGGGACCACCTCTATTAAGTTACAGTCAAGCCTAATAGGGACCACCTCTATTAAGTTACAGTCAAACCTAATAGGGACCACCTCTATTAAGTTACAGTCAAGCCTAATAAGGACCACCTCTATTAAGTTACAGTCAAGCCGAATAGGGACCACCTCTATTAAGTTACAGTCAAACCTAATAGGGACCACCTCTATTAAGTTACAGTCAAACCTAATAGGGACCACCTCTATTAAGTTACAGTCAAGCCGAATAGGGACCACCTCTATTAAGTTACAGTCAAGCCTAATAAGGACCACCTCTATTAAGTTACAGTCAAACCTAATTAGGACCACCTCTATTAAGTTACAGTCAAACCTAATAGGGACCACCTCTATTAAGTTACAGTCAAGCCGAATAGGGACCACCTCTATTAAGTTACAGTCAAGCCTAATAAGGACCACCTCTATTAAGTTACAGTCAAACCTAATAGGGACCACCTCTATTAAGTTACAGTCAAACCTAATAGGGACCACCTCTATTAAGTTACAGTCAAGCCGAATAGGGACCACCTCTATTAAGTTACAGTCAAGCCTAATAAGGACCACCTCTATTAAGTTACAGTCAAACCTAATAGGGACCACCTCTATTAAGTTACAGTCAAACCTAATAGGGACCACCTCTATTAAGTTACAGTCAAGCCTAATAGGGACCACCTCTATTAAGTTACAGTCAAACCTAATAGGGACCACCTCTATTAAGTTACAGTCAAACCTAATAGGGACCACCTCTATTAAGTTACAGTCAAACCTAATAGGGACCACCTCTATTAAGTTACAGTCAAACCTAATAGGGACCACCTCTATTAAGTTAGTCAAACCTAATTAGGACCACCTCTATTAAGTTACAGTCAAACCTAATTGGGACCACCTCTATTAAGTTACACTCAAACCTAATAGGGACCACCTCTATTAAGCAATAACTTGTGTTATATGACCTTTATCTTAATTTCCCTTCAGTGCATTTCATATGAATTAAACCTGTATTTAGTGACCACCTGTCTTATGTGACCTTTTTTGATACGTTCCCTTTGAAGGTCACATAAGACAGTTTTGACTATATGACTTTTGACCTGTGACATATTAATTGTAGGTCACCCCAGATTTTTTAATCAACTGTTTGGCGGACTGGATGAGTATACACTTGGCGGTTCTTGGCTTACAGAAACCTTAAATACTAGTCAGTAAGTATTTATTTAAAGTTAGGTTAGGTTTATGATGTTTAACTCCATTTTTAACAATATTTAAGTTGTATCGTGGCGGTCAGTTTTATTGGTGGAGGAAACCGGAGTACCTGGAGAAGACAACCGACCTGTCGTAAGTCACTGACAAACTTGATCACATAATGCTGTATCAAGCACACCTCGCCATGAGCGGGATTCAAACTCACAACTTTAGTGGTGATAGGCACTGGTTGTACAGGTAGTTGTGAATACAATACAACTATCATATGATTACGACTACGACGTACGACCTCTATATATTTTTTTTTATGCTAGATTACTCTTTTGATATGAAATTATAATTTTATGAACATTTAATTGGCTCAATGAATAATCCTAAGGTGTATCCATCGATACCCTGGTAGGAAATCCGTAATATAGCTGTACAGTATAGTTAAAGTTCTACTTTGCGATGTACAACCCATTCGAGGCGTTGTGCTGCATGAACAAAGCAGTATGTCCACTGTTTGTGTTGAACATAATACATGTATTATGTACACAGTTTGGATTGTAGTCCTATAATATAAGACTGTGTATCAGTATCCATGACCACTGTTACTGGGTGTACTCAATACAACTTTCTTTAAGGGAACGACCATTTAACTTGAAGGGGGAGGGGGGTGGGGGTTATGGTTTTTTTCTAAAAAAATATTCTGATTCCCAATGTTGCGACAAAAAAAAATAAATTCTAACTCTTGTGTTGTCCGAAAAAAAAATTCTGAACGAAACAAAAAACCTGCAAGTTAAATGGTCGGTCCCTAAGATTATCAGTCACATGCTGCAGTTTTTTTCATGGGTAATCTGCTTTCTTGTCAGCCACGATGTAACTGAATTGTTCTTGAATGTGGCATTTAACACCAATTACCTTTATAACCATGTTTCAAAAGTCGATAGGTATGATTATCTCCCCTTTCTTTCTCCCTGTATTCTACGTTTGTCATTTCAGTGTCCGATTACTGAATAACACCCAACAATATATAACTAGGTAGAAACGTAGAATATGCATAGGCGCATACAATTTTCAGACTCGACGGGCAGACTCCTCTTCATCTCTTTACAAGTGACAATAAGGTATAGGCTATCAATTAAAACTCTATCAGTCAGACTCCACTTCATCTCTTTACAAGTGACAATAAGGTATATGCTATCAATTAAAACTCTATCAGTCAGACTCATATTCATCTCTTTACAAGTGACAATAAGGTATATGCTATCAATTAAAACTCTATCAGTCAGACTCCTCTTCATCTCTTTACAAGTGACAATAAGGTATATGCTATCAATTAAAACTCTATCAGTCAGACTCATATTCATCTCTTTACAAGTGACAATAAGGTATATGCTATCAATTAAAACTCTATCAGTCAGACTCCACTTCATCTCTTTACAAGTGACAATAAGGTATATGCTATCAATTAAAACTCTATCAGTCAGACTCATATTCATCTCTTTACAAGTGACAATAAGGTATATGCTATCAATTAAAACTCTATCAGTCAGACTCGTATTCATCTCTTTACAAGTGACAATAAGGTATATGCTATCAATTAAAACTCTATCAGTCAGACTCATATTCATCTCTTTACAAGTGACAATAAGGTATATGCTATCAATTAAAACTCTATCAGTCAGACTCATATTCATCTCTTTACAAGTGACAATAAGGTATAGGCTATCAACTGAAACTCTATCAGTCAGACTCCTATTCACCACATTAAACCTGATGATGAAATATAATGCTAGCACTTGAAGTAAGGTTTCTTTTGGGTAGGAGGAAAGGCTATTTGGAGTTGCTTGAATAAAAAAGCAAAACTGTGAATTATGAGAGTAAGCATGGTAGATATATATCTTAAGATACATTTTTGTAATATTGTTCCTGTAAGATTTTTAGGGTACATTATTTGTAATATTGTTCCTGTATGATTTTTAGGGTACATTAATTGTAATATTGTTCCTGTATGATTTTTAGGGTACATTATTTGTAATATTGTTCCTGTATGATTTTTAGGGTACATTAATTGTAATATTGTTCCTGTATGATTTTTAGGGTACATTATTTGTAATATTGTTCCTGTATGATTTTTAGGGTACATTAATTGTAATATTGTTCCTGTATGATTTTTAGGGTACATTAATTGTAATATTGTTCCTGTATGATTTTTAGGGTACATTAATTGTAATATTGTTCCTGTATGATTTTTAGGGTACATTAATTGTAATATTGTTCCTGTTTGATTTTTAGGGTACATTATTTGTAATATTGTTCCTGTATGATTTTTAGGGTACATTATTTGTAATATTGTTCCTGTATGATTTTTAGGGTACATTAATTGTAATATTGTTCCTGTATGATATTTAGGGTACATTATTTGTAATATTGTTCCTGTATGATTTTTAGGGTACATTATTTGTAATATTGTTCCTGTATGATTTTTAGGGTACATTATTTGTAATATTGTTCCTGTATGATTTTCAGATACACATTTGAGGTTGCCCCAGTGTTTATTCTGATTGAGCAATGTGTCATAAAGAAAATGCTTGGACTGGCAGGATTTGACGATGGCGATGGAATATTCTGCCCAGGTAATATCTTTTTATTGGTTATATTTGACTAAATGTGTCACATGATAAATATGTTAGTTTTGATTGGTTTATACTAGTACATGTATACAGGTATTATATGAAAATTTTTCACCAATTGTTTTTGTTTTGTAAGTATTTAAAATCATTGTTTGCATACAACAGAAATGCTATCATGTTTACCGGTAGTGGTCTATCATGTCTATAAAAGCACTTGTATAATTTAATGTTGGTAGATGACCGTAAGGCAAGTAATCTATATTTTTACCTGGTTTTACCTGGTGTAGAGGTCATACATTTGGGCTAGTTAGCCACTGCGACCCTTCTTGATCGGTCAAAGTGCAGGAAAGTTAAGCGGAAGAAAATGTGTATCTACTATTTTCCTTTGAGTTTATTCACATTTTGTAAACGGAGCAGACGACCACGATACAACATGTACTTTTTCAAGGGGGGTGTTGTGAAGTTAACAGAACAGTTGTAAACGACGTTTCTGGAGGATTATCCCATATAAGAAAATATGACTTTTTAAACATAGTTAATACAAATATTCATAAAGATTCGAAGAAAACATAATAAATTTCTATTTTTATTACTTTAATTGCTAGTTTACGCGATCAAATAGTGAAATACACTGGAACAGACCGATAGGACATCGTGCATGTGCTATTTAGATAATAGTTTTGTTTACAAAGCGGAAGTAGCAGCAATATTAGAATTAACATTATAGATGTATTAAAATTGCATTATTTAATTAATATTAAAATTATATTTCCATAAAATTTATATGCATTTCGAGTTTGTGGGTAATCTTGATTTTTTTTTTTTACAGTTGTAGTATAATATTATCTTACAAATGATGTTCTTCTTTACAGCAGGGCTTTCAATATTTTCCCAGGGCACCGGTACTTCATTATTTACAGGCGGTACTTTTTATTAAAATTTGAACAATTTTCATGAATATCTTACACAACACTCTTTAAAATCAGGAGGTACCAAAGACCATTTTAGGCAGGTAAAAGTACCTTGCACCGCCCCTTATTGAAAGGCCTGCTTTACATGCTATGCTGAATTATAATTCACTTTTTTACAGATTTCTCGACAGATGATTTTGAAACTTTAAATAACAACATTTTGTTTCCAGGTTTTCCCACATGAATTATACTTGATTGTATACTTTAATCTCATACTTAGAATATGTTTTCCTAGCAATACCATTTATTACAGGCGGTTCCATATCCAACATGTACGCCCTTAATGTTGCTCGGTACCAACGGTTCCCAGATGTCAAATTGAAGGGGATGCACGCCCTACCTAAAATATGTGTTTTAACTTCAGAGAAGGTAGTCCATAGGACAGTACAACTTCAAATATATATATATATTCTTTTGTCTTTTGATTTTTGTTATATATTTTCATTGTGGGTATTTTCTTTTTATTTTGCTCTTTCATTTATTTCAATTAACCAATGTAAGTTACAAACGTCCCATTTTAAAATAAAAGGTGTGTTTGATTGGTGGGAACAAAAATTTCCAAAATTTGAATATAGCTTTTCTAAAAATAGAAAAAAAACTTACCAGTTATATGTAATATGTAAGAAATGCAATAACATGTTACAGGTTTCTGCTTAAAAAGCTCAGCCCTTACATGTTACATGTTTATCTTAAATATTGAACACAATTAAAGAGATCAACTTATCTGCATAAATGTCTTCATTTGCATAATTAAGTAAATAAGCATGTGATTAAAATGAACAGAATTCACTTTGTCGCAAAACTATGTCATTTTTAACCGATTCAAAAAGAATTATATGAGTAAGATGTATGTGAATATGGAAGAAAACCCAACCGAAACTCACGGAAAAGTTAAATAAAATGTTTGTGAATATGGGAGGTTTACATGACGATACACAACAAGCAGCAGATGATCATACTGACATTCGAACGTGAAATACAGAGAATTCCCGAGTTGTTATTTAGTTTGTATATAATATGCATAATTATACCAGATTTAAAATTAAAGGACATTATATGGATATATTGTAGAAGTACATTATGAATATATTATGAGATGTTCCATTCAACTGGAAGTTCCAACCATTTGTAATCACGAATGAACCGACATTGATATTGGATTGTGTCAGGAAAAATCAACAATGAACGTCGGAGCTGCTTCTGGAATTTTGTACTTTTCATAAAACAGCAAAAAAAAAAAAAAAAATATTGAACCTGATTCCGTAACTAACTTTAATATGCCATTTGCAGTATGTAGGTCTCGATTGCCGCTTGTTTTAAAAGCGGAACCCCATAACCTATACGTGTGTTTGTTGTGTATCAGTTTCATAAATATTAACTTTTGTTTTTTTTCTATTTGTTACAGGGTCATTACTCGATTAAAAAGGGAGCAGCATTTCTTGGAATTGGGATGGAAAACGTATTACCCGTAAAAACTGACAACAAAGGCCGAATGTCACCCACGGCCTTAGAAACAGCAATTCAAGAATGTCAGAGAAAGGTAAATTATTAAATGATATATAGTAATGAGAACCAGACGGAGACGAATGACCGGACAAAAGGGCGAACGAACAAACAGACGGACGGACAAGGATTATCCAGTATACCCAACACTGCAAGAATTTCACTCTGAATATGACATCTGGTAAATTGAAAATATCTACTTTTAGATATTACCTGGAAAATTGACAATCTAAAAAACAGACCTGTTCAAAAGCAGAAAAATGGAACAACAATCCATAGAAAAAAAATATATACTCCCCAATATCAAATACACTAGAAAACGGGGATTTGCATTTTTGGGGCAATTTTATTTCTTGTGAAAGATTAGTATAAACTCACGAGGCAAACAGTTCTAATATTTAAAGGTTCAATGTGATTTTGAAATAAATACGTACATGTAGTTAATATCATTCCTCCATTGTGTTATACATCATAAACCAAAATTAGCAGGCTTTTTAGTCACCTGACACAAAGGGTCGTGTGAGCTATTGCCATCACTTGGCGTCCGTCGTCGTCCGTCGTACGTTGTACGTTGTAAACTTATTCAAAAATCTTCTCCTCTGAAAGTACAAGACCAATGGAAACCAAACTTGGTCTGAATCATCACTAGGGTGTCTAGTTTCAAAATTGTGTCCGGTGATGCGTGCACCAACCAACATGACCGCTGTTACTAAAAATAGAACATATGGTAAAATTGCAGGTTTTGGGTAATAACTCAAAAACCGTTAATAATATCAAAAATCTGACATGGGATAAAAATGATCAGCACATCAAGATCTACCTACCCTGCAATTTTGAAGTAAATCTGATTGCCCATCTTGGAGTTATTGCCCTTTTTTCATCAAATTTGTAAAATTTTAATACTTTTCGTCTTATATTTCAAAAACTATACGAGATAAAGGTTAACTTTAAATTGCAAAAATGTGCGGCATATCAAGATCTACCCACCCTGCAATTTTGAAGTAAATCCCAATACCCATTTTGGAGTTATTTCCCTTTTTTCATCAAATTTTCAAAAATTTAATACCTTTCGTCCTTTATTTCAAAAACTATAAGAGACAGGTGGTAAGTTGAAACTGCAAACATGTTCAGCATGTCAAGATATACCTACCCTGCAATTTTGAAGTAAATTTGATTTCCCATCTTAGAGTTATTGCCCTTTTTTCATCAATTTTTTTTTAAATTTTAATACTTTTCGTCTTATATTTCAAAAACTATTTAGAAATAGATGTTAAGTTTAAATTGCAAAAATGTGCAGCATGTCAAGATCTACCTACCCTGCAATCTTGAAGTAAATCCCATTACCCATTTTGACCGATTATGCAAATTAGAAAAAAGGGGGGATGAAATTTAAAAAAAATCTTCTCCTCTGAAACTACTGAGCCAATATCAACCAAACATTGCTGAAATGATCCTTGGGTGGTCCCCTTTCAAAATTGTGTCCGTCAGCACCGTCTTGTATCCAAGATGGCCGCCATTATTAAAAATAGAAATTTCTTCAAATGGCCAAAACTGCTCTATTTTAAGCCAGAAAGTGCCCAAATTTGAACTGTATAAGCATAATGATGAGCTTTTTAACATATATTACGGGATTTTTTATGAACTTTGAACTTTTGCCTATTTTGACCGATTATGCAAATTAGAAAAAAGGGGGGATGAAATTAAAAAAAATTCTTCTCCTCTGAAACTACAAAGCCAATCTCAACCAAACTTTGCTGAAATGATCCTTGGGTGGTCCCCTTTCAAAATTGTGTCCGTCAGCACCGTCTTGTATCCAAGATGGCCGCCATTACTAAAAATAGAAATTTCTTCAAATGGCCAAAACTGCTCTATTTTAAGCCAGAAAGTGCCCAAATTTGAACTGTATGAGCATAATGATGAGCTTTTTAACATTTATTACGGGATTTTTTATGAACTTTGAACTTTTGCCTATTTTGACCGATTATGCAAATTAGAAAAAAGGGGGGATGAAATTTAGAAAAAATCTTCTCCTCTGAAACTACAAAGCCAATATCAACCAAACTTTGCTGAAGTGATCCTTAGGTGGTCCCCTTTCAAAATTGTGTCCGTCAGCACCGTCTTGTATCCAAGATGGCCGCCATTATTAAAAATAGAAATTTCTTCAAATGGCCAAAACTGCTCTATTTTAAGCCAGAAAGTGCCCAAATTTGAACTGTATAAGCATAATGATGAGCTTTTTAACATATATTACCGGATTTTTTATGAACTTTGAACTTTTACCGATTTTGACCGATTATGCAAATTAGAAAAAAGGGGGGATGAAATTAAAAAAAATTCTTCTCCTCTGAAACTACTGAGCCAATCTCAACCAAACTTTGCTGAAATGATCCTTGGGTGGTCCCCTTTCAAAATTGTGTCCGTCAGCACCGTCTTGTATCCAAGATGGCCGCCATTACTAAAAATAGAAATTTCTTCAAATGGCCAAAACTGCTCTATTTTAAGCCAGAAAGTGCCCAAATTTGAACTGTATGAGCATAATGATGAGCTTTTTAACATTTATTACAGGATTTTTTATGAACTTTGAACTTTTGCCTATTTTGACCGATTATGCAAATTAGAAAAAAGGGGGGATGAAATTTAGAAAAAATCTTCTCCTCTGAAACTACAAAGCCAATATCAACCAAACTTTGCTGAAGTGATCCTTAGGTGGCCCCCTTTCAAAATTGTGTCCGTCAGCACCGTCTTGTATCCAAGATGGCCGCCATTACTAAAAATAGAAATTTCTTCAAATGGCCAAAACTGCTCTATTTTAAGCCAGAAAGTGCCCAAATTTGAACTGTATAAGGGATCGTTGCAAAATGTGACAGTTTTTTTCAAATAAAGTTAGTTTCATTTGGCTCAGACCACCCACCCACCCCCTCCAAATGAAAGTGTGAAAAACAGAATACCGATGTATTATAAACCAAACTCCACCTAACAATATAGGGTTTAGAACCATGTATTCTCCATATGCATGTCATGATAAAGGGTCTATCTATGAATCTTTATCCTTTCAAAATCACAGACACTTGATTTCATCTAAGTGTACATATAATTCAACAAACATACTGTACCAATAAAATGATATTTATAGATTAATATGGACATCTCTGTAATGTGCATTCTTATAATAAGTGCAAAGATCTGGAACACTTATTTATTATTTGTGGAGCAGTGCATGCATCTTGTATATCAAGAAATCCATTTAAAGCCCTTTCTATACAAGTGAACCATAAAACGTTCCAAGAATCGAAAACATTATTTTTTTTAATTTGCAAAAGAAGACTGTCTGCTTTTCGTTGCGCATGATATTTAGTTGTACCGCAAACAGGATACATATACACCCATTACTTATTCAGTAGCCCGGGGTTCTATGGTACCACAGTAGTTAATGTTTTACCAGAAATAAATAAAAACGGTTATATACCTGAGTGAAAATATTATTTTTATTACTTCAGCAGATCCCTTCCTTCATATCCAATGCATTATTTTTAACCAAAGTATGTTTACGAGTCTATAATCGGCAATCCACACAACAGCGTCCATTTTATAGGTCAAGAAAAGGAGATTCCTATGGTACTGAGGTAGTTCCGAAAATCAGTCTATGGAGTGCTGTATTATAAGATTTTGACAGATGATCGTAAACCATTCTCTATCCAGAGTTGTTGTTCCCGCTATGCTCCACTCAGCTCTGTCAACGCTCATTTGACAAGATGTTTGTAAAATTTAAAAACTGTAAAAAAGAATGTACTTAAAATTGTTTTAATTATTGTAAATATCAATAAAGATGAAAATAAATCACTCATTTCAAATAAATTCTCTTAAGCTTAAAAATGATTTACCCCCACTTCTTGAAGAACTATTTTGCAGAGGTAAAAATTAAAAACGATCACAAATCATTTTTCATCTTTATTGATATTTACAATAAATAAAACAATTTTAAGTACATTTTTTTTTAACTGTTTCTAAATTTTACAAAAATCTTGTAAAATGAGCGTTGACAGAGATAGAGTGGAGCGTAGCAGGAACGACAACTCTGGATAGAGAATGGATCGTAAGCGTGTAGGTTGGGACTCCACTATACCAAAATAGATCTGCTACTAGGTGGCGCTGCAATTGTGCAATCGTGTAAAACGTAAATACCGTGGTATCATAGAACCCTCGGTACCATAGGAAGGGAGTATAATAAAGAAACAGTACAATATACAGACTCGAAAGAAATTAAAACGATGTTCCATTCAATGTTATGCCGTTTTTTAAGTGCATTTTTAAAGATTTATTGACAAATCTCAATGTGCGATTTTGGTTTTTTTCCAAACGAGAGAGCTCAAAACCACCCACCTACCAAACGAAACTAATTTCGTTTGAAAAAAACTGCGACAATGTGTGACGATCCCTAAGCATAATGATGAGCTTTTTAACATATATTACAGGATTTTTTATGAACTTTGAACTTTTGCCTATTTTGACCGATTATGCAAATTAAAAAAAAGGGGGGATGAAATTTAAAAAAAATCTTCTCCTCTGAAACTACTAAGCCAATCTCAACCAAACTTTGCTGAAATGATCCTTTGGTGGTCCCCTTTCAAAATTGTGTCCGTCAGCACCGTCCTGTATCCAAGATGGCCGCCATTACTAAAAATAGAAATTTCTTCAAATGGCCAAAACTGCTCTATTTTAAGCCAGAAAGTTCCCAAATTTGAACTGTAGAAGCATAATGATGAGCTTTTTAACATATATTACGGGATTTTTTATGAACTTTGAACTTTTGCCTATTTTGACCGATTATGCAAATTAGAAAAAAGGGGGATGAAATTAAGAAAAAATCTTCTCCTCTGAAACTACTGTGCCAATCTCAACCAAATTTGCTGAAATGATCCTTGTATGTTCCCCTTTCAAAATTGTGTCCGTCAGTGCCGTCCTGTATCCAAGATGGCCACCATTACTAAAAATAGAAATTTCTTCAAATGGCCAAAACTGCTCTATTTTAAGCCAGAAAGTGCCCAAATTTGAACTGTATAAGCATAATGATGAGGTTTTTAACATATATTACGTGATTTTTTATGAACTT
Source organism: Bathymodiolus brooksi (assembly GCA_963680875.1). NCBI lineage: Eukaryota > Metazoa > Mollusca > Bivalvia > Mytilida > Modiolidae > Bathymodiolus > Bathymodiolus brooksi. The sequence continues at coordinate 23,138,224 of OY804583.1, read as the reverse complement.
TGAACTTTTGCCTATTTTGACCGATTATGCAAATTAGAAAAAAGGGGGGATGAAATTTAAAAAAAATCTTCTCCTCTGAAACTACTGAGCCAATCTCAACCAAACTTTGCTGAAATGATCCTTGGGTGATCCCCTTTCAAAATTGTGTCCGTCAGCACCGTCTTGTATCCAAGATGGCCGCCATTACTAAAAATAGAAATTTCTTCAAATGGCCAAAACTGCTCTATTTTAAGCCATAAAGTGCCCAAATTTGAACTGTATAAGCATAATGATGAGCTTTTTAACATATATTACCGGAATTTTTATGAACTTTTGCCTATTTTGACCGATTATGCAAATTAGAAAAAAGGGGGGATAAAATTTAAAAAAAATCTTCTCCTCTGAAACTACTGAGCCAATCTCAACCAAACTTTGCTGAAATGATCCTTGGGCGGTCCCCTTTCAAAATTGTGTCCGTCAGCACCGTCTTGTATCCAAGATGGCCACCATTACTAAAAATAGAAATTTCTTCAAATGGCCAAAACTGCTCTATTTTAAGCCAGAAAGTGCCCAAATTTGAACTGTATAAGCATAATGATGAGCTTTTTAACATATATTACGGGATTTTTTATGAACTTTGAACTTTTGCCTATTTTGACCGATTATGCAAATTAGAAAAAAGGGAGGATGAAATTAAAAAAAAATCTTCTCCTCTGAAACTACTGAGCCAATCTCAAGCAAACTTTGCTGAAATGATCCTTGGGTGGTCCCATTTCAAAATTGTGTCCGTCAGCACCGTCTTGTATCCAAGATGGCCGCCATTACTAAAAATAGAAATTTCTTCAAATGGCCAAAACTGCTCTATTTTAAGCCAGAAAGTGCCCAAATTTGAACTGTAAAAGCATAATGATGAGCTTTTTAACATTTATTACGGGATTTTTTATGAACTTTGAACTTTTGCCTATTTTGACCGATTATGCAAATTAGAAAAAAGGGGGGATGAAATTTAAAAAAAATCTTCTCCTCTGAAACTACTAAGGCAATCTCAACCAAACTTTGCTGAAATGATCCTTGGGTGGTCCCATTTCAAAATTGTGTCCGTCAGCACCGTCTTGTATCCAAGATGGCCACCATTACTAAAAATAGAAATTTCTTCAAATGGCCAAAACTGCTCTATTTTAAGCCAGAAAGTGCCCAAATTTGAACTGTATAAGCATAATGATGAGCTTTTTAACATATGTTACGTGATTTTTTATGAACTCTGAACTTTTGCCTATTTTGACCGATTATGCAAATTAGAAAAAAGGGGGGATGAAATTAAAAAAAAATCTTCTCCTCTGAAACTACAAAGCCAATCTCAACCAAACTTTGCTGAAATGATCCTTGGGTGGCCCCCTTTCAAAATTGTGTCCGTCAGCACCGTCTTGTATCCAAGATGGCCGCCATTACTAAAAATAGAAATTTCTTCAAATGGCCAAAACTGCTCTATTTTAAGCCAGAAAGTGCCCAAATTTGAACTGTATAAGGGATCGTTGCAAAATGTGACAGTTTTTTTTCAAATAAAGTTAGTTTCATTTGGCTCAGACCACCCACCCACCCCCTCCAAATGAAAGTGTGAAAAACAGAATACCGATGTATTATAAACCAAACTCCACCTAACAATATAGGGTTTAGAACCATGTATTCTCCATATGCATGTCATGATAAAGGGTCTATCTATGAATCTTTATCCTTTCAAAATCACAGACACTTGATTTCATCTAAGTGTACATATAATTCAACAAACATACTGTACCAATAAAATGATATTTATAGATTAATATGGACATCTCTGTAATGTGCATTCTTATAATAAGTGCAAAGATCTGGAACACTTATTTATTATTTGTGGAGCAGTGCATGCATCTTGTATATCAAGAAATCCATTTAAAGCCCTTTCTATACAAGTGAACCATAAAACGTTCCAAGAATCGAAAACATTATTTTTTTTAATTTGCAAAAGAAGACTGTCTGCTTTTCGTTGCGCATGATATTTAGTTGTACCGCAAACAGGATACATATACACCCATTACTTATTCAGTAGCCCAGGGTTCTATGGTACCACAGTAGTTAATGTTTTACCAGAAATAAATAAAAACGGTTATATACCCGAGTGAAAATATTATTTTTATTACTTCAGCAGATCCCTTCCTTCATATCCAATGCATTATTTTTAACCAAAGTATGTTTACGAGTCTATAATCGGCAATCCGCACAACAGCGTCCATTTTATAGGTCAAGAAAAGGAGATTCCTATGGTACTGAGGTAGTTCCGAAAATCAGTCTATGGAGTGCTGTATTATAAGATTTTGACAGATGATCGTAAACCATTCTCTATCCAGAGTTGTTGTTCCCGCTATGCTCCACTCAGCTCTGTCAACGCTCATTTGACAAGATGTTTGTAAAATTTAAAAACTGTAAAAAAGAATGTACTTAAAATTGTTTTAATTATTGTAAATATCAATAAAGATGAAAATAAATCACTCATTTCAAATAAATTCTCTTAAGCTTAAAAATGATTTACCCCCACTTCTTGAAGAACTATTTTGCAGAGGTAAAAATTAAAAACGATCACAAATCATTTTTCATCTTTATTGATATTTACAATAAATAAAACAATTTTAAGTACATTTTTTTTACTGTTTCTAAATTTTACAAAAATCTTGTAAAATGAGCGTTGACAGAGATAGAGTGGAGCGTAGCAGGAACGACAACTCTGGATAGAGAATGGATCGTAAGCGTGTAGGTTGGGACTCCACTATACCAAAATAGATCTGCTACTAGGTGGCGCTGCAATTGCGCAATCGTGTAAAACGTAAATACCGTGTATCATAGAACCCTCGGTACCATAGGAAGGGAGTATAATAAAGAAACAGTACAATATAGAGACTCGAAAGAAATTAAAACGATGTTCCATTCAATGTTATGCCGTTTTTTAAGTGCATTTTTAAAGATTTATTGACAAATCTCAATGTGCGATTTTGGTTTTTTTCCAAACGAGAGAGCTCAAAACCACCCACCTATCAAACGAAACTAACTTCGTTTGAAAAAAACTGCGACAATGTGTGACGATCCCTAAGCATAATGATGAGCTTTTTAACATATATTACAGGATTTTTTATGAACTTTGAACTTTTGCCTATTTTGACCGATTATGCAAATTAGAAAAAAGGGGGGATGAAATTAAAAAAAAATCTTCTTCCTCTGAAACTACTAAGCCAATCTCAACCAAACTTTGCTGAAATGATCCTTTGGTGGTCCCCTTTCAAAATTGTGTCCGTCAGCGCCGTCCTGTAACCAAGATGGCCGCCATTACTAAAAATAGAAATTTCTTCAAATGGCCAAAACTGCTCTATTTTAAGCCAGAAAGTGCCCAAATTTGAACTATATAAGCATAATGATGAGCTTTTTAACATATATTACAGGATTTTTTATGAACTTTGAACTTTTGCCTATTTTGACCGATTATGCAAATTAGAAAAAAGGGAGGATGAAATTAAAAAAAATTCTTCTCCTCTGAAACTACTGAGCCAATCTCAACCAATCTTTGCTGAAATGATCCTTGGGTGGTCCACTTTCAAAATTGTGTCCGTCAGCACCGTCTTTTATCCAAGATGGCCACCATTACTAAAAATAGAAATTTCTTCAAATGGCCAAAACTGCTCTATTTTAAGCCAGAAAGTGCCCAAATTTGAACTATATAAGCATAATGATGAGCTTTTTAACATATATTACAGGATTTTTTATGAACTTTGAACTTTTGCCTATTTTGACCGATTATGCAAATTAGAAAAAAGGGGGGATGAAATTAAAAAAAAATCTTCTCCTCTGAAACTACTGAGCCAATATCAACCAATCTTTGCTGAAATGATCCTTGGGTGGTCCACTTTCAAAATTGTGTCCGTCAGCACCGTCTTTTATCCAAGATGGCCACCATTACTAAAAATAGAAATTTCTTCAAATGGCCAAAACTGCTCTATTTTAAGCCAGAAAGTGCCCAAATTTGAACTATATAAGCATAATGATGAGCTTTTTAACATATATTACAGGATTTTTTATGAACTTTGAACTTTTGCCTATTTTGACCGATTATGCAAATTAGAAAAAAGGGGGGATGAAATTAAAAAAAAATCTTCTCCTCTGAAACTACTGAGCCAATATCAACCAATCTTTGCTGAAATGATCCTTTGGTGGTCCCCTTTCAAAATTGTGTCCGTCAGCACCGTCTTGTATCCAAGATGGCCACCATTACTAAAAATAGAAATTTCTTCAAATGGCCAAAACTGCTCTATTTTAAGCCAGAAAGTGCCCAAATTTGAACTGTATAAGCATAATGATGAGCTTTTTAACATATATTACAGGATTTTTTATGAACTTTGAACTTTTGCCTATTTTGACCGATTATGCAAATTAGAAAAAAAGGGGGGATGAAATTTAAAAAAAATCTTCTCCTCTGAAACTAGAAAGCCAATCTCAACCAAACTTTGCTGAAATGATCCTTGGGTGGTCCCCTTTCAAAATTGTGTCTATCAGCACCGTCTTGTATCCAAGATGGCCACCATTACTAAAAATAGAAATTTCTTCAAATGGCCAAAACTGCTCTATTTTAAGCCAGAAAGTGCCCAAATTTGAACTGTATAAGCATAATGATGAGCTTTTTAACATATATTACGGGATTTTTTATGAACTTTGAACTTTTGCCTATTTTGACCGATTATGCAAATTAGAAAAAAGGGGGGATGAAATTAAAAAAAAATCTTCTCCTCTGAAACTACTGAGCCAATATCAACCAAACTTTGCTGAAATGATCCTTGGGTGGTCCCCTTTCAAAATTGTGTCCGTCAGCACCGTCCTGTATCCAAGATGGCCGCCATTACTAAAAATAGAAATTTCTTCAAATGGCCAAAACTGCTCTATTTTAAGCCAGAAAGTGCCCAAATTTGAACTGTATAAGCATAATGATGAGCTTTTTAACATATATTACCGGATTTTTTATGAACTTTGAACTTTTGCCTATTTTGACCGATTATGCAAATTAGAAAAAAGGGGGGATGAAATTAAAAAAAAATCTTCTCCTCTGAAACTACTGAGCCAATCTCAACCAAACTTTGCTGAAATGATCCTTGGGTGGTCCCCTTTCAAAATTGTGTCCGTCAGCACCGTCCTGTATCCAAGATGGCCGCCATTACTAAAAATAGAAATTTCTTCAAATGGCCAAAACTGCTCTATTTTAAGCCAGAAAGTGCCCAAATTTGAACTGTAGAAGCATAATGATGAGCTTTTTAGCTCACCTATTGCCATCACTTGGCGTCCGTCGTCCGTCGTAAACTTTTTCAAAAATCTTCTCCTCTGAAAGTACTAGACCAATGGAAACCAAACTTGGTCTGAATCATTACTAGGGTGTCTAGTTTCAAAATTGTGTCCGGTGATGCCGTGCACCAACCAACATGGCCGCTGTTACTAAAAATAGAACATATGGTAAAATTGCAGGTTTTTGGTAATAACTCAAAAACCATTAATAATATCAAAAATCTGACGTGGGGTAAAAATGATCAGCACATCAAGATCTACCTAGCCTGCAATTTTGAAGTAAATCTGATTACCCATCTTGGAGTTATTGCCCTTTTTTCATCAAATTTGTAAAATTTTAATACTTTTCGTCTTATATTTCAAAAACTATAAGAGATAAAGGTTAACTTTAAATTGCAAAAATGTGCGGCATATCAAGATCTACCTACCCTGCAATTTTGAAGTTAATCCCATTGCTCATTTTGGAGTTATTTTTCCTTTTTTCATCAAATTTTCAAAATTTTAATACTTTTCGTCCTTTATTTCAAAAACTATAAGAGACAGATGGTAAGTTGAAACTGCAAACATGTTCAGCATGTCAAGATCTACCTACCCTGCAATTTTGAAGTAAATTTGATTTCCCATCTTGGAGTTATTGCCCTTTTTTCATCATTTTTTTTTTTTCATTTTAATACTTTTCGTCTTATATTTCAGAAACCATTTAGAGATAGATGTTAAGTTTATTGCAAAAATGTGCAGCATGTCAAGATCTACCTACCCTGCAATTTTGAAGTAAATCCCATTACCCATTTTGACCGATTATGCAAATTAGAAAAAAGGGGGGATGAAATTAAAAAAAAATCTTCTCTGAAACTACTGAGCCAATCTCAACCAAACTTTGCTGAAATGATCCTTAGGTGGTCCCCTTTAAAAATTGTGTCCGTCAGCGCCGCCTTGTATCCAAGATGGCTGCCATTACTAAAATTAGAAATTTCTTCAAATGGCCAAAACTGCTCTATTTTAAGCCAGAAAGTGCCTAAATTTGAACTGTATAAGCATAATGATGAGCTTTTTAACATATATTACCGGATTTTTTATGAACATTGAACTTTTACCGATTTTGACCGATTATGCAAATTAGAAAAAAGGGGGAATGAAATTAAAAAAAATCTTCTCCTCTGAAACTACTGAGCCAATCTCAACCAAACTTTGCTGAAATGATTCTTGAGTGGTCCTCTTCCAAAATTGTGTCCGGCATTTCAGAACACCGACCAAGATGGCCGCCACAGCCGAACTTAATTTAACATAGGACCCTATGGGAAATTCCCATAAAAATATTTTTGTCTGAAACCATTTGCTCAATAAGAACAAAATTTTGATGAAATAGTCATTGGATGGTTCTCTTCCAAAAATGTGTCTGGCGTTTCGACCCTTCTATCCATTTTTTTTTTACCTGCAATTTTGAAGTAAATCTGATTACCCATCTTGGAGTTCTCGACCTTTTTTCATCAAATTTATAAAAAAAAAATTAATACTTTTCGTCTTATATTTCAAAAACTATAAGAGATAAAGGTTAAGTTTAAATTTCAAAAATTTGCAGCATGTCAAGATCTTCCTACCCTGCAATTTTGAAGTAAATCCAATTACCCATTTTGGAGTTATTGCCCTTTTTTCATCAAAATGTTCTCAATTTTAATACTATCATCTTATATCTCAAAAACTATTAGAGATAGAGGGAAAGTTTAAACTGCAAAAATGTTCAGCATGTCAAGATCTACAAAAAATTTCCCACAGTTAAAAATGTGCGACAGCTGTGAAGAGTTATTCCTCTTGAAATGCATATTTTTGTCGACTCACTGCTTTTGGTTACTCAAATAATCAAAGGGAAGCAACTCTATTACAAAATGTGAAGTAGGAAAAGCTAAATTTTGAGAATCATTGACATATATGTTTTTTTACAGCAATTTTGATAACTTACATTAAAGGGGGAACCCCTGCCCACATTTTTTTGTAGAAGGGGTCTGCAATGACGAAGGCTACATTTGTTAATTTTTTTTACCGAAGTTATCAAGTTTTATTGACTGATGTTGTTATTATACCCAGGTGAGCTATACAGGCTCCTGGGAGCCTCTAGTTAACATATATTACGGGATTTTTTATGAACTTTGAACTTTTGCCTATTTTGACCGATTATGCAAATTAGAAAAAAGGGGGAATGAAATTAAGAAAAAATCTTCTCCTCTGAAACTACTGTGCCAATCTCAACCAAACTTTGCTGAAATGATTCTTGGGTGGTCCTCTTCCAAAATTGTGTCCCGCATTTCAGAACACCGACCAAGATGGCCGCCACAGCCGAACTTAATTTAACATAGGACCCTATGGGAAATTCCCATAAACATCTTCTTGTCTGAAACCATTTGCTCAATAAGAACAAAATTTCGATGAAATAGTCATTGGATGGTTCTCTTCCAAAAATGTGTTCGGCGGTTCGGGCCTTCGATCAATTTTTTTTTTTAATTTTAATACTTTTCGTGTTATATTTCAAAAACTATAAGAGATAGATGTTAAGTTTAAATTGCAAAAATGTGCACCATGTCGATATCTACCTACCCTGCAATTTTGAAGTAAATATGATTACCCATCTTGGAGTTCTTGCCCTTTTTTTCATCAAATTAAAAAAAAAAAATAATACTTTTCGTCTTATATTTCAAAAACTATAAGAGATAAAAGTTAAGTTTAAATTGCAAAAATTTGCAGCATGTCAAGATCTTCCTACCCTGCAATTTTGAAGTAAATCCCTTTACCCATTTTGGAGTTATTGCCCTTTTTTCATCAAAATGTTCTCAATTTTAATACTATCATCTTATATCTCAAAAACTATTTTGATATAGAGATAGAGGGAAAGTTTAAACTGCAAAAATGTTCAGCATGTCAAGATCTACAAAAAATTTCCCACAGTTAAAAATGTGCGACAACTGTGTGAAGAGTTATTCCTCTTGAAATGCATTTTTTTGTTGACTCACTGCCTTTGGTTACTCAAATAATCAAAGGGAAGCAACTCTATTACAAAATGTGAAGTAGGAAAAGCTAAATTTTGAGAATCATTCACATATATGTTTTTTTACAGCAATTTTGATAACTTACATTAAAGGGGGAACCCCTGCCCAAATTTTTTTTGTAGAAGGAGTCTGTAATGACGAAGGCTACATTTGTTAATTTTTTTCACCGAAGTTATCAAGTTTTATTGACTGATGTTGTTATTATACCCAGGTGAGCTATACAGGCTCCTGGGAGCCTCTAGTTATTTATTAATATGACCAAGAAAAGTTTGAAGATACCAAACGGTAATCAGAAGCCATAAACTGAGGAGTGACAGACAATACCTTAATTTGATATAAGCTGGTATTCAAGTCCGTGCCTACCATTGAGGCAGACGAGGCTATTGCCTTGTCTTACTTTCTGGGGGAAAAGAGATAGAGAGAGAAATAGAGAGGGTGGCAGGGAGAAGAAGGATTGAATGCCAACTTCAACTAGTTTTAATCTTCGACCATGTAAATCTTTAATGACATGAAACAATACATGAATGACTTGCCATACTCAAATGATATTCCACTATAGGTTGACAGATGAGTGGTACAATGTAGCCACCCAAACTTACAGTTTATCAATTAGCTTAGAGACTCAATTTCGTATGCTGAAACAGACTTGTACTCAAATGTTCATGTGATTTCAAAGCTACTTCTAACATTACCAGGCGGTTGCTGTGCATGTGAGAGGTCTTTCCGGGCTATTCCGTGCCTCAAAACTTGGTGTAGAGCAAAAATGACTGAAGATCCACTGTGTTTGTTGGCGATGTTTCATGTCCACCAAAATGCGTTATTTAGATCACAATTTTCGTACGCGTGCCGCGGACCCCGCATTCATGGGGCCTCAATCTGCGGTCCCCATACGGCCATACCCCTGCCTCCCCTGTTTTAAATCCCTAGTTACGCCCTGATATTTTATGTAGAACAGTGTTTACTCATTGCAGCATTATTCGTTTGTAAGAGACGCCACAGCCAAGGAATTTAATCGTATTTTATATACGGTATATACATTGTATTGTATTTTTTGGTTAGGAAATGGTACCATACCTAGTGAATGCCACGGGAGGGTCTACAGTACTGGGAGCTTATGATCCTCTAGACGAAATAGCCACCATATGTCAGAAGTATGGAATATGGCTACATGTAGATGGTGCCTGGGGAGCTTCAGTTTTGTTGTCTAAAAATCACAAAGGATTGATGAAGGGCATTGAAAGGTATGGTGCATATTTATTATTATTTTTTATATATTTGTATTGAATAAAGTGGCGTAGGAGCTGGAGGTGTTGCCTCCTCGCATTTCTATGGCAAAAATTGAAGAAAAAGCTGAAGTCCATTTTTATGATTTTTTATATATTTGTATTGAATACAGGGGTGTAGGAATAAATTGAAGAAAAACCAGGATGATTGTACCAGGGCTATTCAATGGACTTTAATCCTCATTTTCAGTAACTTTTTCAGCAATGTCAGGATTACTAGACATGTTTCCCACAAAAAAAACAACCCCAAAAAAAAAGAAAAAAAGATTTTAGACGTACAGAGTCTTAAATTGTAGGACTAGTTTATCAGGAACTAGTCACTGCAGACCACCTCAGAGGTGTTTGGTTTAAAATCAGCGACTTCACCATTCGGCTACTCAGATTCTTTGTATGTATATTTGTATGCACACTTTCCAAACTAGAACCTTGTCCCATCTAAAATGTCGCCTATATCCCGAACAGCGGAAGCTAGTTAAAAAACATAAGACAAGTTAATTTCAGACTAAATTTAAAACTTCAAGTAATAATCATAAAACATGCACTAATAATGAATGATCTTTTTTATCCCCCCCCATTTAAAAAAAAAATAATCCCCACCAAACTTTTTATGTTATTATACTGCAATAATACATATGTACACCGTCACAACACAGTGCACATGTACCTAAGTCTACATTTTAAATCTTATTTCTGTTCAGTTCACAGGGTCGAACACCTGCTTTAAAAATTTCATCAGAACTAATATCACGTACACAGTAGCTACACATAATTAAAAATATCTTATCAAGGACTTAGATAAATCATGTAATAGTACACAAATGTCAAAATATAATGTATTTTAAATCTTTTGTCAGCTTAAACATGACACAGTTAATATATTTTGTAATTTTCCACAAATTCCCGGTCATGTCTAGGTCAAGATAAAAAAGATCAATAGTTTTTTTGGGGTCAGTGTAATGTATATACCAAGACTTCTGATACCTGTTGAAATATTGATCTGGTCTACCTGTTAAAATAATGACCCGGTCATCATGTTAACATATTGACCCGGTCATCATGTTAACATATTGACCCAGTCATCCTGTTTGTTTATATTTGTGATGTTTCTTATTGTTGATGAATCAAACTCCCAAGGGAACCCATGGGGGTAAATAAATATCCGAAAGCGTCGTCTGCTGGTTATCTGGGATGAATCTAGCACTTCGGGAACGATCATCTATTTTTTTTTTAGGTGGGGATGACTTGGGAACAAGGGGGTGGGAGGTGGAGGAGGGGGATAAATTTGGTCGCCAAATTTTATAGAAATCAAATTACATGTAGATTCTACTTGAATGGTTAGAAAGTTAATAATTTGACACTGCAGTACTTAACGAAACCGAGACATTTTGGTAAAATATGTAGAAAAATTATAATATTTTTATGTAATTAAAAAAAAGAAATACATCAGATTTCCATTTCGCTGGCTGGGAAAAAACATAGTCCCTCCCCCCTAAAAGATTAATGGATGGGATGGGAATAGCTGCCTTGTATAATGTCACGTTCTTAGCATCTGACATTCGACTTGTAATAGCTACTAATTTGTATGATTTTTCGTGGCCTGTTCCAAGACAAATTCCGCCACCCTATCCATTATATGTCGATCTATTTCCACCCATAGGGCCATCAAAGTGTCAGTCGATCGATATGGATATTAAAATTGTATAATGGGATTGGGAGAAATCAGTTTATGTTGCTAAGGAAACATTTCTTTGAATAAATATTTTCTCGAACCAAAGATTGTTGGTCTACAAAGTCTTCAAAGGATTTCTTGTCAGATAACATTTATAGCCATGTGGTTGAGCTCAATGTGAAAACATTAAACAATTTGTATGGACCAATCGATTTGCATATTACTGACAGCATGGTCAACAAACGGAATGTCATGTTAATGTTTGCATCACATTTTGATATTTGTTACGCGCGAATTTAGACGGGTGTGCTCCACATCTCTCTCTCCCCCAAACAGGGATGGAGTAATTGTAATGTGTAATGGTAATTGACTGTAATTAATTACAAAATGTCAAGAAATTGAAAGTAATGTGTAATTGGTCCAAAATTCAATTACATGTAATGGTAATTTAATTAATTACTTCCCAAAAATGTGTGTAATTTACAGTTACTTTTCAATTACATTCAATTACATTAACAAAGATATTGAATAAAATTGAAACTGTTTCTACTGCTATTCAGGAAAGCATATTTGGCCAAATTAAGTTTTTTCCTTTTTGAATGTAGATAATCTCTCTGTGTTTGATAATAATATAAAAATGCAAATCTATATGTTCTTAGTCATCTTGGTAATGAATAAAATAAATAGATACATTTTATGAATGAAATGACTGATGATGGCCTATCTGCTATCTGATTTATGGATAGAAATGAAATATAGATTAATTAAGATGTTTATTGTTTTATTGAAAATTAGTGATTAAAGCTTGTTTATAGAATTGACAGTACAAGGCCTAAGGCACTACTGGTTTCTAATCCTTTAATCTTTTGTTTGTTAATTTAAAGGAAAATGCCATGGTCTAACAAGTTAGCGTGAAAATTTAAATGACAGTAAATAAAAGACATTTGTGCTAATGAATGTTAAAAATAGTATACCGTAAGGTAGAATTTGGTAATTGAAGTTGCCTGTAGCACCAGATAATGGGGATCACCATTTTTCAAAACTCTTCAATGTGGAGGAGATAATCCATTCTCGGATTTATCCTGCCTGTGACGTCGTACAATCGGTATGGTATAATATATCAGCATTGATCAGGTGCAATTTTATCATTAAAAATTATGTAAATCGTAAAATAACGTCGTATATTTATCTTTTGATATTTACAATATCATTAGGGCTTCATGTCAAGCATTTTATTACCCTAAAGCACGAAAAGGGAAAGTGTGAGAAGATTTTTTTGGGTAATTACTGGTCAGGACTATCCTTGTCAACACATCGACCAGTGACCATGAAAAACACGGGAAAGTATGATAGCATTGGCAACAAAAAAAGAAAAAAGCAGGTGTACGCATAAAATAAGTTAAAACTGACATTTATTTAACCTACGGACATTCACGTAAAACATGAAATTATACGTAGATACCCCCCAACTACAATAATAAACTCATTTGTTTTATGAAAATGTAACATGTGATGGGAATATTAAGAAAAAAATTAGGACGATATACAATTGTAAACATTGTATTGCAGTTGATCTGATATTGAAACATAACCAAAAGGGCACGATGTTGGGAAGAGTGAGATAGATTATTTATTCAAATAATAGGAACGGACTGTGTGACGTCACATGAAGAGGTGTCATGGCCGCTTACACTACGACAGGAAATTCCAAATATTCATCTTTTTAATTGGGCATATTTGTTTAATAATTAGTTGTTTACAAATAAAAAGTTACAATGTATTGAATTATAATAATTGTTCAACTGACTGGCCTTTTCCTTTAACAGCTTGTATCAGGAGTAATTAACAAGACCTGGTTTGGTGCCTCCAGGTCTTAAATCACTTTTATGTATACAATTCCTTGTGCACAACTGAGTGCCACCCTTCTCCCTTTAAAAGTGGTCATTGAATTTTAATAATAAAAAGTTTTAACTAACAATTTGACTTGAATTCTGTTAAGTGGTTTTCACTCACAATTTGACTGGGCTGTGTGTTCATTCATATTTGTTCTATGCACATTAAAGCTGTTTTAAAATGTTATTTGTAATTTAATTAATTACATTTCAAAATCCTTGTAATGGTAATTTAATTGAAGGTTTTGGCCAAGTAATTGTAATTTAATTAATTACTTTCCTATGTAATTGACCCCATCCCTGCCCCCAAAACAAAATGTATAAAACCTATGTTAGACAACTTTAATGTTTTAATAAGAACAATTGCTGTAATAACTCAACCCACATGTGCTCACACTGAATAGCTTAGCTCCCCACCCCTTGTCCCCATACCCGGTCTCTAAGCAAGATCCACAGCATACCTTGCGATCCAAAGACCCATCTCCCAGATGTCGCTCCCCCTAACGACAAAGTTTGGATCTGCACCTGTTTGTAACAAAACCGCTGTTGCTTTTATAATGCTTGTTATTTATGTGGTCTTGTGGTTTTTTATCGTGGAATAAATAAACAATTATCTCATGTTGTGGATACTTTATTTGTGAGTCCAATCATCAACAGTAATAATAAATATACAATATTACTTTTTATCTATATCATATCATGACCCTGCAAATACATAAGTTAAAATAACATGAGCAAATGGCACAAAGAAAGATAACTCTAATTTGAATATGTCAAAAGTGTTTGTGTAAATAAAAATATACCAATTTGAACCAAACGATATAATAGTCTTGTATTTCATTAAACAATGAAACACTTACGTTGCAAAATGATAAAGTTTGTCAGTTACTGACTATATACATCTATATATAAATCTTGACATTTACATGACGTCTTCAAAATACTATTATATAAATAAGCAAAGCAAATAATAAAGTAAGCATAAGCATATTAAAAGTAATAAGCAAAAATACAATTAGTAAAATAATAAAAACAACACAATATCTTACCTCACATGAGGTGTTAAGGTCTTTGCAATAATTTGGCATATACTCAATGTGACTCTGGTAAACTCATGAATAGTAGAAAACCTGTATAACAAAATTAATATTACAAGTCATGTGTTTCATGACAAGATAAAAGTTTTATACATTCAATATAATACATCATTAAAAGTAACAGTTACTATTTTATTAAACTTAAACTTTAACATTGCAATAAGTTAAAAAATAATACTTTTATGTTTGAATTATTTAATCAAACTGGTTTTACCTGTAAACTTTCCAATGACTAATTTATATGTATTTTATATTCTTTTTTTAGCTCACCTGACCCAAAGGGTCATGTGAGCTATTCTCATCACTTGGCGTCCGTCCGTCGTCCGTCGTCCGTCGTCCGTCGTCCGTCGTACGTCGTAAACTTTTTCAAAAATCTTCTCCTCTGAAAGTACTAGACCAATGGAAACCAAACTTGGTCTGAATCATTACTAGGGTATCTAGTTTCAAAATTGTGTCCGGTGATGCCGTGCACCAACCAACATGGCCGCTGTTACTAAAAATAGAACATATGGTAAAATTGCAGGTTTTTGGTAATATCTCAAAAACCGTTAGTAATATCAAAAATCTGACATGGGGTAAAAATGATCAGCACATCAAGATCTACCTACCCTGCAATTTTGAAGTAAATCTGATTACCCATCTTGGAGTTATTGCCCTTTTTTCATCAAATTTGTAAAATTTTAATGCTTTTCGTCTTATATTTCAAAAACTATAAGAGATAAAGGTTAACTTTAAATTGCAAAAATGTGCGGCATATTAAGATCTACCTACCCTGCAATTTTGAAGTAAATCCCATTACTCATTTTGGAGTTATTTCCCTTTTTTCATCAAATTTTCAAAATTTTAATACTTTTCGTCCTTTATTTCAAAAACTATAACAGACAGATGGTAAGTTGAAACTGCAAACATGCTCAGCATGTCAAGATCTACCTACCCTGCAATTTTGAAGTAAATTTGATTACCCATCTTGGAGTTATTGCCCCTTTTTCATCAATTTTTTTTTTTCCTTTTAATACTTTTCGTCTTATATTTCAAAAACTATTTAGAGATAGATGTTAAGTTTATTGCAAAAATGTGCAGCATATCAAGATCTACCTACCCTGCAATTTTGAAGTAAATCCCATTACCCATTTTGACCGATTATGCAAATTAGAAAAAAGGGGGGATGAAATTAAAAAAAAATCTTCTCCTCTGAAACTACTGAACCAATCTCAACCAAACTTTGCTGAAATGATCCTTAGGTGGTCCCCTTTCAAAATTGTGTCCATTAGCCCCGTCCTGTATCCAAGATGGCCGCCATTACTAAAAATAGAAATTTCTTCAAATGGTCAAAACTGCTCTATTTTAAGCCAGAAAGTGCCCAAATTTGAACTGTATAAGCATAATGATGAACTTTTTAACATATATTACGGGATTTTTTTATGAACTTTGAACTTTTACCGATTTTGACCGATTATGAAATTTAAAAAAAGGGGGGATGAAATTAAAAAAAAAATCTTCTCCTCTGAAACTACTGAGCCAATCTCAACCAAACTTTGCTGAGATGATCCTTAGGTGGTCCCCTTTCAAAATTGTGTCCGTCAGCGCCGTCCTGTATCCAAGATGGCCACCATTACTAAAAATAGAAATTTCTTCAAATGGCCAAAACTGTTCTATTTTAAGCCAGAAAGTGCCCAAATTTGAACTGTATAAGCATAATGATGAGCTTTTTAACATATATTACGGATTTTTTATGAACTTTGAACTTTTACCGATTTTGACCGATTATGAAATTTAAAAAAAGGGGGGATGAAATTAAAAAAAAATCTTCTCCTCTGAAACTACTGAGCCAATTTCAACCAAACTTTGCTGAGATGATCCTTAGGTGGTCCCCTTTTAAAATTGTGTCCGTCAGCGCCGTCCTATATCCAAGATGGCCACCATTATTAAAAATAGAAATTTCTTCAAATGGCCAAAACTGCTCTATTTTAAGCCAGAAAGTGCTCAAATTTGAACTGTATAAGCATAATGATGATCTTTTTAACATATATTACGGATTTTTTATGAACTTTGAACTTTTACTGATTTTGACCGATTATGCAAATTAGAAAAAGGGGGGATGGAATTAAAAAAAAATCTTCTCCTCTGAAACTACTGAGTCAATCTCAACCAAACTTTGCTGAAATGATCCTTAGGTGGTCCCCTTTCAAAATTGTGTCCGTCAGCGCCGTCCTGTATCCAAGATGGCCACCATTACTAAAAATAGAAATTTCTTCAAATGGCCAAAACTGCTCTATTTTAAGCCAGAAAGTGCCCAAATTTGAACTGTATAAGCATAATGATGAGCTTTTTAACATATATTACGGGATTTTTTATGAACTTTGAACTTTTACCGAGTTTGACCGATTATGCAAATTAGAAAAAAGGGGGGATGAAATTAAAAAAATCTTCTTCTCTGAAACTACAGAGCCAATCTCAACCAAACTTTGCTGAAATGATTCTTGGGTGGTCCTCTTCCAAAATTGTGTCCAGCATTTCAGAACACCGACCAAGATGGCCGCCACAGCCGAACTTAATTTAACATAGGACCCTATGGGAAATTCCCATAAAAATCTTTTTGTCTGAAACCATTTGCTCAATAAGAACAAAATTTTGATGAAATAGTCATTGAATGGTTCTCTTCCAAAAATGTGTCTGGCGGTTCGACCCTTCGATCAATTTTTATTTACCTGCAATTTTGAAGTAAATCCGATTACCCATCTTGGAGTTCTTGCCCTTTTTTCATCAAATTTATAAAAATGACGAAGGCTACAATTGTTAATTTTTTTTACCGAAGTTATCAAGTTTTATTGACTGATGTTATTATTATACCCAGGTGAGCTATACAGGCTCCTGGGAGCCTCTAGTTATATTTTTCATTCAAAACACTTGCATTCTATAGATATTAAATAAATCATGACTGTTAAAAATGGTTAATATAGAAATGTAAAGAAACTGACCTTCAGATTAGAATAATGACACTCCATATAATCATATAAGAAAATGAGACATGTCCAGCCACTAAACCAGAAAAGAAATATAACAATAGAAATGAAAGAGAGTTTCCCACCTAAAATTCATCTGACCAAACTGACCAATAAGAAATGAAAAGAGAAAATAGTATGGAGCATTCATTTAACATAAGTAATAAATGAATAAATAACTAAACTATAAATACTAATTAAAATATGTATATGTTCCTGAAACAGAAATAGAAATATATTAAGGATTAAATACAAATGTATTTAATCATGATCAGCTACAAGTAGAAATAAATTAATAATAAAAATAATCATTATACTAAAAAATAAATAATATGTACAAATTCACTCTACCACATTTATAATTCCTGAAAGCCAATGTTGGTGTGGGGAACTATTTTCTATTTATTTTATTCCGTGTAAGGGGACATGGTGGTCGTGATCTTATGGTAGTTGGATTTACAACTACCTATGCAATCAGTCAGTGCCTATCACCACTAACGTTGTGAGTTCGAATACCGCTCAGGCGAGATGTACTTGATACAACATTATGTGATAAATTTGTCAGTAACTTGCGACAGGTTGGTGGTTTTCTCCGGGTAGTCCGGTTTCCTCCACCAATAAATCTGACAACCACAATATAAATGAAATACTGTGAAAGTACTTTTCTTCATGGGTATCAATTTTCGTGGTTTGGTTAAAAATTACAAGTTCGTGGATTCTTATATTCGTGGATTTTGTGTTTGTACCCAAATTAAGATTTGTAGATTTTATATTTTCAACATAATAAGTTTCATTGAGTAGTAGATCTACGAGTATTGTTGAAAGTGGTTTTAAACACCTGGGGTCCGTTGTTGAACTAATGATTAAGCTAATCATATGTTTAGCCCTAATTACATTTTTAATTCCTAATCACATAATTAGCTAATTCAATGATTAAATATGATTAGTTTATACATTGATTAAAAAAGAGTTCAGTAAACAGAATTTAATCATTGCATTAGCTAAGTATGTGATTAGGAATTCAAAATGTAATTAGGGCTAATCATATGATTAGCTTAATCACAAGTTTAACAACAGACCCCATAACCCTAATTTTATTCCATGTAATTACGGAAACAATAAACAATAATATTTGTAGACAATTTGCTGGTCTCTCTGTAGATTACAACTACTGCCAGGCTTAAACCCTGTCACATTTCAGTTTCAACTCGAACGTTTCTAGTTTTTCCCAGTAATTCGTTACCATTACTAATATTTCAGGGCAGACTCGTTGACATGGAACCCTCACAAGATGATGGGTGCGAATCTACAAGCTTCAGTATTTCTGACAAAGCACAAGGTAAGCTAATATCAATAGCAAATAGAAAAATCATAGAGAGAGAGCGAGGTAAAATCGATACCCATAACACAAAAATACATGACAGGTCACTTTCCCGGATTGGTACAAGCACTTCAGTAAAAAAAAAGGGGGGTGGGGTGAGTAATAACTAAACACAAAAGGAGTTGTTAAAATGTTGCATTGGTTTTTAATAACAAACATTATTATGTCTCCCCTTCGAACGAGGGAGACATATTGTTTTAGTCTGATTTTTTCTTCCACTTCCGCTTCTTCTTCTCAGTGAAGCTTGTCCAGACCATAACTTTTTTGTCTTTCCAGATATGTCAATTATATTTGGTATGTGGGTGCATGACCATAAGGCGGTGTGTCGCATACCGTAATGACCTTTGTGGGACCTTGACCTTTGACCTCAAGGTCAAGTAATTGTTTTTTAAATAGTATCTTCTTGTCTGGGCCATAACATTTTTGTCTTTCGAGATAGGTCAATGATATTTGGTATGTGGGTACATTACCATAAGGCAGTGTGTCGCGTACTGCAATGACCTTCGTGGGACCTTGACCTTTGACCTCAAGGTCAAATAATTGTTTTTTAAATAGTGTTTATTTGGTATGTGGGTGCATGACCATAAGGTGGTGTATCGCATACCGTAATGACCTTCGTGGGACCTTGACCTTTGACCTCAAGGTCAAATAATTGTTTTTTTAAATAGTATTTTCTTGTCCGGGCCATAACATTTTTGTCTTTCGAGATAGGTCAATGATATTTGGTATATGGGTGCATGACCATAAGGCGGTGTGTCGCGTACTGTAATGACCTTCATGGGGCCTTAACCTTTGACCTCAAGGTCAAATAATTGTTTTTTAAATAGTATTTATTTGGTATATGGGTGCATGACCATAAGGCGGTGTGTCGCATACCGTAATGACCTTTGTGGGTCCTTGACCTTTGACCTCAAGGTCAAATAATTGTTTTTTAAATAGTATTTTCTTGCCTGGGCCATAACATTTTTGTCTTTCGAGATAGGTTGTTGGACAGATGGCCGCATTAAGGGGAGACATAAGTTTTAGGTATCTAAAACAGTTCTTCCTAGTTTAACATGTATCACTTTTTTCCAGTCCGTGTTATTAGATGCCCATGCAGCAAATGCCAAGTATTTGTTCCAACAAGACAAGTTTTATGACGTTTCTTACGACACGGGAGATAAGTCAGTCCAGTGTGGCAGGAAGGTTGATGCTCTAAAGGTGTGGACCATGTGGAAAGCAAAGGGGGATACCGGAATGGCTGCAGACATTGATAATTTGTTTACTTGTTCAAAGTAAGTAGACATATTAATTTACAGGGATTTTAAGGCAAAACATTTTTTTTAATGTTAAAGACTACACATCTTCATATAGGCCAATATCAAGAAGAGTTCAAAGATACCAAAGGGGTAATCAGAAGCAGTAAGTCGAAGAACAGACAACACAATGGTCAAAATATCAAAGATACCAAAGGGGTAATCAAAAGCCGTAAGTCAAAGAACAGACAACACAATGGTCTAAAGTTTGAAGATATCAAAGGGGTAATCAGAATCCGTAAATTGAAGGACAGACAACACAACAAAACTAAAGATAGAGCAACAGAAACCACAGGAGAAAAAAACGTGATGAACTCCAGAAGGGTAAACAGTTCCTGGTATGATAGAGACAACCCTCATGTTGCTCTAGTTAAAATGTCATGGAGAACTCGTGTTCATACTCGGATATCAAAGATGTGGTGTAGGTCTTGGGCTGACATATGATACATTCTAAAACATGAAAGAGGGGATCCATATAGGAGTTAGCTGGAATTTTATTTTCACTTAATACCACTCTTTTTGAACGAATTTTCTTTTTGATAATGGTACTGGTACAATCATTTAGAACTAATAGAAGTCATGGAGTCAGTATTGTTTGTATGTTTGTCATCGTCGACAATCTACGGCTGATCTTGTTCCAATTACTCTTCACGCATGAGTGAAGATCTGAGTAATTGAAGCCTGATCAGCTGTGAGTTAAATACATGTATGTTTGTATGCTTATGTCCTTATTTGAAGGTTATTCCCCAAACGCGTCCTGCTCTCTAAATTTGATATCTACGTTTTTATTACTATCACTGGGTCGATACCTCTGCTTTTGGACTATTAGTCATCGAGTCTATCATCCACCCAGTAGTCAGTGCTTTATTAGATATATTTTTTAATTGAAATTTACAGTTGTTAAATCATATAATTAATTTAATCTAAGGTTCTCTTCTCTCATGCATAGGTGACTGTAGCCGATTTTTGCTATCCTGTTAAAGTTTAGCCCCTTTGATTTTTTCTATCCTGTTAAAGTTTAGCCCCTTTGATTTTTGCTATTCTGTTAAAGTTTAGCCCCTTTGATTTTTGCTATCCTGTTAAACTTTAGCCCCTTTGATTTTTGCTATCCTGTTAAACTTTAGCCCCTTTGATTTTTGCTATTCTGTTAAAGTTTAGCCCCTTTGATTTTTGCTATTCTGTTAAAGTTTAGCCCCTTTGATTTTTGTTATTCTGTTAAGGTTTATCCCCTTAGATTTTTGCTATTCTGTTAAAGTTTAGCCCCTTTGATTTTTGATATCCTTATAAAGTTTAATCCCTTTGATTTTTGCTATCCTGTTAAAGTTTAGCCCCTTTGATTTTTGCTATTCTGTTAAAGTTTAGCCCCTTTGATTTTGGATATCCTTATAAAGTTTTACCCTTTTGATTTTTGCTATCCTGTTAAAGTTTAGTCCCTTTGATTTTTGCTATTCTGTTAAAGTTTAGCCCCTTAGATTTTTGCTATCCTGTTAAAGTTTAGCTCCTTTGATTTTTTGCTATTCTGTTAAAGTTTAACCCCTTTGAATTTTGCTATTCTGTTAAAGTTTATCCCCTTAGATATTTGCTATTCTGTTAAAGTTTTACCCTTTTGATTTTTGCTATTCTGTTAAAGTTTAGCCCCTTAGATTTTTGCTATTCTGTTAAAGTTTAGTCCCTTTGATTTTTGCTATCCTGTTAAAGTTTAGTCCCTTTGATTTTTGCTATCCTGTTAAAGTTTAGTCCCTTTGATTTTTGCTATTCTGTTAAAGTTTAGTCCCTTTGATTTTTGCTATTCTGTTAAAGTTTAGCCCCTTTGATTTTCTTGCTCCCAAAGACTTTTAGATTATTTGGCTTTCACATATTTTGGGTTTGAGTGTACCTGATGCATGTTATTCCTGAAACGGGTGCACTCAATTTGATAGATGAAGGTCATTCCCGGAACACGTGTGCACACTAAATTTGATATCTACGTTTTTATTGTGATTTATTTGGCATTAATAAAGAGTTCTTGAAGAAAATAAAAACAACTATTATTAGAAACAAAACCACTATACAATTGTATATAAATTGTTTTGATCTTATAAAACAATAATGGAAGACTAATATTTCATTTGTAATGTCATATATTTCATCTGTAATGTCATATATTTCATCTGTAATGTCATATATTTCATCTGTAATGACATATATTTCATCTGTAATGTCATATATTTCATCTGTAATGTCATATATTTCATTTGTAATGTCATATATTTCATCTGTAATGACATATATTTCATTTGTAATGTCATATATTTCATCTGTAATGTCATATATTTCATCTGTAATGACATATATTTCATCTGTAATGTCATATATTTCATCTGTAATGACATATATTTCATCTGTAATGTCATATATTTCATCTGTAATGTCATATATTTCATCTGTAATGTCATATATTTCATCTGTAATGACATATATTTCATCTGTAATGACATATATTTCATCTGTAATATCATATATTTCATCTGTAATGTCATATATTTCATCTGTAATGTCATATATTTCATCTGTAATGTCATATATTTCATCTGTAATGACATATATTTCATCTGTAATGACATATATTTCATCTGTAATGACATATATTTCATCTGTAATGTCATATATTTCATCTGTAATGTCATATATTTCATCTGTAATGTCATATTTCATCTGTAATGTCATATATTTCATCTGTAATGTCATATATTTCATCTGTAATGACATATATTTCATCTGTAATGTCATATATTTCATCTGTAATGTCATATATTTCATCTGTAATGTCATATATTTCATCTGTAATGTCATATATTTCAGATACTTAGCACAGTTAGTTACTTCTACAGAAGGATTTAGACTTGTACAAGAGGTAGGTACAAACATTAGGGACCGGCCATTTAACTTGAAGGGGGGGGGTTATGGTTTTTTGTTTCGTTCAGAATTTTTTTTCCCGACAACACGAGAGTTATAATATTTTTTTTTTTTTTCCTCCACCAAAATCAGAATATTTTTTTCAGCAACATTGGGAATCAGAATAGTTTTTTGGAAAAAAACCACAACCCCCCCCCCCCTTCAAGTTAAATGGTCATTCCCTTAAGAACTCATGATTTAAGTAAACATATAAATGTTAGAGAAATCTTAAGGGTCAATCAAGAATTGAGTATCTAGAGACACTGGCAACATTGGGTACACAAGACACGGAACAAAGAACACAACACAGAAAACTAAAAAGATGAGCAACACGGATCCCACCAAAAACCAGGGGTGCAGGGGTCTCTGGGGTATAAGGCGAATACATGTGCTTGCTACGGGTAAGAAGTTCATGCTTCTGATAAGATACCAGCCATGTTACTCATATATACAGTCAATAAGATTTGAATTGTGATTTTACTGAAAAGTGCAAGGTAGAGTCTGATCACATTTGTATCTAAATTCTTTCCTATTAAATTGATGGTTTAAGATTTTTGTCAATAAATTGTAGAGTTGCTGTGGTGTTTTATTCGACCAATCTAGAATGAATCCGCTGCTCTGTAACAGACACAATAAAGTATAAATAATTACACCTTTTTTCTACTATATTTCTTAACAAACCAGCAGAATCTATTTTCACTTTGTTTATGACATTTTAGATATTTTTAGCCATACTACGTCAACCTTCTTATTTTAAATATCAGAACTATATTGTAACTGGGATGTTTGACCTTTTTACAGCCACAGTGTACTAATGTATGTTTTTGGTACATACCCAAACGATTTAGAGGAAAGGAAGAAACACAGGAATGGTGGCAGGAGTTAGGGAAGGTAGGATTTACTTTATAGCATGATAATTTTACGAAAATGGTGCAGGGAATGGGATAAGGGGAGGTAGGATTTTCGTTTTAGTGAGAGAATTTTACGAAAATATAAAAAACAAATAGTAGTTTTATAATGCTGAGATACTGGCAGTAATTCTCCCTGTCCTAAGATAAGTTTAAAGATATACCAAAGAGATAATCAAAAGCTGTAAATCAAAGTACAGACAGCACAACAGTCAAAATAGAAAGAACAAACAATGATCCTCAAAACACTACACAGAAAACTAAAAATAGAATGAACAACATGAACCCCACTAAAACCCAGGAGTGAACTATCGAGTGCTTCGAAGGATGCTGGTAAGAAGTTCTTGCTCCACATGTGACACCTGCCTTGTTACTCTGGTTACAAAATAGATATGATATCATAGAAAATTAATTTGTTGTCGCCTTGTTTTACCTGAGAAAATGCTCATTTGGTGTTAAAAGAATAATTACCCTACCCTGTTCCTCACACAGAAGAATGATTACCCTACCCTGTTCCTCACACAGAAGAATAATTACCCTACCCTGTTCCTCACACAGAAGAATAATTACCCTACCCTGTTCCTCACACAGAAGAATGATTACCCTACCCTGTTCCTCACACAGAAGAATAATTACCCTACCCTGTTCCTCACACAGAAGAATAATTACCCTACCCTGTTCCTCACACAGAAGAATAATTACCCTACCCTGTTCCTCACACAGTAGAATGATTACCCACCCTGTTCCTCACACAGAAGAATAATTACCCTACCCTGTTCCTCACACAGAAGAATAATTACCCTACCCTGTTCCTCACACAGAAGAATAATTACCCTACCCTGTTCCTCACACAGAAGAATGATTACCCTACCCTGTTCCTCACACAGAAGAATAATTACCCTACCCTGTTCCTCACACAGAAGAATAATTACCCTACCCTGTTCCTCACACAGAAGAATAATTACCCTACCCTGTTCCTCACACAGAAGAATGATTACCCTACCCTGTTCCTCACACAGAAGAATGATTACCCTACCCTGTTCCTCACACAGAAGCTAAGAACATACACCATTGTGCATTTAACATTTAATAATGTACCAATCATACACAACTTGTATATCATCCTTTCTCCCGCTATATCTACCTGCTGACTCCATAAGCAAGACTAGTATCATAGTTCGCGTGAGCTGAGCTTATCATCAGTGAGCAGGAGCTATCACCAAATTCTCCCAACATTTAAGCGATAATTCCTGTGAAGATGACAAAAGTAAATAAAATTCAGCAACACCATTAGCTAGTTAACATTTTATTTTTTAAACATATATCAAATTAGGAACTGTCATGTCAGCAATATCAACAATCATCGTCCTACAAAAATGTACTTGTCACAATTCTTGATAACCTCTGCTGAAACGTCATAATGTTTACGTCATAAGCGAGGTTGTGACCTTTATGTTTTCTAAAACGGAACGGCATTGGTAAACAAAACCGGTGAATTGCAGACTTTGATGTTTGTAATAAAAAAAACCAATGAATATCACCATTAAAGAAAAAATTCAACAATCATATAAACCTGCAAACTACTTATGAACTATGTTTTGGGGAAGCGTATTTTGAATATTTTGAATCATGTGATTTTTCCCACGAAAATACAAATATAGATGTATCCGTGTTTATGTTTGATTTAAGGATGATAAACATGTCATCTGAATGTGAATATGATTGATACTGAAAAATATCAGCCTGCTCGTCAGAATATGAAGTTTGTGACTTGTTCGCTTCGCCCACTCGCCACCAAGCTTCATATTCTGGCTCGGCAGGTTGATATTTTCGCTATCAATCAATTCACATCCAGATAACATACATATCTTACTCCACAAAACTAGATATACTATGTTATGAACCATCTGAATTGGATAAAACGTGTTTTATTTCAGGTCGCTCCAGAGATCAAGAAGAAAATGGTGGAAAGAGGAACACTGTTGATCGGTTACCAACCTGATGGAGATCTTGTCAACTTTTTCAGAATGGTTCTATCCAATATGGCTGTCACAAAGAGTGATATGAACTTTGTTGTAGAAGAAATTGCAAGATTAGGGTCAGACTTGTGATTATGGTATCATCAGCAACATCATCATTTACTTATCTTATTTTATCGTGACTCCCTCCCGGTTCATTGTGCTCGTTTGTGATATACATAATTATCTGGTTTTTGTTTTACTTTCTTTGCATTTGAAAAAGCATTTTCATTTTTTTACTCCCAACTTTTTAGCTCACCTTGCCAAAGGCAACGTGAGCTTTTGCCATCACTTGGCATCCGTCATCTGTCGTCCGTTAACTTTTCACATTTTAATCTTCTCCTCTGAAACCCCTTAGCCAAATGAACTGAAACTTGGTAGGAAGCATCTATGGAAGGTCTTCTATAAATTTGCTCATATTGTCCCAATCCATTAACAAACATGGCTGCCACAGGTAATTCTTGTTTCTGATTGGCCGATTTTTAAAAATCTTCTCCTCTGAAACTGCTTGGCCAAATAAACCAAAACTTGATAGGAAGCATCTATGGAAGGTCCTCTGTAAAGATTGCTCATTTCGTCCCGATTCGTTAACAAACATGGCCGCCACAGGTTACTCTTGTTTCTGATTGGCTGATTTTTAAAATTCTTCTCCTCTGAAACCGTTTGGCCAAATGAACCGAAACTTGGTAGGGAGCATCTTTGGAAGGTCCTCTGTAAAGATTGCTCATTTCGTCCTGATCCGTTAACAAACATGGCCACCACAGACAATTCTTGTTTCTGATTGGTTGATTTCTAAAAAATCTTCTCCTCTGAAACCGCTTGGCCAAATGAACTGAAACTTGGTAGGTATCATCTATGGGCGGTCCTCTATAAAGAATGCGAATTTCCTGCCGATCCATTTACAAACATGGCTGCCACAGGCAGTTCTTGTTTCTGATTGGTCGATTTCTAAAAATCTTCTTCCCTGAAACCGCTTTGCCAAATGAACCAAAACTTGGTAGGAAGCATCTTTGGAAGGTCCTCTGTAAAGATTGCTCATTTCGTCCTGATCCGTTTACAAACATGGCCGCCACAGACAATTCTTGTTTCTGATTGGTTGATTTCTAAAAAATCTTCTCCTCTGAAACCGCTTTGCCAAATGAACTGAAATTTGATAGGTATCATCTATGGGTGGTCCTCTATAAAGAATGTGAATTTCCTCCCGATCCATTATTCTAATATGACGTCCTTCAAACGCTTTTGAGTCCAAACCCGTGATAAAAATAATATATATCTACACCCATTGTAATTTATGACGTCATCGACAATTTATAACGATATTTTACCAATTTTTACATATTAGAATTGAAATAATTCATGGAAGCCATATGTATATATTGTTTTTACCACGGGTAGGCCTTTATATCAGTTTTTTAGCCCTCGCTTACGCTCGGGGTAAAACTTCGTGACATAAAGGCCTACTCGTGGTAAAAACAATATATACATATGGCTTCCATGAATTATTTCTTAAACAAACATGGCTGCCACAGGCAATTCTTGTTTCTGATTGGTCGATTTCTAAAAATGTTCTTCTCTGAAACCGCTTTGCCAAATGAACCGAAACTTGGTAGGAAGCATCTATGGAAGGTCCTCTATAGGGATTGCTCATTTCGTTTTGATCCATAGATAAACATGGCCACCATAGGCAATGCTTGTTTCTGATTGGTCGATTTCTAAAAATCTTCTTCTCTGAAACTGCTTATTTTGTCCCGATCTATTAACAAACATGGCCGCCACAGGCGATTCTTGTTTCTGATTGGCTGATTTCTAAAATTCTTCTCCTCTGAAACCGTTTTGCCAAATGAACCGAAACTTGATAGGAAGCATCTATGGAAGGTCCTCTATGAAGATTGCTAATTTTATCCCAGTCCGTTAACAAACATGGCCACCACAGGCAATTCTTGTTTCTGATTGGTCGATTTCTAAAAGTCTTCTCCTCTGAAACTGCTTTGCCAAATGAATCGAAACTTGATAGGAAGCATCTATGGAAGGGCCTCTATAGGGATTGCTCATTTCGTTTTGATCCATAGATAAACATGGCCACCATAGGCAATGCTTGTTTCTGATTGGTCGATTTCTAAAAATCTTCTTCTCTGAAACTGCTTAGCCAAATGAACCGAAACTTTGTAGGAAACATATATGGAAGGGGCTCTATAAAGATTGCTAATTTTGTCCCGATCCATTAACAAACATGGCTGCCATAGGCAATTCTTGTTTCTGGTTGGTCGATTCCTAAAAATCTTCTTCTCTGTAACTGCTTAGCCAAATGAACCAAAATTTGGTGGGAAGCACCTATGAAAGGTCAGCGACACAGGCTCAGCCCACTGAGCCTCTAGTTTTGAATAATTATATGAGTATCTGCATCATTTGCCAGTACTTTATTTTTATATACATATTACAATTTTGCTGGTAAAGGAAACACAATTACCACAATAGCTAATGCACATCATGTGTAAATGAGTACAAAATAGTAGAACATTTTGACCAAAGATTGATGAAAGTGGACTGCATTCCTGCAGTTGTGGCTTTAAAAGCCTTATTTTCATAATTGTGGATTTAGTTCTGATTTGTTAAATGAATAAATATTTTGTCAAGACAATTACTATGCCAGGAACATGTATTATACAGTCTGTGTTCAATCAAACATTTGTATTGCTTAATATTTACATAGATATGAAATGAGACCATATATAGTTGAAGGCTGCCATAGTTGGTGTTGAGCACCAGTTAATTTACATAAGATCAGACCATTCGTTTTATATATTGATAATGCTATGTATCCATAATGACCCGATTTTATGAGGAAAATTTCTTAAAACTGCTAAAATTGGTGTTAAGCACAAATGAATCCATATTTACATAAGATCAGACATTTTTTTATATGTTGAACAATGTTTATCAGGAAGTGTTATACATATCAATTTCACGAATCATTATAGTACAATTAATAATGGTTGCACCAACAAAGAAATAAAAATGGAGATCTATATCAATCAATTTATCAATCAATCAATCAATCAATCAATCAATCAATCAATCAATCAAGCTTCATTGAAATGAAGCGTGATGCAATTTGTGACAAACATTTAGAACAGAACAAATAAAAAAAAGAGTTCCCGTTCAGACAAGCTTTTGTTGGCATAATGTAAAACTGAAATAATGTAAATACACAAATGTACTTGTAATTATATTTTGAATAGCTACAAGTCTCTCTACCCCATACTATATTTTTTTTATTGTTTAGGAAATAAGCAATTGATAAACCAATGGGTGGTAGATCTACTGATAGCTGCAGATTGTACATAAAGCTCCCTCTATCCACTTCCTGTATTTTTGTATTTTGTAGTACTGTAGCAACTATTTTATTAATTGCAAATTTTACAACAATCTGTGAGAAAACAAAAAAAGGGGAGACAACTGGCCTGTAGTTATTGTACATGTATATTACCTTGTTAGTTATTTTTACATGTATGTTAATTTCATATGTACATGTACTTATTTATATTTTATACATTTTTTTGTTGAATACATAAGTATGTAGACCATTCTCTTGTGTATTACTTTGTTTATGTTAAATTTAGAATTGATGGCAACCATGTCCATGTATTTCAATAAATAAATAAAAAATAAATTGTGTTTTAAATTCTTTTTGATTTGGCCTCTCTGGAAATCAGCAGATTGATCTTGTTCCATTAACATATCAACGGCATAGGAGTGGACCAAGCAGTGGTAGGGCAAGTTTTAAAAGCGGACTCGACCGTCTGGAAAAGGACATGTTTAGGACTGGCACAAAAAGTCAGAGGGGGCAAGTTTACAGAACTCAGAACTGATGAGCAAAAAAAATGTCGTTTGGCTTCAATGCATACCCTTACAACTCTTGGTAAACTGAACACGAAATACCCCAAAATTTTCGTGCCTCCCTCCACTCGGCGCAATTTTTTTTAAGTGCGCCCCCCAACTTGAAATCCTGGATCCGCCCCTGTAATGCACTAATGGAGAATTGAGCAAAGAAAAACACACGTGGCACTGTTTCAGTGTTTGTAAATATGAAGGAAAGTTTGCAACACTCAACAAGAGGGTATAAACAAAAGAAAATAATTAGTCTAACAGGTCTTAGGTTACACAAAGTTTGATCTTGAGCTTTGTGTATTTTATTTATTCATAATGTTCAGGATTATTTTTAGTAATTTTTTTTACGACGTCATAATAACACGATTAGATGTTATGACGTCTTGTTGTTTTTTTGTATCTCTAACAGTCGGAAAGCAAACCCATGATTTGACCGTTATAGCTAGTGATTCTAAAACCACGCAGTCAGGGGGCGATAACCGCAAAAAATTCCCGCTAGGTGCCGCTTTACAAGTCCCGCAAAATTTTTCATTCGCGCCGTTGTAGGATAAACCTGAAATAAAGTATTAAATAGACAAAATTGTGATAGAAACGTGATTTCTATAAAATATATA
This sequence comes from Bathymodiolus brooksi, assembly GCA_963680875.1. Taxonomy (NCBI): domain Eukaryota; kingdom Metazoa; phylum Mollusca; class Bivalvia; order Mytilida; family Modiolidae; genus Bathymodiolus; species Bathymodiolus brooksi. The sequence continues at coordinate 23,107,877 of OY804583.1, read as the reverse complement.
TATATTTTTTGCAATGACTGGCTATATCAGACAAGCGACCGAGGTTTATATTAGTCAAAAACGTGTTTCGAATCGTGCATTCTAAAATGTGTAAAAACACGAGGTTCGGTTTGTTTACATTTTTCGGCCAATGAAAAAGCTGACACAATTCTATATTAGGACATGAAATTGATGATACAGGAGTGAAATAGCATCATCAACCAATAGTAAATGCTCTCTCAACTGGAAATTCCGTCACCCTGAATGGAAATCATTACTGAAAGAAAATTCGACGAGGCATGTTTTTTTTAATTTTCGCCTTGTTTTAGAGTAAAATTTGCCCATTTTGGTGAACATTTCTCCCCCAAAACACCCATGTAGTGTGTATATGTCTGCCTTTTATTAGATTTATTAATATCTTTATATTTTAACCGAAAGTTTACAAGAAAACTGCATTGTTTACATCAGATTACGCCCCCCCCCCCCCTTTTCTCCCGTCTCGTCAATGCACTTTGTTTAGACTCCTTTCCCGTTTGCTGTACATATCTAATGTGGCGATTATTTCAAAGGCAATTGGTTTATCAAATATATTTAGGAATGCTGACTTTTAAGTTGTACCTGATTTTCTTCTGCAAATGAATTATGAATTTATGTGTAACAGGTATACAATGATTGAATGAATGTGACTCTAAAAACAAAAACCAGCCAGTGTGTGTGTGTTATAAATAGAAATTAGGCTAAATTTGTTATCTGTATGTAACTGCATATATGATATTTAATTGATTAAACAACTGTAATTTGCAAGACTGTGATTTTACCATAGGCATAGTTGACTAGTAGTTGTAATGCCCCCAAAAAACTTAACTGTTCTGAAGCCCACAGTGGCAAGGACCCTGGGCCCTGTGTTCATTGTCTGCAGGCAAAGCCATTTTATGCCTTACATGTTATAAAAATTTTAACAAATTTGTGAGGTCTGAATGAACTTTCAAAAACTGAAGACTACCAGTTAACTAAATGTTTTCACAGTTTGATCAGGTGGAATATTGCAATGTAGACTCTGACAATCTTGACCGTTATGTACTGTTTTATCCTGTTTTAGAATTTGTAGTCAGTGACTTTTTATCCAACAAAGCTTTATTGTTGCCAGATTTGTACAAAAAAATTGAAGATTTAGTTGACAAAACAGCTTTAATTAAATCACTGAAAGAACCAGAAGACAAAATTGGTGAACCCTCTCCCATTGGAGGCAATAAATTCTCCCATTTAAGTTTGGAAGATTTCAAGGAAACGGGTGATGAAACCTTTGCATGGGAAAGTTTTGAGAAGAAATTGTCAGCTTACAGTTTTCTGAAATATTTGGTACAGGAAAATGATATACATGTAGATCTCCCAGGTCTTAAGACTTTTCTTTCATTTTCTGAAACTGACACTGAAAAATCTGAGTTTTGTTCAATTGAAGTTTTAGATGAGACAGCAGATTCAAAAGCCACAGTTTTGAAAACTTTGAATATTCTTCACAAAAAGTTTCAGATTGGGATAAAGCTTCAGTATCAAGTTGTTGTTGGGGACAGGAAATCTTATGACCATTTAATAAAATTAAAATCAGAATATGGAGGTTCATTAAGCTGGGTTTTGCCATATCCTGGAGACTGGCACATACTTTTTTTTAATCTCATTTTCTATTAAATTAATAATTTATTGTACTTAGGATTTGTTCAACTTTCAAAAAAATTTATGGACTTTTTACTGTTAATAGTTTATGGAAAAGAAATACACTTGAAAACTAATATGTACAGTCATCTGTCAAAAGTATTGGGAAATGTAAAAAAATATCCCTATATAATCAACCAAAACCATATCTTTTTCAAAAAATTATTGTGAAATCATTTCTGGATAGATTGTAACAAATTTTACACCAAAACATTCGGAATTGTCTATATTTTGTTTGTTTATTTGCTCAAATCTTTATACGAGTGGTTTTTATTTGTAGATAATTTTTCCATGATTGTTAATTTTTAGGATTTATTTTTAGTTGAAATATATAGGAAAATCAAATTCAATTTTTATTTGTTGTGTTTAAATTATGTACAAATAAAAATAACTCATAACTACATAATGAGTAAATAAACAATCAAAATATTGACAAATCTGAATGTTTTGGTGTAAAATTTGTTAAAATCTATCCAGAAATTACTTCACAATATTTTTTTTAAAAAAATATGGTTTTGGTTGATTATATAGGGATTTTTTTTACATTTCCCAATACTTTTGACAGATGACTGTATACATTTTCTTTAAATATTTATACATTTTTTTTATCTTTATATTGAATTTTATTTTCATGCCTAGAAAAAAAATACACCAGTTCTGTTCATGATTCATCAAAAGGATATAGAAATGTTTTTTCTTGAATTGCTAGAATAAAACCGGTGGACGTGTAAATTTTAGTCGCCTATCATTTCTTTTGGGGAATAAAGGTAATAACAAAATTACCGAACTCCGAACAATCTTACAAAGGGAAAGTCAAAACTCATAATTATATAAACAGACAAAATCAGTCAACAACCGGAAAACTGTGAAAACCGTAATGACCCTGACTTGGTACAGGCATTTCTAAAGAAAGGAGACCATATATAAATGTTTGTATTTTCCTAAATTTGTAGTTAATTATATGCATATGCTATTAAAATAGCAGCGAATAAAAACGTGTACCAGAGAAACATTTCGTTAAATAAATATATAACCTAGCGCAGTGTGAAGTTTGGGAATGTCATTCTACTGCAAACTTAATATATTTGCATTTTATTTCAATGCGATGGTACGAAGTTATCTTTCTTGGTTGACAATTTTTCGGCACTAAAAGCTGACACAATTTTTTATTAATGAATAAAAACGTGTACCAGAGAAACATTTCGTTAAATAAATATATAACCTAGCGCAGTGTGAAGTTTGGGAATGTCACTCTACTGCAAACTTAATATATTTGCATTTTATTCCAATGCGATGGCGACATTCCATCGAGGGGGTCACCCTCTAAATCATCAAAATTTTAATAGTAATCTCCCGTTTTAACTCAAATCTAATAAACAAATCGTGGAAGTAATTATTGCTGAAAAGAAAACAATATAAGACGTTTCGATATTTTCTACGGTATAAATAAACGTGGTCTTTGTTCTACAATTTTCATGACCGACGAACATGTCAACGTTTTCAAATGAGAATCACGTGACCCGTGGTTTTACCAGCGACGCCATTAATGAGTTTGCTTTCCGACTGTAAGCAGTTTATGTTTTGCAACTGACGAAGACGGTTGTGCCGTCGAAAATTTTTTGCAACACTTTGTTTAAATGTTACATTATATATATATAAAATAAAAGTGATGTTTTTACAAAATTGGTACCCCAGGGAAATATCACTGTTGTTCACCGGTCCACAAATGTAAAGTTCCATGTCTGTCCGGAAATGTATCTGTTTTTGCATTCCGGAATTACAGTCTTGACCGGAAGTTAAAAACACAAATATGAAGTTTATGAAAACACAAGATAAAAACACACAAATAAGTGTTTATTGCATCCAACATTATTGTAAATAGAGTTTCGGTATAATAAAACAATTATTGCCTGCACTTAAGGTGAACATCATAATTGTTTACCTTAAGTGTGGGAAAACAACAATTATGATGTTCACCTTAAGTGCAGGCAATAATATTGTATATTATTATACCTTACATTATATATAAAATAAAAGTGATGTTTTTACAAAATTGGTACCCCAGGGAAACATCACTGTTGTTCACCGGTCCACAAATGTAATGTTCCATGTCTGTAGATTAAACATATTTTATTGCTAAATATTATAACAATTGGATTGGACACAAATTATAACAATTTACAAGGGTCCTCTCCACATAATAAATAACTACAATAGTACATGCGTCAGCAATAGTAAAATACAATATACAACATTATAAATAAATTCTTTGAGAAATGAAAAAAAAAAACGAGACACAACAAAAAATCAAAAACAAAAAGCATGAAATTATATAATATAAGCATGTTTTACCATACTTGTATCTGAGAAGAAATCGCTTGATTGATTGATTGATTAATTAATCAAATATATATTTGGGAGGGGGTGGGTGTTGTGATCATAAATGGGTAAAACGTTTTGTTCGTTTGATGTAAAGTTGTACAGATTTGAAAATTTGCAGATTCTGCATCTCAGTTAAGGTGTCATCGCCAAAAAGTAGGACTTCAATTTTAAGTTCATTAAGAAAAACTAGTCTTAATTTCAATTCTTCTCTTGCTTCGTTGTAAAGACAACATTCTAATATATAATGAATTGCATCTTCAAATGCACACCCACATATACAGCCTGGATCATTAGCCAAATGCACACGAAAAAGATCAGCATTCAAGCTTTTGGATCTATGTCTCAGTCTAGTGTGAATTATATTTAATATTCTACATCCGGCAATGTAAAATTTGGGGAGTTTTATTGTATGATTTTTATTTGCTTGTTTGAATCTATTTAGAGTAGGTGCATTTCTTAATTGTGGACTTAATTTATTCCATGATTTAATAGTAGAAGGGAAAAAGGAGTTTGCAAATAATTGTAATCTAGTGAATGGATTTCTAAATTCGGTTTGGTTGCGCAAATTTAATTCCACGTCTGTCCGGAAATGTATCCGTTTTTGCATTTTGGAATTACAATCTTGACCTGAAGTTAAAAACACAAATATGAAGTTTATGAAAACACAAGATAAAAACACACAAATAAGTGTTTATTGCATCCAACATTATTGTAAATAGAGTTTCGGTATAATAAAACAATTATTGCCTGCACTTGCGGTGAACATCATAATTGTTCACCCCTCAGGTGAACAATTATGATGTTCACCTTAAGTGCAAGCAATAATTGTATAATTTTTGCCTTGAAATATACATGTACATACATATAATGATTATTATTATACCTCACATAATAAAGAATCAATTATATTGGTTAAAAGATAATCACATGACATAAAATAATCTGGATATTTTTGTCTCTAATCGCCGCCAACGGTGAATAACCTCAAGAATTACACACGTCCATTGAATAACCCTATTATTCAACGGTGTAATAACCCTCAACAATTACAACGTCCAGTGAATAACCCTAATGAAATAATACTTTAACAATTCAAATATTAAACAGTATATTTCAACTGTTTGTTCGATATAATAAAACAGTTACGGCCCTCTGAATCGGTGAATATCCAAAATTGTCAACCCCACTAGGGTTATTTCCCTCTGGCGATATTCACCTCTCCCGAGGGCCATAATTGTATAATGTTTGTTATTTTGTATTGTGTTTGATGACAATCCAGATTTTGGATTTTAAATCAATAAAATCTTTGACTTTGACTTTGTTAACATGCAGAAAGTCTCAGTTGTACCAGAGGTCGACACATTTCTATCCTCGCACAAAAACACACTGTAACAAAGAGATCAATGGAAGGAAGGTTCGAGATACGTAAATTTCAGTATTGATTGTTTTGAGATAATTCGTTTTTGATTTCTCTTGATGCTGATCATGACATCTAAGTCGATAAGTTCTTTGTTAAGGGAACGACCATTTAACTTGAAAGGGGGGGGGGGGGGGGGGTTCTAAAAAAATAATCTGATTCCCTATGTTGCTGAAAAATATATTTTGATTTTGGTGGAGTAAAAAAAAATCTGATTCAGAGTTTTTGTCATATAGCCTAATGTTAAATTCTGGAAAAATAAATAAATATTCGAACTCTTTTGTAGTCCGAAAAACAGATTCTGAACGAAGCAAAAAACCATACCCCTTCAAGTTAAATGGTCGGTCCCTAAGTACAATGTAGTAATATTGTCACTATAAATTGACAATATTTGTTGACTTATCATATATAAAAAATTGTTTATAAATTTTCAATATATTACAGACATCACAAACAATACAATACAATAACAGTCAAAGCACAATATTACACATCACAAGTGCCTCCACTATAAATTAAATTGAAGAAGAATAATAAAGGGGCCGTCGTGGTCGTGATCGAAAGGTAGTTGGATTTAAAACTTCCTATACAATCAGTGTCTATCAACACTAACGTTGTGAGTTCGAATCCAACTCAGAGGAGGTGTACTCGATACAACAGTATGTGATAAAGTTTGTCAGTGACTTGCGGCAGGTCGGTTGTTTTCTCCAGTTTACTCCACCAATAAAACTGAGCACTACGATATTACTGACATAGTGTTGAAAGTGGTGTTAAACGAAAAAGAAAAAGAATAATAGATATACTGCATGTACTTTGTTCTACAGTATGTGGTTTCTATTTGTACATTATTTAAACAGGATTGTTAATTTTTAGGATTTATTTTTAGTTGAAATACATAGGAAAATCAAAGTCAATTTTTATTTGTGGTGTTTAAATTATGTACCAATAAAACCCACTCATAACAATATAATGAGTAAATAAACAATCAAAATATGGACAATTCCGAATGTTTTGGTGTAAAATTTGTTAAAATCTATCCAGTAATGACTTCACAATAATTTTTGGAAAAAATATGGTTTTGTTTGATTATATAGGGATTTTTTTTACATGCGCCAATACTTTTGGCCACATACTGTATATATTAAATAATGTAGTACGATGTATATAATTTCTGGAAACAGGAAAAGAGTAATCAAATGGAGTGCCTCTTCCTCCTTAAATTTACCAAATATGTCAGTGTTCTCTATGTTTAAACTAATATTCCCTATAATATCTGTTTGTAACACAGGGGCGGATCCAGGGGTGGGGGGGGGGGGGGGGGGGGGGGGGGCGCACCCGGCGCGCGCCCCCCCTAAAATTGGAAAAAATATGATTTTTCACACGAAATACCTCAAAAATTTTCGCGCCTCCCTCCGCTCGGCGCAATTTTTTTAAGTGCGCCCCCCTAACTTGAAATCCTGGCGACCGTTTCACTAAAGTGATCGTAAATCGTAAGTCTAAGATCACTCTTATGATTTCCTTACGTGCACGTATACGGAGGGCGGCGGTAGGATTTGGGTAGTTTTATTGCATCACTTTATTCACGCATATAAAATAATATGTTTCATCAACACATAAAACAACAAAAATACACATCTTACGATATCAAACCTTAATATGTATATGTACTGTTGATTTATATTCATAGATTATAAAAACTACCAATGAATTTTAACATTTGGACTGCTAAAATATCTGTTGCCTTCAAAATTATAGTTTTTTTTTAATACATGTACACAAACAGTATGTGGCCAAAAGTATTGACACATGTAAAAAAAATCCCTATTTTATCAACCAAAACCATTTTTTTCCCCTAAAATTATTGTGAAGTCATTTCTGGATAGATTTTAACAAATTTTACACCAAAACATTCAGAATTGTCTATATTTTGACTGTTTATTTGCTCATAAACATAACAAATAAAAATTGACTTTGATTTTCCTATATATTTCAACTAAAAATAAATCCTAAAAATTAACAATCCTGTTTAAATTATGTACAAATAAAAACCACTCATATAACATAATGAGCAAATAAACAATAAAAATATAGACAATTCTGAATGTTTTGGTGTGAAATTTGTTAAAATCTATCCGAAATGACTTCACATTAATTGTATAGATGTTATTCTTATATTTTTTGTTTTCATTTTAAAGGCTGCCCAAAGAGGCGAATAATCCATATTGAATCGTCAGTCGTGCTGCAAAATGCAGAAAATGTTATGAGTAAATCAAATATATTCTATATAACAGGTAATCCGCGCAAATGTAAAAAAAAAGTCTCGGGTATATTTTACGGGCAATTGTAATGCTCTTTCTCCGTGCAAAAGTGATACCTGTTAATCCCCAAATCCACAGAAATGTAATGTACCCTCTGTTTGTGCTTAACTTTATTTTTGAACCATTGTTTGTACAGTTGAAATTTCATCTAGGTACATACACTCGTTAATAAAAATATGTTGATATTGTAAATGCAGAACTGATAGAAAGTACACTGAAACAAACAATAATGTGTAGCTGTTTTAATGATTTTTTATGGCTCTCGAAATATAAAAAATGTTGCGTGCATCTAATATTTATTGATTGCTTCATTTGATTAATGTTCATATTAAAAAAAAATATAGATAGCAATTCTTCTCTTCAAAAATAGGTTTACGATTTACGACTTACGAGTACCTTCCACCACTCTTAACTTTGCGATCACTTTTTATCGTAAGTCGTAAATCCTAACTATTAGTGAAACGGTCGTAACTCTTAAAAGTACACTTACGTCTACGTTTACGACTTACGACCTTTAGTGAAACGATCGCCTGGATCCGCCCCTGTAACATATGTAGTTTTGAAGACACCACCCACGTGCACTTGGTCTCCGATATGATTTAAAGGTAGGGCTATGGTATTTAACGCCACTTTCAACAATATTTCAGTTATATAGTGGCCGTCAGTTTCATTGGTGGAGGAAATCGGAGTATCCGGAGAAAACCACCAACCTGTCGCAAGTCCCTGACAAACTTTATCAGATTATGTTGTATCGAGTACACCTCGCCTGCACGGGATTAGAACTCCCAACGTTAGTCGTGATAGGCATTGATTGCATAGGTAGTTGTAAATCCAACTACGATCACGACCACGATGGCCCCCGATATGATATAGAACCAGAAAGTTATGTAGATGAAATCTCGAAATAAACGGATATCCGATCGAATGAGACAATGATTGGTACTGATGGTACATGTAGATGCTCTACCACATGATTACGGTCACGACGGCACCCCAGGGACACGGGTAGATATTAGACGAAAAATGTGAATTTGTAACTACAAAGCAAGATGCAATATTTCAAGATTTTAACAAATAACGTCCAGACACAATATGTGTTACATAAGATAATTAAACATTAGAGAATACCGAAGGGCAATCAATAGATGAATAGTGGACAATCCAGAGAAACTATACAATATTACATAAATGACTAAATGAACAGATTCAATACTAATGTTAAAAAAATACACTATGATAGGATACTAACAAGTTTCCTTACAAAACATGACGTTTTTATATATAGATTGCAATAGTAGTGTTATATTCCTAAATTCTGGTTGATGAAGTCGCGGGTAAAATAATATAATTGTCCGGAATCGCTGGGGCGTTCCGGACAGTTCCGATGTTTATTTTTCTTTTCATCTAGAATATCATCTAGAATAACAAGTCTCATTTGTTACTTGTTAGTTGAGATCATTCTTATGACTGGCCTCTCAGATCCATCACATTATCATTTCTACTAATACCCACTTCCGGTCCGTAAAAGTCGGGAACAAATTTAATTTCAATATTTTTCCATTGATTGTTTAGTCTATTTTTAAAACTATTTACACTTGTTGCATCTATTACACTTTCAAGCAGTGCAGTCCAATGGGCTACTACTATTTGGGAAAAACTGTATTTTCTTCTATTTGTACGACAATGCTTCTTGTATATTTTGTATGTATGTCCTCTTATTTTTGGGGAATATGGTGTTGATTTCGACTTTGTCCATACCCTTTATGATCTTAAAAGTTTCTACTATATCTGGTCTGATTCTCCTAGGTGTTTTAATCTATTGCCACATGTTGTGTTGTGTTTTTGCTTTGTTTGTCTTCGTATTGTGTACCTATATATATGTTGTCAGTTTCTCTGGATTGTGCTTTATTGATTTTCCCTTCGTTCGGTATTCTTTAATGTTTATTTACAAAGACTTAAACTTGAACAAAGAAGATAATTCTAGTAAGAAAGAATAAGGATCTAAATGAACACGAGAGACTATCTAACTATACATTTAGAGAAAAATTAAAAGTAAAGGAATATCTCTTTTATTGCTGTTCTACATTTCAGTCACTAATATATATTTAAATATTTACAGAAATAAATCCGTCTGTTTCTGATCTTAAATCACTGAAAATAAACCAGAAATCATCATTAAGATATATATTTGTAATATAGAATGAGTCATTCCATAATCTGTAAAAATTTCCATTTGTTGATTTTATTAATTAAAAATGGTTGATTGATTGATTATTGCTTATTGTCTAGCTAGCGATCAGTATTTCAGCGTTAATCAGGATGAGATCAAGTTCAATAATATATAAATACTATATAGTAATGAGGGGAGGGTGAGTCAAACAGGCCAACGACTTTTGTCTAACACTGAAGAAGTATGGAGAGTTGTGTAGGGACAAACAGTCTTTTGTATCGGCTACAATGTGCCTACTCTTCTTCGTAGTATACAACAGATGTCTTTAGCATGAAGAAGTATAGAGAGTTGTGTAGGGACAAACAGTCTTTTGTATCGTCTACAATGTGCCTACTCTTTTTCGTAGTCTACAACAGAGGTCTTTAGCACTCTCTAAGCATGTTACTCATTATGGTCCACGGTCAGGCTTTCTGTATTACAACATGACAACCCCTAACAAGAGGGCTCCCCTATAGATATACGACCAGGGTACACCGCAGAGCAGCTCTGTGGGCTTGATGCCTGGAAACCGTCTGCAGTACCCATTATTGAGTAAACAAAATATATATATAAGCAATAAGGAAGGAATCACGTAGTGGGCTCTTGTTTTTTTTAGACCATTAGTATTGTCTGTTCTTCATTGAGTTACAACTTCTATATGCACTTTAAAATAAGGGATCTTCAAACTTTTCTATTTTAAACCAAGGGGCCGTTGGGGTCGTTTCGTCAGTATGGTAGTTAGCTTTGTGGATTAACAATTACCTATGCAATCGGTACATATCACCACTAACGTTGTGAGTTTGAATCCCACTCATGTGGGGTGTACTCGATACTACATTATGTGATAAAGTTTGGCAGATACTTGCGGCAGGTCGGTGGTTTTCTCCGGTTACTCCGGTTTCCTGCACCAATAAAACTGACCACAACATTAAGCACCATAATCTTAACCCTAACCCTATTATAAACCAACCCCTGTGTTGTTTTTTTTTTTTTAGCGAAAGATCACTTTAAAAGCAGTAAATAGTAGGATATTTCCCTACAATTAAGACAATTGTTTTGGACTCTTTGAGCCGAAATGTCTTTCCTTTTACTCCTCGAGTAAGTGAGTGAGTGAGTGAGTAAGTGTTGTTAAATGTCAAATGAACAATTCTTCAGCCATGGTGAGAACTAGTTGCATTACATAAAATAATGATGATGTCTGCTTTGTGCTAGAACAACACGCTTAATTGGATCTTTATAGTGCTAGCGCACTAAAACAACTGTCCACGGGTAGACATGTTCCACTTGGACAGATTATTCTGATTCCATGTCAACCAGTCTTTGCTCTTTCTCCTGAATGCTACGTGCTTAGCAGAGAAGCAACAAAAACCTATTTTACAGTTTTTGGTTTGACCAGACTGGGGTTCGAATCCACGATAAACTGCAATTGAGTCGAGCATAGCATCCTAACAATTATACACTGATGTGGATGTGCTCGAGTCGAGGATACTAACCATTACACACTGATGTGGACGAGCAGACAAAACTTTGCTCTTACTACTTGATGTTGTGTACTTAGATATAAATGATGAGAACCAGAAAATACCAATAAATTAATCTTTGGTTTGAAAAATTGAAAAAAAATATCCTTTAAAATGAGAAATAACCTCCCCCCCCAATTATAAATCGGAGATAACGCATGGGAATCAAGATATTGTGTCGAGTGGGGAGACATGTCTTTCCGCGGACTGTTGTTTCTGTGAGCTAGAACTATAACAATCCAACTAAGCTTGTTTGTCTAGAACAAAGCGGACCTCATTATCTCATTGAAAATTAATTTGTTTTCGCCATGAAATAGCTGAAAATTACTGAGTTGGGGATAAGCAACAATTACCCACTGAATTTTCCCATAGGGGCATATACAAACAATTGCGGAGGAGCCATCTTGCAGCTTGGGTTCAATCATGTTTGCTGTTTCTAACAAGGAGTTTTCTTCATTTTGCCACATGGTCATAGGTTAAAAACTGCAGAGGTAAGCAAAGCCATCTTGGATTTCCATTCCAGGTAAAAGATAACAACATTCCAAGGGACCAGGAAATGACCATTCATATATAGTTTTGGCTCGATTAAGTTTGTTGAGTTGTTGATTGACAACATATTTGTTATGTTTGGTGGATGTGTTTTTCAACAGACAGCCGGGATACCTATGGGTACAAGCTTCTCTTCTCACCGACTTGTTACTTTATTCGTATGAGGCATACTTCAGACAGGGGATTGAATCCGATTCTCAAAAAAACAAAACGAAACGAAGCTAGCCCTATCCTTTAATGTCACGTTCCGCTATATAGATCCTCTATTTTCACTAAATAATTCTAGGTGTAGTGATTTCGTTCATCGCATCTATCCCATTGAGTTAACATAAAGGATACCACAAATACAGATAGGTCTGCTTTATACCTTGACCTACACCTCGAAATTGACAGTGAGAGACGGTTAAGAACGAAACTTTACATCATACAAATGTAAGAGATGATTTCAATTTTCTCATTGTGAACTTTCCATTTATATTATTATGTAGCAACATTCCAGCAAAACCTGCATCTGCATATGGAGTATATATCTCTCAGTTGATATGGTATTCCACAGATTGTGCTTCATATCAGGATTTCATTGATAGAGGGCAAATAAGAATTAAAGCTACTGAACCACAGGTTTCCATTGGTTAAGTTGAAGTCATCACTTCGAAAGTTCCACGGTTGCCACCGTGACTTGGTTGACCGCTATGGAAAATCTGTGTCTCAAATGACCACGGATATGTTCCACTTGTCAACACTTCTCGGTCCTTTCCTCATTCATGATCATTCATCACCGGATTTGGAACCAGATTAATACGACGACGTGTACCACTAGTGGAGCAGGAACAGCTTGCCTTTCTTGAGCCCCCGAGTTCACCCCCGGTTTTTAGTGGGGTTCGTGTAACTCGATCTTTAGTTGTATGTATGTTTTGTAGATCATTGTTTGTCCTTTTGTCCTTTTTTGCCATTGTGTTGTCTGTCCTTCGATTTACGGATTCTTATTACCCCTTTGGTATCTTGAAACTCTTCTTAAGAAAAAACTTTTATTCATTTCCCAATAGGCTCCATGTTATAAACTGCCACAGGTCAGGGAGTAAAAAACTTTGTCACTCACCATTCATTCTGTTTTGAGAAAACCTTATGCAGAACCTTCCATAGGTGCTTCCTACCAAATTTCTGTTCATTTGGCTACACAGTTTCAGAGGAGAATATTTTTTAAAAATCGACCAACCAGGAACAAGAATTGCCTGTGGCGGCCATTTTTGTTAACGGATCAATCTTTATAGAAGACCTTCTATAGATGCTTCCTACCAAATTTCGGTTCATTTGGACAAGCGGTTTTGGAGGAGAACATTAAAATGTGAAAAGTTAACGGATGACGTACGCCAAGTGATGGCAAAAGCTCACATTTCCATTGGCAAGGTGAGCTAAAAAATTGATGGAAGAAGAAACATTCTTGCAATGTACTAAAGTTTATTTTTGACATGGCAGTCAATCAGAATCATATTTCAGTTTTAATTCGCATAAACCAGACATTTAAAAAGTGAAAATGTAAATATAGTATGGTTCATTCTGTGTCAGCGATTTCAATTAGAAAATTAAATTAGGAAAAAGCCATCAATGACGAAGAGAGGTTAATGTGAGCGACAATTTCCATGACTCTTTAATATTATGTCATATAAAGTATTGATGACCATGACAAACGGACGACAGACGCCAAGTGATTATGAAAATTACTATAGTTTTTCTCTAGGTGTGTACAAATTGTAAAATATTACCATCAGATCATTAACAGTTAAAAGCCGTTAGAGTTATTGTTGTTTAACGTCACTTGTTACAATATTTTACCTATGATATAGTGGTTGGTCTTTTCTGGAGGAAGAAACCGGAGTATCGATAAAACCACTGATCTGCGATAAATCTCCAAAACTTGATAACATAAACATGATAAAGATGTATCGAGTACAGCTCGCTGTAAGCGGGAATCAAACTCACAACTTTAGTGGTGATAGGCACTGATTTTATAGGTAATTTAATATCAAACTATGACAGTGATCTCAGTCATGATAATGTCTTGTAAAATGTAATTTCCCTCATTTTATTTATAAGACAAAACATGTGGTGAAGCTCTTACGGATGAACATTATATTGAACATCAAGTATTTTATGTCGAAGTGTACTCGATACAACATTGTGTGATAAAGTTTGTCAGTGACTTGCGGCAGGTCGGTGGCCTCTGGTTTCCGCCACCAATAAAACTGATCGCCACAATATAACTGAAATATTGTTGAAAGTGGCATTAAACACCATAAACCTAACTATAACCCCAAATATTTGAAGGTAATTCTTTGACAGTGCATGCTCATATATTTATGAAATATTTACAATACCATAAACCAAAAACCTTAATATAAATTATCTAGATTTTTATTTTTATTTAATTTTACATGATATATCTGTTATGTATTGGACTAATAATAATTGTGTATTTGATATGCTATAAATAGAGACATTGTACAGGTTATACTTTATGTATTATAAATAGAGACATTGTACAGGTTATACTTTATTCATTACATATTATATAAAAAAACATGTTGTACATTGTCCAAATATTGTAAGTGATTAAAATGCTTTAAATAATCCAAATATTTTAAATGATTCATATCTTCTTATTGGTCCAAATTTTGTTAATGTAAATGAGCGGAATGTTGTAATTGTTCTGATAAAATGGAGAAAAAAACCCACCACACTTTCGGAACAATTCTAAAATCAAATATTAAAATCCTAGAAAGAGGCAGAATCGATACCCCTATCAGACAAATACACAATACAACAAATGTACATTACCCCTCACTTTCTTTGCTTGGTACAGCAACTTCAATGTAAATAAGGCAAATGTTCCAATTTTCTTCACCTCAAAATACACAATGTTAGCAATAATCCTTTAATTAATTAGTATCCTGAACATACTCCAATAATTAAAACAAATCAAATTAAAATTATCCAGTAAAATTAATTAAGAAATAAATCATGGAAGACAGAATGTGTTTTGAGTTTTAACATGGGTTGGCTGATATTAGTATTTTATCCCAAGCCAGAGGCCAGCGATAAAATTTACTACATTTGTAATATCCTGCCAACCCATGTTAAAACTCAAAACACATTCTGGCTTCCATGATTTATTTCGATTCTAATATGTCTAAGAGTACAAATATGGTAGTATACTTTGATTGGAAGATGGTAATTTATATTTACGTTTGCGGACAATGTCCCGCACAATTTATGCTTCCAAATTCAAGCAGACAATAATTCTTCAGCAATGTACATTTAGAACGAGAAAGTCAGTCACTTCCATCGGCACATGTGCTAATGAAATTATACCCAATTGATAAATCGCTCGTTGGTTAACAAAGTGAAAGAATGAGTCATGTTAGAATAAGATATATATTTTACTACTTTTATCTACAGTACATACACCGGTACTCATTAGGAAACATACTGTTCTCACAAAGTAAAGAAAAAAATTCATTCACAGCTATAAACTACTTATAATGAACAGTTTTATAAAGTCATATACAACTATACACTAATACAGTCTCATTTCCATTGATAATGAACAGTTTTGTAAAGTCATTATTAAATGTTATACCACGTGGTTCGTAAATACCATCATGTTTACTTAATACTATATCACGGAATGTTCCATCTGGTGACAACCTTTGTATGTCGTTTGAATCAAGTCCACTTATGTATACATGACCTTGTTGATCCACAGCCAGTCCTAGGTTTCCTGATATGTCGTATCTATATATAACGTGGCCATCTAAATTGATACAACACAATCTGCCATCATGTCTTAACAACAACTGACCATTCCTTTCATTATACAATAAGTTGTAATTAAAACCATCAGTTGTTATCTTTCTTACACGAGATCCATCTGTATTTAAAATCAAAACTATTCTATTTCCACCGATGTAAATTTTGTCCTTTACAGCAGTGACACCGTAACACCATTCTCCTATCTTTATCTTTTCCTCCTTTGTATTGTTAGTGGTGTTGATAAATTGTATGGATTTCTCACCTGGAAGAGTAACTACCGCTTTATCTGTACATGGTACTACAGTAATACAATAAGGTGAACTGGTAAACGATATTTCCTCTTCATAGGTTTTGTAATCCTTGTATATACATTTATATACCTTTGGATGAGATGACTTATAATTACAGAGTAGTAATTTGTTGTCAGAAGTGACAGCCATGCTTATTAAATTGTATTGTTCGCCATATTTTAGATTAACTTCACTTTCTTTTCTGAATTCGGTCAGTGGTTTTCTTCTATCTTGTTGTACTTGTATATGTTGTACTTTCATCGATTTATATTTAATAGGACAAGGTCGGGTAATTTGTGAAACTGATCCAATGTTGAAATTTTTAATTTCTTCAAACTCCATGTCAATTTCATTAATAGCAGACGTCATGTCATGAATCTTCTTGTCTGTTTTCTGGATGATTGTTATTTGTTTTCGTAAAACTAAAAATAGCTGATTATTAGAACCGTGGTTTTTTAGGAATTCTAGTTCTTGTTTATTGTCTTTTAAAACTGATGTTATTTGAGACAATTCGTCTTTTTCTCTCTCTATTTTCTCTTCATTTTTTTCTTGTACTGACGCTACTTCAGTTATTAACCTTTCTTCAAGGTCATCTAGATGTTTGAGTAGTTTTGACTTAATGGTACTAATTTGTTTGATTATCAATGACTTTTTCTCTTTCAGTAATTTTCTATTATCGTCTCGATTCTCCGTTATTTTCTCCAATGTTGCTGTCATATTATCTAGTTCTTTTAACGTATCGGAAAGTAAAGACGAGTTTTTGACGTCCTTTGAAGCAAAATCTAAAGGTATAACAGTCTCACAAGACCTATGGCTATCAGGAATGCAAGCTCTACAGCATACAACATCATGTTGACTGCAAAAATAATCAATCTGGACGTCTGTGTGTATTTCACAGTTTATTTTAGAAGTGGGTAGTATTCTTGCTCCTACCGATGACAAATCAATAACATGGTGAGATTTAAACGCTTTAAACCCTCTGTGTGATTCAGTGCATTCAGCACATAATTTTTCCTCGCATTCAGAACAATATTTCTTAGCATGTACAGTTTTGTTTCTTTCTAAGCACGGATCACATACATCAGCTGAAGCCATAATGGATCTACAAACAAAAATAGTTAAAACTAGTATTACTGTGAGCACAGCTCACTAAGATATACCCCCCGCTCCCCACATCTGTCCAATCTATTTCCATAACCAAAACATTACTGATTGTTCCGACCAAAATGAAAGGGATACTCCTCTCTTCACCGGTAAGCTGCTGATAAAATTTCAAAACATTCTGAGAAAGTTATCATACGACATAGGGTAAAAATCCTATTTTCCGTCATATCAAGTCCAATAACTCTGGAACGGTAAAAGTGAAAATCGTCAAAAATCAAGTTATCATACGACATAGGATTTGTCTACAGACGGACGGACATGGTGAAACCAGTATACCCCCCTACAACTTCGTTGCGGGGGGTATAATAAAGCAAGATGCTAATTCAATGAAGTAAAATAGTTTTGTTTGACACATGATATATGGAGTTCTTATGTAGTACAAGTATTTTGTCTTCAGGTCTATGTGGTATTGTTTATTTTCCTTGCAACACTGGTCATCCTTTAAAAATGTTAGATATTGTTGATATCCGGCCTTTATATCCCAAGCTAGTCCTTACTATACATAATCTCAATTTATTTCATGTGATGTTCTGATTAATCTCTTTTCAAATACGATAGCAAACCTCGGACTTGAACGATTTGTGACTGTAAGATCTCATCACTAATAGTACATGTAGGGCCAGAGTAAAACCTTTTGGGGACCCTAATCTAATAAAACTATGACCCCCACAGACATGGCATCCCGTCTTGGAATTTGTTTGGGGCCGAAGCTTGAGGAGCCCTAGGCTGCAGACTATACTAGCTTATAGGATAATCCGGGATAGACAACATGTAACACGGTGATACACTGATGACAAAAATGTACGGGATGAGCTGAAACATGATAAAACATGTACACACACTTTTGGTTAAATAATAAATTTAAGTAAACTGATTTCTTATGATTAAAGATTAAATTTAAAGACGTACAAAAAACAAACACAACATTTTTTTCTGTCAGCATCTATTAAATGTAGGTTTGTGGTTTATGATGTTTTACGCCACTTTTAGCAATATTTCAGTTATATCGTGACGGTTCCATTAAATGTAACGGAGCATTGTGAAATAATTAAGAACATCCCTCTCTCCTAGTCCTACATATATATAGCAATTCAGCAATCGGTCAGCTATATTATGGCGAGAACAAGTTAATTTTCAATATTAAAGATGATGATGAGATCTGCTTTGTTCTCGACCAACACGCTGATTTTGATTTTCATAGTGTTTGCTCATTGAAACAACAATCTGCGGGTAGACACGTCGCTCCACTCGGACACAATATTCTGATTCCGAGCCCACCAGTCTTTACTCTTTCTTACGGAGAAGCAACAAATGCAGTCTTTGGTTTGACCCGACAGGGGCTCGAATCCACTCGAGGTGAGTATTTCAGCCCAAGGCGCTATCGATTTGGCACCCATTTTGCCCCAGTCCAGAATAACACAATGCTTGTACTCAAATATCCAGGGAAATGTGGACAATAAATGTTTATGTCACAAATGATAAGAATGGACTCCCCCTCCCCCAATATCAAAGTTGACATTTACTTGACGTGCAGCTGTGGTATTGATGTGTATAATCCAACCAAGACACTTTACCGAGTTAAAGAGTAAAATGCTCAAGTAATATCGTAGACGTTAGGTCCCTAAGTGGGAAAGAACTTTTCCGTTGGGTATTTTTCAGGAGATATTTAACCGGGACCGTGGGTATAAATAGCTGCGGGCGGAGCACACATTCAGATTGTTAATTATTTTGACCACGGTTATCTCGAGGAGGAAAAATCAATGATACACAGTTTCACAGTTACTTTTGGAACACAATATTTGACAGGCATGGTTACTAGTGTTCCTCCCTCCGAAACTTTCAGTCTTATTAAAAATAATATTCTTCATCAGTCTAAAAACTACAAAATATCACTTCGAAAATTCAAATTTCTGAGGTACATGTATGTGATCTTTATGTCACGTTGGTCATGTGACATACACATTCATAAATATGCTGGAATTTTGATAATAAGCTCCGTCCACAAATTTTGTAGGTAGACTAGCGCAAATTCCCCTTTAATGGAGGGAATTCCGAACATTGAAGTTAATATTTGACACACTGCTGTGGGTTTCAGGTGCAGAACCCAACTAAGTAAGTTAAAGGTCAGGGCAATACCGTTCACTTAAACCCCATTCATACATGTAGAGCCCTACTCCCAATATAAAAGTTGCAATTTGACATTGTTGTGGGATTGGGGTACAGAATCTCACCCAGGCAATTAAGTGAGCTAAAGGTCCGGGCAATACATTTAAATCCCAAGTGGGGAAGAACAAGTCGTTGGGAATTTTACAGAAGATGTCAATGGCGACCCTGAGCCCCCCCTAATTTCACACTAGGGCAGTTAAGTGAGAGAAAGGCCAAGGCTATGCCTTTGACTTTGACCTCAATTGGGCAAGAAGCTTACCGTTGGGAATTTTTCCTGGAAATAATAATGGGACCCCTCACCTTCCCCAATATTGCAGTTGATATTTGTAACCCTGCTGTGGGCTTGAGGTGCAGTCTGCAGAATCGAAAAAAGAACTTGTAACTTAAAGGCTTTTGAAAAACCTTTGAACAAAACACATCTATAAATATTGTATCGATCAAAACCTTTGCTATTCATATTTATTTTCTTACTATGAAAACAGAACAACTATGAATGTATTTTATGAAAAAATACCCCCCCCCCCCCTCCACTCCACACACACAAATCCTTTTTATGAATGTATTTATTAATAATACAGACTTTAAAATTAACAGGTTTTCTGAAGTTAGGATGTTTTTTCTGAATCCAAATTGTGATTGTTTATTCTTACACAAAGTTTGTTGACTTTTAAATGTGAATAAATTGACACACAACGACATTCCAATTATTGCACCGTAAATAGTATTATCTTATATCTATGACAAAATATTGATCAAGGTTATTCGTATTTTCTTTTCTTGTTTTAAGAGTTTATTATATAAAATTAAAAATATACTGACATATGTAAGATGGGAATAATCTGAAATATTATATTTTATAGTTTTAAACAAAACTATTTGATTATTACTTTTTTCACTTTCGTTTTCCATTACGTACAAATTGTCAATGTTGTGGAAATACGACATCTTGTAAAAGTTATCATAAAAGAATGTTTATAATAAGTAAATTCCGTTACCTTTATGTTATTCACTGTGAAAACATATTGAATGTTCATACCCAATGCTACCACTCAAGGGACAGACAAGTTTGACTGCCGTGTGATTCTCCCATCCATCAACTGGGGGTGTTCTGGGAAAGGGGGAAGGATACAAACATATTGATGTTAGAAAATGGCAGATTCTCCCGGTCAACCAATCGTAACTACTCGGTCATTCTCGCTACCCTGCAAATAACCTCGTATGCATTAGGCGTATAAATCGCACTACTTTTCACATGTCAGTTACATGAAAGTTTGATAAATTATATTTTAAACAATTTTCTATATTTCAATTAAAGGTTTAATTAGTTTTGCATGATTAGATTTTACTTAGTATGTCTTCCATATTGGATCTTCGTGGACTATATTTTTGTGCGGCTTAACTTAACTTAGCTTCCGGCAAACAATTTAAGAAGAATTTCTACTATGTACGTACGAGGTTATTTGCAGGGTAGCGAGAATGGCCGAGTAGTTACGATTGCCGGTCAACTTCATTCTATTAATTTCTGGTACATGTCATAATGTCACATTAAGGTGTGGAACCACTAATTAATTTCTTTTAGGTTTTCTACTAAATTTGTGGTTTTATTTAGTCTACCTGGCTATTTTATCTTAAGTTTAACCTTTCAAAGACCATATATTTTCTGAAAAGTACATGATTCCTCTACGTTCTGTCAAAATATCATGGGATGTTTAAAGTCTTGTAGTGAAATGCCAGGCTATGGAAAACACCTACTCTAAAAATGGCTCCGTCATCCCCGGTAAATTCAGTATTTATAGGTCATGCATCAAATCCTCCATAGAGGTATTAAAATATGACTAAATCCATTAAATTTGGGCTCAAAATAATCCTTATATATTGAACTTCAATTATCAATGTTCATTATTCCATTCCTTTCAGTATTATTCACATTACAACAAAGCGAAAGGAATTCTTTTCTTTAAAGGGGTCTACTTTTGTTTTGAGCTCTGATTGGTGAATTAGTGGTTTGACACCTAAAGAGCAAAAACACTTGTTTCTTTAACCATTTGTAGGCCTAAATTATATTCCTTAGGCAATATCAATATCAAGCCTGTACAAAATTTCCATGACAGCCATAGACAGTTCTTGTTTGTGATTAGCCAATTAAAAAATATTCTCTAAAACTATTTGGCCAAATTAATTGAAATTTGGTAATAAGCACCCACAGAAGTTTCTGTATAAAGTTTTCTCAAAACACAATAAAAGGTGAGCAACACAGGCTCAACCCACTGAGCCTTTAGGGCCATTTATATCAGATGCAGATTTCCACATTTTTTGATAATGATCAGAATAATGATATTAACTTTTTTTTTATTGCAGATCAAAGACAGTCTAGTCAGAGAACTAAGTGCTTGTGGTACATTTGTAGAAGTAAATCAACAACAAAACTTGAACCTATTCTTGAGGTAAGATTGAATTCATAATTTAAATTTTCGATCATGCATATCAGGTGCGGATCCAGGATGCTTAAGAAGGGGTTCTGATGAAAAAGGAGGGTTCCAGATTATTTTTTGGGCAATTTTTTGCAATTTTCCATACATTTTTTTTTTTATCTTTTTAGAAAAGGGTGGATTCTATACCCTGGAACCCCCTGGATCCCCTACTATGGTGATTGGATCAAACATAAGAGGATATAGGGAATTTAAAGGGAGGGGGGGTCAATATCTTAAAAGAAAGAACCAGTTCGAATAACAATGTTTTTACGTACTATGTAGTTTTAGTAACAATTTCAATCAAAGAAGGAATGTCCATCCCTGAAACTGATCACCTAACATGGATATGTACATGTCAACTAAAAGTCCAACCATGGACTGTTACCACTTAATAAATACACTGTTATGTATGATTCTGTATTGATTCTACTGCTCAGCTATGGGCACCATGATTTGTTTAATCAAGTATTCTGTATTCTAAATAATATTTCATTTGATACATTAACACACTACAATGTATATAAATGTTATAGAATACTGACAGGGCAATCAAGAAGGAAATCTGGAGAAACTGGCAACATTTGGTACAGAAGACACAAGACGGAGACAAAAAACCCAACAACACCGTATGTTTTGGAGTCCACTATATCAGCATGCCCATTTTGGGGGTACATGGCCTATTTTGTAGAGGGTTTTTTACCCCCAAAATAGGCCATGTACCCCCAAAATTGTAGGGACTTTCTATATGCAGGGGTACAAAGTTAAGGAAAAAACAGCAATTGTACCTCATTGTACCCCCAGTTTCAAAACTCAGTGGGCACCCTGCTATATGTAAGCAAACCTAAAAGTAAAAAAAAACATAAACAAGACATGAGCCAGAGGTGAACTAAGGTGCTCGCGAAGTCTCTTATACTTGTCAATTATACATAGGTAACTACACTGTAAATCTGTCAAATTTTAATAGACATTATTTTTAGTTTATAGTGAAATAGTTTAATTCTGACAGGATCTGGAAGAAACAGTATGTACAGATGGTGCTCCTTTTACCTCAACCAGTACAAACATGGATTTGATTTAATTTATTGTGTTTAACGCCACTTTCAGCAATAATTCAGTTATATCATTGCCACCATTTATAGTGGTGGAGGAAGCCGGAGTACCCGGAGAGAACCACCGACCATGACCAAGCAACTGGTAAGCCAGTGGCTGCGAGTCGAGTGCACCCTTATTGTGATTTACAAAACCGGGCGCAAACCCACGCCGTATTGGTGATAGGCTTGTATGAATTGTTAGGTAATCCAACTACCTAACCCATTGAGCCACCCGGGCCCCTACACATATGGAAATGACTCCCACCAAATCATCTTTTGGAGATGTCAATAACCTATATATACAAATGTATTTCAATTTTATAACTCATTCACTCAATAAAGAAAAAGTCTGAACAGACCAATTTGTGTCTTTATTTGTTTAAAAAAATACTCAGCATTCTGATAAATCTCAAATCTTTCTGGAAATTACTTAGCACTGTCAAATTCGACTAATCAGTCCTCACGATGAGCACCGGTCCTCCGACCCAAGACCAGTTAAACTTTGTTTGAACAGTAATTTTTTCAGGTTTTCTTTGGAGGAAAAGTTTGAATGCACCAAAGGAGTAAGGGAACGACCATTTAACTTGAAGGGGGGGGGGGGGGGGGGGTTATGGTTTTTTTCTAAAAAAATATTCTGATTCCCAATGTTGCTGAAAAAAATATTCTGACTTTGGTGGAAGAAAAAAAAAATAATCTGATTCAGAGTTTTTGTCATATAATCTAATGTTAAATTCTGGAAAAAAATTTCGCGCTTTGCGCGACAAAAAAAATAAATATTCTAACTCTCGTGTTCACCGAAAAAAAAATTCTGAACGAAACAAAAAACCATAACCCCCCCTTCAAGTTAAATGGTCGGTCCCTAACCAGAAGTCGTTATTGGAAGAAGGGACAGAAAATACAATTGTCAACAGAAAACGACAAACAGTGGTCAACAAAATAGTACACAGAAAATTAATGAGTAACACGAACTCCAGTAAAAATATTAATACGCTGGACAATTGCATATTTAGATCATCTCCTGGTAATAGTTTAAGGGTTTGAAGCAATCCAATTTGTCTAACTTTCAATATATAACTGGACGGATCATGGTAACATTTACTTGTTGACTTAAATACGACGTCGAAATTCCATTATAAAAAGAGAGTTTAAACAGTGATGGACAACAATACCATCAATATCAACAAAACGTTGAACAACCACCTCAGGGGCGTATTGATCTACGGAAAATAGCGCCTATGGCAAGCACTAAAATTGCGTTTTACATTTATTATTTATCAATAATTTCTCCAGGTATTCATGTCTATGTGTATTGTATAGATACGCCACTGCAGTGATGGTCAACAATACCATCAATATCAACAAAAAGTCGAACAACCTTCTTTCGCCTTTACTTGAACCGAACACAACAAAGACCACATCATATGACGTTAGAAATCCAGGTCCTGACGTGGGATATGAACAAAGATGTGGCTGAGTTAAACAGGTTAATAGGATCACAAACCACGATTGATTACATATTTAATATATTTTTAAAACCTGTCTGAAATTTATAAATATTATATTCTCGACTGAATTCAAGTGGACAATTAACTAAGATGTTGTATCTCCTTGATAAGCCGTGTAGCCCTTCTCTGGACATTTTTTATTATTATTGCCTCTTTTTGGTTTGCAACTGACCAGACTGTACTCCCATATTCTAAGTGTGGCCTAACCAGACTCTTGAACAGTTGTAGGAACATGTCCTTGTCCATGTATTTAAATGATCTATTAATCAGTCCAAACTAAATTTCCAAAATCATATCAATAAAGAGGTCAATACGACCTCTTTATTGATATGATTTTGGAAATTTAGTTTATTATCTATAATAATGCCAAGGTCTTTCTCTTCCATAGTATTAGCTATCGTATTTTCCTCCATCATGTAATTGTAGTCTGTTTCTGGTCCCAGATGCATATGTTTACATCTTGCTTTATTGAACTTCAGTTACCATGTATCTGACCAGTTCATTAGTTTATCAATGTCACCCTGGAGACTGTTTTTATCTTCTTCATTGTTTACTGTTGCAAACACTTTGGTATCATCTGCGAAAAGTTTGATCATGTTTTCTAATGCATCTGGGAGATCATTTATGTATATAGTGAATAGTATGGTACCTAACACACTTTCCTGCGGGATACCGCTGGTGACTTCAGTCCATGACGAGCTTTGGCCGTTTGATACCACCCTTTGTTTTCTTTCATGTAAAAAGTCCTCTATCCAGAGTAGTAGATTTCCACTTATACCATAACCCTTGAGCTTATGAATTAAACGCTTGTATGGCACAGTGTCAAATGCCTTTTGAAAATCAAGGTATATTACATCTATGGAGTTTTTCTTGTCCAGATCTTCTGTCCATTGTTCCATTACTTCTATCAGTTGTGTTGCACATGAGTGCCCTTTTCTAAAACCATGTTGGTGTTTTGTAAAGAAACCATTTACTTCCATATAGTGAATTAAGACATCTCTTATAATTTTTTCCATTACTTTACATTCCTTTTTCTTTTGGCGCGGGAAAGGAGCAGACATTGTAAATTTGGTAAAACTTGTCATCCAAAATTAATACAGTTATTCCCCAATATAAAACTTGTCATCCAAAATTAATACAGTTATTCCCCAATATAAAACTTGTCATCCAAAATTAATACAGTTATTCCCCAATATAAAACTTGTCATCCAAAATTAATACAGTTATTCCCCAATATTTGTGTTTATTTGTTCTATCGGAGCTACATTTATAGAGTAGTAACATCATTGGTGATGTAATGGTTTGCCAAACTCCGGACAGTTTTCGTATCCTCTCCGAATATGATTCTCCTCTGGATACTAGTGAAGAGTAGTAGTATGCGGATCGGAGCTGGAACGGCAAGGGAGTTGGGTGATTAGCGTGCGTCCTCGAGTGCGGTAGATCGTGGTTTCGAGCCCGGTCAAACCAAAGACTATAAAATTGGTATTTATTGCTTCTCCGCTAAGCAACCAGTGCTAAGGGGTAAGGGCAAAGACTGGTTGACTCAGAGGTTAAATGTCCGAATAGAGCGACACATTTATCCACGGACTGTTGTTTCAGTGAGATCGCACTATAAAAATCCAACCGAGCGTGTTGGTATAGTACAAAGCGGACATCATTATCATCTCATCGAATGTTACTTGTTCTCGCCATGAAATGGCTAAAAAAAATAACACTCCCTCACTAATGAGAGTAGAGAGCCGGCTCACGTAAGCTGATGTTATCATAAGATTGTATGGATATGGACACACACGAACCCATTAAGGGACCGACCATTTAACTTGAAGGGGGGGGTTATGGTTTTTTGCTTCGTTCAATTTTTTTTCGGACAACACAAGAGTTAGAATATTTATTTTTTTTGTCGCGCAAAGCGCGAAATTTTTTTTCCTGATTTCCACATTATGACAAAAACTCTGAATCAGATTATTTTTTTTTTCCTCCACCAAAATCAGAATATTTTTTTCAGCACCATTGGGAATCAGAATATTTTTTTAGAAAAAAACCATACCCCCCCCCCCCCCCCTTCAAGTTAAATGGTCGTTCCCTAAAAAAAAAAAAAAAAGATATGAATTAATAGAAAAAATATTGAAAACAAATTTCTTTATAAAAGGGAGTAATTCCATGCCACAAGCGCCTATGATGAAAAGTACTAAATAACCACAGACTATAATTTAAAAATATTTTAATAGGCCATATTGTGATTTAAATTTGGCAAAATAACAAAGACTGATCGATAAATAGAATGACAAGGGAGCTAATCCTATATTTATTTACATGTTTATAAATACGACAAGGACAGGACATATAAACAGTTATGAAGAACACTCGACCGTTTGTTGTCAGTTCAAATCCACATAAATTTCAGATTCGTTGTTGTGGATGTAAATCTCTTGTTAACTCTGACAATCTTCGTCTTGGTGTTAAGGAGTATAAATCCACGTCCTGGTTTCATTATTCGTGTTTCTGGACAAACTGTTGCTATAGAAACCATTTGAGAGGGGTTGACAGTCATACACTGTCAGAACTGGTAGATGGTTTCCATGGAATATCACAATCCGACAAAATTAAATTGCTAGGTGACGGAAGTGCTTCTGCAACAGAACCCAGGAAACATGGTTCGAAATTAGAAATTCCTTACGAAGGGAGTGAAGCAGATGGTGACTATGAACTAGGTGATAATACTTTTGATTTGACTAATCTAGTATGTGCAGCAGTGAACAAGATGCAGACGAACTTGTTTGTAAGCATTCGGAAGTACTTTATTCCGAAGGGTTGTTCATGTGCAATGCCAACAAAGCATGGCATTAGTTTAAATCGTGATCAATGGAAAAAACTAGAGGGACATGTTGACGATATCAATAGTGCTATTAAAACAACACAGAAAATATTAAAAGAAAAAGACAAGACAAAAAGTACAGACAAGAGTAAAATAAAACCTTCTGACGAATGTCCAGGTATGTGCCAATAAATATATAAAATTTTAAAATATAATTTGCAGATATCACGGTGTTGATGGTTAATTATCAAAGTGGATGGTTCTGGTCTCATTAACAGGTTTTACACACAGGCGCTCGTGGCACGGAATTGCCACATCTTTTTTAACTTTGTGTTTACATATTTATGTTCAGTAAAATTTCTTTATTTTTTAATTATTTCATCTCTTTATCCTTATTTTAACTTGTCCGTGTCCATATTAATACAATCTTATGTTAACAGCAACTTACATGTGTCCACCCTATATATACTAATTATCTACAGGATCGACATGGCGATATGGCATGGTCTTTGTTGATGTGATCAACATGAGGTGAGATGTGATTGTTCATTTTGTTGAATAATGGTGGAATTGTTGACCATTATTGTTTAAGCATTCTTTTCATAGTTTTCGTCACGTTTCAGTAATTTTCCAGCTTTATCGTAGCCCCCATGCTTATTCGGGGAGAAAAACTCAGAAAGTTATAACGAATCTTGGGTGTCAATGGTCAGTTTATTTTAACTGTCGGGGCCCAGGTGGCTCAATAGGTTAGGTATAAGTTGGATTACCTAACAACTCATACAAGCCTATCACCAATACCGCGTGGGTTCGCGCCCGGCTTTGTAAATTACAAAAAGGTGCACTCGACTCGCAGTCGCAAGTGATAAAGCTAACCAGTTGCTTGCCCATGGTCGATGGTTCTCTCCGGGTACTCCGGCTTCTTTCACCATTAAAACTGGTCGCCATGATATATAGCTGAAATCATGATTGCTGAAAGTGGCGTTAAACACAAAAAAATCAAAATCAAATATTTTAACTGTCCAATGTTTCATCCCACATAAATCTGTATGTAGTAGCGATATGACTAAACAACTGCTTTAAGGGTGTAGGCCTGGGGTATGGGAGACAACTCTATTTTCATTGTCTTCTCAAATATATGGTCATCTGTGCGTTTGAAAATCCCCCGCACCCCCTCAATTCCAAGCTTCTTGGTAACACAGATTGTTTACATTAGATATGGGCAGTTTAAAAAGATGACTGTTTTTTCCTTTTACCTTTTTATAGCTGTGCTCCTTGTTTTTTTATATTTTATTGCTGCTAATAAAAGTGTGTTATTATTATATGCTTGTGCTCACAAAATATCATTGAAATATCTCTTTCCAGAAAAAATTGCCATCAAAATATAT
Organism: Bathymodiolus brooksi; assembly: GCA_963680875.1. Classification (NCBI taxonomy): domain Eukaryota; kingdom Metazoa; phylum Mollusca; class Bivalvia; order Mytilida; family Modiolidae; genus Bathymodiolus; species Bathymodiolus brooksi. The sequence goes on along the minus strand of OY804583.1, from coordinate 23,079,096 downwards.
TGTTAAAAAATGACAGGAGTGTAACACATTTTGTGTGATTATCTTTTGTTTGTCAAATAAAAAATATTAAATATATACACCAGAATCTTATATATTATGAAAATGATTTATAAAAATATTAAATATATACACCAGAATCTTATATATTATGAAAATGATTTATAAAAATATTAAATATATACACCAGAATCTTATATATTATGAAAATGATTTATAAAAATATTAAATATATACACCAGAATCTTATATATTATGAAAATGATTTATAAAAATAAATTGGTCACATTGAAAAACTTAATACTAAAATATATTGGTATGAAAAATATCAATATATTGAAAAGAAAATGTCATCACGCTAGGTATTCGGCTGCACGGAACCGGAGTTAGCACTAAGAACGCGGGCGTCGATAAAAAATCAACAAACAGGGTAGGTATATGTAAACGTTCTTTTCTTAGACATAGTAATATTTTGCAATGAAATAATTTCGTACAATAACTGTGCATAAAATAAAGTCTTCACAGTCAAATTTTCATCGCGATAAAGTGAATACTAAATCGATGAATGACCATAAACTATTAGGATTTGATTTTATGTCATCACTTAACATTGTGCTGACATAATTGTTATATGCTTTACGACATTCAATTTGGCATTTCTTTTTGATGGATGTATAGTGGTCCCTATATTTTGGGTTTTTTTGCTTGCTTTCCTGGAAAGTCTGTTGATTTCTGTATTAATCAAGATTTGGCTGTATCTGACTGATGTCATTTTGGATGGTACATGTACATCTATAAGCTCTTGGCACATGTTACTGAAATGTTCCCACAGGCTATTGATTTTGGTACTGATGGTATTAACTTCAATAAATGTTTTGACTGCATCAAATATATATCTGACTTTAAGTTTATTATATCGGCTTTTTTTCCAAAGATAGATTTTATGCTGGATATGTTGTTGGTATTTGGCATACACCCTAGATTCTACGTATTATATCTCGTGATCGCTAACCCTACTTATTGGTTTGCATGTTGTTACTAGGGATGGTATGTTTGCTGCAAACATATCAAGTATGTTTTGTCTTCTTGTGGGGAAATTTACTACTTGGTTGAGGCCCGCTTCGTTGATAGTTGATTTCAGTAGTTCATTTATTACTTTTTTGCATTAATTTCCTGTGATGGTATTTCCCACCTAATCGATATCGGGTAAATTCATGTCGCCGTATACCCCATATGATGTCCTTGGGATATTTATTGCAGATATCGATAATGGTGTTTGTAAGAGCATGCGCATAAACAAAATTATCATTTGTTGGTCTGTACACTGAGATGACAATCAAGGACGTTTTTTTTGCTGCATTCAATTCTAGAGCCGACAATCTCACAGTCTGATTTTATTTTTAGGTTTTGGCTGATCAATGTGTTTTTTACGGAAATAAGTACGCCTCCATCTATCCTATCTTGATGGTATACTTCATAATTTGTTGGTAGTACCTCAGAGTTATGTATGCTGTTGTTCAGCCATGTTTCACTCACCACAAATATTTCTGGTTTTCGGGTATCAATGACTTTCCATATCATCTCATTTTTGCTTTTGATACTTTGAGTGTTGACTATAATTGTTGTAAGTTTATTTGCTGGTTTTGATACATTTTTCTCACGTTTGTGCCGAACTGAATTAACTGGAGTTGATGTACACTGTGGTGGAGCAGGTGGAGCAGGTGAATCAACATGATCATCAGACAGTACTGAGTAATTTAACTGTTGACCGATGATGGAGTTGTCATTCATATTAATGTGTGTTGTATTTAGCGAGCAACATTTTGCTCATATCCTTGATTTGTTTGACTTTGATAACTACAGTATGTTGTATGTGTTGTTCACCGTGTTGATGCACCTTATGTGATACCAACAGTGATAATCGTCACAGTGGATACCTGCATGATCATCTAGAACTTCTTTACCACAGATAAAACAGGGATATTCTAGGTTGACCTGTGGGCCTGGGTTTGGGTGACAATTGGCGGAATTCAATATAACAAGTGTACACAAATATACCAAATAGTATCTACCTCTCCTGTGAAGGACTTCCGTGACAATTGTCCAATGTTTTGTCTTGTGTTTATAAATATGCTCGGGTGGATAAGTTTTTGTTGACGCTGAGAGATTGAGGGCCTTGACTTGTTCGATGTTAATTGACTTATCGGTCATGTGTTGATAGTGAAATATTTGTGTACAGGGGCTTCGCAAGAAAAACGAACAGAAGCTAGCCCAATCCTTTAATTTCACGTTTCGCTATATAGATGATGTCTTTTTACCAAATAATTCTAGGTTTGGTGATTTCGTTGATCGCGTCTATCCCATTGAGCTTGAAATAAAGGAGACTACAGATATATGCGATTCATACTTTGACCTACATCTAGCAATTGGCAGTGAGGGTCGGTTAAAAACGAAACATTACGACGAAAAAGATTATTTCAATTTTACCATTGTGAACTTTCCATTTATATGTAGCACAATTCCTGCAGCACCTGCATATTGAGAATATATCTCTCAGTTGATGCGATATTCCAGAGCTTGTGGTTCCTATCAGGATTTACTTCATAGATGGTTGCTGCTAACAAGGAAACTACTGAACCAAGGGTTCATATTGGTTAAAGTCATCACTTTAAAAGTTTTACGGACGCCACCAAGACTTGGTTGACAGTTATGGAATATCTATGTCACAAATGATCACGGATATGTTCCACTTGTAGTAAACACCTCCCGGTCCTTTCCTCTTTCATGACTTATTACCGGGTTTGTAACTAGATTAACACAACGGGTGCCACTAGTGGAGCAGGAACTGCCTACCCTTCCGGAGCACCTGAGTTCACCCCAGGTTTTTAGTGGAGTTCGTGTTACACGGTCTTTAGTTTTATATGTACGTTTTGTAGATCGTTGTTTGTCCCTTTGTACTTTTTCTTTTTGCCATTGTGTTGTCTGTTCTTCTTCGATATACGGATTCTGATTGCCCCTTTGGTATCTTCAAACTCTTCTTGCAAGTCGAACACACTCTTGATAAGTGTTGTAATGAACCTTAAAACGGGTAATTATTTGTTATCCTCCTCATAAATCCGTAAGCATATATATACGTCTGAAAATTAAACCAAACGGTGTTAGAATTAGATCTTAGAGCTGTCAATTTTTTGTTCTTCCGTCGACGGGATTTGAACTCACATCATTGATACACTGTAGCACCATTCGCTTAGCCTTACGTCCAGCGCCCTAGACCACTCGACCATATATATATATATATATATATATATATAGTCTATAAAATTCACCCATGAAACATCTAGAAATAACATCTCCTTTCTGGATACTTACACCACCTGTGAAAATGGTATTATGTCAACTGACATATACAACAAACCGACAGATAAACATCAGTACCTATCCCCACAGAGTTGTCATCCTAAACATTGCACCAAAAGTATTCCGTACAGCCAAGCTCTCCGAATCAAACGCATCTGCTCCAACGAACAAACCACCAAAAAACGGCTTGGGGAACTGAAATGTCATCTAAAAAAGAGGGGTTACAACAATGCGAGCATTAACCATTGTTTTAACAAAGCAAGTGGTATTGACAGAAAAGACCTCATCCAATATAAAGAAAAGGACGCGAACAACAGAGTGCCATTTGTCATTACATACCATCCTGCGCTCAGTAATTTATCCAGCATCGTTCGTGAGCACTGGACAACCATACAAAAACACCCAGAACTGTGTAAAATCTTCAAAGAACCACCCGTCTTGGCCTTCAGGAAACCCAAAAGTTTGAAAGACATCTTGGTGAGAGCTGACATCTCCCCTCGATCTGCCTACAATGGTCAGTGTCAAAAATGTGATTCGAGACGATGTATGACGTGCAAAAACATCCAATGCACACAAAAATTCAGCAGCACACATACAGGAGAAAAATTCATCATATACTGCAATGCCAACTGCAAGACAGAAAATATTATCTACCTCCTGGAATGTGCAATTTGTGGTCTTCAATACATCGGAGAAACTAAACAACAACTTAGTAAACGCTTGAATGGCCACAGAAGCGATGCAAATTGCAAACCTTACCTTCCACTCAGCAGACATCTCAGATCGACGGGCCACCATGATTCTTTCGGCAAACTGAAGGTCACCATAATTGACCATAACCCCAAGTGGGATGATAAAAGCAGACAGGAAAGGGAAAGCTTCTGGATTAGAAAACTTAAGACCTTATCACCGAATGGAATCAATGAGAAAAAGTAATATCCTATCTTGACTCCTATTCGTGTTGATCTCCTCCAGTCGTATTAGGACATACAGTTTGCTCTATTGGCCCAAAGTATATATTCCACACTGTGGCGGGCCGTTTTTTTTTTTTTAATGAGTTTGGGTATCATACCGTTTTCAACAATATTTTGACAGTGCTATTTGATACATTTACCAATAATGTCTCATTTTTATATTTATTTTTATTTCTAATTTAACATTTATTTAAATGTGTAGCCCTATTGTATATTTATATTATTGTTATTGTACTTTTATTAATTTATATGTAGGATTTCCATTCTTTTATGCATGTAGTTTCATATGTGCATCTTCTGGTTCTTTTGTGCCGTACATGGACCGTCAAAACCTTTTTTGAAATTTGAAAAGTCGCCATATTGTTTCGAGATTTTATTTAATTAGACATTGATAAAGTCCCTCGGTGGGACGAAAATTTTGTCATTCTACGAAGTGTTTAATTCTTTATCACTTTGTTTTGTGTACTTGGTGTTGTTTTACAAACCATTTTAGACGTTTATATATATATATATATATATATATATAAAATATTGAGGCCGTCGTTGCCTTGATCGTATGGTAGTTGGATTTACAACTACCCATGCAATCCGTGCCTATCACCACCGATGACCATGACTTATCATCGGGCTTGTAACTAGATTAACACGACGGGTGTCACTAGTAGAGCAAGAACTACCTACCCTTCCGGAGCACTTGAGTTCACCTCGGGTTTAAGTGGGGTTCGTGTTACTCGATCTTTAGTTTATTTGTATGTTTTGTAGATCGTGTTTTGTCCCTTTGACCATTGTGTTGTCTGTCCTTCGATTTACGGATTCTGATTACCCATTTGATATTTTCAAACTCTTCTTACACCAGAACAGCTCTATATAGAACTCCCTGTTCTTAGTGCCCATTTAGATCGGCCTTTCCGCGATCCTAGTGCCATGTGCCCGCGGTTTTTAGTGGCCAAATTGACGTACCCTATGCCTATAAACCGTTGGCTATGTGCAATTTGCGTGCATGCTTTAAAGTGAATATTTAACAGAAGTTGTAGGAGGCATTTGGGAAGAGAAATGGCCAATTTGTTTTTAAAATGGGATTCACTACAGTAAAATATAAATAATCTAATTTCGAAAATCAAAACAAATTTGAGAAAGGTCGATAAAACAATTGTGTTGCCGATTTACTATTAACTTTATCATGATGAAAATGTGACTGTGACCACTTTATTGTATGCACAGTTCAGGGGTGGATCCAGGATTTCAAGTTAGGGGGGGGGGGGACGGCGCACTTAAAAAAATTGCGCCGAGCGGAGGGAGGCGCAAACATTTTTGGAGTTTTTCGTGTGAAAAATCTCGATTTCACGCCAAAAAAATCATATTTTTTCCTAATTTAGGGGGGAGGGGGTGGGGGTGGGGGTGGGGGGGGGGGGGGGGGGGGCGCCCCTGCAGTTAGTGTATAAAATTATTTCATTGCAAAATATTATTATGTTTAAGAAAAGAACGTTTATATATACCTACCCTGTTTGTTGATTTTTTATCGACGCCCGCGTTCTTAGTACCAACTCCGGTTCCGTGCAGCCGAATACCCGGCATGGTCATGTTGGAATAACTGTAGTGTTTTTACAAGTGATGTTGAAACTGTGTGATGTATGTTTCATGAAAAATATTTTCATTGCCCCATGAACATGTTTGCACCGTTTTGACCTTCACATAATTATTAGGTGACCCTAAAATGTCAAGAGGATAAACAAGATATGTATACATTGTGGTCATTTTATACATTAATTCTTAATTATTTTTTTTGACTTGTCTAATTTGAATATAATTCCACTGTTGCATATAATGCTCAATTTCGTTGGTCAACATTTTTGTGTGTAATACTGACAAATATAAGAATTCAAAAGCTTTTTTTATTATTGGTAACTAGTTTTTTTTATCTCACAAATAAAGAAACAGCAAAGGATGAGTGTGTAATAACTTTCCTCGACAATTTCATTTTTTCTGCATAACTTATCTTAATTTTTTGTTTTGGCTTGTTGCATATCCATGAAAAGCATAATTTTAAATATCTTAAAAATACGACGGTAAAAGTTTGTAAAAGTTGGTGCAATGATGTCTATATGTATATTCTTTACTGTGACATTTTTGGTAGAAATTAATCGACAGGATTTTTTTAGTCAGACTTTTAATACCAGCGTGGTATCTTAGGGCATCCCCCCTTTTTTCCAATTTCAACTGCTTTGCACTTGATTATCTCCAAAGACAAAAAAGAGGATATTCATATATGCAAGACATTTCATAATTATTCAACAATAACACTCTCAAGTGTATTAAAGCCAAAATATTCCCTTTCAACCAGAAATAAATGTGTATATCTATTAGAAGCTTCAGAAACTAGTATTACCATCTGGCGTCAAGAATACTCCCAAAACTGCTATATTTAGGATGTGCTATGGAGAAAACGGCACGGTGAAATTTCTTGAAACTTTGGCAGATAATGTATTTAGACATAACTATTCAATGATGCAAATTAATAAAAAAAGAAGAACTATGGGGTTACCCAGGTCTACACCCTTATTAAGTGACGATAAACGCCAATTATTCGACCCACACATAACATGCCTTCTATGTTTTGTCTACATTCTGTTCGCTGAATGCAAGAAAGTTTTATTTTAAATGATACCAGTGCCGAGGTCAAATTCTTAAAATAGAATTTAGAGAAAAGATGTCGCAGTGCATATAACTGATTAGATACGATAATGTAACCCTTATTCCGCTTGTGCTCCAGTTAGGGTTACGAATCGGTCCCATTCAACGTATGGGAGCAAATTAAAATTTTCGTTAAGTGAATATTTCAACTTTCTTTTTGCATATCTGGTTATAACTTATTATTCCCTACAATTTTTAAGTAATGGTGATACGAAATAAGTGTTACAATACCTGTTTCTACCTTCACGGTCGATTTCGTATTCGAAATCTTTCTTGTCCGCCATGACACCTTACGTAGACTCTCGCGATGGGCGGAGCCTATCCATATATGGATCTCAATGCCAAATATGGAAAACTTTTACTACGATTTTACGGCAATCGATCCAAATAAGGATATCTCCAAAACAAGGCAAATGCACGTGAAATAGCAACTTGTAAACAAAATGTCGGACAGAAGGAAGATTTCATGCATTCAAATTTTCAGATGGATATAAGTCTACCATGGATTGATGCAGCGTTTACTTAACACCTCAAGGTTTACCTAAATATATTTATCTTTCGCCCCCGTTAATTTTTCCAACGGAATTAGGACAAAAAACCACACGGTGTGAATCACTCCGGGCGCTGCTCCCATACGTTGAATGGGACCGATTCGTAACCCTCGCTGGGAGCAAAAGCGGACTGAGGGTTACGTTATCGTATCTAATAACTGATTTTCATCCCTAATAGTAAATATCATGAAAAATATACCTACTGACAAAAACTTATTATATAAAGATTATTATATACACATCGTTTTGATTTTCTATTTGCAGATTGGATCCTGTTTTCATTGTCATGGAAACGTCGAATAGGCGTGTTTGCCTCAGGAGATGACGCAGTGATTGACATTCGGGAATTTTCTGAGGAAAAAACGTTTTCTGAATCAAGCCGAGGGGTACGGCTTACACCAGACCAATGGAAGCAGTTGGTCGACAAAATAGATACTATTAATAATACCCTAGATAAATTATCACAATAAACACAAATAAAAACAGATATGTTTCTCTGTCATAAAAAATAAACCCCCTTTCCTTCATTTTGAATGTATTGAGAAATGAAAAACTAAAAATTCCACACTGTCAGATCAGTTCCAAAACCCAATCGAGAAATTGTAGACAGGGACAAAATTGACACCCCTAACACATGCATGACCGATCACTTTCCTGACTTGGTACAGACACTTTGATAAAAAAGTGGCAGGGTTAAGCTAATTTTAAATGCGCAAACATCACCTCTAAGTCATGCAAATGTTGTTCACATTTGAATAAAATTCCACCCCTCACACATGATCGGAGGAACAGAAAGTGAGTTCGTCCTCCATTTTTATTTAGCATGCTATCAATACACCGCTGATTACTCAATGGTTTCAAGGGGAATGGTTAAAACCGCTTATTTAGGGATATGTGTCAGTTCCGCCTTCGACATTATGGGGTCAACGAATGGTACTAGGCTCCAAATCAAGCATTGTGGGACATTGGTTAAAGAGCCAAATTGTATTAGGGGTCTGATAATGCTTAAATTAACTGATAGACGGCACAAATTGTATTAGGGGTCTGATAATGCTTAAATTAACTGATAGACGGCACAAATTGTATTAGGGTCTGATAATGCTTAAATTAACTGATAGACGTCATAAATTGTATTAGGGGTCTGATAATGCTTAAATTAACTGATAGACGGCACAAATTGTATTAGGGTCTGATAAAGCTTAAATTAACTGATAGACGGCACAAATTGTATTAGGGGTCTGATAATGCTTAAATTAACTGATAGACGGCACAAATTGTATTAGGGTCTAATAATGCTTAAATTAACTGATAGACGGCACAAATTGTATTAGGGATCTGATAATGCTTAAATTAACTGATAGACGGCACAAATTGTATTAGGGGTCTGATAATGCTTAAATTAACTGATAGACGGCACACATTGTATTAGGGTCTGATAAAGCTTAAATTAACTGATAGACGGCACAAATTGTATTAGGGGTCTGATAATGCTTAAATTAACTGATAGACGGCACAAATTGTATTAGGGTCTAATAATGCTTAAATTAACTGATAGACGGCACAAATTGTATTAGGGGTCTGATAATGCTTAAATTAACTGATAGACGGCACAAATTGTATTAGGGGTCTGATAATGCTTAAATTAACTGATAGACGGCACAAATTGTATTAGGGCCTGATAAAGCTTAAATTAACTGATAGACGGCACATACCAAATGCACAAATTGTCATACGAATTAAAAATAAGTGTTTGTTGTGTTCATTTCTGTTTTTATTTGGCGATACACTAATATCTAACAACATTTCGGATGAGGTCATGTCAGGTAACCTTTCATTCATCTTTGATCGTCCAATCATATCCAAGATAGTCAAATATATTAACCAATCGGACAACAGTTCTAAGCGTTTGCTCAGTTTAAAACACCAATATTTGGTAGGCTCGTCATTATTGATTGGTTGAAAATATGAATCTTGACATAAACCTTTACGGAATGTCATTCGCTGTAAGTGTATCTCCATAAAAAAGGGGACCGTCGTGGTCATGATCGTATGGTAGATGGATTTACAACTACCTATGCAATCAGTGACTATCAGCTGTGAGTTCGAACCCGTTCATGGCGAGGTGTATTCGATACAACATTAACTGTAACGTAAAATTGTTTTTGACATTTACTTCACTGAATTTGGTACTACTTTGACAACTATTTTACCTACTTTGTTCCAGTATTGTTATAAATACTGTTATAATGACAGCCGGAACCTTTGAGCCGTCATGAAAGCGGGAGGTTTGGCGCTTTAAAATCTGATTCAACCCACCATTTCTTTAGAAATGCCTGTACCAAGTCAGGGTCATTACGGTTTTCACAGTTTTCCGGTTGTTGACTGATTTTGTCTGTTTAAATATACTTATGAGTTTTGACTTTTCCTTTGTAAGATTGTACGGAGCTCGGTAATTTTGTTATTAACCTTATTATGTGATATATTTCGTCAGTTCGACAGGTCGGTAGTTTTGTTATTAACCTTATTATGTGATATATTTCGTCAGTTCGACAGGTCGGTAGTTTTGTTATTAACCTTATTATGTGATATATTTCGTCAGTTCGACAGGTCGGTAGTTTTGTTATTAACCTTATTATGTGATATATTTCGTCAGTTCGACAGGTCGGTAGTTTTGTTATTAACCTTATTATGTGATATATTTCGTCAGTTCGACAGGTCGGTAGTTTTGTTATTAACCTTATTATGTGATATATTTCGTCAGTTCGACAGGTCGGTAATTTTGTTATTAACCTTATTATGTGATATATTTCGTCAGTTCGACAGGTCGGTAATTTTGTTATTACCCTTATTATGTGATATATTTCGTCAGTTCGACAGGTCGGTAATTTTGTTATTAACCTTATTATGTGATATATTTCGTCAGTTCGACAGGTCGGTAGTTTTCAACGGGTACTCTGTCTTTCTCAATCAATAAAACGGACTGTCACGATATAACTAAAATAGTGCTGAAAGTGGCGTTAGACACCAATAATCCTAACCCATAAACAATGTACAACAGACAATTTAAAAATGATACAACAAACATCTAGTTTTAATCACAGGGGCTTGCTACGAATTATTTTTATCCCTCGAATGACAACTCTAAAACATAATTCGTAACAAGCCCCTGTGGTTTTAATTAGATTGTATCCTGGCAAACTGCAGGAAGGAGATAAAAAAACACATTTCTTTGGTCAATACTTGGCTGAAACTAAATTATGAAACATCAGACATGAACAGCAATAATCATTCTTTTCTGACTGCTGTTCAACTATCAACGAGAATTGAATAGATAACCATTCTCAGTACTTTCGAATTAAATGTAATAGGTTGGCCTACACCATGAGTGAAACGGATTGTAATAAAGGTTTTGGTTATGGTGTTTAGCGCCACTTTCAACAATATTTCAGATATATCGTGGCGGTCAGTTTTATTGGTGGAAGAAATCAGAGTGCCCGGAGAAAAACCACCGACCTGTCGCAAGACACTGACAACTTTATCACATAATGCTGTATCGAGTACACCTCACTTGAGCGCGAGATTCGAACTTGCAACGTTAGAGGTGATAGGCACTGATTGCATAGGTAGTTGTAAATCCAACTACAATACGATCACGACCATGACGATTTCCAATAATAATACGAAATCATCATAGAACAACTTGTGTCTAGTATGTTTCATATGAGTAAATATAAAATACAACGCACAAATGTTATGAATTTAATGAAACGAATTACAATATGAAATCTCCATAAAACAAATTTATGTCTTATAATATTTCCTATTATGCAATCACTCCAGTTCGGATAAAACAAATATGAAGTCATTGTAATGGAACGTGTCTCATGTGAAGACCTTTCAACTTTGAACGAAGGAAGTGAACTTTGCTATGAAATACATGAGATGTGAAAGAATAGTGCCCAAAAGACGGTCATTGCATATATGATGCGGACTAGAACCCAAAAGACGGTCAATGAATATATGATACGGACTAGAACCAAAAAGATGGTCACTGAATATATGATACGGACTAGAACCAAAAAGATGGTCACTGAATATATGATACGGACTAGAACCAAAAAGATGGTCACTGAATATATGATACGGACTAGAACCAAAAAGATGGTCACTGAATATATGATACGGACTAGAACCAAAAAGATGGTCACTGAATATATGATACGGACTAGAACCAAAAAGATGGTCACTGAATATATGATACGGACTAGAACCAAAAAGATGGTCACTGAATATATGATACGGACTAGAACCAAAAAGACGGTCAATGAATATACGAGACGGACTATAACCAAAAAGACGGCAAATGCATATATGATACAGACTAGAACTAAAAAGACTGCCACTGCATATATGATACGGACTAGAACCCCCCCCCCCCCCCCCCCCCCCCCAAAAAAGACGACCGCTGCATATATGCTACGGACTAGAACCAAAAAGACGGTCAATGAATATATGATATGGACTAGAACCAAAAAGACGGTCACTGAATATACGAGACGGACTAGAACCAAAAAGATGACCGATTCAGGAGCTTCCTTTACAACACTTTTTGGCTTTAGGGTTTTTACATGGTGGTCTTTTTTCTGCTCTTCTGTCTATGCATGACCATCCCTTACAACACTGGTAGTTAAATGTACATGTCATCCCTCCAATTGAACACGTTTCCTGTTGTAAGATTGCATCTAATAAATTACTCATTGATCTACAAAACAACAAGAAGATTATCTTAAATTACTGGATGTTTAGTGATGTAAAATATTTTTTAAAATAAATAAGTTCGTGCGGATGAATAATAGTGTCAATTTCGGGGTTTGCTTCAAAATAAACTTGTATACTGTTGTTATTTTCCTGCTCAAAATCCTACTTCCCCCTCATGTGATGGGCAGGGGAAAACGTACTTAATGTCTGGCTAACGGAAGAGTGTCCCAGCTATGGGTTAAATAGCTCCATTGCCTTGTGGATAACTTTGGAAAGTGAAAGGCTAAGGGAGATAACCCTGAAAGAAAATCCAGGTAGATGAAACTTGTGAGCAATGTGAAAGCAATCTTCTATGGGAAGGACAATCCAGAAAGAAAATACGGTCCACCAGTGTGTAGGGGTAACAATCCCGCCCTCTAAAAAGGATTAAGTTACTGAAACGTCAACATTTGTGTTGATGCCTTAATTATATCCCATCGTTGATGAAGAGGTTATTAAGGAAGTAAGTAACTGTTGTTATTATGTACATTGTATGTTTGTATTCCATATTGTCAATCATTGTAATTGTTATGCCCCTTGTGGGTCCTTAATTGGTCAATAAAGTGTTCTTCTTCTTCTATATAAGAATGTTTCGTGTTCAGTGTAACATTATAGTCTCCCCGGTACTTGTTTCTATTGTATTGTCATTATTGGTAGTTTGTAGATGACTACGTAATTACATTAGGTCTCTCATCAAGATCATTGATTTCTTGTTCCTGTGTGTGACTAATTGACTAATTATTATATACTCTATACGAAATTAAGCAGCTTCATTCCTCTCCCCTACAAAATAACAATAACAAACAAAAACAACAAGAAAACACCCCGCCATCGTCGTGATCGTATGGTAGTTGAATTTACAACTACCTATGCAATCAGTGCCTATTATCACTAAAATTGTGAGTTCGAATCCCGCTCAGGCGAGGTGTACTTGATGCAACGTTATGTGAAAATGTTTGTCAGTAACTTGCGACAGGCGGTGGTTTTCTCCGGGCACTCCGTTTTCATCCACCAATAAAACTGACCGCCACGATATAACTGAAATATTGTTGAAAGTGGCGTTAAACACCATCAAACAAACAAACAAATACATTTGGCCTCTTACGAAGATCATTGATTTATTGTTCCTGTGTGTGACTAATTGACTAATTGATATATACTCTATACGAAAAAGTTGCTTCAACCTCATAAGCATTACCCCCATTTCCCCCTCCCCATAAAATGTAATGGTGTCCCCTTAATTTAACAATCATTCAACAAAATACCTTGAAACCAGTTCATTTTCTGTCAACTGGGAGACCATTTGTCGTCTTTCTTCATTTTCTCTCAAGTTGTTCAGTAACTTTAAGATGTCACCCATTTCTCCAAATACCACTAGAAGAAATTACGTAGAAGTAGTTATTATCAATAATCGTTTGTAGTGTTTACATGTTGTTTTTATTTTTATTTTTTCGGGAGGGAATTTTTAGAAGAAATAGATTATTGATGGTAATATTCAGAAAAAACAAAACAAATATATCACGACAATGACACAAAATAAAGAAAAACACAGTTATATCTAATTTTAGGAATACAAACCCTTAACATGGCGAGAACAAGTTACATTTGATGATGTCATAATGACGGGTGTCACACGAGGAGCAGGATCTGCTACCACTTCCGGTGCACATGAGTTCACCCCGGTTTTTAGTGGGGTTCGTGTGCAATGATTTGTAGATCGGTGTTTGTCGTGTTTTCCTTTTTACTATTGGCCACTGGGTTGTCTGCCCTTCGATTTGTGGCTTCTGATTGTCCATTTGCTATCTTCAGACTTTTCTTAACATGTAAACTACGTCGAAAGCAGAAACAGTCATAGGTGGGTCCAAAAAGGAGAGGTAGTCGTCCAGATTTAAATGTGCGTCAAAAATAAAATATATGGCTAGCCATAATTTCAATTGTGACATGTCATAAATATTTACTTTTGACGCTAATACCGCGCCATGCATTTATTTGCAAGCACCAAAGAGGGGTTGAAGACATGTGACTCAATACAATTAAAATCAGCGCCGAATAATCCTATAAAGCTTGGGGCCCGAGAGCCCTGCTAAAATATTTTCAAATATCTTTTTTTAAATGAGTAAAATTGCATTGGTGAATAATAGTTCATTTCACAGGTACTTGTGGACAGGACCCTATGTTGCTCCCTTTTTTTTTTTTTTTTTTTTTTTTTTTTTTTTTAAAAGATATAAGTTAGAAGGTAAGTCACTCTTCTTTGTTTACATTGGGGTACTTGTTGTGCATTCATCTTAAATTTAGTGAATAAAAAAGGCCTGCCTGTCTGGAAATTGGCTTATTCCTTCTCTGTATATATTATTCTCCCTGAAAACACGCATCAATATTTATTTGCAGCAGCTGACAACTCTCCATGGAACATTTTCCACTCGCGATTTGCGATTTTCAGACATCTGCTGGTCATTTCAAATATTGATACGGTAAATCGCGAGAGTTCCGGGTAAAATTAAATATTCCCGAACTTTTTACCCGGAACTCTCGCGTTTTACCGTATCGTCAATATTTGAAATGACCAGCAGATGTCGCTAATATCACACTTCCGTAGCTTTAATTCGAGTTTTCAAAAATGTCGTCTGAAAATCGCAAATCGCGAGTGGAAAATGTTCCATGGAGAGTTGTCAGCTGCTGCAAATAAATATTGATGTGTGTTTTCTAAAAAAAAAAAAAAAAAAAGGGAGCAACATAGGGTCCTTACCACAAGTACCTGTGGTTCATTTAACATTAAAAAGGAGGGGGGGGGGTAATTTAATTAGCCTAATGGGCCCCCAAAATGTCACAGTCTGGTCCTGATTAAAATAAAGTGCAATTTATAAATAATAATCGGAAGAAAAACCAAAATGTCCTTATTATGCAGTTCTTTCCAGTACTAGATATTTCTTATGGTGAAAAAGACAGCAAGTTGCATAAAATCTCTGTAGATAACATTTTTTGTTAACAATGTTTGCTTGTTTGTTTGGTGGTGTTTAACGCCACTTTCAACAATCTTTCAGTTATATCGTGGCGGTCAGTTTTATTGGTGAACGAAACCGAAGAACCAGGAGAAAACCACCAACCTGTGTTATGATTATTTAAAGTTAACTGATTATAAAAATATCTCATATTTTGTGCATTTAAAGAGGAAATGGTCTTCATCTTCAATTTCGTTTTTAACCGTATCCGGATGGTGTAATGATTAGCCTGCCCGCCTAATGTGTGGTAGATCGTGAGTTCGAGCCTCTGTCGGGTCAAGCGATAGACTGAAATTGGTATTTGTTGTGTCTCTGCTAAGCACGCAGCATTAAGGGTAAAAGAACAAAGACTTGATCGTCTCGGAATCAGGTTGAGTGGAGCGACATGTCTACCCATGGATTGTTGTTTGATCGGTTCTCTTTGATAGAACCAATATAATGCATATGACACCTTTAATTCTGTGTCACGAAGATTAAATATATTATGCATAATGTTCAAGATTATGGCGTTCTTTGTAGTGGTCCTGTTCGCTCGGTTATATATATAGTGACAGTTGGGATTTTACTCACATATGGAAAATACTTGAATGACCGCATCATTTCACTAAGAGGAGAGGTTTGAGCCCATGAAACTAGTTTAAAACCCCGCCACTTTTTATTGAAGTACTTGTACCAAATCAGGAAAGTGAGTGGCATGGGCTTACATTTGTGTGTTAGGAATGTCGATTTTGCCTCTTTCTACGATTTTGATATTTTATTTTGGAATTTTTCCGACAGGGGTATTTTTTTTTTTTTTTTTTTTTTTTATTAGCACTATACAATTCAACTAAGCGGAGTGATTTTGTAAGAAGCGGCAATTATTACCATCTCATCGGATGTAACTTGTTCTCGCCATTATTATCATCTCATCGGATGTAACTTGTTCTCGCCATTATTATCATCTCATCGGATGTAACTTGTTCTCGCCATTATTATCATCTCATCGGATGTAACTTGTTCTCGCCATTATTATCATCTCATCGGATGTAACTTGTTCTCGCCATTATTATCATCTCATCGGATGTAACTTGTTCTCGCCATTATTATCATCTCATCGGATGTAACTTGTTCTCGCCATTATTATCATCTCATCGGATGTAACTTGTTCTCGCCATTATTATCATCTCATCGGATGTAACTTGTTCTCGCCATTATTATCATCTCATCGGATGTAACTTGTTCTCGCCATTATTATCATCTCATCGGATGTAACTTGTTCTCGCCATTATTAATTGAAATATTACTCATTTTGGCGTCAAGCAATGACTCACTCAATTGCCTGATATACACATCTTTTCTTAGTGATTGCTATTTTGTGTTTTTGACGAAGAAATGTTTTTTATCTTCAGTTTTGTTTTAATTACATTCACAAGAAAAGTTTGAAGATACCAAATGGATAATCAATCAGAACCGAACGGTGAAGAAGGACAGGCAAATTGCAATTTCCAAACGAAAAATGACAAAAGTATACAAGCAATGATCTACAAAACACTACACAGAAAACTAAGCTAAAGATCGAATAACACGAACCCCACACAATACCAGGGATGACCTCAGGTGCACCGACAGAAGGGTAGGCAGTTCCTGCCCCACATGTAACACCCGTCGTGCTGCACTTGAACATTATACTTTTAGAAATGTCCCCAGTGCTAACCATTCTTTTAGACATGTCCCCAGTGCTGACCATTCTTTTAGACATGTCCCCAGTGCTAACCATTCTTTTAGACATGTCCCCAGTGCTAACCATTCTTTTAGACATGTCCCCAGTGCTAACCATTCTTTTAGACATGTCCCCAGTGCTAACCATTCTTTTAGACATGTCCCCAGTGCTAACCATTCTTTGTTATTACCACTGAATGCCGAGTACCGATGAAACAATCGAAAAATGTTGGCTTCATCCGACCTGGGTAGAATCTATGATATTCAACACTTGAGGCGCGCATGTTAACAACCAGACGACGTCGATGGACAAAATACCTAAAGTTGTATTAAAATGAAGAAAGAAAAATGCAAAAATACTTACTGTTGCTTGTCACGAGTGTCATTAATACCAACGTTAAATACAGTCCCATCATTCTGCTTCTGATATGTTTGAAAAAATATATAATGATACTAAAAACCTGATATTGTCTTATATAGGTTACGATGCTCAGATTGAAAATCTGGTTTATGTTTGATTTGAGGCCCACAATAGGGTTTTCAAATTTTATGATCACTTGATTTTCCTTGAGTTTTTTTTAATCTTTGCTACTAAAATATGAGATTCTCGTGTTACTATGACAACGAATAGTCAAATCTAACTTAATATTTAGTATAGATATATTTTGTTTTTTTATTATCTGATTGCCACCCGATTTTCTGGGGACCACAATTTTGTTGTTGTTTACCAATTTGCAAAAATCGTGTTGGTAAAATGTTTGGCCAAAAGCTGTGATGGTTATCGCAGAAGAGCAGTATTTTTATCATGTTAAATTTACACTCTGATGATTTGTTTGCGTAAATGCTTAATAATAATAAATATTGACACCTTAGGAAAAAATAATTATAAATTCATGATTTATTTCGTGAATCTAAATCTGGATTACATTTTTTTTTCAAGGAGCTCGTGATGTTTACACTGGTGTTTAATAAAAGCGTGATATCTGAATCGAATGAACCGTTCATAACAGTAAAATTGACTGGATGTTCGTTGATTGTTACTGTAGATTTTTTTTGTGTTGAAATCCAAGAGGCCCTCAGCATTGTTTATTTTTATGTTGATCAGAAACTATTCTACACTTGTATTACTCAATATATATATGGCACTATATAATTTATCACTAAATGAAAACACTTACATTGACAAAATAGTTAATTTGTCAATATAGATTATGCATATATTCAAATTTGAAATTGCGTATAGGGGCATAGGAGCCGGTGGTTTTAAAGGAGCAAAGCTATGTATTTGCCGCCCCTACATTTCTTGGCAAAAATTTAGAAAAATACTGAACAATATTCCGCATTGAAACAAAAAACATTCAATAAGCCATTTTTTTCATTTTGCTTATGAAAGCTTGCACCCTCACTCTCCAGTCTGCTCCCGAAGTTCTACTAGACCACCCCCTCACTTACCGACATCTCGTAATGTTTCCTCCACCCACACACACACACACACGGCTTTTCGGTCCACCAACACCCACGCCTCTGGTATATCATGTAAATGGTCCATATCGACTTGAAAGAACGATTTTTTGCTTAAATAATTACGGAAAATAAAATTAAAAATGAAATTCGAGAGTTAGGCAGTGTGACTGAGAACGTCTGCTTGTGGAACCGTAGCTCTTGTGTTTTTTGTTTAGTTTTATCTTGTTTTTGTTCACACATACAAAAAAGACTAAGCCCAACGGGAACGTAGTAAAATAGAGTTTCACAAATTTGTTAGGAGGAAGCAGTCAAATTCTATCAGGTCACAGCTGAGTGAACATGTGATTGATAACGTCTACCCGGAACGGAAAAAAAGTAGGTTGTATAAAACCAGACATACGATCCCGACCTCGGTTTTGTAAATTTAGGCTTTAACTTCTACAACATGAATTGTTTACATATTTCATTAGTTTTATTAATATGTTGTTTGTATGTATCTGTTATCAATGGACAATTTCAAAAAATGTTTGGACAACAAACTGTTCTTGATGGAAACACAGGACCGAGTGATGGGAAAATCTTAATAAAATCAGAACTGGATATCAAAACAACGGTATGTGCGTCTTCTTACAGTATTGGAATGCAATGTATTCATTTTCAAAGAGTCGTTTTTGTGCATATATAATGATTTTCGTGCGTCTTCTTATATCTTTGAATGGAAATTCACTTTCTAAAAGTTGTGTTGCTTCATATAATGCTTTGTTTATTCTTAAACAAAAGTGAGGATGCAAAACTATCATTAATAATAGTAATTACTAAAATAGTTATTGTCTTTAAACTAATAGAACATATTTTTAAATATTATATAGTAGGTGGACTTTGGATTAGACTTGCTACAAGTTCGTTTCTTATTGATAACCCTTTAAATAAATTGTTGCTCTGAAAGTTGAAACCTTGACTGACCAATTATATTTAAGTACTATCCAGATGTAGAGAAATGTTTTTCCACAAGTATTCAGTAAAGACATGGTGTTAGTAAACAAGTGGTCAGTCAAGATTTGGACTTTCATAACAGCATAGTTTAACGAATTATTAATATGAAAGGGTGGCAGTTTTGTTTGTAGTTCTGGATAGTACTTAAATATAATTGGTCAGTCAAGGTTTCAACTTTCAGAGCAACAATTTATTTAAAGGGTTATTAATAAGAAACGAGCTTGTAGCAAGTCTAATACAAAGTCCACCTACTATATAATATTTAAAAATATGTTCTATTAGTTTAAAGACAATAACTATTTTTCAACAATATTTCAGTTATATCGTTGCGGTCAGTTTTCAGTTTTATTGGTGGAGGAAATCGGAGTACCCGGAGAAAACCATCGATCTGTCGCAAGTCACTAAGAAAGGGACTTGCAGCAAGTCTATAACTTTAGATTTAAGACATAAAAAACTAATAATTTGTTAGAATCACAACGATAGGTTTAACCCAGCATAATGTCAGAAAAGACTTGTCAAGATGATTGCACCTATGATTTCCACAATTTTTTTTACGTTGCTTATGTTTTGCTCCGATGATGTTATATTTTGTATTGTTTCTGTCCATTTATTTCTCTTTTTCATAAAAAAAAAAAAAATCGGATATAAATCTTTAGTTGTTAAAATAAAATTCATATTTATCCATATTTTTATGACTTGTAAAACAGTATAGCTATACATACAAGATGTAAAGAGAAACGGAAGTGAGATGTGGCCCCGGGACATGCATGTATTTAGTACATCATTATAATATGTTATCTAATAATGCTTCCAGTTATTGACATTCTTTTCAAATATTAAACATATTCTTAAAAACAATGTGAAAAAAGAGGACATTTTTGGGGGGAAGGGGTTTATCTTAAATTTGTTGTATTCTGTTCATTCGAATGCATTGTAAGAGAACCGCTGAATATTCGGAAAGTTCAATTGTTTCGAAATATCGTTAGTCCGAATAAACAAAGGTCCAAAGTATCTATAATCCGAAGGTCCAAAGTATCTATAATCCGAAGGTCCAAAGTATCGATAGTCCGAAGGTCTATTTTCTCATTGACATTGTAAAACATCATGCCGAATAACGTGATTTTTTGGGTTAATTTTTTTTTCGTATGGCAAATAATACGTCCTCCCATAAGCCCATTCCAATGACACTTTTTTATTCAATTTTTATTATTTTGTTTTATGTTCAATAATAACTTGAGGAGAATTTTTGATAATGTAACGATCACTCTTCACACGATAAAGTGTACATATAAGGCGATAGATTTAAGGTATCATAATAACGTTAGCGATAAAATTTTCTTTAAATTTGACGCAAACGATATCTCGAAAAACCCTATTTTGAAAAAATCACGACAAAAACAAAAAATGTTCGTTTGGCGTTAACAGTTTTGAAAAAGGGCGGTTGACATGACACTTGACGGTAAAGGACAGTCTCATGGGCTGAGACATGGTTGGTAAAATTTAACCCACAAAAGACAGAATTTGTCATCTTTAGTAATAAAAAAAATATAAACCAAGTAAACATTCTTTTTAAAGGTGAGAATATTAAACAGGTAGAATATCACACAGGTACTTGTGGACAGGACCCTATGTTGCTCCCTTTTTTTTTTTTTTTTTTTTTTTTAAGATATCTAACTTGTCACAAACCCGGCATGGATAGAAACTACTGTTTGATTGTATTTATCGTATATATGTCATACAGTGATACATAGAAAATTGCAAAATGTTGTTTATATGAAAAAAAAGTCGATGTTCAAAAAATAAGAAAAAAGAAAAAAAAGGGGGGGTAAAAAAAAAGAAAAAAAAAAGGGAGCAACATAGGGTCCTGTCCACAAGTACCTGTGGAATATCATACTCATTTAGGTGTTTGTCTTTCTAGTAACTGTAAATGGTGTTATCATATTAACAACACATGCCAAAGGGCGACCAAACGAATACACATTTTACGAAAACTAAAATACTTATTAAGTAGATCCCATTTGAGTAAGATTTATAAAACATATATATTACCTATATTAGAGTATAGTTGTGAACTGTGGTATGACTGTTGTATTCGTGATACCCAAAAATTAGAATGTTTGCAACTTGAAGCAGCAAGGATTGTAACGGGTCTACCTATTTATTCTAGTGCTGAAAGTTTATATTTTGAAACTGGGTGGTCAAAATTGAAAGACCATCGGAAGTCTAGGAAACTCAATTTATTTTATAAAATTGAAAATAATATGGCTCCCACATACTTATCTGACTGTTGGAGAAACAGTAACCTATAATCTCCGTAATAATGATGACTATCGCACTCAGAGGTGTCGTCTGCAAACTAGTTCCAAGTCTTTCTTTCCTTCCACTATAAAGTTGTGGAATTCCTTACCTGATAGTGTAAAATCTCTACCCACTTTTTCCAAATTAAAAAAAACCCATTCAGCCTGTCCAAATTCCGGTGGCTTCATTTTACAATATTGGCGATAGGAAAACTAACATAATACATACTAAGCTAAGACATAGATGTAGTGGCCTTAATGCCGATTTATACAGAATAAATTTGAAGAATGATCCACGTTGTGTATGTGGTCATTTATTTGAGGATGCTATTCATTTTTTTCTTGAATGTCCACTTTATCAACACGATAGAACTTCTCTGTTCAACTATTTTAATAACATTGTTCCCATCTCTATAGAATATATACTCTTTGGATGTAACGAACATAGTGAAGAATTGAATACTTTATTGTTCAAATCAGTGCAAAAATTTATTCGACAAACTTGTAGATTTGATAATTAATTATCCCCAACCGTGATATTATTTCAACACAATTTATTAGTTTTACCCCACCCCCTCCTTTTTTTCTGTTAAATATTAAAACAATATTTAATATGTATGCTTAGTTTGACATGATTTTGCTTCATTTACTAATTATAATTGATATAGCCTGTACATTTGCTGTCATTTGATTTGTTTTGTTTATGCTATTAATGTATTTGTATGGAGAGGGACTAGTAAGTTGTAAAAACTTGTTCCCAATCCAATTGTATATATATTGACAATAAAATCATTATAAAGTAACAACGACCATTCATCATTCAACAAACTGGTGTTCATTTGGAGCAGGACGTCTGTAACATGCAAGGAGCGTGGTATATCTACAAAAACGAGGAATTCATTTACACCCCATTCTTAGCATAATATATATGGTGTGCATTTACAGGGCGGATCCAGGGGGGGGGGGGGGCGCTTTTTTGGCGTAAAATCGTGATTTTTCACACGAAATACCCCAAAAATTTTCGCGCCTCCCTCCGCTCGGCGCAATTTTGTTTAAGTGCGCCCCCCTAGCTTGAAATCCTGGATCCGCCCCTGATTTGATTCGTTCAGCTTAACAAAAGGACGCAAATATTGGATTAGTTGTATATAGAAAAGGAGAGACTATACTGTATGTCACATGGACCATTTTACCCAAATATGGTACTAAATAAACGTTAGAGAATACCGAAAGAACAATACAAAAGGACAATCCAGAGAACATGGCAACATAGACGAAGAAACACAAAACAAATACACAACACACTATGTGTGGGACACCACTATATGTAAACAAACACAAATAACGTAAATAAGACATGCGTCCTCCTACAAACAACTGGAGGTAAAGACGGACAGAACATCGTTTTATGCGACAATTGAACATAGAATACTATACTCCATCATATGATAAATGGTCCATGTTTTACATTCTCCCTGACAATTTGAATAAAAGAATATGTCCTTGACTTTCCCCAATGAAGATTTAACATTACATTGTCGCCATCTTAGTTTTTAATGGGAACAGAGTAGGCACTATTTTTATACCAAGGCGCGGGTTCCATTGTGAGTTTAACTACCTTGGATTAATTATTTACTTTTTTCTTTTTATACTTTCAGTTTTTACCAGTAGAGTGCAGCAAAGTTACGAAGAAGGGTGACACCATCTCCATAGAATATGACGTATGCTCCTTTCTATTTAGCGTCAATGTAGCACCAGGCACTACGTCAGCATATGACGTACGTTGCCTTTCTGTTTGAGAGAATGTTTCTTTTTAAAATAACTGTCTGAACTGGAACAAACATATTTTATTATTTTCCTTTCAATATATTCGTGAAGAAATATAGAGGTGTGAATTTATTATATTAATTGACTGCTATGTATTCAAAGTGTATGACCGTAATATCTAACTCTAGTAGGAAAAATCTAACTTATTTTTTTAAGCAGAAGTCAGTAATGGAAATGCATTTCATAACAAAATCCACTAACCCTCATGTTTACAGTTGTTTTTCTTTTGTGCATAACTAGACTGTGATGCAACTAAGTTACTGATATTTTCCAATTTGAAGGCATTTTGAATAAATTTAGCAACTTAAACAAGTAAAATTCTCACAAAATCGTAAAATAAATCAGTAACCATGTGTGTTAATGTCATCAGCATTCCATGTAAACTACGTCACCGGAAGACGTTAAAGTCGATAGATGGTTGTCTTAAGAATTAAAAAAATATAGGTAAAAACAATACGGGCATTTTTATTTTTGTATGCACCACGGTCCTGTATGAATACATGGATTCACTTGGAAATGATGTTTGTAATTTGTTCATCAATATGCATGTGCGAATCAAGAATATATCGTGAGTTTTATTATTTCATTATTTATATAGCCAATGAAGGACGTCATGTTAGAATTAAGAAATAATTCACGGAAGCCAGAGTTTGTATCCAGTTTTAGCATGGGTAACATTATAAAATGTTTTATACTAGTTTTAACCAATGATATTGTGTAATTATAAGTTTTGTTTGCTAGTTTTACCCAATGATATTGTGTAATTATAAGTTTTGTTTGCTAGTTTTACCCAATGATATTGTGTAATTATAAGTTTTGTTTGCTAGTTTTAACCAATGATATTGTGTAATTATAAGTTTTGTTTGCTAGTTTTAACCAATGATATTGTGTAATTATAAGTTTTGTTGGCTAGTTTTACCCAATGATATTGTGTAATTATAAGTTTTGTTGGCTAGTTTTACCCAATGATATTGTGTAATTATAAGTTTTGTTGGCTAGTTTTACCCAATGATATTGTGTAATTATAAGTTTTGTTTGCTAGTTTTACCCAATGATATTGTGTAATTATAAGTTTTGTTTGCTAGTTTTACCCAATGATATTGTGTAATTATAAGTTTTGTTTGCTAGTTTTACCCAATGTTTGTTTGTTTGGTGGTGTTTAACGCCACTTCCAACAATATTTCAGCTATATCGTGGTGGTCAGTTTTATTAGTGAAGGAAATCGGAGGACCGAGAGAAAAACCACCGACATGTCACAAGTCACTGACAAACTTTATCACATAATGTTGTATCAAGTCACTGACAAACTTTATCACATAATGTTGTACATGCACCTCGCCCTGATCGATATGTGAACTCACAATATCAGTTGTGATGGGCATTGATTGCATAGGTAGTTGTAAATCCAACTACCATACGATCACGGTCACGACGACCCATGTTTACCTAATGACGTTGTGTAATTAGTAGATGCTTGATGTTGATTCTGTTTTCTTGACGTTGCGATTCACGATATATTTCAGGCATGGATTAATGACGAACACAAAGAAACGTCAAAGGAAACAGAAAACATGCCAGCGGGTCTGTTAGAGTTCAAAATTGGCAAAAAGATGGTTATACCAGGTAAGAATACAAAAACACGGGTGTGACCTTGTGACCTCTTTACATAATGAAATGAAAAACATAAAATACCACACTGTCGGAACTGCTACAATGGATTTGTTTGTTTGTTTGTTTGTTTGTTTTGATGGTGTTTAACGCCACTTTCAACAATATTTCAGTCATATCGTGGCGGTCAGTTTTATTGGTGGAGGAAACCGAAGTACCAGGAGAAAACCACCGACCACTAAAACAAAAAGATACAACACTGTCGGAACAGTTCCAAATTCTAATCGAAAAATCGATACCCCAATACGCCCACTTTCCATATTTGATACAGGCACTTCCAAAAAGGGGTTGGGTTAAGTTAATTTGATTGACACAATCAATTCTAATGATACACATGTTGTACATTAAAACTCATTCATTGTTTAAAGTTTATTATTGTGTGTATATTCTGTATATGTTTAGGAGAACTACTTGTAGCCATTGGGTGTCTATAATCTTCATTAAATAAATAAAGAATTAGATTAGTTACTCATGTGTACATGCAAATCAATATGGAAGGTCATCCCAGTTTACACCTAGAAAGAACAATGAATAAAAGAAAAACGCTTTTATTGCCATTCCTCGGCACACTATAACAGTACATTGTAGGGTCATGTGTAGTGACCTTCTTGCACTGACAATTTACGTTTCATGGTTACTAGTAAAGTTATCTATCTTGGTTACCTGCAGCGCCATCTTAAGAATATTATAGTCCCCCGGACAAAACAGTCCACTGGACCCTTACCTACACAACCACTTACATGAATAAAACTGTAAATGTCGATGAAATTAAACACATATTTATTACATTGGTACCTCCAACAAAATCAGTGTTTAAACATTCAAAACACATGCCGTACACAACATACATAGATAAGCATGGGGCCCCTATGCTCGTGGTACACCCTGGCAACCGTCCATCGTACCCATGCGTTAAGACGTCACTAGTTACAGCTGATGTGAAATTATACATTCTAATAGTGAACAACTTCAGGACAGTCAAGGAAAAGATTATAACCTATTTATAGCAAATATGTATTGTGACTGTGGAATATAGAACCGCAATAAAAGTGCCGTGCATTTACTCTAAATCGTGCCTATGTTTAAAGTCGAATAGTCTCATGTTCATTTACATCCATATCTCAGAGTGCCCACTGAGTTTTGAAACTGGGGGTAAAATTGCTGTTTTTTCCTTAACTTTGTACCCCTGCATATAGAAAGTCCCTACAATTTTGGGGGTACAGGGCCTCTTTTGGGGGTAAAAAAAACCTGCAGAGGGTAAATGGGCATGCTGATATCCTTTATTTCTATACAATTTATATTTCTAATCCAAATAAACAAAAGGTTTCAAGCATTAAACAGGAGATAAAGACCATTTTAAGAATCTGGCCTCGTGGTAATAAAACTTTTTTTAAATATGAGTGTTGTGCTAGTACTCTAAAATCATCCAATCAGAACACTTTATATGTTGGATGCAATATATTCTGATTGGCTGGATTTTCGCGTACGGGTACAACTGTACTTCAAAGTTTTACAACTTTAAAACCTGATCTAAGCACAGGTTTATGACAATTACTGTTGTCCGATCTTTTTTTTTTTTTTTTTATCTATTTCTAATTTAATGTTTTTGTTATTTCTTTTTGATTTATTATTCCGTGTGTACTTTTCTGTCTCTCCGTATGATCTTTTGGGTTTGTGGTAGATTATTTATATTACATTTTTGACGCCAAGCAATAGTCAATTAAAGCCTATATCAGATTGCTGATCCGAACTTATCAAGAAATTTTTCCAGCATTATCACTTTCATTTTTATAAGGCTTCTAATCACATAGTTATCCAAGGCTCTAAAATCATGAAATTAAATGTAATTTACTGTATACATATCTCATACCTGTACTTGAAACGGATGGCAAAATTAGCTATTAATATTTTCGTATATTTTTTAGGGTTAGATCTAGGAGTACTTGGAATGTGTATTGGGTAAGTTTATAATATTATCTTATTTCTTATTACTATCTCTTATGACCAAGAACCAAGACATAAGTACACGAGAGTGTCAATTAACATACACAGGATACCATGCAACATGCAACGGCGCACGTGGCACGGAATTGTCCCCGCCCCCTTTTTGTAACTTTCTGTTTACATATATATATTTAGGGACCGACCATTTAACTTGAAGGGAGTTATGGTTTTTTGTTTCGTTCAGAATTTTTATTTCGGACAACACAAGAGTTAGAATATTTATTTTTTTTGTCGCGCAAAGCGCGAATTTTTTTTCCAGAATTCAACATTAGGTTATATGACAAAAACTCTGAATCAAATTATTTTTTTTTTCCTCTACCAAAATCAGAATATTTTTTTCAGCAACATTGGGAATTAGAATATTTTTTTAGAAAAAAACCATAACCCCCACCTTCAAGTTAAATGGTCGTTCCCTTTTTTCTGATAACATTTCTTTATTGTTTCATATCATTTTCCTTTATTTATCGTGTACGTGCCCGTATATATATACAATCTTATGTGATAAAATTTGTCTGTGATTTTGCGGCAGGTAAGTGGTTTTCTCCACCAATAAAACTGACCAGCACGATATAACTGAAATATTTTTGAAAGTGGCGTTAAACATCATAACCACAACTCTTGGATCTTAATATGTGAAAAATGTTCTTCAAATCAAAGTGAAGATGAACTTCATTTTATAACAAGGGCAACGCAAAGCGTGGCGTATCCCCTCGCCTAAAAATTAGACCCTGTGACCTTGACCTTTGACCTTGAAAATCAATAGGGTTCCAGATTCTCTTAAGGTTTAAGTATGTACCAAGTTTGGTCAAAATCCATTGAAGGATGTTGATTCTAGTGTTCACAAGGATGTTATGCAGTAAAAATTTGATCCGGTGACATTGACCTTTGACCTATGACCTTGAAAATCAATAGAGTTCCAGACTCTCCTAAGGACTATGTATGTACCAAGTTTGGTCAAAATCCATTGAAGGATCTTGATTCTAGAGTGTTCACAAGGATGTTATGCGGTAAAAATTTGACCCTGTGACCTTGACCTTTGACCTTGAAAATCAATAGGGTTCCAGACTCCCGTAAGGACTAAGTATGTACCAAGTTTGGTCAAAATCCATTGAAGGATGTTGATTCTAGAGTGTTCACAAGGATGTTATGCGGTAAAAATTTGACCCGGTGACATTGACCTTTGACCTATGACCTTCAAAATCAATAGGGTTCCAGATTATCCTAAGGACTAAGTATGTACCAAGTTTGGTCAAAATCCATTGAAGGATGTTGATTCTAGAGTGTTCACAAGGATGTTACACGGTAACAAAATTACCCAGTGACCTTGACCTTTGACCTATGACCTTGAAAATCAAAAGGGTTCCAGATTCTCCTAAGGACTAAGTACAGTATGTACCAAATTTAGTCAAAATCCATTGAAGGATGTTGATTCTAGAGTGTTCACAAGGATGTTATGCAGTAACAATTTGACCCTGTGACCTTGACCTTTGACCTTGAAAATCAATAGCGTTCCAGATTCTCGTAAGGACTAAATATGTACCAAGTTTGGTCAAAATCCATTGAAGGATGTTGATCCTAGAGTGTTCACAAGGATTGTGACGGACGAACGGACGGTAGCGTTACTATATCCCCTCGCAACTTCGTTGGCTAGGGGATAATTAACTGTCCATTATACATTGACAATAGAGAAATCATGTTCAATAATATAGGTGAGCTTTGTCCAAAATTTAAAGATCTACCCAATGAGGCAAAAATGTGTATGGCTTTTTACAAACGAAGACATATCAGTACTTAACTTCTGTGAAAATATATTATTGATTGTCTAGATATTAGAAGAGGGGATTATTGTTGTCATAAGTAGTGTTTATATGTATAGTGTATGTCATTACTTTGTCTCTGATTCTGTCCGGCATAAAATGTTGTATTGTTATATGTACATTGAATTAATATTTGTTTTATATGTAACTCTCTGCCTCTTCGGGGGCCCTTAATTGGAACAATAACATTATTATTATTATTATTATTATTGTAGAGAGAAAAGAACAATCAAAATACCACCACAGCTGGCCTGGGGAAGTAAAGGAATTCCAGGAGTAGTACCAGGTATGTCAATTAAAATAATAATCATTTTACAACATGGCTAATAACTCACAGCTTAAAATGAATACTTACCTCTTTGAATGCATTTTTTGAAGGACAATTTGTCGATAGAAAAAACTAGTAACAAATAAACAAAAAATCATCAATATTATTTTATATGTTTTGATTATTTAATGCATATATTTTCGTTCTTTTACTCGAGAAAAAAATGTTAGTGGATATAATCTGTGTAACTTTTTAATACCGGGTATATTTTAAAATGGTGTAGATGTAACTAACTGTCTTTAAAGAACGAGCAGTCAATGTTGGAAGGGCTTGGTTGTTCCGAGTCAAAATAATGTGTATGAGCTATATGTCTTTATATGGACGGTATAAAAAGATGGCGGTGATTGGGATCCTATTGACTGGTTTAACCCCACCACATATTTGTTCCTGTCCCAAGCCATCGGCACATATCGTGTTTTCCTTTTTGTTTAATGACTGAATGCAGTGTTGGCAAGCAGTGTTTACCCTTTTTTTCCATCATAATAAGCAGCATATTCACTCACTCATTTGAAAAGCTGATGTTGCCATGGAGATCAGAAGAATTAAACAATTTAAAATGGATGAGGTTACAACCATATATATTTGACACTGACATGGTTTATTAGATATATTTATTACTGAAATTTACAGTTCCTAAATAATGTAACTATTAATAAACCTAAGATTCTTCTACCCCAGACATAAGGGCCCGACCATTTAACTTGCAGGGGGGGGGGGGGGTATGTTTTTTTTTCTAAAAAAATATTCCGATTCCCAATGTTGCTGAAAAAAATATTCTGATTTTGGTGGAGGAAAAAAAAGTAATCTGATTCAGAGTTTTTGTCATATAACCTAATGTTAAATTCTGGAAAAAAATTTCGCGCTTTGCCGACAAAAAAATAAATATTTTAACTCGCGTTGTCCGAAAAAAATATTTCTGAACGAAACAAAAAACCATAACCCCCCCCTGCAAGTTAAATGGTCGTTCCCTAAGTGACCGTAGCCGATTGTGGCTATCCTCTTTAGCCCCATTGTTTTTATTGTTCACAAAACTTTAAATTATTTGGTTTTCCAATCTTTCGATTTTGAGCGTACATTTTTTTGATGAAGGTTATTCCAGAAACGTGTCGTTTGCACTAAATTTGATATCTATGTTTTTTATTGAAATAGAAGTATTGAGATATACATAATAATTTTGTCTATTTATAGAAAATGCAGAAGCACGATTTGAGATAGAGTTAGTTAAAATAGAGGACCAAGGGTGGACTGACTGGTATGTAGAGATGGTACAAATAGTAGCTGCTATCTGTTTTGCCTGTGGAGCCATTGCTTTAACATGTGAAAAAATTAGAGAAAGAAAGGGAGGCAAGAAGAAGTCATCATAACCTCTTGTTTTTATTTATATTTTGTAATAAATGGTTGTACAATTCAAATTTTGTAGTCTTAGCACCATTTGGGATCAATTAACTTTTTTGTTTTATATTTTGGTTATAGTTATGGTGTTTAATGCCACTTTGACCAACAAAGTGAATTGGATTTTATAGGACTAGTTCACTGAAACAACCGTCCGTGGGTAGACATGTTGCTCTACTCGGACACATTATCCTGATTCTAAGCAAACCAGTCTTTGCTCTTTCTCCCTAATGCAGTGTGCTTAGCAGAGAATTAACAAATACCAATTTCATAGTATTTGACCCTATTGCACTACCACACTCAAGGCGAGCACACTAACCATTACACCACCGATGCTGTTACAGTATGTTCAAGACTTGGGCATATACAGTCCCGAGTTATTCAAAACTGTTGTCGTTGAAATATTGTTTGAAGATTTGAAGATGACAATTTATGGAAAAATGAAAAAAACATGTGTTTTATACCTTCCTCACATCTGAGTGTGAAATGAACATATTTTTTTTTCATTTGAGTGAAGCCAAATGAGTGATTTGTCCAGTATATTATAGAATGAACAAGTTACATTCGATGAGATGATGTCTGATTTGTACTAAACCAACACGCTGAGTTAGATTTTTTATAGTGCCGCTCACTGAAACAACAGTCTGTGGTTAGACATGTCGCTCCACTCGGACACATTAACCTGATTCCGAGGCAACTACTCTTTCATCCTACTTAATAGGGCATACTTAGCAGAGAAGCAACAGATACCAATTTTGTAGTTTTTGGGTTGACCCAATAGGGGCTCAAACCCACTATCTATCACAATCGACATGATCGAGTATGCCAACAATTACAACACCGATGTGGTGTGTTAACTATATTATATAGTAATGAGGTACAATTTACATGATGTAATATATTGCTTCATATCTTTATTACATAAGGACATTGCTGATAAATTATTTAGTGACAAAATGTTCTTTGGAATGTGACATAAAATACTTATAAATATATCCTTAAAAAAAATAGTTGGATCGCCTGTTTCACGACCCACAATTTGAGAAGTGAGGAGGTACAATGCATGTACATTTGAAGACAATTTAGTTTTATTCTTTAAAAATAAAAAAAATGACACATTTTTGCAATAAAGACTTAAAATGGTGAAATTGTTTAAACAAATTTTTGGTAGGGATGATTTTTGTGGGTCGGTCAGATAACGGAAAATCAACATTTTTTTTTAAAACTCTTACTGGACTAAGATTGCACCATCAACTTTTTTCTACATTAGACTTCCAATCACACTCGGTTATATACTTGATATTTTGTATCATTGGTATTAAGGACATTCAAAATGAGTTTTAATTAGTTTTTAAAGAATCATCTCATTTTATCTTTAAAAAAATTGGAAGATATCACCTTGTTGAAAAGTGTTCTGTGAGTTGCTTACAGATGGTGACAGATGATATTGGCAATTACATTTTGTTTTTTTACAAAATATTAGCACCTTAGCATCTTATACATGTATACATGTAAATTATCTCATTTAGAAATATATTATGTTTCAATTTCTTTATATGTAACATAGACGCGATTCATTGGTTTGATTTATGGTGAGTAACGCCACTTTCAACAATATTTGAGTTATATCGTGGGCCAGGGTCAGTTTTATTGGTGGAGGAAACCAGAGTACCCAGAGAAAACCAATGACCTATCACAAGTCACAGACAAACTTTATCACATAATATTGTATTGAGTACACCTGAACGGGATTCGAATTCACAACTTTAGTGGACTGTGGTGATAGGCACTGATAGCACAGGTAGTTGTAAATCCAACTACCATATGATCAGGAACACTACGGCCCCTAGATGCGATTGACTTTTCTTTTTTATTCCATTTGTGAGTACATGTACAGCAATAATGAAAATAAATTTAAATCTGTTGATGCAAAAATTTGTTTAAAAATGACAAACCAAAAAAATGTAAGCAAAAGCATAATTTGAATTTCGTTAAAATCATGACATAAAAAATACAATTAAGATGAGGCATAATATAAATATATCATGCAAAATATTTCCATAATAAAAACATAATGACACAAGTCACAATCATCCCACCAAATAAAATAAATTTATCCTGATACGTTCTTTTTTCTATTAATCTCATAACAGTGTTAGTCAAACCAAGCTTGTTTACAATGTCTAGCATTCTTTTATGGGCACCTTTCAATGTCATCCTCTGTTCACGTAAATTCTCCAACACACTTTGACCTTGACCTAACAGATTATCCATCCCTCGATGTGAATCTCTAAGTTTAGTATTTTGTTGAAGACCGGCATCCATTAGAACTGATGTATCATTATGATCATTAGTTGTAAAACTTCTTGTTAATAACGCTTCTCTCTGTCGCTCTTCTTCCTCTCTTTGGTACCTGAGATATAAATGATTTATTTTTAATTATCATACAATTAACATCATTTGTACAAATCTGAATCTCTTCACCCTCTTAAAAAACCATCACTGTCAGGTTGAGTTCCATCTGGCAGAATTAAAGTTAATGACATGAGGCAACATTACGTTAACCCTTAAATTTCAAGCATGAATTCAGAGTCATACAATTTATATACAAATACATTGATTTGAAACATACCCGTAACCTCTTTTTTTTATAGTACAAAATAAAACAAAAAATAACAGTAAACTGTAAAATTCATTGAAATATAAGGAAAATTAGTTACTATATGTCCTGATATTGAGGTAGAAGAATTAGATCTAATTGTAATGGTCTTGGGATACTGTACCCCTCTTACCATTTATCCCTAACACAGAAATTCTAAACTGTCAATACATGTCATACATGACATATCATTATAATCCTATCCTATGGTACTGATTCAGTGTATTCATGTGCTATTTCAATTAATTTTCGTCGCCATATTTTTAATTTTAACTACCACTGTACCATATGATCAGAATATATAATCTGATGCTATGGTACTGTAAGTTCTATGTGATTAGAGTTATGGTATTTTATGCCACTTTCAACAATATATCAGTTATTGTGGCAGTCAAGTTTTTATTGGTGAAGGAAACCAGTGTACATGGAGAAAACCACTAACCTGTTGCAAGTCACTGACAAACTTGATCAAATCATGTTGTATCGAGTGTACTTCACCATGAGCAGGATTCGAACATTGAATACAAGGCATTCCGGCCTTAACACCAATCCGACCCTGCCGGTGCGGCCTTGTTTTTTCTGACCCTGTGCCAGTCCGGCCTTGTCTCAAAAGTTGATCCGGCCTCAAGATATTTTAACAGATATACGCTTTTAATACGCTATCTTTCAAATCATATCAGTTGAAAATAATGTATATACGCTTTTAATATGCTATCTTTCAAATCATATCAGTTGTAAATAATGGTTGATGTTTCGATTCTTTATATCAAAAGTTGATTCGGATCTTTCAAATAATATATTTTGAAAATAAAAGTAGATGAAATTTTAAATAACTATCTGTCAAATAATATCTAAATAAAAATAATATGGGATAATACCGATATTTTTGAGTTTTTTGGCTACAACATACTAAGTTATCATAACAATAAATAATTTCTTTGATGCTGTCAAGATATAATTTTTCTTTGTTAATATGCCTGATTGCACTTACAATATTTTCACAATGATCTGTAATCATAGGAAAGCCATGCCGTATACAAATGTTGTTTTAAGTTATTACAAATTCTTTGATTATTGCCATTCGGCTTAATTCACTTTTAATCGTTTAATGATTAGGAAAACAATACATTCATTTACAGATTGATATACCAAGCTGACAACAAATTACGGATCTTTGATGCGTTCGTGAACTTAATCAACCTTTGTTTTAAATTTCCTGTTTGCACTTGCAATATTTTTACAAGATTTACTCATTAAAGGTAAAATAAAGCCATTTTATAAATTACTAAACTAGAGGCTCAGTGGGCTGAGCCTGTGTCGCTCACCTTTCATTCCGCTTTGAGGAAATTTAATACAGAACCTTCCATAGATGCTTCCCACCAAATATCGGTTCATTTTGGCAAAGCAGTTTCAGATAAGAAGATTTTTAGAAATTGACCAATCTAAAACAGGAATTGCCTGTGGCAGCCATGTTTGTAAATGGATAAAAACAAAATGAGTAATCTCTATAGAGGATCTTCCATAGATGCTTCTTACCAAGTTTCATATCATTTGGCCAAGTGGCTTCAGAGGAAAAGCTGTTTTAGAAATTGACCAATAAGAAACAAGACTTGCCTGTGGCATCCATATTTGTTAATTGATAGGGACAGAATGAGTAATCTTTATAGAGGACCTCCATAGATGCATCCTACCAAGTTTTGGTTCATTTGGCCAAGGGGTTTCAGAGAAAATTAAAAAAAATAGGCCAATCAGAAACAAGAATTGCCTGTGGCCACCATGTTTGCCTGTTAATGGATCGGGACGAAATGAGTAATCGTTATAGAGGATCTCCCATAGATACATCCTACAAAGTTTAGGTACATTTGGCCAAGCAGTTTCAGAGGAGAAGATTTTTAAAAATAGGCCAATCAGAAACAAGAATTGCCTGTGGCGGCAATGTTTGTTACCGTATCGGAAAGAAATAAGCAATTGCAACAGAGGACTTTCCATAGGTGCTTCCTACCAAGTTTCGGTACATTTCGCCAAACGGTTTCAGAGGAGAAGAATTTTTAACATCAGCCAATCAGAAACAAGAATCGCCTGTGGTGGCCATATTTGTTAATGGATCGGGACGGAATGAGCAATCTTTATAGAGGACCTTTCATAGATGCTTCCTACCAAGTTTTCGGTTCATTTGGCCAAACGGTTACAGAAGAGAAGAATTTTTTAAAATCAGCCAATCAGAAACAAGAGTCGCCTATGGTGGCCATGTTTGTTAATGGATCGGGACGAAATAAACAATGAGGGCCTTCCATAGATGCTTCCTACCAAGTTTCAGTTCATTTGGCTGAGGGGTTTTAGAGGCATATTTATCTGTAATTCAATTCATACATTGTATAGCTACATGTAACTGTATTTTACAGGTCTAGGACAATAGCCCCCCCATCCCCCAATTTTTTTATTTCATTTTTATGAGAAATAAATATGCATATACTCAGATTAAATTATTCAAATTACTTTTAAGTTGGATTTTCTTCTTTGTATATTAATCAAAGGGGTTTGAATCGCTTTCTCTTATTATTTATACACTAAATTGCAATATCATTTATAGATATTTTATTTTTAGATAGAGTTTAATGATTTCCCAATTAAGTTTAATTACTTTACAAAATTGGTCTTCAAAGAAAAATTATAAAAAGAAATTTGATTAAAAATGATCAAAGCTAAGTACAAAGGTTAATAATTAAAAAGAATTTTGAGAAAAAATGATTGCAAGCTAAGTACAAGCTTAGAACTGGCTTAAATAGGAGTGTATTTTGAAGTGAAAGTATAGTAGTGCAATGGTGTTCATAGAGTCAGAAAGGGGTAATCAGAAACTAAATATAAAACTGAAAAAAATTTGTGGGGGGCAATTATCCTAGGGTGGCAATTGTCCTGCTCCCATATTTTACTAATATCTATATTTATATTAGAGTTATCTCCCTTTGCACAGAATTTTTTTTTAAGAAGCATACAATCATAAACATGAATTGCCTGTGGCAGCCATGTTTGTTAATGGATCGGGACGAAATGAGCAATCTTTATAGAGGACCTGCCATAGATGCTTCCTACTAAGTTTCATATCATTTGGCCCTATGGTTACAGAGGAGAAGATTTTTAAAAATAGGCCAATCAGAAACAAGAATTGCCTGTGGCGGCCATGTTTGTTAATGGATCAGGACGAAATTAGCCATCATTATAGAGGACCTTCCATAGATGCTTCCTACCAAATTTCAGTTAATTTGGCTAAGGGGTTTCAGAGGAGAAGATTAAAATGTGAAAAGTTAATGGACGACTGATGCCAAGTGATGGCAAAAGCTCACATTACCTTTGGCAAGGTGAGCTAAAAATGTCCAATTCTTTGATTAAACCACACTTTTCTTTTAAATACAAGCGACTTTTTTTTACTTATCCTATTCATTCCAAATCTATTCATCATGTCGTTTCCTTGTGTGTTTTGTAAATAGTCCAAAACAACATGCACTTGAGTGTGAAAGTTGCTTCCAGTGCACAGGTTATGCAGTACAGGTATGTTTGTGTTTTATTCAATTTTTAAGTCACTTATGTGAAACTCTAATTGAAATAGGTAGATACAGAAAAATACCTAGAGAAGATAGATTATGTCTCTATTGTGAAAATAAAATTGATGATGAATATCATTTCTTTTTACAAAATTAATACTCCCGTAGCAGAAAGTGTATAAAATCATAAGTATAATAGGGCAACACAGGGATTACACGTGCACACATATATATAGATACTAGATATACTTTTTTTTTTTTCTTTAGCATTAATAGCAGTGGGAAAACAACAAATTACCAGAATTACAGTAAAATTATTGCTGTGCTCTAACTGACCATTTCTACAATTTAGGTCTCTTCAGTGCAGCTACATTTTAGAATCAAAACATGCACAAAACCAAAAACCTAATAAAATGCTAGCATTAGCCATTTGTGCTCATTGACATTGTTGTATGCTGTATGATGAACTCTTTTTGTACAAGTTTTGGATTTTGCTTCTTATAGGGCTGACGACTCATCAAAATATAGCCTATAGTTCTCTTTATTTCTATCAGAGTTTATTTAAAAATACACCGACAGTACATGACATGATCAAAATAATGAAAGGATATGGCAATCCCAAATACAGGCTCTAACGTGTTTTCATTCTTTACTGCCAAGTTATTGCCAAGTAATACATTTTGTACACATGCTTCCAGTGCATTAATGGCCAAAATTGGCAGTTGTTACCTTATTGACAATTATCAATCAAAATTAAAGGTAAACACTTAAACAGACTGCCGAGAATATCATATCAACTATGGCCGGATTGTTGTAAGGCCGGATTGACATGAGGCCTGACTGTTTCAGGGTGCCCACTGAGTTTTGAAACTGGGGGTACAATGGGGTACAATTGCTCTCTTTTCCTTAACTTTGTACCCCTGCATATAGAAAGTCCCTACAATTTTGGGGGTAAAAATCCCTCTGCAGAGGGTAAATGAGCATGCTGTGTTTTAAGGTCGGATAATCTCGAAATCCGAACATTAAATGGTGAAACATGTAGGTACTGATTGCATCGTTGTAAATCCAACTACATGTACCATACTATCTAATATCGTTGAGATTAGGATTTCGAAGAAATTTTCTGTCTGTATCTACATCTATCATGACCACATCTAACCTTTAGGTTCTATGATTCCATATATTTGTGTGCTATTTCAATCAATTTTCGACGCCATATTTCTAATTTAACTACCATGGTATATAATCCGATCCTGTTGTACCATGGGTTATATGTTTCTACGTATGCATGTGACATTTCAATCAATTTTCGATGCCATACTCAATATGTACCTCGGTACAAAACATCCACGAATGGGCACGATATACAAAATGTACGTCTATTTACCTTCTATGTTGTATCTGACGAATTGCTGCTTGTAAATGCTGACAGTCATATTTGAGTTGATCTACTCTAAGTTTGGCATTAGCACGTCTAGTTGGTGGTTCTTTGTTTACTAAGATGTCAAGACGTTCACAATTCTTGATAATAACATCTATTTTCCCGTTTGTGTGGGTTTCCAAGCCATCTGCATCATCACCTCTTGCTCTTTCTAAATATCCGAGAGATGATTGGACTTCCTGGATTTGTCTGTTGGTTTGATGATAAAGATTTTCCATTAAGTATAGAATTTAAATGAGAGAATGTAGTAATATAAGCGATTCTTTAAAGAGAAACTGACGTGTCAAGTGAAATCTGTCAGTGGAAAGTTCACTTCCGGTTTTGGATTTCTTAGATTTGCACATAATAAGTATTATGACCCCGATAAGGGCAACAATCTCCTTGACCGGAATGCCAGACAACTCGGCCCGCGAACAACTCGGACCGAGACAAGTCGGCCCGTAAGCGAGGCCAAGTCGGCCCATATGTTAAGACAACTCGGACCGTATTATTGTTTTATAATATTGTTTAATATTTATATGTGTATAATTATTGATTTATTTAAAAAACAATTATTATCTTTTAGTGAAAATGAATGATTTATTAAATGATAATATCAAGTGACCAAAAATGTGATTAGGACGTGATTTTGTTCTCATAACATGGTCTATTACGTATCATTTACAGCTTATAAATTATGAAATTTCATATAAACATTATGTATTATTTTTGTTTGTATAAGCTTCATGGTTGTTGGAAAAGTTGCAAATAGGTGTCATTAAACAAAACATAAATTAAAAAAAAATTATATCTTAAAGATGACAATATGTAATATCAAATTGTCTTTGATAAATAAAAAAAAAAAAAAACTGTTAACAGGATTTTGTCAAAATTGGGTTTTGTTGTCCATTAATTCAAAGTTTAATTTTTTATACATTGTATTTTCGCGGCTACATAATTTCTTTTAAATACATGCCTGTCAAATTATTTTTAGTGGGTACCTATAAAGTGCGAAACGAAATAGAAACGAAACGAAACGAAATCAACGAAAACGAAACGAAACGAAACGAAACGAAATCAACAAAAACGAAACGAAACGAAACGAAATCAACGAAATGAAAACGAAATAAAACGAAACCAACGAAAGCAAAACGAAATCAACGAAAACAAAACGAAATAGACTGATATGAAGAAAATGGAAGGAAAAAAATAAAAGACAAAACGAAATAAAGTAATAAGGGAGTATTTTCATCGATTGGGATATTGAGGGTTCATTTTTCGTCTGATTTTATTACGTTTTTCGTTTGTATTCTTCATAAATTTGCCTATTCGCAAATCATACGGGATGGTCTTGAGTTTCAGATTCTGGGCACTATTTGACTACTGGATTTTCCCCACTTGACACGTTTAATCCCCATGTTGTTGTTCAGTTGTTCCGTTGATTGAAAACTCAGATGGTTGAGCTTCTTATCGGTTTTGTCTGTTTTTGTGGACTTTCCCTTTAGAATGCGCCTTGGAGTACGGTACCATTGTTATTACCTTTATTCGGTAGTGTGCCAATAGATCTGGCGTAATGTCTTACCGTTGTTCTTTCCGAGATATACAGGGGTCAAAAAGACCCAACACTATAAACTTTTTATTTCAAATCCTATTGTTCT
Source organism: Bathymodiolus brooksi (assembly GCA_963680875.1). Lineage (NCBI taxonomy): Eukaryota > Metazoa > Mollusca > Bivalvia > Mytilida > Modiolidae > Bathymodiolus > Bathymodiolus brooksi. Next base: position 23,038,969 of record OY804583.1, on the reverse strand, counting down.
ATTTTGAAGAACTAAAAAGAAAACCAACAGCAACATAACAAGACGTACAGTGAGCGCCCTCCTTACAGAAGAACTTCTGGAAAAAATAATGCTTGCAAAAACTAAACATAAGAAACTCTGGGAGTTTTATTGAAATCCATTATGTTGTTTAGGAAGAGTTATGGATAACGCAACAGTATCCTCTCTCTATTGTATAACCTTGTATGACAATTACATAGCCTTAAATGACAAAGTCCAAAAGTGAAGAAATTTTAGCAAGAACTGTTGAAATGGGAAAACAAAAATATAAGGTGCACAATGCCATTTGGTACTAAAGAATTCATGAAATTAATGAACCTTGCCATATGGTATTTAAGATTTCCTGTAAGATTCATTCAATTCCATCAAGTTGTTAAGGAGGAATTGCATAGGCAGTGAGGGAAGCACTCACGGACAAACGGACATATACTATATACCCCCTCCCGCTGGATAGCGAGGGGTATAACAATATGTGCCGTATCAAATTTTATTAATACCGGAAAAATTTTTGGAGTGGGGGGGGGGGGGGGGGGGGGGTGATTTGGTTTTTTTTTTAATATGAAAAGGGATCAAAGGGAAAAAAGGTACTTTTACAAGATATGTAGATTTTTTTTAAATTTCTAAAGTTAATTTTTGATAGGATTTGTATACCTCCGCCAAAAAAAGATTGGGGTATATAGAACTTCTGCTGTCCGTTCGTTCGTTTGTCCGTCTGGTCGTCACACCTTTTTCGTCTCTCCGACACACTTTTAAATTTTGCTCGGACGGGGATATTTATTAGTGAACTTTAACTACTGCACTTCTGTTATTTTAATTCCTCTCATTTCAACAGACTTGACGTTGCTCTTATGGTTCCCAAATTTAAAAGAAGCCACTAAGTGAAAAGGACAGACTCCCGCTGAATAAATGCATAGTATTCTTGTTCAATGGTGATCAAATCCTGTCCTCTCCTGATGAAAGACACTGAGACATGTGTGGGAAGTAGTCTAGCATCGTATTTCGTTTTGTTTTCGTTGATTTCGTTTTGCTTTCGTTGGTTTCGTTTTCATTTCGTTGATTTCGTTTCGTTTCGTTTCGTTTATGTTGATTTCGTTTCGTTTCGTTTCGTTTCGTTTCGTTTCGTTTTCGTTGATTTCGTTTCGTTTCGTTTCGTTTCGCACTTTATAGGTACCCATTTTTAGTTGCTGAAGTATTAAGATATTTTTAAGATATTTTTTTCTAAAAAAATATTCTGATTCCCAATGTTGCTTAAAAAAATATTCTGATTTTGGTGGAGGAAAAAAAAATAATCTGATTCAGAGTTTTTGTCATATAACCTGATGTTAAATGCTGGACAAAAAAAAATAATATTCTAACTCTTGTGTTGTCCGAAAAAAAATTTCTGAACGAAACAAAAAACCAGACCCCCCCCCCCCTTCAAGTTAAATGGTCGGTCCCTAATGGGGTATATTTGTTGACAAATAGTAACGACCGGATGGCCACTATTGCTCAATTACACACAGACAGGAAACACAAAAATTATGTACAAATAAAAATCACTCATAACAACATAATGAGTTAATAACCAATCAAAATATAGACAATTCCAAATGTTTTGGTGTAACATTTGTAAAAATCTATCCAGAAATGACTTCACAATAATTTTTTGAAAAAAATATGGTTTTGGTTGATTATATAGGGATTTTTTTTTTTACATTTCCCAATACTATTGACAGATGTCAGACTGTATCTTTATGATTTCCGTCAATTTTATTAAAAAAATAAGTAAGACAACAATAATTATTGATGGTCCGAGTTGTCTTAATATACGGGCCGACTAGTCCTCGCTTACGGGCCGACTTGTCCTCACTTACGGGCCGACTTGTCTCGGTCCGAGTTGTCCGCGGGCCGAGTTGTCTGGTACCCCTTGACCGCATATAATAATAATAATAATAATAATAATAATTTTATTGATTTAAAGTTCAAACATTGAACAATCATCAAAAGACAAAACAGAACTAAGCTAAATACATACAATACATGTACAAAGAAGATGTTATCACAACTGAGGAGTGTATGAATTATCTCCCATTGAAGATTACAATATTTATAAGGATTATCTCCCATTGTACACAACAGTGTCACTCAAAAATATTTAAATAATTCTGTATATACTGTAATAATAATTTTGCATAATAATTAAGTTATAACTTCCCTTTCACATCTTGATTGACAGAATACAATTTATTCACACCTAAAATACATATTTTACATATATCAAGATCATTACTACTCAATATGAATTTAAATTTTTGGAACTCATCCACTGAACTTATATTAGAAAATAATTCTTTACGACACTCATCCAATTTGGTACATTTTAAAATGAAATGTATTTCATCCTCTGGTTCTATATTATAGAGAGGACACATTATCTTTTCCACTGGAAGTTTGATGCATTTACCAGGGGCGGATCCAGGATTTCAAGTTAGGGGGGTCGCACCCCCCTGAATCCGCCCCTGTCTACCCCTTTCAATATTCAGGTTTCTGTTGCTTATTCTAATTTAACAAATATAAAACCTATGTTTTACCGATCGTACTATATGGCATGGAATTATTACTACCGTCGTCGATAACCATTAGAACAATTAGAAATGTTTCAAAAACGAATTTACCAACAAACTGTCCAGATCCGGCCGTATATATACTAACTGGTATTCTTCCTATAGAATCTCAAATACATCTTAAAGCATTAGTATTTTTCAGCAAGGTTTGTCACCAGGATGAATCAAGCATAGAGAAGAAATTAGCTGTCCGTCAACTAACTGTAAAAACAGACTCAAGCAATAGTTGGTTCATATGTATAAACAATATCCTTAGGAAATATGATACGAAAGAAGCTAGCACCTATTTGGAAAGTCCTATATCAAAGTCGAAATGGAACTCAGTTGTAAAATCAAAAGTCCGTGAATATTGGAGTAGTCATATCCACACGATGTCTCAGATGTACTCATCTCTACAATTCCTTAATAGTAAAAACATTTATAAAGGAAATGTTCATCCAATTTTAAAACACAAATAGTATTCAGCACTGAATATCGATAGAATACCAATCAAGCTCAGAATTGTGACAGGAACCTATGTATTGCAAGCAAAAAGAATAAAGTTCTATCGAGATGAGTCCGACCCTACATGCTTACTCTGCGGAAACGCTGAGGAGACTATTCAACATTTTATTTTAGACTGTTAGAAACTTGAATCTGAAAGGACGAAAATTCTTATGGAAATATCAGCGACATGGCAAAATATACAGAACTGCCAAATGTCGTTCACAGAACTAGACAATAATAGCCAACTCCGAATTTTATTGGACAGTAGTAATTATAACAAGGTGAAAATAGATCCAGCAAATGCCACCAGAATTGAACTTCTTGCAATAAGATTATTATTTAGACTCCATATAAGAAGGACTAAATTACTTGAATTTGATGTCAAAAGATGATTTCAATGCGTTTATTTTCCTTATATATATATATATATATATATATATATACGTCTGAAAATTAAACCAAACAGTGTTAGAATTAGATTTTTGAGCTGTCAAATTTTTGTTCTTCTTTCGACGAGATTTGAACTCACACCATTGATACACTACAGCACCATTCGCTTAGCCTTACGTCCAGCGCCCTAGACTACTTGACCACATCCACTCCCTAAAAAAAGGAGCTTCAATAATCGTAGTGTTACCTTGTCTCGTAAGGCAAATCTAGAGATAGACGTAAGACACATGTATAAGCGTGTGTAGATAATATAAATAAATATATATATATATATATATATATATATATATATATATATATATATATATATATATATATATATAAGGTATTTATTTCAATATTGAGTCACACATGAGATGGTCGTGAGAAACAATGTGTTACAACTTTTAAGAGAACTCTAAGTAATGAATATAGCCTCATCTTTAGGGGCAGGGGGATCAACAGCTGCCGCGCAACTATTCGAACTGAGAAATAATGACATTTCATTTATTTCAACGGTATGACAGTGATAGCAACTTTTATCTTTTAGAACTGTATATTTTAAAGGCGAAATACATGCTGCAGTTTTAGATTTTAATCTGATATTAGAAGGAAGATACATTAGATTTAAAGGCAATTTTATCTTTTAAACGTGTATTCCTTGTGGATTGTAGAGCCTCTTTTAATTGTGAGAAATTTTTAATCCAAGTGTAAATAGGTCACTTTTAAATTAATGGATAGTGTTTTTTAATGATTCATGGTGATGGAAACAGCACAGTGCACAGTGTATAGATGTACAATAGCACCGCCACCCATAGAAATATGGTTCCTCTACACAGGGGATTATGATCCAGAGGTAATCTAAGGTAAGGATACGAGACTTTTTTCAATCTGCATATCTGCATGTATTAATTATTTAAAATAGTGGTGACGCCCAATCTTTATCGAAATTCATAGAAACAAGGTCATCACAGTAGTATATGGGTACAGCCCAAGTCACATTTGCGGTGGTGCTGTATGGTGGTGTTACCGGAAGTCACGTGACCGGAAGTGACGTCAGTCACGTGCCCTGTACGGAAGTATGTTTTGCGCATGCGCAATATCCGCCCTAGTGGGGCCTTTTGACCGGAAGTGATCATGTCCAGAAGTATGTTCTGCGCATGCCCGCCTTTTTCCCCCACGCTTTTTTCTTAGTAGTAATACAGTAGTACCATGGCTACAACGTCGCCCGAGGCATTTTCCCATAATGCATCATTATACGTCATAATAAATTATCCTGATAGGTGGCGTTACTATCTCGTAACTTGGAAACTTTGCTACCAAGGTCTTTCGTAACTTATTTCGTAACATTTTCGTACCTTTTTCGTAACTTGGTATATTTTCGTAGCTTCGTACATTTTTCGTAACTTGTAGCCCTTTCATTTATTTATCGATCTATGGTACTTTCAAACCTCTCAGTGACGTCATAAGCAAGATGGGTGACGTCAATCGATCTTCCTCATTGATAGTATAGAATTAACTGTTAAGAATAGACCCTCACCCAGACACTTGTTTTTAGTACGAACTCTCGCGCCATTGGCGCTCACCTAACTTCGTAGTGGACTCTAACCCCTGTTGGGTTAGTGATCTTCCTGCTAATATTAAATAATATGCGTCCTATAACCATAGGAAACTGCCCCTTTCCCGCCATTTTACTATGCAAGTAGGGATCAAATTTACCATTTCATTCATTTGGTTCTTAGAAATACCACAGTGAGAACGCGGACACCCTTGGAGTACTACACAACATATCCGAAAACACCGTAGGTGAAAACCATTATTGAAATAAATAATGTAATTATGAAAATAAAATGGCGGGAAGATAACTAGTGAAAAGGCTAGAAAATGATAATAGGACGCGGAAGTCCTAGAGAGATGGTGGTGGCAAACTTTTGTAAGAAATGTAATTATTGAAATAAATAATGTAATTATGAAAATAAAATGGCGGGAAAGGGACAGTTTCCTATGGTTATAGGACGCATATTATTTAATATGGGAGCGAAGCTCCCATAGCCGGAAGATCACTAAACCAACAGGGGTTAGGGTCCACTGCGAAGCTAGGCGAGCGCCAATGGAGCGAGAGTTCGCACTAAAAACAAGTGTCTGGGTGAGGATCTATTCTTATCAGTTAATTCTAATCTATCAATGAGGAAGATCGATTGACGTTACCCGGCTTGCTTATGATGTCACTGAGAGGTTTGAAAGTACCCTAGATCGATAGATAAATGAAAGAGCTACAAGTTACGAAAAATGTACGAAGCTACGAAAAGTTACGAAAAAGGTACGAAGTTACAAAAAAGGAACGAAGTTACGAAAAAGGTACGAAAAAAGCTACGAAAGACCTTGGTAGCGAAGTTTCCAAGTTACGAGATAGTAACGCCACCTATCAGAATAATTTATTATGACGTAGCCATGCTACTACTGTACTGCTACTAAGAAAAAAGCGCAAGGAAAAGGCCGGGCATGCGCAGAGCATAATTCCGGACAGGGCCTTTTCCGGTGACGTGACTTCCGGAAGTCACGTGACTAACGTCACGTCCGGTTAAAAGGCCCCACTAGAGCGGAAATTGCGCAACTTTCGGTTTCGTATGCGCAGAAAATACTTCCGGACAGGACACATGACTGATGTCACTTCGGGTCACGTGACTGACGTCACTTCCGGTCATATGACTGACGTCACTTCCGGTCACGCGACTCACGTCACTTCCGGTCACGTGACTTCCGATAGCACCACCGCACAGCACCACGCAAATGTGACTTGAGCTGTACCCATATACTACTCATTACAATGCATTGACACGATTTGTTTCCAAGTTTTTAAATATATTAGACCATACATGGAAAACACAGGGACTCGTTTTATGGCCGGATAGCTTATGTATGTATGAACCAATGGCAGTTAATATCTATAACACAAACCACAAAGTATTGGATAGTAAATCTGATGAAAGCCACATCACTCCCACCACCCCTTTCTTACTGCTATGTCGCGACATTCATTTGAATGTGATATCTAAAAAAATCCCATTACTGATCACATCCGAGTGGGGGGCATCTTCGAGTTTGTTGCAGACGCAGTGTACATGTCTGACATAATATAACGTAATATTTAAACTATTAATTTGTCTGACTGCCTGTGTAGGCATAACGGGTCTACCTCCTTCAGGGCCCAAGTAAGGGGCCTCATAACTTAACTAGGACAGGGCCTCATTTGTCCTAAATCCGGCACTGGTGACATGGGGTTTCTTCAGATCTACCTCGCCACGAAATGTTAGTGCAGGAGACAAGTGAGAAATGTGATTTCAATCAGATTTGATTGATGGTATAGACGGTATCGCATAATAAAATCAGAAGAAAATATACTAATGGTGCAATAACAAGTTTAATTATTCCACTTACAGCCGCTCACATTACAAATACATCATCGAAGAAGGAACAAATAATTTAAAACAGAACCATTATATAAGAATACTGAAGTTTACTCTTTGGAATGAGAATGAGAGCTCGTCTATCTACTATAAAATAAAAGTTGAGGATTCCGAGATCTAGTAAGCCAGTTATGGTGGAAGTTAACAAAACACACACACACGTAAAATAGACGCGCCCGTGTCTCGGACATTAAGAAAAACGTCTACAAGCGCGAGATATCAGTGTAAACCTGTACTGGTCACAGGCACTTGTTTCATTCAAAAAATATATGCGAAGAGGAGGGGGCATATATTTTTTGAACGAAACAAGTGTCTGTGGTACTGGTGTATGGATCAGAAGGCTATGTCTTGTATTTGTATCTTGGAAGTTCCCTGCTTAGAAGCATCGATTTTGTCCCTGAATCTACGATTTTTCTGAAGGTGTGTAAATTTTGGTTTTCATTTTAATACAAACATTGTCAGTCTGAAATCGCTACAAAATCTCAAATGAAAAAAAAAATACGTACATCCTCACAAGAGATTTGCAATTATAATGTAGGCCTTGCTACATTTGACAACACACACACTATGCTAGCGCAAATTAACGCTCAAGGGTAAAACATCTTTTACATCTAAAGATTTAGTGGTAGGGTTCATTTTCTCTGTAGGATTTATTTTAGCATGTCCCGGTTCATGTTGTTATAAACAAATAGAAATAGCTTAGATATATACCTATATAGCCACAACTGCACAAGGACAAACAACTTCAACAATATACTGACCACAAGATTAGCATGATGGTAATTATGTAAGTTTGGATATGCTAAACATGATGGTCCACCCTGTATTGTAATTTGTATATCTGAATCGTTTTTTTTCAATTTCAGAAAATAATATTATTTGAATTTCTTACTTTCACTTTTGAAAATCATGTAATGATATTTTAATCGTTTTTTCATTTTCAGAAAATAATAGCATTTGAATTTCTTACTTTCACTTTTGAAAATCATGTAATGATATTTTAATCGTTTTTTCATTTTCAGAAAATAATAGCATTTGGATTTCTTAATTTCACTTTTGAAAATCATCTAATGGTATTTGAATCATCTAATGGTATCTGAATCGGATTTCATTTTCAGAAAGTAGTGGTTTGGATTTTTTTACTTTCAGTTTCAGAATATGGTACTGCTTTGACAACTATTTTACCTATTTTGTTCCTGTATTTAAATACTGTTACAGTGACAGCCGGAACCTTTAAACCGTAATGAGAGCGGGAGGTTTGGCGCCTTAAAATCTGATTCAACCCACCATTTCTTTAGAAATGCCTGTACCAAGTCAGGGTCATTACGGTTTTCACAGTTTTCCGGTTGTTGACTGATTTTGTCTGTTTATATAATTATGAGTTTTGACTTTCCCTTTGTAAGATTGTTCGGAGTTCGGTAATTTTGTTATTACCTTTATTTCACTTTGAAAAGTACACGAGTTATCTTTCTTCTAATAGTTTTTTTTTGCTCCTCCATGTCAAAGCTTGTTTATAATCAATTTGAAGATCGACTATCCTTATTGTAGAAATAAATTTGACTTCACTGAAAATCCACAAATATTATTCTGATACTGAAATTTGTCAATTAAATTTTTTTTTTTAAATAATTTAAACTAGAATATAAACCTTGACGATATGATTAATTTTTAATAACAAATTTACTTAAATATTTTCCTCATTTAATTAATGCATGTTTTAATATTAGAAAAAAATTTCTCCAATAATACATGAATGTAGAGATATATAATGATAAACATACAATGAAATGAAATGAAATACACTACACTACGCTACGCTACACTACACTACACTACACTACACTACACTACCTTCCAGTGCATTTATAACCGTGATCGGTTCCTGCACTGTAAAAATACAGATACAGATGCAATAAGCTTTATTTAAAGTCGGAGAGAATCAAACAATTATAACACAAGCTCTAGTGAGCTTTTAAATCCAACATAAGAATATGCATGTACAACCAATAAAACAAAACATGCACACAATATTTGTAAAAAAAACACTGTCATATTTAAATATTTCCATGAAATTTAAAACCAAACTAAAATGTATTTCAATTTGTGTTTCTCATAGTATTAATAATCCTATTGTTGTCATATACACATTGTGTCTTTGTCATTTATTGTAAATGTGTTTGTGCTAATAAAATATTGTCTATTGTATTTGTGTACGTATTACTTTGTCTCTGATTCTGTCCGGCAGAAATGTTGTATTGTTATATGTACATTGAATCAATACTTGTTTTATATGAAACTCTCCGCCTCTTTGGGGGCCCTTAATTGCAACAATACAATTATTATTATTATTATTATTGTGTGTGATAGAGTGCTCTGTCAACATTAAATTTTTAAATGTCCTAAAAATAAATTTGCATTCATAATATGTTTTGGTGTTGTAGTTGATGTCTGTCTGTAGACAGCATGCTTTCAGTGTAATAATTAAAGTTGTAGTTGATGTCTGTCTGTAGACAGCATGCTTTCAGTGTAATAATTAAAGTTGTAGTTGTTGTCTGTCTGTAGACAGCATGCTTTCAGTGTAATAATTAAAGTTGTAGTTGATGTCTGTCTGTAGACAGCATGCTTTTAGTGTAATAATTAAAGTTGTAATTGATGTCTGTCTGTAGACAGCATGCTTTTAGTGTAATAATTAAAGTTGTAGTTGATGTCTGTCTGTAGACAGCATGCTTTCAGTGTAATAATTAAAGTTGTAATTGATGTCTGTCTGTAGACAGCATGCTTTTAGTGTAATAATTAAAGTTGTAATTGATGTCTGTCTGTAGACAGCATGCTTTCAGTGTAATACTTAAAGTTGTAGTTGTTGTCTGTCTGTAGACAGCATGCTTTTAGTGTAATAATTAAAGTTGTAGTTGATGTCTGTCTGTAGACAGCATGCTTTCAGTGTAATAATTAAAGTTGTAGTTGTTGTCTGTCTGTAGACAGCATGCTTTCAGTGTAATAATTAAAGTTGTAGTTGTTGTCTGTCTGTAGACAGCATGCTTTCAGTGCAATAATTAAAGTTGTAGTTGTCTGTCTGTAGACAGCATGCTTTCAGTGCAATAATTAAAGTTGTAATTGATGTCTGTCTGTAGACAGCATGCTTTCAGTGCAATAATTAAAGTTGTAATTGATGTCTGTCTGTAGACAGCATGCTTTCAGTGCAATAATTAAAGTTGTAATTGATGTCTGTCTGTAGACAGCATGCTTTCAGTGCAATAATTAAAGTTGTAGTTGTTGTCTGTCTGTAGACAGCATGCTTTTAGTGTAATAATTAAAGTTGTAATTGATGTCTGTCTGTAGACAGCATGCTTTCAGTGTAATAATTAAAGTTGTAGTTGTTGTCTGTCTGTAGACAGCATGCTTTCAGTGTAATAATTAAAGTTGTAGTTGATGTCTGTCTGTAGACAGCATGCTTTCAGTGCAATAATTAAAGTTGTAGTTGTTGTCTGTCTGTAGACAGCATGCTTTTAGTGTAATAATTAAAGTTGTAATTGATGTCTGTCTGTAGACAGCATGCTTTCAGTGTAATAATTAAAGTTGTAGTTGTTGTCTGTCTGTAGACAGCATGCTTTCAGTGTAATAATTAAAGTTGTAGTTGATGTCTGTCTGTAGACAGCATGCTTTCAGTGTAATAATTAAAGTTGTAGTTGATGTCTGTCTGTAGACAGCATGCTTTCAGTGTAATAATTAAAGTTGTAGTTGATGTCTGTCTGTAGACAGCATGCTTTCAGTGTAATAATTAAAGTTGTAGTTGATGTCTGTCTGTAGACAGCATGCTTTCAGTGTAATAATTAAAGTTGTAGTTGATGTCTGTCTGTAGACAGCATGCTTTCAGTGTAATAATTAAAGTTGTAGTTGTTGTCTGTCTGTAGACAGCATGCTTTTAGTGTAATAATTAAAGTTGTAGTTGATGTCTGTCTGTAGACAGCATGCTTTTAGTGTAATAATTAAAGTTGTAGTTGATGTCTGTCTGTAGACAGCATGCTTTCAGTGTAATAATTAAAGTTGTAGTTGTTGTCTGTCTGTAGACAGCATGCTTTTAGTGTAATAATTAAAGTTGTAGTTGTTGTCTGTCTGTAGACAGCATGCTTTCAGTGTAATAATTAAAGTTGTAGTTGATGTCTGTCTGTAGACAGCATGCTTTTAGTGTAATAATTAAAGTTGTAGTTGTTGTCTGTCTGTAGACAGCATGCTTTCAGTGTAATAATTAAAGTTGTAGTTGTTGTCTGTCTGTAGACAGCATGCTTTCAGTGTAATAATTAAAGTTGTAGTTGTTGTCTGTCTGTAGACAGCATGCTTTCAGTGTAATAATTAAAGTTGTAGTTGTTGTCTGTCTGTAGACAGCATGCTTTCAGTGTAATAATTAAAGTTGTAGTTGATGTCTGTCTGTAGACAGCATGCTTTCAGTGTAATAATTAAAGTTGTAGTTGTTGTCTGTCTGTAGACAGCATGCTTTCAGTGTAATAATTAAAGTTGTAGTTGATGTCTGTCTGTAGACAGCATGCTTTCAGTGTAATAATTAAAGTTGTAGTTGATGTCTGTCTGTAAACAGCATGCTTTCAGTGTAATAATTAAAGTTGTAGTTGATGTCTGTCTGTAGACAGCATGCCTTTAGTGTAATAATTAAAGTTGTAGTTGTTGTCTGTCTGTAGACAGCATGCTGTTAGTGTAATAATTAAAGTTGTAGTTGTTGTCTGTCTGTAGATAGCATGCTTTCAGTGTAATAATTAAAGTTGTAGTTGTTGTCTGTCTGTAGACATCATGCTTTCAGTGTAATAATTAAAGTTGTAGTTGTTGTCTGTCTGTAGACAGCATGCTTTCAGTGTAATAATTAAAGTTGTAGTTGATGTCTGTCTGTAGACAGCATGCTTTTAGTGTAATAATTAAAGTTGTAGTTGTTGTCTGTCTGTAGACAGCATGCTTTCAGTGCAATAATTAAAGTTGTAGTTGTTGTCTGTCTGTAGACAGCATGCTTTCAGTGCAATAATTAAAGTTGTAGTTGTTGTCTGTCTGTAGACAGCATGCTTTCAGTGCAATAATTAAAGTTGTAGTTGATGTCTCTCTGTAGACAGCATGCTTTCAGTGTAATAATTAAAGTTGTAGTTGTTGTCTGTCTGTAGACAGCATCCTTTCAGTGTAATAATTAAAGTTGTAGTTGATGTCTGTCTGTAGACAGCATGCTTTCAGTGTAATAATTAAAGTTGTAGTTGTTGTCTGTCTGTAGACAGCATGCTTTCAGTGCAATAATTAAAGTTGTAGTTGTTGTCTGTCTGTAGACAGCATGCTTTCAGTGTAATAATTAAAGTTGTAGTTGTTGTCTGTCTGTAGACAGCATGCTTTTAGTGTAATAATTAAAGTTGTAGTTGATGTCTCTCTGTAGACAGCATGCTTTCAGTGCAATAATTAAAGTTGTAGTTGTTGTCTGTCTGTAGACAGCATGCTTTCAGTTTAATAATTAAAGTTGTAGTTGTTGTCTGTCTGTAGACAGCATGCTTTCAGTGCAATAATTAAAGTTGTAGTTGATGTCTGTCTGTAGACAGCATGCTTTCAGTGTAATAATTAAAGTTGTAGTTGTTGTCTGTCTGTAGACAGCATGCTTTCAGTGTAATAATTAAAGTTGTAGTTGATGTCTGTCTGTAGACAGCATGCTTTCAGTGTAATAATTAAAGTTGTAGTTGATGTCTGTCTGTAGACAGCATGCTTTCAGTGTAATAATTAAAGTTGTAGTTGATGTCTGTCTGTAGACAGCATGCTTTCAGTGTAATAATTAAAGTTGTAATTGATGTCTGTCTGTAGACAGCATGCTTTCAGTGTAATAATTAAAGTTGTAGTTGATGTCTGTCTGTAGACAGCATGCTTTCAGTGTAATAATTAAAGTTGTAGTTGATGTCTGTCTGTAGACAGCATGCTTTCAGTGTAATAATTAAAGTTGTAGTTGATGTCTGTCTATAGACAGCATGCTTTCAGTGTAATAATTAAAGTTGTAGTTGATGTCTGTCTGTAGACAGCATGCTTTCAGTGTAATAATTAAAGTTGTAGTTGATGTCTGTCTGTAGACAGCATGCTTTCAGTGTAATAATTAAAGTTGTAGTTGATGTCTGTCTGTAGACAGCATGCTTTCAGTGTAATAATTAAAGTTGTAGTTGATGTCTGTCTGTAGACAGCATGCTTTCAGTGTAATAATTAAAGTTGTAGTTGATGTCTGTCTGTAGACAGCATGCTTTCAGTGTAATAATTAAAGTTGTAGTTGATGTCTGTCTGTAGACAGCATGCTTTCAGTGCAATAATTAAAGTTGTAGTTGTTGTCTGTCTGTAGACAGCATGCTTTAAGTGCAATAATTAAAGTTGTAGTTGTTGTCTGTCTGTAGACAGCATGCTTTCAGTGCAATAATTAAAGTTGTAGTTGTTGTCTGTCTGTAGACAGCATGCTTTCAGTGCAATAATTAAAGTTGTAGTTGTTGTCTGTCTGTAGACAGCATGCTTTCAGTGTAATAATTAAAGTTGTAGTTGATGTCTGTCTGTAGACAGCATGCTTTCAGTGTAATAATTAAAGTTGTAGTTGATGTCTGTCTGTAGACAGCATGCTTTCAGTGTAATAATTAAAGTTGTAGTTGTTTTCTGTCTGTAGACAGCATGCTTTCAGTGTAATAATTAAAGTTGTAGTTGATGTCTCTCTGTAGACAGCATGCTTTCAGTGCAATAATTAAAGTTGTAGTTGATGTCTGTCTGTAGACAGCATGCTTTCAGTGTAATAATTAAAGTTGTAGTTGTTGTCTGTCTGTAGACAGCATGCTTTCAGTGCAATAATTAAAGTTGTAGTTGTTGTCTGTCTGTAGACAGCATGCTTTCAGTGCAATAATTAAAGTTGTAGTTGATGTCTCTCTGTAGACAGCATGCTTTCAGTGCAATAATTAAAGTTGTAGTTGTTGTCTGTCTGTAGACAGCATGCTTTCAGTGCAATAATTAAAGTTGTAGTTGATGTCTCTCTGTAGACAGCATGCTTTCAGTGCAATAATTAAAGTTGTAGTTGTTGTCTGTCTGTAGACAGCATGCTTTCAGTGCAATAATTAAAGTTGTAGTTGATGTCTCTCTGTAGACAGCATGCTTTCAGTGTAATAATTAAAGTTGTAGTTGTTGTCTGTCTGTAGACAGCATGCTTTCAGTGCAATAATTAAAGTTGTAGTTGTTGTCTCTCTGTAGACAGCATGCTTTCAGTGTAATAATTAAAGTTGTAGTTGTTGTCTGTCTGTAGACAGCATGCTTTCAGTGTAATAATTAAAGTTGTAGTTGTTGTCTGTCTGTAGACAGCATGCTTTCAGTGTAATAATTAAAGTTGTAGTTGTTGTCTGTCTGTAGACAGCATGCTTTCAGTGTAATAATTAAAGTTGTAGTTGTTGTCTGTCTGTAGACAGCATGCTTTCAGTGTAATAATTAAAGTTGTAGTTGTTGTCTGTCTGTAGACAGCATGCTTTCAGTGTAATAATTAAAGTTGTAGTTGTTGTCTGTCTGTAGACAGCATGCTATCAGTGTAATAATTAAAGTTGTAGTTGTTGTCTGTCTGTAGACAGCATGCTTTCAGTGCAATAATTAAAGTTGTAGTTGATGTCTGTCTGTAGACAGCATGCTTTCAGTGCAATAATTAAAGTTGTAGTTGTTGTCTGTCTGTAGACAGCATGCTTTCAGTGTAATAATTAAAGTTGTAGTTGATGTCTGTCTGTAGACAGCATGCTTTCAGTGTAATAATTAAAGTTGTAGTTGATGTCTGTCTGTAGACAGCATGCTTTCAGTGTAATAATTAAAGTTGTAGTTGATGTCTGTCTGTAGACAGCATGCTTTCAGTGTAATAATTAAAGTTGTAATTGATGTCTGTCTGTAGACAGCATGCTTTCAGTGTAATAATTAAAGTTGTAGTTGATGTCTGTCTGTAGACAGCATGCTTTCAGTGTAATAATTAAAGTTGTAGTTGATGTCTGTCTGTAGACAGCATGCTTTCAGTGTAATAATTAAAGTTGTAGTTGATGTCTGTCTGTAGACAGCATGCTTTCAGTGTAATAATTAAAGTTGTAGTTGTTGTCTGTCTGTAGACAGCATGCTTTCAGTGCAATAATTAAAGTTGTAGTTGTTGTCTGTCTGTAGACAGCATGCTTTCAGTGTAATAATTAAAGTTGTAGTTGATGTCTGTCTGTAGACAGCATGCTTTCAGTTTAATAATTAAAGTTGTAGTTGATGTCTCTCTGTAGACAGCATGCTTTCAGTGCAATAATTAAAGTTGTAGTTGATGTCTGTCTGTAGACAGCATGCTTTCAGTGTAATAATTAAAGTTGTAGTTGATGTCTGTCTGTAGACAGCATGCTTTCAGTGTAATAATTAAAGTTGTAGTTGATGTCTGTCTGTAGACAGCATGCTTTCAGTGTAATAATTAAAGTTGTAGTTGTTGTCTGTCTGTAGACAGCATGCTTTCAGTGCAATAATTAAAGTTGTAGTTGTTGTCTGTCTGTAGACAGCATGCTTTCAGTGCAATAATTAAAGTTGTAGTTGATGTCTCTCTGTAGACAGCATGCTTTCAGTGCAATAATTAAAGTTGTAGTTGTTGTCTGTCTGTAGACAGCATGCTTTCAGTGCAATAATTAAAGTTGTAGTTGATGTCTCTCTGTAGACAGCATGCTTTCAGTGCAATAATTAAAGTTGTAGTTGTTGTCTGTCTGTAGACAGCATGCTTTCAGTGCAATAATTAAAGTTGTAGTTGTTGTCTGTCTGTAGACAGCATGCTATCAGTGCAATAATTAAAGTTGTAGTTGTCTGTCTGTAGACAGCATGCTTTCAGTGCAATAATTAAAGTTGTAGTTGTTGTCTGTCTGTAGACAGCATGCTGTCAGTGCAATAATTAAAGTTGTAGTTGTTGTCTGTCTGTAGACAGCATGCTTTCAGTGCAATAATTAAAGTTGTAGTTGATGTCTGTCTGTAGACATCATGCTATCAGTGTAATAATTAAAGTTGTAGTTGTTGTCTGTCTGTAGACAGCATGCTTTCAGTGCAATAATTAAAGTTGTAGTTGTTGTCTGTCTGTAGACAGCATGCTTTCAGTGCAATAATTAAAGTTGTAGTTGTTGTCTGTCTGTAGACAGCATGCTGTCAGTGCAATAATTAAAGTTGTAGTTGTTGTCTGTCTGTAGACAGCATGCTTTCAGTGTAATAATTAAAGTTGTAGTTGATGTCTGTCTGTAGACAGCATGCTTTCAGTGTAATAATTAAAGTTGTAGTTGATGTCTGTCTGTAGACAGCATGCTTTCAGTGTAATAATTAAAGTTGTAGTTGTTGTCTGTCTGTAGACAGCATGCTTTCAGTGCAATAATTAAAGTTGTAGTTGTTGTCTGTCTGTAGACAGCATGCTTTCAGTGTAATAATTAAAGTTGTAGTTGATGTCTGTCTGTAGACAGCATGCTTTCAGTTTAATAATTAAAGTTGTAGTTGATGTCTCTCTGTAGACAGCATGCTTTCAGTGCAATAATTAAAGTTGTAGTTGATGTCTGTCTGTAGACAGCATGCTTTCAGTGTAATAATTAAAGTTGTAGTTGATGTCTGTCTGTAGACAGCATGCTTTCAGTGTAATAATTAAAGTTGTAGTTGATGTCTGTCTGTAGACAGCATGCTTTCAGTGTAATAATTAAAGTTGTAGTTGTTGTCTGTCTGTAGACAGCATGCTGTCAGTGCAATAATTAAAGTTGTAGTTGTTGTCTGTCTGTAGACAGCATGCTTTCAGTGCAATAATTAAAGTTGTAGTTGATGTCTCTCTGTAGACAGCATGCTTTCAGTGCAATAATTAAAGTTGTAGTTGTTGTCTGTCTGTAGACAGCATGCTTTCAGTGCAATAATTAAAGTTGTAGTTGATGTCTCTCTGTAGACAGCATGCTTTCAGTGCAATAATTAAAGTTGTAGTTGTTGTCTGTCTGTAGACAGCATGCTTTCAGTGCAATAATTAAAGTTGTAGTTGTTGTCTGTCTGTAGACAGCATGCTATCAGTGCAATAATTAAAGTTGTAGTTGTCTGTCTGTAGACAGCATGCTTTCAGTGCAATAATTAAAGTTGTAGTTGTTGTCTGTCTGTAGACAGCATGCTGTCAGTGCAATAATTAAAGTTGTAGTTGTTGTCTGTCTGTAGACAGCATGTTTTCAGTGCAATAATTAAAGTTGTAGTTGATGTCTGTCTGTAGACATCATGCTATCAGTGTAATAATTAAAGTTGTAGTTGTTGTCTGTCTGTAGACAGCATGCTTTCAGTGCAATAATTAAAGTTGTAGTTGATGTCTGTCTGTAGACAGCATGCTTTCAGTGCAATAATTAAAGTTGTAATTGTTGTCTGTCTGTAGACAGCATGCTGTCAGTGCAATAATTAAAGTTGTAGTTGTTGTCTGTCTGTAGACAGCATGCTTTCAGTGTAATAATTAAAGTTGTAGTTGATGTCTGTCTGTAGACAGCATGCTTTCAGTGTAATAATTAAAGTTGTAGTTGTTGTCTGTCTGTAGACAGCATGCTTTCAGTGCAATAATTAAAGTTGTAGTTGATGTCTGTCTGTAGACAGCATGCTTTCAGTGTAATAATTAAAGTTGTAGTTGTTGTCTGTCTGTGGACAGCATGCTTTCAGTGCAATAATTAAAGTTGTAGTTGATGTCTGTCTGTAGACAGCATGCTATCAGTGTAATAATTAAAGTTGTAGTTGTTGTCTGTCTGTAGTCAGCATGCTTTCAGTGCAATAATTAAAGTTGTAGTTGTTGTCTGTCTGTAGACAGCATGCTGTCAGTGCAATAATTAAAGTTGTAGTTGTTGTCTGTCTGTAGACAGCATGCTGTCAGTGTAATAATTAAAGTTGTAGTTGTTGTCTGTCTATAGACAGCATGCTTTCAGTGTAATAATTAAAGTTGTAGTTGTTGTCTGTCTGTAGACAGCATGCTTTCAGTGCAATAATTAAAGTTGTAGTTGATGTCTGTCTGTAGACAGCATGCTTTCAATGTAATAATTAAAGTTGTAGTTGTTGTCTGTCTGTAGACAGCATGCTTTCAGTGCAATAATTAAAGTTGTAGTTGTCTGTCTGTAGACAGCATGCTTTTAGTGCAATAATTAAAGTTGTAGTTGTTTGTCTGTAGACAGCATGCTTTCAGTGCAATAATTAAAGTTGTAGTTGTTTTCTGTCTGTAGACAGCATGATTTCAGTGCAATAATTAAAGTTGTAGTTGTTGTCTGTCTGTAGACAGCATGCTGTCAGTGCAATAATTAAAGTTGTAGTTGTTGTCTGTCTGTAGACAGCATGCTATCAGTGTAATAATTAAAGTTGTAGTTGTTGTCTGTCTGTAGACAGCATGCTTTCAGTGCAATAATTAAAGTTGTAGTTGTCTGTCTGTAGATAGTATGCTTTCAGTGCAATAATTAAAGTTGTAGTTGTTTGTCTGTAGACAGCATGCTTTCAGTGCAATAATTAAAGTTGTAGTTGTTGTATGTATGTAGACAGCATGATTTCAGTGCAATAATTAAAGTTGTAGTTGATGTCTGTCTGTAGACAGCATGCTGTCAGTGCAATAATTAAAGTTGTAGTTGTTGTCTGTCTATAGACAGCATGCTGTCAGTGTAATAATTAAAGTTGTAGTTGTTGTCTGTCTGTAGACAGCATGCTTTCAGTGTAATAATTAAAGATGTAGTTGTTGTCTGTCTGTAGACAGCATGCTTTCAGTGTACTAATTAAAGTTGTAGTTGTTGTCTGTCTGTAGACAGCATGCTTTCAGTGCAATAATTAAAGTTGTAGTTGTTGTCTGTCTGTAGACAGCATGCTTTCAGTGCAATAATTAAAGTTGTAGTTGTTGTCTGTCTGTAGACAGCATGCTGTCAGTGCAATAATTAAAGTTGTAGTTGTTGTCTGTCTGTAGACAGCATGCTGTCAGTGTAATAATTAAAGTTGTAGTTGTTGTCTGTCTGTAGACAGCATGCTGTCAGTGTAATAATTAAAGTTGTAGTTGTTGTCTGTCTGTAGACAGCATGCTGTCAGTGTAATAATTAAAGTTGTAGTTGTTGTCTGTCTATAGGCAGCATGCTTTCTGTGTAATAATTAAAGTTGTAGTTGTTGTCTGTCTGTAGACAGCATGCTTTCAGTGCAATAATTAAAGTTGTAGTTGATGTCTGTCTGTAGTCAGCATGCTTTCAGTGCAATAATTAAAGTTGTAGTTGTCTGTCTGTAGACAGCATGCTTTCAGTGCAATAATTAAAGTTGTAGTTGTTTGTCTGTAGACAGCATGCTTTCAGTGCAATAATTAAAGTTGTAGTTGTTTTCTGTCTGTAGACAGCATGATTTCAGTGCAATAATTAAAGTTGTAGTTGTTGTCTGTCTGTAGACATCATGCTGTCAGTGCAATAATTAAAGTTGTAGTTGTTGTCTGTCTGTAGACAGCATGCTATCAGTGTAATAATTAAAGTTGTAGTTGTTGTCTGTCTGTAGACAGCATGCTTTCAGTGCAATAATTAAAGTTGTAGTTGATGTCTGTCTGTAGACAGCATGCTTTCAGTGCAATAATTAAAGTTGTAGTTGTCTGTCTGTAGACAGCATGCTTTCAGTGCAATAATTAAAGTTGTAGTTGTTGTCTGTCTGTAGACGGCATGCTGTCAGTGCAATAATTAAAGTTGTAGTTGTTGTCTGTCTGTAGACAGCATTCTTTCAGTGCAATAATTAAAGTTGTAGTTGATGTCTTTCTGTAGATAGCATGCTTTCAGTGTAATAATTAAAGTTGTAGTTGTTGTCTGTCTGTAGACCGCATGCTTTCAGTGTAATAATTAAAGTTGTAGTTGTTGTCTGTCTGTAGACAGCATGCTATCAGTGTAATAATTAAAGTTGTAGTTGTTGTCTGTCTGTAGTCAGCATGCTTTCAGTGCAATAATTAAAGTTGTAGTTGTTGTCTGTCTGTAGACAGCATGCTGTTAGTGCAATAATTAAAGTTGTAGTTGTTGTCTGTCTGTAGACAGCATGCTGTCAGTGTAATAATTAAAGTTGTAGTTGTTGTCTGTCTATAGACAGCATGCTTTCAGTGTAATAATTAAAGTTGTAGTTGTTGTCTGTCTGTAGACAGCATGCTTTCAGTGCAATAATTAAAGTTGTAGTTGATGTCTGTCTGTAGACAGCATGCTTTCAGTGTAATAATTAAAGTTGTAGTTGTTGTCTGTCTGTAGACAACATGCTTTCAGTGCAATAATTAAAGTTGTAGTTGATGTCTGTCTGTAGACAGCATGCTATCAGTGTAATAATTAAAGTTGTAGTTGTTGTCTGTCTGTAGACAGCATGCTTTCAGTGCAATAATTAAAGTTGTAGTTGATGTCTGTCTGTAGACAGCATGCTATCAGTGTAATAATTAAAGTTGTAGTTGTTGTCTGTCTGTAGACAGCATGCTTTCAGTGCAATAATTAAAGTTGTAGTTGATGTCTGTCTGTAGACAGCATGCTTTCAGTGCAATAATTAAAGTTGTAGTTGTCTGTCTGTAGACAGCATGCTTTCAGTGCAATAATTAAAGTTGTAGTTGTTGTCTGTCTGTAGACAGCATGCTGTCAGTGCAATAATTAAAGTTGTAGTTGTTGTCTGTCTGTAGACAGCATGCTTTCAGTGCAATAATTAAAGTTGTAGTTGATGTCTGTCTGTAGACAGCATGCTATCAGTGTAATAATTAAAGTTGTAGTTGTTGTCTGTCTGTAGACAGCATGCTTTCAGTGCAATAATTAAAGTTGTAGTTGATGTCTGTCTGTAGACAGCATGCTTTCAGTGCAATAATTAAAGTTGTAGTTGTTGTCTGTCTGTAGACAGCATGCTGTCAGTGCAATAATTAAAGTTGTAGTTGTCTATCTGTAGACAGCATGCTTTCAGTGCAATAATTAAAGTTGTAGTTGTTTGTCTGTATACAGCATGCTTTCAGTGCAATAATTAAAGTTGTAGTTGTTGTCTTTCTGTAGACAGCATGATTTCAGTGCAATAATTAAAGTTGTAGTTGTTGTCTGTCTGTAGACAGCATGCTATCAGTGTAATAATTAAAGTTGTAGTTGTTGTTTGTCTGTAGACAGCATGCTTTCAGTGCAATAATTAAAGTTGTAGTTGATGTCTGTCTGTAGACAGCATGCTTTCAGTGCAATAATTAAAGTTGTAGTTGTCTGTCTGTAGACAGCATGCTTTCAGTGCAATAATTAAAGTTGTAGTTGTTGTCTGTCTGTAGACAGCATGCTGTCAGTGCAATAATTAAAGTTGTAGTTGTTGTCTGTCTGTAGACAGCATGCTTTCAGTGCAATAATTAAAGTTGTAGTTGATGTCTGTCTGTAGACAGCATGTTTTCAGTGTAATAATTAAAGTTGTAGTTGTTGTCTGTCTGTAGACAGCATGCTTTCAGTGCAATAATT
The DNA here is from genome assembly GCA_963680875.1 of Bathymodiolus brooksi. Classification (NCBI taxonomy): domain Eukaryota; kingdom Metazoa; phylum Mollusca; class Bivalvia; order Mytilida; family Modiolidae; genus Bathymodiolus; species Bathymodiolus brooksi. Next base: position 23,017,513 of record OY804583.1, on the reverse strand, counting down.
AAAGTTGTAGTTGATGTCTGTCTGTAGACAGCATGCTTTCAGTGTAATAATTAAAGTTGTAGTTGTTGTCTGTCTGTAGACAGCATGCTTTCAGTGCAATAATTAAAGTTGTAGTTGATGTCTGTCTGTAGACAGCATGCTATCAGTATAATAATTAAAGTTGTAGTTGATGTCTGTCTGTAGACAGCATGCTGTCAGTGCAATACTTAAAGTTGTAGTTGTTGTCTGTCTGTAGACAGCATGCTGTCAGTGTAATAATTAAAGTTGTAGTTGTTGTCTGTCTATAGACAGCATGCTTTCAGTGTAATAATTAAAGTTGTAGTTGTTGTCTGTCTGTAGACAGCATGCTTTCAGTGCAATAATTAAAGTTGTAGTTGATGTCTGTCTGTAGACAGCATGCTTTCAGTGTAATAATTAAAGTTGTAGTTGTTTTCTGTCTGTAGACAGCATGCTTTCAGTGCAATAATTAAAGTTGTAGTTGTCTGTCTGTAGCCAGTATGCTTTCAGTGCAATAATTAAAGTTGTAGTTGTTTGTCTGTAGACAGCATGCTTTCAGTGCAATAATTAAAGTTGTAGTTGTTGTCTGTCTATAGACAGCATGCTGTCAGTGTAATAATTAAAGTTGTAGTTGTTGTCTGTCTGTAGACAGCATGCTTTCAGTGTAATAATTAAAGTTGTAGTTGTTGTCTGTCTGTAGACAGCATGCTGTCAGTGTAATAATTAAAGTTGTAGTTGTTGTCTGTCTGTAGACAGCATGCTTTCAGTGTAATAATTAAAGTTGTAGTTGTTGTCTCTCTGTAGACAGCATGCTTTCAGTGTAATAATTAAAGTTGTAGTTGTTGTCTGTCTGTAGACAGCATGCTTTCAGTGCAATAATTAAAGTAGTAGTTGTTGTCTGTCTGTAGACAGCATGCTTTCAGTGCAATAATTAAAGTTGTAGTTGTTGTCTGTCTGTAGACAGCATGCTCTCAGTGCAATAATTAAAGTTGTAGTTGTTGTCTGTCTGTAGACAGCATGCTGTCAGTGTAATAATTAAAGTTGTAGTTGTTGTCTGTCTGTAGACAGCATGCTGTCAGTGCAATAATTAAAGTTGTAGTTGTTGTCTGTCTGTAGACAGCATGCTGTCAGTGTAATAATTAAAGTTGTAGTTGTTGTCTGTCTATAGACAGCATGCTTTCAGTGTAATAATTAAAGTTGTAGTTGTTGTTTGTCTGTAGACAGCATGCTTTCAGTGTAATAATTAAAGTTGTAGTTGTTGTCTGTCTGTAGACAGCATGATTTCAGTGCAATAATTAAAGTTGTAGTTGTCTGTCTGTAGACAGCATGCTTTCAGTGCAATAATTAAAGTTGTAGTTGTTTGTCTGTAGACAGCATGTTTTCAGTGCAATAATTAAAGTTGTAGTTGTTTTCTGTCTGTAGACAGCATGCTGTCAGTGCAATAATTAAAGTTGTAGTTGTTGTCTGTCTGTAGACAGCATGCTATCAGTGTAATAATTAAAGTTGTAGTTGTTGTCTGTCTGTAGACAGCATGCTTTCAGTGCAATAATTAAAGTTGTAGTTGATGTCTGTCTGTAGACAGCATGCTTTCAGTGCAATAATTAAAGTTGTAGTTGTCTGTCTGTAGACAGCATGCTTTCAGTGCAATAATTAAAGTTGTAGTTGTTGTCTGTCTGTAGACGGCATGCTGTCAGTGCAATAATTAAAGTTGTAGTTGTTGTCTGTATGTAGACAGCATTCTTTCAGTGCAATAATTAAAGTTGTAGTTGATGTCATTCTGTAGACAGCATGCTTTCAGTGTAATAATTAAAGTTGTAGTTGTTGTCTGTCTGTAGACAGCATGCTTTCAGTGCAATAATTAAAGTTGTAGTTGATGTCTGTCTGTAGACAGCATGCTTTCAGTGTAATAATTAAAGTTGTAGTTGTTGTCTGTCTGTAGACAGCATGCTTTCAGTGCAATAATTAAAGTTGTAGTTGATGTCTGTCTGTAGACAGCATGCTATCAGTGTAATAATTAAAGTTGTAGTTGATGTCTGTCTGTAGACAGCATGCTGTCAGTGCAATAATTGAAGTTGTAGTTGTTGTCTGTCTGTAGACAGCATGCTGTCAGTGTAATAATTAAAGTTGTAGTTGTTGTCTGTCTGTAGACAGCATGCTTTCAGTGTAATAATTAAAGTTGTAGTTGTTGTCTGTCTGTAGACAGCATGCTTTCAGTGCAATAATTAAAGTTGTAGTTGATGTCTGTCTGTAGACAGCATGCTTTCAGTGTAATAATTAAAGTTGTAGTTGTTGTCTGTCTGTAGACAGCATGCTTTCAGTGCAATAATTAAAGTTGTAGTTGTCTGTCTGTAGACAGTATGCTTTCAGTGCAATAATTAAAGTTGTAGTTGTTTGTCTGTAGACAGCATGCTTTCAGTGCAATAATTAAAGTTGTAGTTGTTGTCTGTCTATAGACAGCATGCTGTCAGTGTAATAATTAAAGTTGTAGTTGTTGTCTGTCTGTAGACAGCATGATTTCAGTGCAATAATTAAAGTTGTAGTTGTTGTCTGTCTATAGACAGCATGCTGTCAGTGTAATAATTAAAGTTGTAGTTGTTGTCTGTCTGTAGACAGCATGCTTTCAGTGTAATAATTAAAGTTGTAGTTGTTGTCTGTCTGTAGACAGCATGCTGTCAGTGTAATAATTAAAGTTGTAGTTGTTGTCTGTCTGTAGACAGCATGCTTTCAGTGTAATAATTAAAGTTGTAGTTGTTGTCTGTCTGTAGACAGCATGCTTTCAGTGTAATAATTAAAGTTGTAGTTGTTGTCTGTCTGTAGACAGCATGCTTTCAGTGCAATAATTAAAGTAGTAGTTGTTGTCTGTCTGTAGACAGCATGCTTTCAGTGCAATAATTAAAGTTGTAGTTGTTGTCTGTCTGTAGACAGCATGCTGTCAGTGCAATAATTAAAGTTGTAGTTGTTGTCTGTCTGTAGACAGCATGCTGTCAGTGTAATAATTAAAGTTGTAGTTGTTGTCTGTCTATAGACAGCATGCTTTCAGTGTAATAATTAAAGTTGTAGTTGTTGTTTGTCTGTAGACAGCATGCTTTCAGTGCAATAATTAAAGTTGTAGTTGATGTCTGTCTGTAGACAGCATGCTTTCAGTGTAATAATTAAAGTTGTAGTTGTTGTCTGTCTGTAGACAGCATGATTTCAGTGCAATAATTAAAGTTGTAGTTGTCTGTCTGTAGACAGCATGCTTTCAGTGCAATAATTAAAGTTGTAGTTGTTTGTCTGTAGACAGCATGCTTTCAGTGCAATAATTAAAGTTGTAGTTGTTTTCTGTCTGTAGACAGCATGCTGTCAGTGCAATAATTAAAGTTGTAGTTGTTGTCTGTCTGTAGACAGCATGCTATCAGTGTAATAATTAAAGTTGTAGTTGTTGTCTGTCTGTAGACAGCATGCTTTCAGTGCAATAATTAAAGTTGTAGTTGATGTCTGTCTGTAGACAGCATGCTTTCAGTGCAATAATTAAAGTTGTAGTTGTCTGTCTGTAGACAGCATGCTTTCAGTGCAATAATTAAAGTTGTAGTTGTTGTCTGTCTGTAGACGGCATGCTGTCAGTGTAATAATTAAAGTTGTAGTTGTTGTCTGTCTGTAGACAGCATTCTTTCAGTGCAATAATTAAAGTTGTAGTTGTGTCTGTAGACAGCATGCTTTCAGTGTAATAATTAAAGTTGTAGTTGTTGTCTGTCTGTAGACAGCATGCTTTCAGTGCAATAATTAAAGTTGTAGTTGATGTCTGTCTGTAGACAGCATTCTTTCAGTGTAATAATTAAAGTTGTAGTTGTTGTCTGTCTGTAGACAGCATGCTTTCAGTGCAATAATTAAAGTTGTAGTTGATGTCTGTCTGTAGACAGCATGCTATCAGTGTAATAATTAAAGTTGTAGTTGATGTCTGTCTGTAGACAGCATGCTGTCAGTGCAATAATTGAAGTTGTAGTTGTTGTCTGTCTGTAGACAGCATGCTGTCAGTGTAATAATTAAAGTTGTAGTTGTTGTCTGTCTGTAGACAGCATGCTTTCAGTGTAATAATTAAAGTTGTAGTTGTTGTCTGTCTGTAGACAGCATGCTTTCAGTGCAATAATTAAAGTTGTAGTTGATGTCTGTCTGTAGACAGCATGCTTTCAGTGCAATAATTAAAGTTGTAGTTGTCTGTCTGTAGACAGCATGCTTTCAGTGCAATAATTAAAGTTGTAGTTGTTGTCTGTCTGTAGACGGCATGCTGTCAGTGCAATAATTAAAGTTGTAGTTGTTGTCTGTCTGTAGACAGCATTCTTTCAGTGCAATAATTAAAGTTGTAGTTGATGTCTGTCTGTAGACAGCATGCTTTCAGTGTAATAATTAAAGTTGTAGTTGTTGTCTGTCTGTAGACAGCATGCTTTCAGTGCAATAATTAAAGTTGTAGTTGATGTCTGTCTGTAGACAGCATGCTTTCAGTGTAATAATTAAAGTTGTAGTTGTTGTCTGTCTGTAGACAGCATGCTTTCAGTGCAATAATTAAAGTTGTAGTTGATGTCTGTCTGTAGACAGCATGCTATCAGTGTAATAATTAAAGTTGTAGTTGATGTCTGTCTGTAGACAGCATGCTGTCAGTGCAATAATTGAAGTTGTAGTTGTTGTCTGTCTGTAGACAGCATGCTGTCAGTGTAATAATTAAAGTTGTAGTTGTTGTCTGTCTGTAGACAGCATGCTTTCAGTGTAATAATTAAAGTTGTAGTTGTTGTCCGTCTGTAGACAGCATGCTTTCAGTGCAATAATTAAAGTTGTAGTTGATGTCTGTCTGTAGACAGCATGCTTTCAGTGTAATAATTAAAGTTGTAGTTGTTGTCTGTCTGTAGACAGCATGCTTTCAGTGCAATAATTAAAGTTGTAGTTGTCTGTCTGTAGACAGTATGCTTTCAGTGCAATAATTAAAGTTGTAGTTGTTTGTCTGTAGACAGCATGCTTTCAGTGCAATAATTAAAGTTGTAGTTGTTGTCTGTCTATAGACAGCATGCTGTCAGTGTAATAATTAAAGTTGTAGTTGTTGTCTGTCTGTAGACAGCATGATTTCAGTGCAATAATTAAAGTTGTAGTTGTTGTCTGTCTATAGACAGCATGCTGTCAGTGTAATAATTAAAGTTGTAGTTGTTGTCTGTCTGTAGACAGCATGCTTTCAGTGTAATAATTAAAGTTGTAGTTGTTGTCTGTCTGTAGACAGCATGCTTTCAGTGTAATAATTAAAGTTGTAGTTGTTGTCTGTCTGTAGACAGCATGCTGTCAGTGTAATAATTAAAGTTGTAGTTGTTGTCTGTCTGTAGACAGCATGCTTTCAGTGTAATAATTAAAGTTGTAGTTGTTGTCTGTCTGTAGACAGCATGCTTTCAGTGTAATAATTAAAGTTGTAGTTGTTGTCTGTCTGTAGACAGCATGCTTTCAGTGCAATAATTAAAGTAGTAGTTGTTGTCTGTCTGTAGACAGCATGCTTTCAGTGCAATAATTAAAGTTGTAGTTGTTGTCTGTCTGTAGACAGCATGCTGTCAGTGTAATAATTAAAGTTGTAGTTGTTGTCTGTCTGTAGACAGCATGCTGTCAGTGCAATAATTAAAGTTGTAGTTGTTGTCTGTCTGTAGACAGCATGCTGTCAGTGTAATAATTAAAGTTGTAGTTGTTGTCTGTCTATAGACAGCATGCTTTCAGTGTAATAATTAAAGTTGTAGTTGTTGTCTGTCTGTAGACAGCATGCTGTCAGTGCAATAATTAAAGTTGTAGTTGATGTCTGTCTGTAGACAGCATGCTTTCAGTGCAATAATTAAAGTTGTAGTTGTTGTCTGTCTGTAGACAGCATGCTATCAGTGTAATAATTAAAGTTGTAGTTGTTGTCTGTCTGTAGACAGCATGCTTTCAGTGCAATAATTAAAGTTGTAGTTGATGTCTGTCTGTAGACAGCATGCTTTCAGTGCAATAATTAAAGTTGTAGTTGTCTGTCTGTAGACAGCATGCTTTCAGTGCAATAATTAAAGTTGTAGTTGTTGTCTGTCTCTAGACGGCATGCTGTCAGTGCAATAATTAAAGTTGTAGTTGTTGTCTGTCTATAGACAGCATTCTTTCAGTGCAATAATTAAAGTTGTAGTTGATGTCTGTCTGTAGAGAGCATGCTTTCAGTGTAATAATTAAAGTTGTAGTTGTTGTCTGTCTGTAGACAGCATGCTTTCAGTGCAATAATTAAAGTTGTAGTTGATGTCTGTCTGTAGACAGCATGCTTTCAGTGTAATAATTAAAGTTGTAGTTGTTGTCTGTCTGTAGACAGCATGCTTTCAGTGCAATAATTAAAGTTGTAGTTGATGTCTGTCTGTAGACAGCATGCTATCAGTGTAATAATTAAAGTTGTAGTTGATGTCTGTCTGTAGACAGCCTGCTGTCAGTGCAATAATAGAAGTTGTAGTTGTTGTCTGTCTGTAGACAGCATGCTGTCAGTGTAATAATTAAAGTTGTAGTTGTTGTCTGTCTGTAGACAGCATGCTTTCAGTGTAATAATTAAAGTTGTAGTTGTTGTCTGTCTGTAGACAGCATGCTTTCAGTGCAATAATTAAAGTTGTAGTTGATGTCTGTCTGTAGACAGCATACTTTCAGTGTAATAATTAAAGTTGTAGTTGTTGTCTGTCTGTAGACAGCATGCTTTCAGTGCAATAATTAAAGTTGTAGTTGTCTGTCTGTAGACAGTATGCTTTCAGTGCAATAATTAAAGTTGTAGTTGTTGTCTGTCTGTAGACAGCATGCTTTCAGTGCAATAATTAAAGTTGTAGTTGTTGTCTGTCTATAGACAGCATGCTGTCAGTGTAATAATTAAAGTTGTAGTTGTTGTCTGTCTGTAGACAGCATGATTTCAGTGCAATAATTAAAGTTGTAGTTGTTGTCTGTCTATAGACAGCATGCTGTCAGTGTAATAATTAAAGTTGTAGTTGTTGTCTGTCTGTAGACAGCATGCTTTCAGTGTAATAATTAAAGTTGTAGTTGTTGTCTGTCTGTAGACAGCATGCTTTCAGTGTAATAATTAAAGTTGTAGTTGTTGTCTGTCTGTAGACAGCATGCTGTCAGTGTAATAATTAAAGTTGTAGTTGTTGTCTGTCTGTAGACAGCATGCTTTCAGTGTAATAATTAAAGTTGTAGTTGTTGTCTGTCTGTAGACAGCATGCTTTCAGTGTAATAATTAAAGTTGTAGTTGTTGTCTGTCTGTAGACAGCATGCTTTCAGTGCAATAATTAAAGTAGTAGTTGTTGTCTGTCTGTAGACAGCATGCTTTCAGTGCAATAATTAAAGTTGTAGTTGTTGTCTGTCTGTAGACAGCATGCTGTCAGTGCAATAATTAAAGTTGTAGTTGTTGTCTGTCTGTAGACAGCATGCTGTCAGTGTAATAATTAAAGTTGTAGTTGTTGTCTGTCTATAGACAGCATGCTTTCAGTGTAATAATTAAAGTTGTAGTTGTTGTCTGTCTGTAGACAGCATGCTTTCAGTGCAATAATTAAAGTTGTAGTTGATGTCTGTCTGTAGACAGCATGCTTTCAGTGTAATAATTAAAGTTGTAGTTGTTGTCTGTCTGTAGACAGCATGCTTTCAGTGCAATAATTAAAGTTGTAGTTGTCTGTCTGTAGACAGCATGCTTTCAGTGCAATAATTAAAGTTGTAGTTGTTTGTCTGTAGACAGCATGCTTTCAGTGCAATAATTAAAGTTGTAGTTGTTTTCTGTCTGTAGACAGCATGCTGTCAGTGCAATAATTAAAGTTGTAGTTGTTGTCTGTCTGTAGACAGCATGCTATCAGTGTAATAATTAAAGTTGTAGTTGTTGTCTGTCTGTAGACAGCATGCTTTCAGTGCAATAATTAAAGTTGTAGTTGATGTCTGTCTGTAGACAGCATGCTTTCAGTGCAATAATTAAAGTTGTAGTTGTCTGTCTGTAGACAGCATGCTTTCAGTGCAATAATTAAAGTTGTAGTTGTTGTCTGTCTGTAGACGGCATGCTGTCAGTGCAATAATTAAAGTTGTAGTTGTTGTCTGTCTGTAGACAGCATTCTTTCAGTGCAATAATTAAAGTTGTAGTTGTCTGTCTGTAGACAGCATGCTTTCAGTGCAATAATTAAAGTTGTAGTTGTTTGTCTGTAGACAGCATGCTTTCAGTGCAATAATTAAAGTTGTAGTTGTTTTCTGTCTGTAGACAGCATGTTGTCAGTGCAATAATTAAAGTTGTAGTTGTTGTCTGTCTGTAGACAGCATGCTATCAGTGTAATAATTAAAGTTGTAGTTGTTGTCTGTCTGTAGACAGCATGCTTTCAGTGCAATAATTAAAGTTGTAGTTGTTGTCTGTCTGTAGACAGCATGCTTTCAGTGCAATAATTAAAGTTGTAGTTGTCTGTCTGTAGACAGCATGCTTTCAGTGCAATAATTACAGTTGTAGTTGTTGTCTGTCTGTAGACGGCATGCTGTCAGTGCAATAATTAAAGTTGTAGTTGTTGTCTGTCTGTAGACAGCATTCTTTCAGTGCAATAATTAAAGTTGTAGTTGATGTCTGTCTGTAGACAGCATGCTTTCAGTGTAATAATTAAAGTTGTAGTTGTTGTCTGTCTGTAGACAGCATGCTTTCAGTGCAATAATTAAAGTTGTAGTTGATGTCTGTCTGTAGACAGCATGCTTTCAGTGTAATAATTAAAGTTGTAGTTGTTGTCTGTCTGTAGACAGCATGCTTTCAGTGCAATAATTAAAGTTGTAGTTGATGTCTGTCTGTAGACAGCATGCTATCAGTGTAATAATTAAAGTTGTAGTTGATGTCTGTCTGTAGACAGCATGCTGTCAGTGCAATAATTGAAGTTGTAGTTGTTGTCTGTCTGTAGACAGCATGCTGTCAGTGTAATAATTAAAGTTGTAGTTGTTGTCTGTCTGTAGACAGCATGCTTTCAGTGTAATAATTAAAGTTGTAGTTGTTGTCCGTCTGTAGACAGCATGCTTTCAGTGCAATAATTAAAGTTGTAGTTGATGTCTGTCTGTAGACAGCATGCTTTCAGTGTAATAATTAAAGTTGTAGTTGTTTTCTGTCTGTAGACAGCATGCTATCAGTGTAATAATTAAAGTTGTAGTTGATGTCTGTCTGTAGACAGCATGCTGTCAGTGCAATAATTGAAGTTGTAGTTGTTGTCTGTCTGTAGACAGCATGCTGTCAGTGTAATAATTAAAGTTGTAGTTGTTGTCTGTCTGTAGACAGCATGCTTTCAGTGTAATAATTAAAGTTGTAGTTGTTGTCCGTCTGTAGACAGCATGCTTTCAGTGCAATAATTAAAGTTGTAGTTGATGTCTGTCTGTAGACAGCATGCTTTCAGTGTAATAATTAAAGTTGTAGTTGTTGTCTGTCTGTAGACAGCATGCTTTCAGTGCAATAATTAAAGTTGTAGTTGTCTGTCTGTAGACAGTATGCTTTCAGTGCAATAATTAAAGTTGTAGTTGTTTGTCTGTAGACAGCATGCTTTCAGTGCAATAATTAAAGTTGTAGTTGTTGTCTGTCTATAGACAGCATGCTGTCAGTGTAATAATTAAAGTTGTAGTTGTTGTCTGTCTGTAGACAGCATGATTTCAGTGCAATAATTAAAGTTGTAGTTGTTGTCTGTCTATAGACAGCATGCTGTCAGTGTAATAATTAAAGTTGTAGTTGTTGTCTGTCTGTAGACAGCATGCTTTCAGTGTAATAATTAAAGTTGTAGTTGTTGTCTGTCTGTAGACAGCATGCTTTCAGTGTAATAATTAAAGTTGTAGTTGTTGTCTGTCTGTAGACAGCATGCTGTCAGTGTAATAATTAAAGTTGTAGTTGTTGTCTGTCTGTAGACAGCATGCTTTCAGTGTAATAATTAAAGTTGTAGTTGTTGTCTGTCTGTAGACAGCATGCTTTCAGTGTAATAATTAAAGTTGTAGTTGTTGTCTGTCTGTAGACAGCATGCTTTCAGTGCAATAATTAAAGTAGTAGTTGTTGTCTGTCTGTAGACAGCATGCTTTCAGTGCAATAATTAAAGTTGTAGTTGTTGTCTGTCTGTAGACAGCATGCTGTCAGTGTAATAATTAAAGTTGTAGTTGTTGTCTGTCTGTAGACAGCATGCTGTCAGTGCAATAATTAAAGTTGTAGTTGTTGTCTGTCTGTAGACAGCATGCTGTCAGTGTAATAATTAAAGTTGTAGTTGTTGTCTGTCTATAGACAGCATGCTTTCAGTGTAATAATTAAAGTTGTAGTTGTTGTCTGTCTGTAGACAGCATGCTGTCAGTGCAATAATTAAAGTTGTAGTTGATGTCTGTCTGTAGACAGCATGCTTTCAGTGCAATAATTAAAGTTGTAGTTGTTGTCTGTCTGTAGACAGCATGCTATCAGTGTAATAATTAAAGTTGTAGTTGTTGTCTGTCTGTAGACAGCATGCTTTCAGTGCAATAATTAAAGTTGTAGTTGATGTCTGTCTGTAGACAGCATGCTTTCAGTGCAATAATTAAAGTTGTAGTTGTCTGTCTGTAGACAGCATGCTTTCAGTGCAATAATTAAAGTTGTAGTTGTTGTCTGTCTCTAGACGGCATGCTGTCAGTGCAATAATTAAAGTTGTAGTTGTTGTCTGTCTATAGACAGCATTCTTTCAGTGCAATAATTAAAGTTGTAGTTGATGTCTGTCTGTAGAGAGCATGCTTTCAGTGTAATAATTAAAGTTGTAGTTGTTGTCTGTCTGTAGACAGCATGCTTTCAGTGCAATAATTAAAGTTGTAGTTGATGTCTGTCTGTAGACAGCATGCTTTCAGTGTAATAATTAAAGTTGTAGTTGTTGTCTGTCTGTAGACAGCATGCTTTCAGTGCAATAATTAAAGTTGTAGTTGATGTCTGTCTGTAGACAGCATGCTATCAGTGTAATAATTAAAGTTGTAGTTGATGTCTGTCTGTAGACAGCCTGCTGTCAGTGCAATAATAGAAGTTGTAGTTGTTGTCTGTCTGTAGACAGCATGCTGTCAGTGTAATAATTAAAGTTGTAGTTGTTGTCTGTCTGTAGACAGCATGCTTTCAGTGTAATAATTAAAGTTGTAGTTGTTGTCTGTCTGTAGACAGCATGCTTTCAGTGCAATAATTAAAGTTGTAGTTGATGTCTGTCTGTAGACAGCATACTTTCAGTGTAATAATTAAAGTTGTAGTTGTTGTCTGTCTGTAGACAGCATGCTTTCAGTGCAATAATTAAAGTTGTAGTTGTCTGTCTGTAGACAGTATGCTTTCAGTGCAATAATTAAAGTTGTAGTTGTTTGTCTGTAGACAGCATGCTTTCAGTGCAATAATTAAAGTTGTAGTTGTTGTCTGTCTATAGACAGCATGCTGTCAGTGTAATAATTAAAGTTGTAGTTGTTGTCTGTCTGTAGACAGCATGATTTCAGTGCAATAATTAAAGTTGTAGTTGTTGTCTGTCTATAGACAGCATGCTGTCAGTGTAATAATTAAAGTTGTAGTTGTTGTCTGTCTGTAGACAGCATGCTTTCAGTGTAATAATTAAAGTTGTAGTTGTTGTCTGTCTGTAGACAGCATGCTTTCAGTGTAATAATTAAAGTTGTAGTTGTTGTCTGTCTGTAGACAGCATGCTGTCAGTGTAATAATTAAAGTTGTAGTTGTTGTCTGTCTGTAGACAGCATGCTTTCAGTGTAATAATTAAAGTTGTAGTTGTTGTCTGTCTGTAGACAGCATGCTTTCAGTGTAATAATTAAAGTTGTAGTTGTTGTCTGTCTGTAGACAGCATGCTTTCAGTGCAATAATTAAAGTAGTAGTTGTTGTCTGTCTGTAGACAGCATGCTTTCAGTGCAATAATTAAAGTTGTAGTTGTTGTCTGTCTGTAGACAGCATGCTGTCAGTGCAATAATTAAAGTTGTAGTTGTTGTCTGTCTGTAGACAGCATGCTGTCAGTGTAATAATTAAAGTTGTAGTTGTTGTCTGTCTATAGACAGCATGCTTTCAGTGTAATAATTAAAGTTGTAGTTGTTGTCTGTCTGTAGACAGCATGCTTTCAGTGCAATAATTAAAGTTGTAGTTGATGTCTGTCTGTAGACAGCATGCTTTCAGTGTAATAATTAAAGTTGTAGTTGTTGTCTGTCTGTAGACAGCATGCTTTCAGTGCAATAATTAAAGTTGTAGTTGTCTGTCTGTAGACAGCATGCTTTCAGTGCAATAATTAAAGTTGTAGTTGTTTGTCTGTAGACAGCATGCTTTCAGTGCAATAATTAAAGTTGTAGTTGTTTTCTGTCTGTAGACAGCATGCTGTCAGTGCAATAATTAAAGTTGTAGTTGTTGTCTGTCTGTAGACAGCATGCTATCAGTGTAATAATTAAAGTTGTAGTTGTTGTCTGTCTGTAGACAGCATGCTTTCAGTGCAATAATTAAAGTTGTAGTTGATGTCTGTCTGTAGACAGCATGCTTTCAGTGCAATAATTAAAGTTGTAGTTGTCTGTCTGTAGACAGCATGCTTTCAGTGCAATAATTAAAGTTGTAGTTGTTGTCTGTCTGTAGACGGCATGCTGTCAGTGCAATAATTAAAGTTGTAGTTGTTGTCTGTCTGTAGACAGCATTCTTTCAGTGCAATAATTAAAGTTGTAGTTGTCTGTCTGTAGACAGCATGCTTTCAGTGCAATAATTAAAGTTGTAGTTGTTTGTCTGTAGACAGCATGCTTTCAGTGCAATAATTAAAGTTGTAGTTGTTTTCTGTCTGTAGACAGCATGTTGTCAGTGCAATAATTAAAGTTGTAGTTGTTGTCTGTCTGTAGACAGCATGCTATCAGTGTAATAATTAAAGTTGTAGTTGTTGTCTGTCTGTAGACAGCATGCTTTGAGTGCAATAATTAAAGTTGTAGTTGTTGTCTGTCTGTAGACAGCATGCTTTCAGTGCAATAATTAAAGTTGTAGTTGTCTGTCTGTAGACAGCATGCTTTCAGTGCAATAATTACAGTTGTAGTTGTTGTCTGTCTGTAGACGGCATGCTGTCAGTGCAATAATTAAAGTTGTAGTTGTTGTCTGTCTGTAGACAGCATTCTTTCAGTGCAATAATTAAAGTTGTAGTTGATGTCTGTCTGTAGACAGCATGCTTTCAGTGTAATAATTAAAGTTGTAGTTGTTGTCTGTCTGTAGACAGCATGCTTTCAGTGCAATAATTAAAGTTGTAGTTGATGTCTGTCTGTAGACAGCATGCTTTCAGTGTAATAATTAAAGTTGTAGTTGTTGTCTGTCTGTAGACAGCATGCTTTCAGTGCAATAATTAAAGTTGTAGTTGATGTCTGTCTGTAGACAGCATGCTATCAGTGTAATAATTAAAGTTGTAGTTGATGTCTGTCTGTAGACAGCATGCTGTCAGTGCAATAATTGAAGTTGTAGTTGTTGTCTGTCTGTAGACAGCATGCTGTCAGTGTAATAATTAAAGTTGTAGTTGTTGTCTGTCTGTAGACAGCATGCTTTCAGTGTAATAATTAAAGTTGTAGTTGTTGTCCGTCTGTAGACAGCATGCTTTCAGTGCAATAATTAAAGTTGTAGTTGATGTCTGTCTGTAGACAGCATGCTTTCAGTGTAATAATTAAAGTTGTAGTTGTTGTCTGTCTGTAGACAGCATGCTTTCAGTGCAATAATTAAAGTTGTAGTTGTTTGTCTGTAGACAGCATGCTTTCAGTGCAATAATTAAAGTTGTAGTTGTTGTCTGTCTATAGACAGCATGCTGTCAGTGTAATAATTAAAGTTGTAGTTGTTGTCTGTCTGTAGACAGCATGATTTCAGTGCAATAATTAAAGTTGTAGTTGTTGTCTGTCTATAGACAGCATGCTGTCAGTGTAATAATTAAAGTTGTAGTTGTTGTCTGTCTGTAGACAGCATGCTTTCAGTGTAATAATTAAAGTTGTAGTTGTTGTCTGTCTGTAGACAGCATGCTTTCAGTGTAATAATTAAAGTTGTAGTTGTTGTCTGTCTGTAGACAGCATGCTGTCAGTGTAATAATTAAAGTTGTAGTTGTTGTCTGTCTGTAGACAGCATGCTTTAAGTGTAATAATTAAAGTTGTAGTTGTTGTCTGTCTGTAGACAGCATGCTTTCAGTGTAATAATTAAAGTTGTAGTTGTTGTCTGTCTGTAGACAGCATGCTTTCAGTGCAATAATTAAAGTAGTAGTTGGTGTCTGTCTGTAGACAGCATGCTTTCAGTGCAATAATTAAAGTTGTAGTTGTTGTCTGTCTGTAGACAGCATGCTGTCAGTGTAATAATTAAAGTTGTAGTTGTTGTCTGTCTGTAGACAGCATGCTGTCAGTGCAATAATTAAAGTTGTAGTTGTTGTCTGTCTGTAGACAGCATGCTGTCAGTGTAATAATTAAAGTTGTAGTTGTTGTCTGTCTATAGACAGCATGCTTTCAGTGTAATAATTAAAGTTGTAGTTGTTGTCTGTCTGTAGACAGCATGCTTTCAGTGCAATAATTAAAGTTGTAGTTGATGTCTGTCTGTAGACAGCATGCTTTCAGTGCAATAATTAAAGTTGTAGTTGATGTCTGTCTGTAGACAGCATGCTTTCAGTGTAATAATTAAAGTTGTAGTTGTTGTCTGTCTGTAGACAGCATGCTTTCAGTGCAATAATTAAAGTTGTAGTTGATGTCTGTCTGTAGACAGCATGCTTTCAGTGTAATAATTAAAGTTGTAGTTGTTGTCTGTCTGTAGACAGCATGCTTTCAGTGCAATAATTAAAGTTGTAGTTGATGTCTGTCTGTAGACAGCATGCTATCAGTGTAATAATTAAAGTTGTAGTTGATGTCTGTCTGTAGACAGCATGCTGTCAGTGCAATAATTGAAGTTGTAGTTGTTGTCTGTCTGTAGACAGCATGCTGTCAGTGTAATAATTAAAGTTGTAGTTGTTGTCTGTCTGTAGACAGCATGCTTTCAGTGTAATAATTAAAGTTGTAGTTGTTGTCCGTCTGTAGACAGCATGCTTTCAGTGCAATAATTAAAGTTGTAGTTGATGTCTGTCTGTAGACAGCATGCTTTCAGTGTAATAATTAAAGTTGTAGTTGTTGTCTGTCTGTAGACAGCATGCTTTCAGTGCAATAATTAAAGTTGTAGTTGTCTGTCTGTAGACAGTATGCTTTCAGTGCAATAATTAAAGTTGTAGTTGTTTGTCTGTAGACAGCATGCTTTCAGTGCAATAATTAAAGTTGTAGTTGTTGTCTGTCTATAGACAGCATGCTGTCAGTGTAATAATTAAAGTTGTAGTTGTTGTCTGTCTGTAGACAGCATGATTTCAGTGCAATAATTAAAGTTGTAGTTGTTGTCTGTCTATAGACAGCATGCTGTCAGTGTAATAATTAAAGTTGTAGTTGTTGTCTGTCTGTAGACAGCATGCTTTCAGTGTAATAATTAAAGTTGTAGTTGTTGTCTGTCTGTAGACAGCATGCTGTCAGTGTAATAATTAAAGTTGTAGTTGTTGTCTGTCTGTAGACAGCATGCTTTCAGTGTAATAATTAAAGTTTTAGTTGTTGTCTGTCTGTAGACAGCATGCTTTCAGTGTAATAATTAAAGTTGTAGTTGTTGTCTGTCTGTAGACAGCATGCTTTCAGTGCAATAATTAAAGTAGTAGTTGTTGTCTGTCTGTAGACAGCATGCTTTCAGTGCAATAATTAAAGTTGTAGTTGTTGTCTGTCTGTAGACAGCATGCTGTCAGTGTAATAATTAAAGTTGTAGTTGTTGTCTGTCTGTAGACAGCATGCTGTCAGTGCAATAATTAAAGTTGTAGTTGTTGTCTGTCTGTAGACAGCATGCTGTCAGTGTAATAATTAAAGTTGTAGTTGTTGTCTGTCTATAGACAGCATGCTTTCAGTGTAATAATTAAAGTTGTAGTTGTTGTGTGTCTGTAGACAGCATACTTTCAGTGCAATAATTAAAGTTGTAGTTGATGTCTGTCTGTAGACAGCATGCTTTCAGTGTAATAATTAAAGTTGTAGTTGTTGTCTGTCTGTAGACAGCATGCTTTCAGTGCAATAATTAAAGTTGTAGTTGTCTGTCTGTAGACAGCATGCTTTCAGTGCAATAATTAAAGTTGTAGTTGTTTGTCTGTAGACAGCATGCTTTCAGTGCAATAATTAAAGTTGTAGTTGTTTTCTGTCTGTAGACAGCATGCTGTCAGTGCAATAATTAAAGTTGTAGTTGTTGTCTGTCTGTAGACAGCATGCTATCAGTGTAATAATTAAAGTTGTAGTTGTTGTCTGTCTGTAGACAGCATGCTTTCAGTGCAATAATTAAAGTTGTAGTTGATGTCTGTCTGTAGACAGCATGCTTTCAGTGCAATAATTAAAGTTGTAGTTGTCTGTCTGTAGACAGCATGCTTTCAGTGCAATAATTAAAGTTGTAGTTGTTGTCTGTCTGTAGACGGCATGCTGTCAGTGCAATAATTAAAGTTGTAGTTGTTGTCTGTCTGTAGACAGCATTCTTTCAGTGCAATAATTAAAGTTGTAGTTGATGTCTGTCTGTAGACAGCATGCTTTCAGTGTAATAATTAAAGTTGTAGTTGTTGTCTGTCTGTAGACAGCATGATTTCAGTGCAATAATTAAAGTTGTAGTTGTTGTCTGTCTGTAGACAGCATGTTTTCAATGTAATAATTAAAGTTGTAGTTGTTGTCTGTCTGTAGACAGCATGCTTTCAGTGCAATAATTAAAGTTGTAGTTGTTGTCTGTCTGTAGACAGCATGCTATCAGTGTAATAATTAAAGTTGTAGTTGTTGTCTGTCTGTAGTCAGCATGCTTTCAGTGCAATAATTAAAGTTGTAGTTGTTGTCTGTCTGTAGACAGCATGCTGTCAGTGCAATAATTAAAGTTGTAGTTGTTGTCTGTCTGTAGACAGCATGCTGTCAGTGTAATAATTAAAGTTGTAGTTGTTGTCTGTCTATAGACAGCATGCTTTCAGTGTAATAATTAAAGTTGTAGTTGTTGTCTGTCTGTAGACAGCATGCTTTCAGTGAAATAATTAAAGTTGTAGTTGATGTCTGTCTGTAGACAGCATGCTTTCAGTGTAATAATTAAAGTTGTAGTTGTTGTCTGTCTGTAGACAGCATGCTTTCAGTGCAATAATTAAAGTTGTAGTTGTCTGTCTGTAGACAGCATGCTTTCAGTGCAATAATTAAAGTTGTAGTTGTTTGTCTGTAGACAGCATGCTTTCAGTGCAATAATTAAAGTTGTAGTTGTTGTCTGTCTATAGACAGCATGATTTCAGTGCAATAATTAAAGTTGTAGTTGTTGTCTGTCTGTAGACAGCATGCTGTCAGTGCAATAATTAAAGTTGTAGTTGTTGTCTGTCTGTAGACAGCATGCTGTCAGTGTAATAATTAAAGTTGTAGTTGTTGTCTGTCTATAGACAGCATGCTTTCAGTGTAATAATTAAACTTGTAGTTGTTGTCTGTCTGTAGACAGCATGCTTTCAGTGCAATAATTAAAGTTGTAGTTGTTGTCTGTCTGTAGACAGCATGCTTTCAGTGTAATAATTAAAGTTGTAGATGTTGTCTGTCTGTAGACAGCAGGCTTTCAGTGCAATAATTAAAGTTGTAGTTGTCTGTCTGTAGACAGCATGCTTTCAGTGCAATAATTAAAGTTGTAGTTGTTTGTCTGTAGACAGCATGCTTTCAGTGCAATAATTAAAGTTGTTGTTGTTGTCTGTCTGTAGACAGCATGATTTCAGTGCAATAATTAAAGTTGTAGTTGTTGTCTGTCTATAGACAGCATGCTGTCAGTGTAATAATTAAAGTTGTAGTTGTTGTCTGTCTGTAGACAGGATGCTTTCAGTGTAATAATTAAAGTTGTAGTTGTTGTCTGTCTGTAGACAGCATGCTTTCAGTGTAATAATTAAAGTTGTAGTTGTTGTCTGTCTGAAGACAGCATGCTGTCAGTGTAATAATTAAAGTTGTAGTTGTTGTCTGTCTGTAGACAGCATGCTGTCAGTGCAATAATTAAAGTTGTAGTTGTTGTGTGTCTGTAGACAGCATGCTGTCAATGTAATAATTAAAGTTGTAGTTGTTGTCTGTCTGTAGACAGCATGCTGTCAGTGCAATAATTAAAGTTGTAGTTGTTGTCTGTCTGTAGACAGCATGCTTTCAGTGCAATAATTAAAGTTTTAGTTGTTGTCTGTCTGTAGACAGCATGCTGTCAGTGCAATAATTAAAGTTGTAGTTGTTGTCTGACTGAAGACAGCATGCTGTCAGTGTAATAATTAAAGTTGTAGTTGTTGTCTGTCTGTAGACAGCATGCTTTCAGTGTAATAATTAAAGTTGTAGTTGTTGTCTGTCTGTAGACAGCATGCTTTCAGTGCAATAATTAAAGTTGTAGTTGTTGTCTGTCTGTAGACAGCATGCTGTCAGTGCAATAATTAAAGTTGTAGTTGTTGTCTGTTAGCAGACAGCATGCTGTCAGTGTAATAATTAAAGTTGTAGTTGTTGTCTGTCTGTAGACAGCATGCTGTCAGTGCAATAATTAAAGTTGTAGTTGTTGTCTGTCTGTAGACAGCATGCTGTCAGTGTAGTAATTAAAGTTGTAGTTGTTGTCTGTCTATAGACAGCATGCTTTCAGTGTAATAATTAAAGTTGTAGTTGTTGTCTGTCTGTAGACAGCATGCTTTCAGTGTAATAATTAAAGTTGTAGTTGTTGTCTGTCTGTAGACAGCATGCTTTCAGTGCAATAATTAAAGTTGTAGTTGTCTGTCTGTAGACAGCATGCTTTCAGTGCAATAATTAAAGTTGTAGTTGATGTCTGTCTGTAGACAGCATGCTTTCAGTGCAATAATTAAAGTTGTAGTTGTCTGTCTGTAGACAGCATGCTTTCAGTGCAATAATTAAAGTTGTAGTTGTTGTCTGTCTGTAGACGGCATGCTGTCAGTGCAATAATTAAAGTTGTAGATGTTTTCTGTCTGTAGACAGCATGCTTTCAGTGCAATAATTAAAGTTGTAGTTGATGTCTGTCTGTAGACAGCATGCTTTCAGTGTAATAATTAAAGTTGTAGTTGTTGTCTGTCTGTAGACAGCATGCTTTCAGTGCAATAATTAAAGTTGTAGTTGATGTCTGTCTGTAGACAGCATGCTTTCAGTGTAATAATTAAAGTTGTAGTTGTTGTCTGTCTGTAGACAGCATGCTTTCAGTGCAATAATTAAAGTTGTAGTTGATGTCTGTCTGTAGACAGCATGCTATCAGTGTAATAATTAAAGTTGTAGTTGTTGTCTGTCTGTAGTCAGCATGCTTTCAGTGCAATACTTAAAGTTGTAGTTGTTGTCTGTCTGTAGACAGCATGCTGTCAGTGCAATAATTAAAGTTGTAGTTGTTGTCTGTCTGTAGACAGCATGCTGACAGTGTAATAATTAAAGTTATAGTTGTTGTCTGTCTATAGACAGCATGCTTTCAGTGTAATAATTAAAGTTGTAGTTGTTGTCTGTCTGTAGACAGCATGCTTTCAGTGTAATAATTAAAGTTGTAGTTGTTGTCTGTCTGTAGACAGCATGCTTTCAGTGCAATAATTAAAGTTGTAGTTGTTTGTCTGTAGACAGCATGCTTTCAGTGCAATAATTAAAGTTGTAGTTGTTGTCTGTCTGTAGACAGCATGATTTCAGTGCAATAATTAAAGTTGTAGTTGTTGTCTGTCTGTAGACAGCATGCTGTCAGTGCAATAATTAAAGTTGTAGTTGTTGTCTGTCTGTAGACAGCATGCTTTTAGTGTAATAATTAAAGTTGTAGTTGTTGTCTGTCTATAGACAGCATGCTTTCAGTGCAATAATTAAAGTTGTAGTTGATGTCTGTCTGTAGACAGCATGCTTTCAGTGTAATAATTAAAGTTGTAGTTGTTGTCTGTCTGTAGACAGCATGCTTTCAGTGCAATAATTAAAGTTGTAGTTGATGTCTGTCTGTAGACAGCATGCTATCAGTGTAATAATTAAAGTTGTAGTTGTTGTCTGTCTGTAGTCAGCATGCTTTCAGTGCAATACTTAAAGTTGTAGTTGTTGTCTGTCTGTAGACAGCATGCTGTCAGTGCAATAATTAAAGTTGTAGTTGTTGTCTGTCTGTAGACAGCATGCTTTCAGTGTAATAATTAAAGTTGAAGTTGTTGTCTGTCTATAGACAGCATGCTTTCAGTGTAATAATTAAAGTTGTAGTTGTTGTCTGTCTGTAGACAGCATGCTTTAAGTGCAATAATTAAAGTTGTAGTTGATGTCTGTCTGTAGACAGCATGCTTTCAGTGTAATAATTAAAGTTGTAGTTGTTGTCTGTCTGTAGACAGCATGCTTTCAGTGCAATACTTAAAGTTGTAGTTGTTTTCTGTCTGTAGACAGCATGATTTCAGTGCAATAATTAAAGTTGTAGTTGTTGTCTGTCTGTAGACAGCATGCTGTCAGTGCAATAATTAAAGTTGTAGTTGTTGTCTGTCTGTAGACAGCATGCTGTCAGTGTAATAATTAAAGTTGTAGTTGTTGTCTGTCTATAGACAGCATGCTTTCAGTGCAATAATTAAAGTTGTAGTTGATGTCTGTCTGTAGACAGCATGCTTTCAGTGCAATAATTAAAGTTGTAGTTGATGTCTGTCTGTAGACAGCATGCTTTCAGTGTAATAATTAAAGTTGTAGTTGTTGTCTGTCTGTAGACAGCATGCTTTCAGTGCAATAATTAAAGTTGTAGTTGATGTCTGTCTGTAGACAGCATGCTATCAGTGTAATAATTAAAGTTGTAGTTGTTGTCTGTCTGTAGTCAGCATGCTTTCAGTGCAATACTTAAAGTTGTAGTTGTTGTCTGTCTGTAGACAGCATGCTGTCAGTGCAATAATTAAAGTTGTAGTTGTTGTCTGTCTGTAGACAGCATGCTTTCAGTGTAATAATTAAAGTTGAAGTTGTTGTCTGTCTATAGACAGCATGCTTTCAGTGTAATAATTAAAGTTGTAGTTGTTGTCTGTCTGTAGACAGCATGCTTTAAGTGCAATAATTAAAGTTGTAGTTGATGTCTGTCTGTAGACAGCATGCTTTCAGTGTAATAATTAAAGTTGTAGTTGTTGTCTGTCTGTAGACAGCATGCTTTCAGTGCAATACTTAAAGTTGTAGTTGTTGTCTGTCTGTAGACAGCATGATTTCAGTGCAATAATTAAAGTTGTAGTTGTTGTCTGTCTGTAGACAGCATGCTGTCAGTGCAATAATTAAAGTTGTAGTTGTTGTCTGTCTGTAGACAGCATGCTGTCAGTGTAATAATTAAAGTTGTAGTTGTTGTCTGTGTATAGACAGCATGCTTTCAGTGCAATAATTAAAGTTGTAGTTGATGTCTGTCTGTAGACAGCATGCTTTCAGTGCAATAATTAAAGTTGTAGTTGATGTCTGTCTGTAGACAGCATGCTTTCAGTGTAATAATTAAAGTTGTAGTTGTTGTCTGTCTGTAGACAGCATGCTTTCAGTGCAATAATTAAAGTTGTAGTTGATGTCTGTCTGTAGACAGCATGCTTTCAGTGTAATAATTAAAGTTGTAGTTGTTGTCTGTCTGTAGACAGCATGCTTTCAGTGCAATAATTAAAGTTGTAGTTGATGTCTGTCTGTAGACAGCATGCTGTCAGTGCAATAATTAAAGTTGTAGTTGTTGTCTGTCTGTAGACAGCATGCTGTCAGTGTAATAATTAAAGTTGTAGTTGTTGTCTGTCTGTAGACAGCATGCTTTCAGTGTAATAATTAAAGTTGTAGTTGTTGTCTGTCTGTAGACAACATGCTTTCAGTGCAATAATTAAAGTTGTAGTTGATGTCTGTCTGTAGACAGCATGCTTTCAGTGTAATAATTAAAGTTGTAGTTGTTGTCTGTCTGTAGACAGCATGCTTTCAGTGCAATAATTAAAGTTGTAGTTGTCTGTCTGTAGACAGTATGCTTTCAGTGTAATAATTAAAGTTGTAGTTGTTTGTCTGTAGACAGCATGCTTTCAGTGCAATAATTAAAGTTGTAGTTGTTGTCTGTCTGTAGACAGCATGATTTCAGTGCAATAATTAAAGTTGTAGTTGTTGTCTGTCTATAGACAGCATGCTGTCAGTGTAATAATTAAAGTTGTAGTTGTTGTCTGTCTGTAGACAGCATGATTTCAGTGCAATAATTAAAGTTGTAGTTGTTGTCTGTCTATAGACAGCATGCTGTCAGTGTAATAATTAAAGTTGTAGTTGTTGTCTGTCTGTAGACAGCATGCTTTCAGTGTAATAATTAAAGTTGTAGTTGTTGTCTGTCTGTAGACAGCATGCTTTCAGTGTAATAATTAAAGTTGTAGTTGTTGTCTGTCTGTAGACAGCATGCTGTCAGTGTAATAATTAAAGTTGTAGTTGTTGTCTGTCTGTAGACAGCATGCTTTCAGTGTAATAATTAAAGTTGTAGTTGTTGTCTGTCTGTAGACAGCATGTTTTCAGTGTAATAATTAAAGTTGTAGTTGTTGTCTGTCTGTAGACAGCATGCTTTCAGTGCAATAATTAAAGTTGTAGTTGTTGTCTGTCTGTAGACAGCATGCTGTCAGTGTAATAATTAAAGTTGTAGTTGTTGTCTGTCTATAGACAGCATGCTTTCAGTGTAATAATTAAAGTTGTAGTTGTTGTCTGTCTGTAGACAGCATGCTTTCAGTGCAATAATTAAAGTTGTAGTTGATGTCTGTCTGTAGACAGCATGCTTTCAGTGTAATAATTAAAGTTGTAGTTGTTGTCTGTCTGTAGACAGCATGATTTCAGTGCAATAATTAAAGTTGTAGTTGTCTGTCTGTAGACAGCATGCTTTCAGTGCAATAATTAAAGTTGTAGTTGTTTGTCTATAGACAGCATGCTTTCAGTGTAATAATTAAAGTTGTAGTTGTTGTCTGTCTGTAGACAGCATGCTATAAGTGCAATAATTAAAGTTGTAGTTGATGTCTGTCTGTAGACAGCATGCTTTCAGTGTAATAATTAAAGTTGTAGTTGTTGTCTGTCTGTAGACAGCATGCTTTCAGTGCAATACTTAAAGTTGTAGTTGTTGTCTGTCTGTAGACAGCATGATTTCAGTGCAATAATTAAAGTTGTAGTTGTTGTCTGTCTGTAGACAGCATGCTTTCAGTGTAATAATTAAAGTTGTAGTTGATGTCTGTCTGTAGACAGCATGCTTTCAGTGTAATAATTAAAGTTGTAGTTGTTGTCTGTCTGTAGACAGCATGCTTTCAGTGCAATAATTAAAGTTGTAGTTGATGTCTGTCTGTAGACAGCATGCTTTCAGTGTAATAATTAAAGTTGTAGTTGTTGTCTGTCTGTAGACAGCATGCTTTCAGTGCAATAATTAAAGTTGTAGTTGATGTCTGTCTGTAGACAGCATGCTGTCAGTGCAATAATTAAAGTTGTAGTTGTTGTCTGTCTGTAGACAGCATGTTGTCAGTGTAATAATTAAAGTTGTAGTTGTTGTCTGTCTGTAGACAGCATGCTTTCAGTGTAATAATTAAAGTTGTAGTTGTTGTCTGTCTGTAGACAACATGCTTTCAGTGCAATAATTAAAGTTGTAGTTGATGTCTGTCTGTAGACAGCATGCTTTCAGTGTAATAATTAAAGTTGTAGTTGTTGTCTGTCTGTAGACAGCATGCTTTCAGTGCAATAATTAAAGTTGTAGTTGTCTGTCTGTAGACAGTATGCTTTCAGTGTAATAATTAAAGTTGTAGTTGTTTGTCTGTAGACAGCATGCTTTCAGTGCAATAATTAAAGTTGTAGTTGTTGTCTGTCTGTAGACAGCATGATTTCAGTGCAATAATTAAAGTTGTAGTTGTTGTCTGTCTATAGACAGCATGCTGTCAGTGTAATAATTAAAGTTGTAGTTGTTGTCTGTCTGTAGACAGCATGATTTCAGTGCAATAATTAAAGTTGTAGTTGTTGTCTGTCTATAGACAGCATGCTGTCAGTGTAATAATTAAAGTTGTAGTTGTTGTCTGTCTGTAGACAGCATGCTTTCAGTGTAATAATTAAAGTTGTAGTTGTTGTCTGTCTGTAGACAGCATGCTTTCAGTGTAATAATTAAAGTTGTAGTTGTTGTCTGTCTGTAGACAGCATGCTGTCAGTGTAATAATTAAAGTTGTAGTTGTTGTCTGTCTGTAGACAGCATGCTTTCAGTGTAATAATTAAAGTTGTAGTTGTTGTCTGTCTGTAGACAGCATGCTTTCAGTGTAATAATTAAAGTTGTAGTTGTTGTCTGTCTGTAGACAGCATGCTTTCAGTGCAATAATTAAAGTTGTAGTTGTTGTCTGTCTGTAGACAGCATGCTGTCAGTGTAATAATTAAAGTTGTAGTTGTTGTCTGTCTATAGACAGCATGCTTTCAGTGTAATAATTAAAGTTGTAGTTGTTGTCTGTCTGTAGACAGCATGCTTTCAGTGCAATAATTAAAGTTGTAGTTGATGTCTGTCTGTAGACAGCATGCTTTCAGTGTAATAATTAAAGTTGTAGTTGTTGTCTGTCTGTAGACAGCATGATTTCAGTGCAATAATTAAAGTTGTAGTTGTCTGTCTGTAGACAGCATGCTTTCAGTGCAATAATTAAAGTTGTAGTTGTTTGTCTATAGACAGCATGCTTTCAGTGTAATAATTAAAGTTGTAGTTGTTGTCTGTCTGTAGACAGCATGCTTTAAGTGCAATAATTAAAGTTGTAGTTGATGTCTGTCTGTAGACAGCATGCTTTCAGTGTAATAATTAAAGTTGTAGTTGTTGTCTGTCTGTAGACAGCATGCTTTCAGTGCAATACTTAAAGTTGTAGTTGTTGTCTGTCTGTAGACAGCATGATTTCAGTGCAATAATTAAAGTTGTAGTTATTGTCTGTCTGTAGACAGCATGCTGTCAGTGCAATAATTAAAGTTGTAGTTGTTGTCTGTCTGTAGACAGCATGCTGTCAGTGTAATAATTAAAGTTGTAGTTGTTGTCTGTCTATAGACAGCATGCTTTCAGTGCAATAATTAAAGTTGTAGTTGATGTCTGTCTGTAGACAGCATGCTTTCAGTGTAATAATTAAAGTTGTAGTTGTTGTCTGTCTGTAGACAGCATGCTTTCAGTGCAATAATTAAAGTTGTAGTTGATGTCTGTCTGTAGACAGCATGCTTTCAGTGTAATAATTAAAGTTGTAGTTGTTGTCTGTCTGTAGACAGCATGCTTTCAGTGCAATAATTAAAGTTGTAGTTGATGTCTGTCTGTAGACAGCATGCTGTCAGTGCAATAATTAAAGTTGTAGTTGTTGTCTGTCTGTAGACAGCATGCTGTCAGTGTAATAATTAAAGTTGTAGTTGTTGTCTGTCTGTAGACAGCATGCTTTCAGTGTAATAATTAAAGTTGTAGTTGTTGTCTGTCTGTAGACAACATGCTTTCAGTGCAATAATTAAAGTTGTAGTTGATGTCTGTCTGTAGACAGCATGCTTTCAGTGTAATAATTAAAGTTGTAGTTGTTGTCTGTCTGTAGACAGCATGCTTTCAGTGCAATAATTAAAGTTGTAGTTGTCTGTCTGTAGACAGTATGCTTTCAGTGTAATAATTAAAGTTGTAGTTGTTTGTCTGTAGACAGCATGCTTTAAGTGCAATAATTAAAGTTGTAGTTGTTGTCTGTCTGTAGACAGCATGCTTTAAGTGCAATAATTAAAGTTGTAGTTGATGTCTGTCTGTAGACAGCATGCTTTCAGTGTAATAATTAAAGTTGTAGTTGTTGTCTGTCTGTAGACAGCATGCTTTCAGTGCAATAATTAAAGTTGTAGTTGTTGTCTGTCTGTAGACAGCATGATTTCAGTGCAATAATTAAAGTTGTAGTTGTTGTCTGTCTGTAGACAGCATGCTGTCAGTGCAATAATTAAAGTTGTAGTTGTTGTCTGTCTGTAGACAGCATGCTGTCAGTGTAATAATTAAAGTTGTAGTTGTTGTCTGTCTATAGACAGCATGCTTTCAGTGCAATAATTAAAGTTGTAGTTGATGTCTGTCTGTAGACAGCATGCTTTCAGTGTAATAATTAAAGTTGTAGTTGTTGTCTGTCTGTAGACAGCATGCTTTCAGTGCAATAATTAAAGTTGTAGTTGATGTCTGTCTGTAGACAGCATGCTTTCAGTGTAATAATTAAAGTTGTAGTTGTTGTCTGTCTGTAGACAGCATGCTTTCAGTGCAATAATTAAAGTTGTAGTTGTTGTCTGTCTGTAGACAGCATGCTGTCAGTGCAATAATTAAAGTTGTAGTTGTTGTCTGTCTGTAGACAGCATGCTGTCAGTGTAATAATTAAAGTTGTAGTTGTTGTCTGTCTGTAGACAGCATGCTTTCAGTGTAATAATTAAAGTTGTAGTTGTTGTCTGTCTGTAGACAACATGCTTTCAGTGCAATAATTAAAGTTGTAGTTGATGTCTGTCTGTAGACAGCATGCTTTCAGTGTAATAATTAAAGTTGTAGTTGTTGTCTGTCTGTAGACAGCATGCTTTCAGTGCAATAATTAAAGTTGTAGTTGTCTGTCTGTAGACAGTATGCTTTCAGTGTAATAATTAAAGTTGTAGTTGTTTGTCTGTAGACAGCATGCTTTCAGTGCAATAATTAAAGTTGTAGTTGTTGTCTGTCTGTAGACAGCATGATTTCAGTGCAATAATTAAAGTTGTAGTTGTTGTCTGTCTATAGACAGCATGCTGTCAGTGTAATAATTAAAGTTGTAGTTGTTGTCTGTCTGTAGACAGCATGATTTCAGTGCAATAATTAAAGTTGTAGTTGTTGTCTGTCTATAGACAGCATGCTGTCAGTGTAATAATTAAAGTTGTAGTTGTTGTCTGTCTGTAGACAGCATGCTTTCAGTGTAATAATTAAAGTTGTAGTTGTTGTCTGTCTGTAGACAGCATGCTTTCAGTGTAATAATTAAAGTTGTAGTTGTTGTCTGTCTGTAGACAGCATGCTGTCAGTGTAATAATTAAAGTTGTAGTTGTTGTCTGTCTGTAGACAGCATGCTTTCAGTGTAATAATTAAAGTTGTAGTTGTTGTCTGTCTGTAGACAGCATGCTTTCAGTGTAATAATTAAAGTTGTAGTTGTTGTCTGTCTGTAGACAGCATGCTGTCAGTGCAATAATTAAAGTTGTAGTTGTTGTCTGTCTGTAGACAGCATGCTGTCAGTGCAATAATTAAAGTTGTAGTTGTTGTCTGTCTATAGACAGCATGCTTTCAGTGTAATAATTAAAGTTGTAGTTGTTGTCTGTCTGTAGACAGCATGCTTTCAGTGCAATACTTAAAGTTGTAGTTGATGTCTGTCTGTAGACAGCATGCTTTCAGTGTAATAATTAAAGTTGTAGTTGTTGTCTGTCTGTAGACAGCATGATTTCAGTGCAATAATTAAAGTTGTAGTTGTCTGTCTGTAGACAGCATGCTTTCAGTGCAATAATTAAAGTTGTAGTTGTTTGTCTGTAGACAGCATGCTTTCAGTGCAATAATTAAAGTTGTAGTTGTTTTCTGTCTGTAGACAGCATGCTGTCAGTGTAATAATTAAAGTTGTAGTTGTTGTCTGTCTATAGACAGCATGCTTTCAGTGTAATAATTAAAGTTGTAGTTGTTGTCTGTCTGTAGACAGCATGCTTTCAGTGCAATAATTAAAGTTGTAGTTGATGTCTGTCTGTAGACAGCATGCTTTCAGTGTAATAATTAAAGTTGTAGTTGTTGTCTGTCTGTAGACAGCATGATTTCAGTGCAATAATTAAAGTTGTAGTTGTCTGTCTGTAGACAGCATGCTTTCAGTGCAATAATTAAAGTTGTAGTTGTTTGTCTGTAGACAGCATGCTTTCAGTGCAATAATTAAAGTTGTAGTTGTTTTCTGTCTGTAGACAGCATGCTGTCAGTGCAATAATTAAAGTTGTAGTTGTTGTCTGTCTGTAGACAGCATGCTATCAGTGTAATAATTAAAGTTTTAGTTGTCTGTCTGTAGACAGCATGCTTTCAGTGCAATAATTAAAGTTGTAGTTGTTTGTCTGTAGACAGCATGCTTTCAGTGCAATAATTAAAGTTGTAGTTGTTTTCTGTCTGTAGACAGCATGCTGTCAGTGCAATAATTAAAGTTGTAGTTGTTGTCTGTCTGTAGACAGCATGCTATCAGTGCAATAGTTAAAGTTGTAGTTGTTGTCTGTCTATAGACGGCATGCTGTCAGTGCAATAATTAAAGTTGTAGTTGTTGTCTGTCTGTAGACAGCATTCTTTCAGTGCAATAATTAAAGTTGTAGTTGATGTCTGTCTGTAGACAGCATGCTTTCAGTGTAATAATTAAAGTTGTAGTTGTTGTCTGTCTGTAGACAGCATGCTTTCAGTGTAATAATTAAAGTTGTAGTTGTTGTCTGTCTGTAGACAGCATGCTTTCAGTGCAATAATTAAAGTTGTAGTTGATGTCTGTATGTAGAGAGCATGCTATCAGTGTAATAATTAAAGTTGTAGTTGTTGTCTGTCTGTAGTCAGCATGCTTTCAGTGCAATACTTAAAGTTGTAGTTGTTGTCTGTCTGTAGACAGCATGCTGTCAGTGTAATAATTAAAGTTGTAGTTGTTGTCTGTCTGTAGACAGCATGCTTTCAGTGTAATAATTAAAGTTGTAGTTGTTGTCTGTCTGTAGACAGCATGCTTTCAGTGTAATAATTAAAGTTGTAGTTGTTGTCTGTCTGTAGACAGCATGCTTTCAGTGCAATAATTAAAGTTGTAGTTGATGTCTGTCTGTAGACAGCATGCTTTCAGTGTAATAATTAAAGTTGTAGTTGTTGTCTGTCTGTAGACAGCATGCTTTCAGTGCAATAATTAAAGTTGTAGTTGTTGTCTGTCTGTAGACAGCATGCTTTCAGTGCAATACTTAAAGTTGTAGTTGTTGTCTGTCTGTAGACAGCATGATTTCAGTGCAATAATTAAAGTTGTAGTTGTTGTGTGTCTGTAGACAGCATGCTGTCAGTGCAATAATTAAAGTTGTAGTTGTTGTCTGTCTGTAGACAGCATGCTGTCAGTGTAATAATTAAAGTTGTAGTTGTTGTCTGTCTATAGACAGCATGCTTTCAGTGTAATAATTAAAGTTGTAGTTGTTGTCTGTCTGTAGACAGCATGCTTTCAGTGCAATAATTAAAGTTGTAGTTGATGTCTGTCTGTAGACAGCATGCTTTCAGTGTAATAATTAAAGTTGTAGTTGTTGTCTGTCTGTAGACAGCATGCTTTCAGTGTAATAATTAAAGTTGTAGTTGTTGTCTGTCTGTAGACAGCATGCTTTCAGTGTAATAATTAAAGTTGTAGTTGTTGTCTGTCTATAGACAGCATGCTTTCAGTGTAATAATTAAAGTTGTAGTTGTTGTCTGTCTGTAGACAGCATGCTTTCAGTGCAATAATTAAAGTTGTAGTTGATGTCTGTCTGTAGACAGCATGCTTTCAGTGTAATAATTAAAGTTGTAGTTGTTGTCTGTCTGTAGACAGCATGCTTTCAGTGTAATAATTAAAGTTGTAGTTGTTGTCTGTCTGTAGACAGCATGCTGTCAGTGCAATAATTAAAGTTGTAGTTGTTGTCTGTCTGTAGACAGCATGCTTTCAGTGCAATAATTAAAGTTGTAGTTGATGTCTGTCTGTAGACAGCATGATTTCAGTGTAATAATTAAAGTTGTAGTTGTTGTCTGTCTGTAGACAGCATGCTTTCAGTGCAATAATTAAAGTTGTAGTTGTTTATCTGTAGACAGCATGCTTTCAGTGCAATACTTAAAGTTGTAGTTGTTGTCTGTCTGTAGACAGCATGATTTCAGTGCAATAATTAAAGTTGTAGTTGTTGTCTGTCTGTAGACAGCATGCTGTCAGTGCAATAATTAAAGTTGTAGTTGTTGTCTGTCTGTAGACAGCATGCTGTCAGTGTAATAATTAAAGTTGTAGTTGTTGTCTGTCTATAGACAGCATGCTTTCAGTGTAATAATTAAAGTTGTAGTTGTTGTCTGTCTGTAGACAGCATGCTTTCAGTGCAATAATTAAAGTTGTAGTTGATGTCTGTCTGTAGACAGCATGCTTTCAGTGTAATAATTAAAGTTGTAGTTGTTGTCTGTCTGTAGACAGCATGCTTTCAGTGCAATAATTAAAGTTGTAGTTGATGTCTGTCTGTAGACAGCATGCTTTCAGTGTAATAATTAAAGTTGTAGTTGTTGTCTGTCTGTAGACAGCATGCTTTCAGTGCAATAATTAAAGTTGTAGTTGATGTCTGTCTGTAGACAGCATGCTATCAGTGTAATAATTAAAGTTGTAGTTGCTGTCTGTCTGTAGACAGCATGCTTTCAGTGTAATAATTAAAGTTGTAGTTGTTGTCTGTCTGTAGACAGCATGCTTTCAGTGCAATAATTAAAGTTGTAGTTGATGTCTGTCTGTAGACAGCATGCTTTCAGTGTAATAATTAAAGTTGTAGTTGTTGTCTGTCTGTAGACAGCATGCTTTCAGTGCAATAATTAAAGTTGTAGTTGTTTGTCTGTAGACAGCATGCTTTCAGTGCAATAATTAAAGTTGTAGTTGTTGTTTGTCTGTAGACAGCATGATTTCAGTGCAATAATTAAAGTTGTAGTTGTTGTCTGTCTATAGACAGCATGCTGTCAGTGTAATAATTAAAGTTGTAGTTGTTGTCTGTCTGTAGACAGCATGATTTCAGTGCAATAATTAAAGTTGTAGTTGTTGTCTGTCTATAGACAGCATGCTGTCAGTGTAATAATTAAAGTTGTAGTTGTTGTCTGTCTGTAGACAGCATGATTTCAGTGCAATAATTAAAGTTGTAGTTGTTGTCTGTCTATAGACAGCATGCTTTCAGTGCAATAATTAAAGTTGTAGTTGATGTCTGTCTGTAGACAGCATGCTTTCAGTGTAATAATTAAAGTTGTAGTTGTTGTCTGTCTGTAGACAGCATGCTTTCAGTGCAATAATTAAAGTTGTAGTTGATGTCTGTCTGTAGACAGCATGCTTTCAGTGTAATAATTAAAGTTGTAGTTGTTGTCTGTCTGTAGACAGCATGCTTTCAGTGCAATAATTAAAGTTGTAGTTGATGTCTGTCTGTAGACAGCATGCTGTCAGTGCAATAATTAAAGTTGTAGTTGTTGTCTGTCTGTAGACAGCATGCTGTCAGTGTAATAATTAAAGTTGTAGTTGTTGTCTGTCTGTAGACAGCATGCTTTCAGTGTAATAATTAAAGTTGTAGTTGTTGTCTGTCTGTAGACAACATGCTTTCAGTGCAATAATTAAAGTTGTAGTTGATGTCTGTCTGTAGACAGCATGCTTTCAGTGTAATAATTAAAGTTGTAGTTGTTGTCTGTCTGTAGACAGCATGCTTTCAGTGCAATAATTAAAGTTGTAGTTGTCTGTCTGTAGACAGTATGCTTTCAGTGTAATAATTAAAGTTGTAGTTGTTTGTCTGTAGACAGCATGCTTTAAGTGCAATAATTAAAGTTGTAGTTGTTGTCTGTCTGTAGACAGCATGCTTTAAGTGCAATAATTAAAGTTGTAGTTGATGTCTGTCTGTAGACAGCATGCTTTCAGTGTAATAATTAAAGTTGTAGTTGTTGTCTGTCTGTAGACAGCATGCTTTCAGTGCAATAATTAAAGTTGTAGTTGTTGTCTGTCTGTAGACAGCATGATTTCAGTGCAATAATTAAAGTTGTAGTTGTTGTCTGTCTGTAGACAGCATGCTGTCAGTGCAATAATTAAAGTTGTAGTTGTTGTCTGTCTGTAGACAGCATGCTGTCAGTGTAATAATTAAAGTTGTAGTTGTTGTCTGTCTATAGACAGCATGCTTTCAGTGCAATAATTAAAGTTGTAGTTGATGTCTGTCTGTAGACAGCATGCTTTCAGTGTAATAATTAAAGTTGTAGTTGTTGTCTGTCTGTAGACAGCATGCTTTCAGTGCAATAATTAAAGTTGTAGTTGATGTCTGTCTGTAGACAGCATGCTTTCAGTGTAATAATTAAAGTTGTAGTTGTTGTCTGTCTGTAGACAGCATGCTTTCAGTGCAATAATTAAAGTTGTAGTTGTTGTCTGTCTGTAGACAGCATGCTGTCAGTGCAATAATTAAAGTTGTAGTTGTTGTCTGTCTGTAGACAGCATGCTGTCAGTGTAATAATTAAAGTTGTAGTTGTTGTCTGTCTGTAGACAGCATGCTTTCAGTGTAATAATTAAAGTTGTAGTTGTTGTCTGTCTGTAGACAACATGCTTTCAGTGCAATAATTAAAGTTGTAGTTGATGTCTGTCTGTAGACAGCATGCTTTCAGTGTAATAATTAAAGTTGTAGTTGTTGTCTGTCTGTAGACAGCATGCTTTCAGTGCAATAATTAAAGTTGTAGTTGTCTGTCTGTAGACAGTATGCTTTCAGTGTAATAATTAAAGTTGTAGTTGTTTGTCTGTAGACAGCATGCTTTCAGTGCAATAATTAAAGTTGTAGTTGTTGTCTGTCTGTAGACAGCATGATTTCAGTGCAATAATTAAAGTTGTAGTTGTTGTCTGTCTATAGACAGCATGCTGTCAGTGTAATAATTAAAGTTGTAGTTGTTGTCTGTCTGTAGACAGCATGATTTCAGTGCAATAATTAAAGTTGTAGTTGTTGTCTGTCTATAGACAGCATGCTGTCAGTGTAATAATTAAAGTTGTAGTTGTTGTCTGTCTGTAGACAGCATGCTTTCAGTGTAATAATTAAAGTTGTAGTTGTTGTCTGTCTGTAGACAGCATGCTTTCAGTGTAATAATTAAAGTTGTAGTTGTTGTCTGTCTGTAGACAGCATGCTGTCAGTGTAATAATTAAAGTTGTAGTTGTTGTCTGTCTGTAGACAGCATGCTTTCAGTGTAATAATTAAAGTTGTAGTTGTTGTCTGTCTGTAGACAGCATGCTTTCAGTGTAATAATTAAAGTTGTAGTTGTTGTCTGTCTGTAGACAGCATGCTGTCAGTGCAATAATTAAAGTTGTAGTTGTTGTCTGTCTGTAGACAGCATGCTGTCAGTGCAATAATTAAAGTTGTAGTTGTTGTCTGTCTATAGACAGCATGCTTTCAGTGTAATAATTAAAGTTGTAGTTGTTGTCTGTCTGTAGACAGCATGCTTTCAGTGCAATACTTAAAGTTGTAGTTGATGTCTGTCTGTAGACAGCATGCTTTCAGTGTAATAATTAAAGTTGTAGTTGTTGTCTGTCTGTAGACAGCATGATTTCAGTGCAATAATTAAAGTTGTAGTTGTCTGTCTGTAGACAGCATGCTTTCAGTGCAATAATTAAAGTTGTAGTTGTTTGTCTGTAGACAGCATGCTTTCAGTGCAATAATTAAAGTTGTAGTTGTTTTCTGTCTGTAGACAGCATGCTGTCAGTGTAATAATTAAAGTTGTAGTTGTTGTCTGTCTATAGACAGCATGCTTTCAGTGTAATAATTAAAGTTGTAGTTGTTGTCTGTCTGTAGACAGCATGCTTTCAGTGCAATAATTAAAGTTGTAGTTGATGTCTGTCTGTAGACAGCATGCTTTCAGTGTAATAATTAAAGTTGTAGTTGTTGTCTGTCTGTAGACAGCATGATTTCAGTGCAATAATTAAAGTTGTAGTTGTCTGTCTGTAGACAGCATGCTTTCAGTGCAATAATTAAAGTTGTAGTTGTTTGTCTGTAGACAGCATGCTTTCAGTGCAATAATTAAAGTTGTAGTTGTTTTCTGTCTGTAGACAGCATGCTGTCAGTGCAATAATTAAAGTTGTAGTTGTTGTCTGTCTGTAGACAGCATGCTATCAGTGTAATAATTAAAGTTTTAGTTGTCTGTCTGTAGACAGCATGCTTTCAGTGCAATAATTAAAGTTGTAGTTGTTTGTCTGTAGACAGCATGCTTTCAGTGCAATAATTAAAGTTGTAGTTGTTTTCTGTCTGTAGACAGCATGCTGTCAGTGCAATAATTAAAGTTGTAGTTGTTGTCTGTCTGTAGACAGCATGCTATCAGTGCAATAGTTAAAGTTGTAGTTGTTGTCTGTCTATAGACGGCATGCTGTCAGTGCAATAATTAAAGTTGTAGTTGTTGTCTGTCTGTAGACAGCATTCTTTCAGTGCAATAATTAAAGTTGTAGTTGATGTCTGTCTGTAGACAGCATGCTTTCAGTGTAATAATTAAAGTTGTAGTTGTTGTCTGTCTGTAGACAGCATGCTTTCAGTGTAATAATTAAAGTTGTAGTTGTTGTCTGTCTGTAGACAGCATGCTTTCAGTGCAATAATTAAAGTTGTAGTTGATGTCTGTATGTAGAGAGCATGCTATCAGTGTAATAATTAAAGTTGTAGTTGTTGTCTGTCTGTAGTCAGCATGCTTTCAGTGCAATACTTAAAGTTGTAGTTGTTGTCTGTCTGTAGACAGCATGCTGTCAGTGTAATAATTAAAGTTGTAGTTGTTGTCTGTCTGTAGACAGCATGCTTTCAGTGTAATAATTAAAGTTGTAGTTGTTGTCTGTCTGTAGACAGCATGCTTTCAGTGTAATAATTAAAGTTGTAGTTGTTGTCTGTCTGTAGACAGCATGCTTTCAGTGCAATAATTAAAGTTGTAGTTGATGTCTGTCTGTAGACAGCATGCTTTCAGTGTAATAATTAAAGTTGTAGTTGTTGTCTGTCTGTAGACAGCATGCTTTCAGTGCAATAATTAAAGTTGTAGTTGTTGTCTGTCTGTAGACAGCATGCTTTCAGTGCAATACTTAAAGTTGTAGTTGTTGTCTGTCTGTAGACAGCATGATTTCAGTGCAATAATTAAAGTTGTAGTTGTTGTGTGTCTGTAGACAGCATGCTGTCAGTGCAATAATTAAAGTTGTAGTTGTTGTCTGTCTGTAGACAGCATGCTGTCAGTGTAATAATTAAAGTTGTAGTTGTTGTCTGTCTATAGACAGCATGCTTTCAGTGTAATAATTAAAGTTGTAGTTGTTGTCTGTCTGTAGACAGCATGCTTTCAGTGCAATAATTAAAGTTGTAGTTGATGTCTGTCTGTAGACAGCATGCTTTCAGTGTAATAATTAAAGTTGTAGTTGTTGTCTGTCTGTAGACAGCATGCTTTCAGTGTAATAATTAAAGTTGTAGTTGTTGTCTGTCTGTAGACAGCATGCTTTCAGTGTAATAATTAAAGTTGTAGTTGTTGTCTGTCTATAGACAGCATGCTTTCAGTGTAATAATTAAAGTTGTAGTTGTTGTCTGTCTGTAGACAGCATGCTTTCAGTGCAATAATTAAAGTTGTAGTTGATGTCTGTCTGTAGACAGCATGCTTTCAGTGTAATAATTAAAGTTGTAGTTGTTGTCTGTCTGTAGACAGCATGCTTTCAGTGTAATAATTAAAGTTGTAGTTGTTGTCTGTCTGTAGACAGCATGCTGTCAGTGCAATAATTAAAGTTGTAGTTGTTGTCTGTCTGTAGACAGCATGCTTTCAGTGCAATAATTAAAGTTGTAGTTGATGTCTGTCTGTAGACAGCATGATTTCAGTGTAATAATTAAAGTTGTAGTTGTTGTCTGTCTGTAGACAGCATGCTTTCAGTGCAATAATTAAAGTTGTAGTTGTTTATCTGTAGACAGCATGCTTTCAGTGCAATACTTAAAGTTGTAGTTGTTGTCTGTCTGTAGACAGCATGATTTCAGTGCAATAATTAAAGTTGTAGTTGTTGTCTGTCTGTAGACAGCATGCTGTCAGTGCAATAATTAAAGTTGTAGTTGTTGTCTGTCTGTAGACAGCATGCTGTCAGTGTAATAATTAAAGTTGTAGTTGTTGTCTGTCTATAGACAGCATGCTTTCAGTGTAATAATTAAAGTTGTAGTTGTTGTCTGTCTGTAGACAGCATGCTTTCAGTGCAATAATTAAAGTTGTAGTTGATGTCTGTCTGTAGACAGCATGCTTTCAGTGTAATAATTAAAGTTGTAGTTGTTGTCTGTCTGTAGACAGCATGCTTTCAGTGCAATAATTAAAGTTGTAGTTGATGTCTGTCTGTAGACAGCATGCTTTCAGTGTAATAATTAAAGTTGTAGTTGTTGTCTGTCTGTAGACAGCATGCTTTCAGTGCAATAATTAAAGTTGTAGTTGATGTCTGTCTGTAGACAGCATGCTATCAGTGTAATAATTAAAGTTGTAGTTGCTGTCTGTCTGTAGACAGCATGCTTTCAGTGTAATAATTAAAGTTGTAGTTGTTGTCTGTCTGTAGACAGCATGCTTTCAGTGCAATAATTAAAGTTGTAGTTGATGTCTGTCTGTAGACAGCATGCTTTCAGTGTAATAATTAAAGTTGTAGTTGTTGTCTGTCTGTAGACAGCATGCTTTCAGTGCAATAATTAAAGTTGTAGTTGTTTGTCTGTAGACAGCATGCTTTCAGTGCAATAATTAAAGTTGTAGTTGTTGTTTGTCTGTAGACAGCATGATTTCAGTGCAATAATTAAAGTTGTAGTTGTTGTCTGTCTATAGACAGCATGCTGTCAGTGTAATAATTAAAGTTGTAGTTGTTGTCTGTCTGTAGACAGCATGATTTCAGTGCAATAATTAAAGTTGTAGTTGTTGTCTGTCTATAGACAGCATGCTGTCAGTGTAATAATTAAAGTTGTAGTTGTTGTCTGTCTGTAGACAGCATGCTTTCAGTGTAATAATTAAAGTTGTAGTTGTTGTCTGTCTGTAGACAGCATGCTGTCAGTGTAATAATTAAAGTTGTAGTTGTTGTCTGTCTGTAGACAGCATGCTTTCAGTGTAATAATTAAAGTTGTAGTTGTTGTCTGTCTGTAGACAGCATGCTTTCAGTGTAATAATTAAAGTTGTAGTTGTTGTCTGTCTGTAGACAGCATGCTTTCAGTGCAATAATTAAAGTAGTAGTTGTTGTCTGTCTGTAGACAGCATGCTTTCAGTGCAATAATTAAAGTTGTAGTTGTTGTCTGTCTGTAGACAGCATGCTGTCAGTGCAATAATTAAAGTTGTAGTTGTTGTCTGTCTGTAGACAGCATGCTGTCAGTGTAATAATTAAAGTTGTAGTTGTTGTCTGTCTATAGACAGCATGCTTTCAGTGTAATAATTAAAGTTGTAGTTGTTGTCTGTCTGTAGACAGCATGCTTTCAGTGCAATAATTAAAGTTGTAGTTGATGTCTGTCTGTAGACAGCATGCTTTCAGTGTAATAATTAAAGTTGTAGTTGTTGTCTGTCTGTAGACAGCATGATTTTAGTGCAATAATTAAAGTTGTAGTTGTCTGTCTGTAGACAGCATGCTTTCAGTGCAATAATTAAAGTTGTAGTTGTTTGTCTGTAGACAGCATGCTTTCAGTGCAATAATTAAAGTTGTAGTTGATGTCTGTCTGTAGACAGCATGCTTTCAGTGTAATAATTAAAGTTGTAGTTGTTGTCTGTCTGTAGACAGCATGATTTCAGTGCAATAATTAAAGTTGTAGTTGTCTGTCTGTAGACAGCATGCTTTCAGTGCAATAATTAAAGTTGTAGTTGTCTGTCTGTAGACAGCATGCTTTCAGTGCAATAATTAAAGTTGTAGTTGATGTCTGTCTGTAGACAGCATGCTTTCAGTGTAATAATTAAAGTTGTAGTTGTTGTCTGTCTGTAGACAGCATGATTTCAGTGCAATAATTGAAGTTGTAGTTGTCTGTCTGTAGACAGCATGCTTTCAGTGCAATAATTAAAGTTGTAGTTGTTTTTCTGTAGACAGCATGCTTTCAGTGCAATAATTAAAGTTGTAGTTGTTTTCTGTCTGTAGACAGCATGCTGTCAGTGCAATAATTAAAGTTGTAGTTGTTGTCTGTCTGTAGACAGCATGCTATCAGTGTAATAATTAAAGTTGTAGTTGTTGTCTGTCTGTAGACGGCATGCTGTCAGTGCAATAATTAAAGTTGTAGTTGTTGTCTGTCTGTAGACAGCATTCTTTCAGTGCAATAATTAAAGTTGTAGTTGATGTCTGTCTGTAGACAGCATGCTTTCAGTGTAATAATTAAAGTTGTAGTTGTTGTCTGTCTGTAGACAGCATGATTTCAGTGCAATAATTAAAGTTGTAGTTGTTATCTGTCTGTAGACAGCATGTTTTCAATGTAATAATTAAAGTTGTAGTTGTTGTCTGTCTGTAGACAGCATGCTTTCAGTGCAATAATTAAAGTTGTAGTTGTTGTCTGTCTGTAGACAGCATGCTATCAGTGTAATAATTAAAGTTGTAGTTGTTGTCTGTCTGTAGTCAGCATGCTTTCAGTGCAATAATTAAAGTTGTAGTTGTTGTCTGTCTGTAGACAGCATGCTGTCAGTGCAATAATTAAAGTTGTAGTTGTTGTCTGTCTGTAGACAGCATGCTGTCAGTGTAATAATTAAAGTTGTAGTTGTTGTCTGTCTATAGACAGCATGCTTTCAGTGTAATAATTAAAGTTGTAGTTGTTGTCTTTCTGTAGACAGCATGCTTTCAGTGCAATAATTAAAGTTGTAGTTGATGTCTGTCTGTAGACAGCATGCTTTCAGTGTAATAATTAAAGTTGTAGTTGTTGTCTGTCTGTAGACAGCATGCTTTCAGTGCAATAATTAAAGTTGTAGTTGTCTGTCTGTAGACAGCATGCTTTCAGTGCAATAATTAAAGTTGTAGTTGTTTGTCTGTAGACAGCATGCTTTCAGTGCAATAATTAAAGTTGTAGTTGTTGTCTGTCTGTAGACAGCATGATTTCAGTGCAATAATTAAAGTTGTAGTTGTTGTCTGTCTGTAGACAGCATGCTGTCAGTGCAATAATTAAAGTTGTAGTTGTTGTCTGTCTGTAGACAGCATGCTGTCAGTGTAATAATTAAAGTTGTAGTTGTTGTCTGTCTATAGACAGCATGCTTTCAGTGTAATAATTAAAGTTGTAGTTGTTGTATGTCTGTAGACAGCATGCTTTCAGTGCAATAATTAAAGTTGTAGTTGATGTCTGTCTGTAGACAGCATGCTTTCAGTGTAATAATTAAAGTTGTAGATGTTGTCTGTCTGTAGACAGCATGCTTTCAGTGCAATAATTAAATTTGTAGTTGTCTGTCTGTAGACAGCATGCTTTCAGTGCTATAATTAAAGTTGTAGTTGTTTGTCTGTAGACAGCATGCTTTCAGTGCAATAATTAAAGTTGTTGTTGTTGTCTATCTGTAGACAGCATGATTTCAGTGCAATAATTAAAGTTGTAGTTGTTGTCTGTCTATAGACAGCATGCTGTCAGTGTAATAATTAAAGTTGTAGTTGTTGTCTGTCTGTAGACAGGATGCTTTCAGTGTAATAATTAAAGGTGTAGTTGTTGTCTGTCTGTAGACAGCATGCTTTCAGTGTAATAATTAAAGTTGTAGTTGTTGTCTGTCTGAAGACAGCATGCTGTCAGTGTAATAATTAAAGTTGTAGTTGTTGTCTGTCTGTAGACAGCATGCTTTCAGTGTAATAATTAAATTTGTAGTTGTTGTCTGTCTGTAGACAGCATGCTTTCAGTGTAATAATTAAAGTTGTAGTTGTTGTCTGTCTGTAGACAGCATGCTTTCAGTGCAATAATTAAAGTTGTAGTTTTTGTCTGTCTGTAGAGAGCATGCTTTCAGTGCAATAATTAAAGTTGTAGTTGTTGTCTGTCTGTAGACAGCATGCTGTCAGTGCAATAATTAAAGTTGTAGTTGTTGTGTGTCTGTAGACAGCATGCTGTCAATGTAATAATTAAAGTTGTAGTTGTTGTCTGTCTGTAGACAGCATGCTTTCAGTGCAATAATTAAAGTTGTAGTTGATGTCTGTCTGTAGACAGCATGCTTTCAGTGTAATAATTAAAGTTGTAGTTGTTGTCTGTCTGTAGACAGCATGATTTTAGTGCAATAATTAAAGTTGTAGTTGTCTGTCTGTAGACAGCATGCTTTCAGTGCAATAATTAAAGTTGTAGTTGTTTGTCTGTAGACAGCATGCTTTCAGTGCAATAATTAAAGTTGTAGTTGATGTCTGTCTGTAGACAGCATGCTTTCAGTGTAATAATTAAAGTTGTAGTTGTTGTCTGTCTGTAGACAGCATGATTTCAGTGCAATAATTAAAGTTGTAGTTGTCTGTCTGTAGACAGCATGCTTTCAGTGCAATAATTAAAGTTGTAGTTGTCTGTCTGTAGACAGCATGCTTTCAGTGCAATAATTAAAGTTGTAGTTGATGTCTGTCTGTAGACAGCATGCTTTCAGTGTAATAATTAAAGTTGTAGTTGTTGTCTGTCTGTAGACAGCATGATTTCAGTGCAATAATTGAAGTTGTAGTTGTCTGTCTGTAGACAGCATGCTTTCAGTGCAATAATTAAAGTTGTAGTTGTTTTTCTGTAGACAGCATGCTTTCAGTGCAATAATTAAAGTTGTAGTTGTTTTCTGTCTGTAGACAGCATGCTGTCAGTGCAATAATTAAAGTTGTAGTTGTTGTCTGTCTGTAGACAGCATGCTATCAGTGTAATAATTAAAGTTGTAGTTGTTGTCTGTCTGTAGACGGCATGCTGTCAGTGCAATAATTAAAGTTGTAGTTGTTGTCTGTCTGTAGACAGCATTCTTTCAGTGCAATAATTAAAGTTGTAGTTGATGTCTGTCTGTAGACAGCATGCTTTCAGTGTAATAATTAAAGTTGTAGTTGTTGTCTGTCTGTAGACAGCATGATTTCAGTGCAATAATTAAAGTTGTAGTTGTTATCTGTCTGTAGACAGCATGTTTTCAATGTAATAATTAAAGTTGTAGTTGTTGTCTGTCTGTAGACAGCATGCTTTCAGTGCAATAATTAAAGTTGTAGTTGTTGTCTGTCTGTAGAC
Source organism: Bathymodiolus brooksi (assembly GCA_963680875.1). Taxonomy (NCBI): domain Eukaryota; kingdom Metazoa; phylum Mollusca; class Bivalvia; order Mytilida; family Modiolidae; genus Bathymodiolus; species Bathymodiolus brooksi. The sequence goes on along the minus strand of OY804583.1, from coordinate 22,976,740 downwards.
AGCATGCTATCAGTGTAATAATTAAAGTTGTAGTTGTTGTCTGTCTGTAGTCAGCATGCTTTCAGTGCAATAATTAAAGTTGTAGTTGTTGTCTGTCTGTAGACAGCATGCTGTCAGTGCAATAATTAAAGTTGTAGTTGTTGTCTGTCTGTAGACAGCATGCTGTCAGTGTAATAATTAAAGTTGTAGTTGTTGTCTGTCTATAGACAGCATGCTTTCAGTGTAATAATTAAAGTTGTAGTTGTTGTCTTTCTGTAGACAGCATGCTTTCAGTGCAATAATTAAAGTTGTAGTTGATGTCTGTCTGTAGACAGCATGCTTTCAGTGTAATAATTAAAGTTGTAGTTGTTGTCTGTCTGTAGACAGCATGCTTTCAGTGCAATAATTAAAGTTGTAGTTGTCTGTCTGTAGACAGCATGCTTTCAGTGCAATAATTAAAGTTGTAGTTGTTTGTCTGTAGACAGCATGCTTTCAGTGCAATAATTAAAGTTGTAGTTGTTGTCTGTCTGTAGACAGCATGATTTCAGTGCAATAATTAAAGTTGTAGTTGTTGTCTGTCTGTAGACAGCATGCTGTCAGTGCAATAATTAAAGTTGTAGTTGTTGTCTGTCTGTAGACAGCATGCTGTCAGTGTAATAATTAAAGTTGTAGTTGTTGTCTGTCTATAGACAGCATGCTTTCAGTGTAATAATTAAAGTTGTAGTTGTTGTATGTCTGTAGACAGCATGCTTTCAGTGCAATAATTAAAGTTGTAGTTGATGTCTGTCTGTAGACAGCATGCTTTCAGTGTAATAATTAAAGTTGTAGATGTTGTCTGTCTGTAGACAGCATGCTTTCAGTGCAATAATTAAATTTGTAGTTGTCTGTCTGTAGACAGCATGCTTTCAGTGCTATAATTAAAGTTGTAGTTGTTTGTCTGTAGACAGCATGCTTTCAGTGCAATAATTAAAGTTGTTGTTGTTGTCTATCTGTAGACAGCATGATTTCAGTGCAATAATTAAAGTTGTAGTTGTTGTCTGTCTATAGACAGCATGCTGTCAGTGTAATAATTAAAGTTGTAGTTGTTGTCTGTCTGTAGACAGGATGCTTTCAGTGTAATAATTAAAGGTGTAGTTGTTGTCTGTCTGTAGACAGCATGCTTTCAGTGTAATAATTAAAGTTGTAGTTGTTGTCTGTCTGAAGACAGCATGCTGTCAGTGTAATAATTAAAGTTGTAGTTGTTGTCTGTCTGTAGACAGCATGCTTTCAGTGTAATAATTAAATTTGTAGTTGTTGTCTGTCTGTAGACAGCATGCTTTCAGTGTAATAATTAAAGTTGTAGTTGTTGTCTGTCTGTAGACAGCATGCTTTCAGTGCAATAATTAAAGTTGTAGTTTTTGTCTGTCTGTAGAGAGCATGCTTTCAGTGCAATAATTAAAGTTGTAGTTGTTGTCTGTCTGTAGACAGCATGCTGTCAGTGCAATAATTAAAGTTGTAGTTGTTGTGTGTCTGTAGACAGCATGCTGTCAATGTAATAATTAAAGTTGTAGTTGTTGTCTGTCTGTAGACAGCATGCTGTCAGTGCAATAATTAAAGTTGTAGTTGTTGTCTGTCTGTAGACAGCATGCTTTCAGTGCAATAATTAAAGTTGTAGTTGTTGTCTGTCTGTAGACAGCATGCTGTCAGTACAATAATTAAAGTTGTAGTTGTTGTCTGTCTGAAGACAGCATGCTGTCAGTGTAATAATTAAAGTTGTAGTTGTTGTCTGTCTGTAGACAGCATGCTTTCAGTGTAATAATTAAAGTTGTAGTTGTTGTCTGTCTGTAGACAGCATGCTTTCAGTGCAATAATTAAAGTTGTAGTTGTTGTCTGTGTGTAGACAGCATGCTGTTAGTGCAATAATTAAAGTTGTAGTTGTTGTCTGTTAGCAGACAGCATGCTGTCATTATAATAATTAAAGTTGTAGTTGTTGTCTGTCTGTAGACAGCATGCTGTCAGTGCAATAATTAAAGTTGTAGTTGTTGTCTGTCTGTAGACAGCATGCTGTCAGTGTAGTAATTAAAGTTGTAGTTGTTGTCTGTCTATAGACAGCATGCTTTCAGTGTAATAATTAAAGTTGTAGTTGTTGTCTGTCTGTAGACAGCATGCTTTCAGTGGAATAATTAAAGTTGTAGTTGTCCGTCTGTAGACAGCATGTTTTCAGTGCAATAATTAAAGTTGTAGTTGTTTGTCTGTAGACAGCATGCTTTCAGTGCAATAATTAAAGTTGTAGTTGTTTTCTGTCTGTAGACAGCATGCTGTCAGTGTAATAATTAAAGTTGTAGTTGTTGTCTGTCTATAGACAGCATGCTTTCAGTGTAATAATTAAAGTTGTAGTTGTTGTCTGTCTGTAGACAGCATGCTTTCAGTGCAATAATTAAAGTTGTAGTTGATGTCTGTCTGTAGACAGCATGCTTTCAGTGTAATAATTAAAGTTGTAGTTGTTGTCTGTCTGTAGACAGCATGATTTCAGTGCAATAATTAAAGTTGTAGTTGTCTGTCTGTAGACAGCATGCTTTCAGTGCAATAATTAAAGTTGTAGTTGTTTGTCTGTAGACAGCATGCTTTCAGTGCAATAATTAAAGTTGTAGTTGTTTTCTGTCTGTAGACAGCATGCTGTCAGTGCAATAATTAAAGTTGTAGTTGTTGTCTGTCTGTAGACAGCATGCTATCAGTGTAATAATTAAAGTTGTAGTTGTTGTCTGTCTGTAGACGGCATGCTGTCAGTGCAATAATTAAAGTTGTAGTTGTTGTCTGTCTGTAGACAGCATTCTTTCAGTGCAATAATTAAAGTTGTAGTTGATGACTGTCTGTAGACAGCATGCTTTCAGTGTAATAATTAAAGTTGTAGTTGTTGTCTGTCTGTAGACAGCATGATTTTCAGTGCAATAATTAAAGTTGTAGTTGTTATCTGTCTGTAGACAGCATGTTTTCAATGTAATAATTAAAGTTGTAGTTGTTGTCTGTCTGTAGACAGCATGCTTTCAGTGCAATATTTAAAGTTGTAGTTGTTGTCTGTCTGTAGACAGCATGCTATCAGTGTAATAATTAAAGTTGTAGTTGTTGTCTGTCTGTAGTCAGCATGCTTTCAGTGCAATAATTAAAGTTGTAGTTGTTGTCTGTCTGTAGACAGCATGCTGTCAGTGCAATAATTAAAGTTGTAGTTGTTGTCTGTCTGTAGACAGCATGCTGTCAGTGTAATAATTAAAGTTGTAGTTGTTGTCTGTCTATAGACAGCATGCTTTCAGTGTAATAATTAAAGTTGTAGTTGTTGTCTTTCTGTAGACAGCATGCTTTCAGTGCAATAATTAAAGTTGTAGTTGATGTCTGTCTGTAGACAGCATGCTTTCAGTGTAATAATTAAAGTTGTAGTTGTTGTCTGTCTGTAGACAGCATGCTTTCAGTGCAATAATTAAAGTTGTAGTTGTCTGTCTGTAGACAGCATGCTTTTAGTGCAATAATTAAAGTTGTAGTTGTTTGTCTGTAGACAGCATGCTTTCAGTGCAATAATTAAAGTTGTAGTTGTTGTCTGTCTGTAGACAGCATGATTTCAGTGCAATAATTAAAGTTGTAGTTGTTGTCTGTCTGTAGACAGCATGCTGTCAGTGCAATAATTAAAGTTGTAGTTGTTGTCTGTCTGTAGACAGCATGCTGTCAGTGTAATAATTAAAGTTGTAGTTGTTGTCTGTCTATAGACAGCATGCTTTCAGTGTAATAATTAAAGTTGTAGTTGTTGTATGTCTGTAGACAGCATGCTTTCAGTGCAATAATTAAAGTTGTAGTTGATGTCTGTCTGTAGACAGCATGCTTTCAGTGTAATAAATAAAGTTGTAGATGTTGTCTGTCTGTAGACAGCATGCTTTCAGTGCAATAATTAAAGTTGTAGTTGTCTGTCTGTATACAGCATGCTTTCAGTGCAATAATTAAAGTTGTAGTTGTTGTCTGTCTGTAGACAGCATGATTTCAGTGCAATAATTAAAGTTGTAGTTGTTGTCTGTCTGTAGACAGCATGCTGTCAGTGCAATAATTAAAGTTGTAGTTGTTGTCTGTCTGTAGACAGCATGCTGTCAGTGTAATAATTAAAGTTGTAGTTGTTGTCTGTCTATAGACAGCATGCTGTCAGTGTAATAATTAAAGTTGTAGTTGTTGTATGTCTGTAGACAGCATGCTTTCAGTGCAATAATTAAAGTTGTAGTTGATGTCTGTCTGTAGACAGCATGCTTTCAGTGTAATAATTAAAGTTGTAGTTGTTGTCTGTCTGTAGACAGCATGATTTCAGTGCAATAATTAAAGTTGTAGTTGTCTGTCTGTAGACAGCATGCTTTCAGTGCAATAATTAAAGTTGTAGTTGTTTGTCTGTAGACAGCATGCTTTCAGTGCAATAATTAAAGTTGTAGTTGTTTTCTGTCTGTAGACAGCATGCTGTCAGTGCAATAATTAAAGTTGTAGTTGTTGTCTGTCTGTAGACAGCATGCTATCAGTGTAATAATTAAAGTTGTAGTTGTTGTCTGTCTGTAGACGGCATGCTGTCAGTGCAATAATTAAAGTTGTAGTTGTTGTCTGTCTGTAGACAGCATTCTTTCAGTGCAATAATTAAAGTTGTAGTTGATGACTGTCTGTAGACAGCATGCTTTCAGTGTAATAATTAAAGTTGTAGTTGTTGTCTGTCTGTAGACAGCATGATTTTCAGTGCAATAATTAAAGTTGTAGTTGTTATCTGTCTGTAGACAGCATGTTTTCAATGTAATAATTAAAGTTGTAGTTGTTGTCTGTCTGTAGACAGCATACTTTCAGTGCAATATTTAAAGTTGTAGTTGTTGTCTGTCTGTAGACAGCATGCTATCAGTGTAATAATTAAAGTTGTAGTTGTTGTCTGTCTGTAGTCAGCATGCTTTCAGTGCAATAATTAAAGTTGTAGTTGTTGTCTGTCTGTAGACAGCATGCTGTCAGTGCAATAATTAAAGTTGTAGTTGTTGTCTGTCTGTAGACAGCATGCTGTCAGTGTAATAATTAAAGTTGTAGTTGTTGTCTGTCTATAGACAGCATGCTTTCAGTGTAATAATTAAAGTTGTAGTTGTTGTCTTTCTGTAGACAGCATGCTTTCAGTGCAATAATTAAAGTTGTAGTTGATGTCTGTCTGTAGACAGCATGCTTTCAGTGTAATAATTAAAGTTGTAGTTGTTGTCTGTCTGTAGACAGCATGCTTTCAGTGCAATAATTAAAGTTGTAGTTGTCTGTCTGTAGACAGCATGCTTTTAGTGCAATAATTAAAGTTGTAGTTGTTTGTCTGTAGACAGCATGCTTTCAGTGCAATAATTAAAGTTGTAGTTGTTGTCTGTCTGTAGACAGCATGATTTCAGTGCAATAATTAAAGTTGTAGTTGTTGTCTGTCTGTAGACAGCATGCTGTCAGTGCAATAATTAAAGTTGTAGTTGTTGTCTGTCTGTAGACAGCATGCTGTCAGTGTAATAATTAAAGTTGTAGTTGTTGTCTGTCTATAGACAGCATGCTTTCAGTGTAATAATTAAAGTTGTAGTTGTTGTATGTCTGTAGACAGCATGCTTTCAGTGCAATAATTAAAGTTGTAGTTGATGTCTGTCTGTAGACAGCATGCTTTCAGTGTAATAAATAAAGTTGTAGATGTTGTCTGTCTGTAGACAGCATGCTTTCAGTGCAATAATTAAAGTTGTAGTTGTCTGTCTGTATACAGCATGCTTTCAGTGCAATAATTAAAGTTGTAGTTGTTGTCTGTCTGTAGACAGCATGATTTCAGTGCAATAATTAAAGTTGTAGTTGTTGTCTGTCTGTAGACAGCATGCTGTCAGTGCAATAATTAAAGTTGTAGTTGTTGTCTGTCTGTAGACAGCATGCTGTCAGTGTAATAATTAAAGTTGTAGTTGTTGTCTGTCTATAGACAGCATGCTTTCAGTGTAATAATTAAAGTTGTAGTTGTTGTATGTCTGTAGACAGCATGCTTTCAGTGCAATAATTAAAGTTGTAGTTGATGTCTGTCTGTAGACAGCATGCTTTCAGTGTAATAATTAAAGTTGTAGATGTTGTCTGTCTGTAGACAGCATGCTTTCAGTGCAATAATTAAATTTGTAGTTGTCTGTCTGTAGACAGCATGCTTTCAGTGCAATAATTAAAGTTGTAGTTGTTTGTCTGTAGACAGCATGCTTTCAGTGCAATAATTAAAGTTGTTGTTGTTGTCTGTCTGTAGACAGCATGATTTCAGTGCAATAATTAAAGTTGTAGTTGTTGTCTGTCTATAGACAGCATGCTGTCAGTGTAATAATTAAAGTTGTAGTTGTTGTCTGTCTGTAGACAGGATGCTTTCAGTGTAATAATTAAAGGTGTAGTTGTTGTCTGTCTGTAGACAGCATGCTTTCAGTGTAATAATTAAAGTTGTAGTTGTTGTCTGTCTGAAGACAGCATGCTGTCAGTGTAATAATTAAAGTTGTAGTTGTTGTCTGTCTGTAGACAGCATGCTTTCAGTGTAATAATTAAATTTGTAGTTGTTGTCTGTCTGTAGACAGCATGCTTTCAGTGTAATAATTAAAGTTGTAGTTGTTGTCTGTCTGTAGACAGCATGCTTTCAGTGCAATAATTAAAGTTGTAGTTTTTGTCTGTCTGTAGAGAGCATGCTTTCAGTGCAATAATTAAAGTTGTAGTTGTTGTCTGTCTGTAGACAGCATGCTGTCAGTGCAATAATTAAAGTTGTAGTTGTTGTGTGTCTGTAGACAGCATGCTGTCAATGTAATAATTAAAGTTGTAGTTGTTGTCTGTCTGTAGACAGCATGCTGTCAGTGCAATAATTAAAGTTGTAGTTGTTGTCTGTCTGTAGACAGCATGCTTTCAGTGCAATAATTAAAGTTGTAGTTGTTGTCTGTCTGTAGACAGCATGCTGTCAGTACAATAATTAAAGTTGTAGTTGTTGTCTGTCTGAAGACAGCATGCTGTCAGTGTAATAATTAAAGTTGTAGTTGTTGTCTGTCTGTAGACAGCATGCTTTCAGTGTAATAATTAAAGTTGTAGTTGTTGTGTGTCTGTAGACAGCATGCTTTCAGTGCAATAATTAAAGTTGTAGTTGTTGTCTGTCTGTAGACAGCATGCTGTCAGTGCAATAATTAAAGTTGTAGTTGTTGTCTGTTAGCAGACAGCATGCTGTCAGTGTAATAATTAAAGTTGTAGTTGTTGTCTGTCTGTAGACAGCATGCTGTCAGTGCAATAATTAAAGTTGTAGTTGTTGTCTGTCTGTAGACAGCATGCTGTCAGTGTAGTAATTAAAGTTGTAGTTGTTGTCTGTCTATAGACAGCATGCTTTCAGTGTAATAATTAAAGTTGTAGTTGTTGTCTGTCTGTAGACAGCATGCTTTCAGTGTAATAATTAAAGTTGTAGTTGTTGTCTGTCTGTAGACAGCATGCTTTCAGTGGAATAATTAAAGTTGTAGTTGTCCGTCTGTAGACAGCATGATTTTCAGTGCAATAATTAAAGTTGTAGTTGTTATCTGTCTGTAGACAGCATGTTTTCAATGTAATAATTAAAGTTGTAGTTGTTGTCTGTCTGTAGACAGCATGCTTTCAGTGCAATATTTAAAGTTGTAGTTGTTGTCTGTCTGTAGACAGCATGCTATCAGTGTAATAATTAAAGTTGTAGTTGTTGTCTGTCTGTAGTCAGCATGCTTTCAGTGCAATAATTAAAGTTGTAGTTGTTGTCTGTCTGTAGACAGCATGCTGTCAGTGCAATAATTAAAGTTGTAGTTGTTGTCTGTCTGTAGACAGCATGCTGTCAGTGTAATAATTAAAGTTGTAGTTGTTGTCTGTCTATAGACAGCATGCTTTCAGTGTAATAATTAAAGTTGTAGTTGTTGTCTTTCTGTAGACAGCATGCTTTCAGTGCAATAATTAAAGTTGTAGTTGATGTCTGTCTGTAGACAGCATGCTTTCAGTGTAATAATTAAAGTTGTAGTTGTTGTCTGTCTGTAGACATCATGCTTTCAGTGCAATAATTAAAGTTGTAGTTGTCTGTCTGTAGACAGCATGCTTTTAGTGCAATAATTAAAGTTGTAGTTGTTTGTCTGTAGACAGCATGCTTTCAGTGCAATAATTAAAGTTGTAGTTGTTGTCTGTCTGTAGACAGCATGATTTCAGTGCAATAATTAAAGTTGTAGTTGTTGTCTGTCTGTAGACAGCATGCTGTCAGTGCAATAATTAAAGTTGTAGTTGTTGTCTGTCTGTAGACAGCATGCTGTCAGTGTAATAATTAAAGTTGTAGTTGTTGTCTGTCTATAGACAGCATGCTTTCAGTGTAATAATTAAAGTTGTAGTTGTTGTATGTCTGTAGACAGCATGCTTTCAGTGCAATAATTAAAGTTGTAGTTGATGTCTGTCTGTAGACAGCATGCTTTCAGTGTAATAATTAAAGTTGTAGATGTTGTCTGTCTGTAGACAGCATGCTTTCAGTGCAATAATTAAAGTTGTAGTTGTCTGTCTGTATACAGCATGCTTTCAGTGCAATAATTAAAGTTGTAGTTGTTTGTCTGTAGACAGCATGCTTTCAGTGCAATAATTAAAGTTGTTGTTGTTGTCTGTCTGTAGACAGCATGATTTCAGTGCAATAATTAAAGTTGTAGTTGTTGTCTGTCTATAGACAGCATGCTGTCAGTGTAATAATTAAAGTTGTAGTTGTTGTCTGTCTGTAGACAGGATGCTTTCAGTGTAATAATTAAAGGTGTAGTTGTTGTCTGTCTGTAGACAGCATGCTTTCAGTGTAATAATTAAAGTTGTAGTTGTTGTCTGTCTGAACACAGCATGCTGTCAGTGCAATAATTAAAGTTGTAGTTGTTGTCTGTCTGTAGACAGCATGCTTTCAGTGTAATAATTAAAGTTGTAGTTGTTGTCTGTCTGTAGACAGCATGCTTTCAGTGTAATAATTAAAGTTGTAGTTGTTGTCTGTCTGTAGACAGCATGCTTTCAGTGCAATAATTAAAGTTGTAGTTGTTGTCTGTCTGTAGAGAGCATGCTTTCAGTGCAATAATTAAAGTTGTAGTTGTTGTCTGTCTGTAGACAGCATGCTGTCAATGTAATAATTAAAGTTGTAGTTGTTGTCTGTCTGTAGACAGCATGCTGTCAGTGCAATAATTAAAGTTGTAGTTGTTGTCTGTCTGTAGACAGCATGCTTTCAGTGCAATAATTAAAGTTGTAGTTGTTGTCTGTCTGTAGACAGCATGCTGTCAGTGCAATAATTAAAGTTGTAGTTGTTGTCTGTCTGAAGACAGCATGCTGTCAGTGTAATAATTAAAGTTGTAGTTGTTGTCTGTCTGTAGACAGCATGCTGTCAGTGTAGTAATTAAAGTTGTAGTTGTTGTCTGTCTATAGACAGCATGCTTTCAGTGTAATAATTAAAGTTGTAGTTGTTGTCTGTCTGTAGACAGCATGCTTTCAGTGTAATAATTAAAGTTGTAGTTGTTGTCTGTCTGTAGACAGCATGCTTTCAGTGGAATAATTAAAGTTGTAGTTGTCTGTCTGTAGACAGCATGTTTTCAGTGCAATAATTAAAGTTGTAGTTGTTTGTCTGTAGACAGCATGCTTTCAGTGCAATAATTAAAGTTGTAGTTGTTTTCTGTCTGTAGACAGCATGCTGTCAGTGTAATAATTAAAGTTGTAGTTGTTGTCTGTCTATAGACAGCATGCTTTCAGTGTAATAATTAAAGTTGTAGTTGTTGTCTGTCTGTAGACAGCATGCTTTCAGTGCAATAATTAAAGTTGTAGTTGATGTCTGTCTGTAGACAGCATGCTTTCAGTGTAATAATTAAAGTTGTAGTTGTTGTCTGTCTGTAGACAGCATGATTTCAGTGCAATAATTAAAGTTGTAGTTGTCTGTCTGTAGACAGCATGCTTTCAGTGCAATAATTAAAGTTGTAGTTGTTTGTCTGTAGACAGCATGCTTTCAGTGCAATAATTAAAGTTGTAGTTGTTTTCTGTCTGTAGACAGCATGCTGTCAGTGCAATAATTAAAGTTGTAGTTGTTGTCTGTCTGTAGACAGCATGCTATCAGTGTAATAATTAAAGTTGTAGTTGTTGTCTGTCTGTAGACGGCATGCTGTCAGTGCAATAATTAAAGTTGTAGTTGTTGTCTGTCTGTAGACAGCATTCTTTCAGTGCAATAATTAAAGTTGTAGTTGATGACTGTCTGTAGACAGCATGCTTTCAGTGTAATAATTAAAGTTGTAGTTGTTGTCTGTCTGTAGACAGCATGATTTCAGTGCAATAATTAAAGTTGTAGTTGTTATCTGTCTGTAGACAGCATGTTTTCAATGTAATAATTAAAGTTGTAGTTGTTGTCTGTCTGTAGACAGCATGCTGTCAGTGCAATAATTAAAGTTGTAGTTGTTGTCTGTCTGTAGACAGCATGCTTTCAGTGTAATAATTAAAGTTGTAGTTGTTGTCTGTCTATAGACAGCATGCTTTCAGTGTAATAATTAAAGTTGTAGTTGTTGTATGTCTGTAGACAGCATGCTTTCAGTGCAATAATTAAAGTTGTAGTTGATGTCTGTCTGTAGACAGCATGCTTTCAGTGTAATAATTAAAGTTGTAGATGTTGTCTGTCTGTAGACAGCATGCTTTCAGTGCAATAATTAAAGTTGTAGTTGTCTGTCTGTATACAGCATGCTTTCAGTGCAATAATTAAAGTTGTAGTTGTTTGTCTGTAGACAGCATGCTTTCAGTGCAATAATTAAAGTTGTTGTTGTTGTCTGTCTGTAGACAGCATGATTTCAGTGCAATAATTAAAGTTGTAGTTGTTGTCTGTCTATAGACAGCATGCTGTCAGTGTAATAATTAAAGTTGTAGTTGTTGTCTGTCTGTAGACAGGATGCTTTCAGTGTAATAATTAAAGGTGTAGTTGTTGTCTGTCTGTAGACAGCATGCTTTCAGTGTAATAATTAAAGTTGTAGTTGTTGTCTGTCTGAACACAGCATGCTGTCAGTGTAATAATTAAAGTTGTAGTTGTTGTCTGTCTGTAGACAGCATGCTTTCAGTGTAATAATTAAAGTTGTAGTTGTTGTCTGTCTGTAGACAGCATGCTTTCAGTGTAATAATTAAAGTTGTAGTTGTTGTCTGTCTGTAGACAGCATGCTTTCAGTGCAATAATTAAAGTTGTAGTTGTTGTCTGTCTGTAGAGAGCATGCTTTCAGTGCAATAATTAAAGTTGTAGTTGTTGTCTGTCTGTAGACAGCATGCTGTCAATGTAATAATTAAAGTTGTAGTTGTTGTCTGTCTGTAGACAGCATGCTGTCAGTGCAATAATTAAAGTTGTAGTTGTTGTCTGTCTGTAGACAGCATGCTTTCAGTGCAATAATTAAAGTTGTAGTTGTTGTCTGTCTGTAGACAGCATGCTGTCAGTGCAATAATTAAAGTTGTAGTTGTTGTCTGTCTGAAGACAGCATGCTGTCAGTGTAATAATTAAAGTTGTAGTTGTTGTCTGTCTGTAGACAGCATGCTTTCAGTGTAATAATTAAAGTTGTAGTTGTTGTCTGTCTGTAGACAGCATGCTTTCAGTGCAATAATTAAAGTTGTAGTTGTTGTCTCTCTGTAGACAACATGCTGTCAGTGCAATAATTAAAGTTGTAGTTGTTGTCTGTTAGCAGACAGCATGCTGTCAGTGTAATAATTAAAGTTGTAGTTGTTGTCTGTCTGTAGACAGCATGCTGTCAGTGCAATAATTAAAGTTGTAGTTGTTGTCTGTCTGTAGACAGCATGCTGTCAGTGTAGTAATTAAAGTTGTAGTTGTTGTCTGTCTATAGACAGCATGCTTTCAGTGTAATAATTAAAGTTGTAGTTGTTGTCTGTCTGTAGACAGCATGATTTCAGTGCAATAATTAAAGTTGTAGTTGTTGTCTGTCTATAGACAGCATGCTGTCAGTGTAATAATTAAAGTTGTAGTTGTTGTCTGTCTGTAGACAGGATGCTTTCAGTGTAATAATTAAAGGTGTAGTTGTTGTCTGTCTGTAGACAGCATGCTTTCAGTGTAATAATTAAAGTTGTAGTTGTTGTCTGTCTGAAGACAGCATGCTGTCAGTGTAATAATTAAAGTTGTAGTTGTTGTCTGTCTGTAGACAGCATGCTTTCAGTGTAATAATTAAAGTTGTAGTTGTTGTCTGTCTGTAGACAGCATGCTGTCAGTGTAATAATTAAAGTTGTAGTTGTTTTCTGTCTGTAGACAGCATGCTGTCAGTGCAATAATTAAAGTTGTAGTTGTTGTCTGTCTGTAGACAGCATGCTGTCAGTGTAGTAATTAAAGTTGTAGTTGTTGTCTGTCTATAGACAGCATGCTTTCAGTGTAATAATTAAAGTTGTAGTTGTTGTCTGTCTGTAGACAGGATGCTTTCAGTGGAATAATTAAAGTTGTAGTTGTCCGTCTGTAGACAGCATGCTTTCAGTGCAATAATTAAAGTTGTAGTTGTTTGTCTGTATACAGCATGCTTTCAGTGCAATAATTAAAGTTGTAGTTGTTTTCTGTCTGTAGACAGCATGCTGTCAGTGTAATAATTAAAGTTGTAGTTGTTGTCTGTCTATAGACAGCATGCTTTCAGTGTAATAATTAAAGTTGTAGTTGTTGTCTGTCTGTAGACAGCATGCTTTCAGTGCAATAATTAAAGTTGTAGTTGATGTCTGTCTGTAGACAGCATGCTTTCAGTGTAATAATTAAAGTTGTAGTTGTTGTCTGTCTGTAGACAGCATGATTTCAGTGCAATAATTAAAGTTGTAGTTGTCTGTCTGTAGACAGCATGCTTTCAGTGCAATAATTAAAGTTGTAGTTGTTGTCTGTCTGTAGACAGCATGATTTCAGTGCAATAATTAAAGTTGTAGTTGTTATCTGTCTGTAGACAGCATGTTTTCAATGTAATAATTAAAGTTGTAGTTGTTGTCTGTCTGTAGACAGCATGCTGTCAGTGCAATAATTAAAGTTGTAGTTGTTGTCTGTCTGTAGACAGCATGCTGTCAGTGTAATAATTAAAGTTGTAGTTGTTGTCTGTCTATAGACAGCATGCTTTCAGTGTAATATTTAAAGTTGTAGTTGTTGTCTTTCTGTAGACAGCATGCTTTCAGTGCAATAATTAAAGTTGTAGTTGATGTCTGTCTGTAGACAGCATGCTTTCAGTGTAACAATTAAAGTTGTAGTTGTTGTCTGTCTGTAGACAGCATGCTTTCAGTGCAATAATTAAAGTTGTAGTTGTCTGTCTGTAGACAGCATGCTTTCAGTGCAATAATTAAAGTTGTAGTTGTTTGTCTGTAGACAGCATGCTTTCAGTGCAATAATTAAAGTTGTAGTTGTTGTCTGTCTGTAGACAGCATGATTTCAGTGCAATAATTAAAGTTGTAGTTGTTGTCTGTCTGTAGACAGCATGCTGTCAGTGCAATAATTAAAGTTGTAGTTGTTGTCTGTCTGTAGACAGCATGCTGTCAGTGTAATAATTAAAGTTGTAGTTGTTGTCTGTCTATAGACAGCATGCTTTCAGTGTAATAATTAAAGTTGTAGTTGTTGTATGTCTGTAGACAGCATGCTTTCAGTGCAATAATTAAAGTTGTAGTTGATGTCTGTCTGTAGACAGCATGCTTTCAGTGTAATAATTAAAGTTGTAGATGTTGTCTGTCTGTAGACAGCATGCCTTCAGTGCAATAATTAAAGTTGTAGTTGTCTGTCTGTAGACAGCATGCTTTCAGTGCAATAATTAAAGTTGTAGTTGTTTGTCTGTAGACAGCATGCTTTCAGTGCAATAATTAAAGTTGTTGTTGTTGTCTGTCTGTAGACAGCATGATTTCAGTGCAATAATTAAAGTTGTAGTTGTTGTCTGTCTATAGACAGCATGCTGTCAGTGTAATAATTAAAGTTGTAGTTGTTGTCTGTCTGTAGACAGGATGCTTTCAGTGTAATAATTAAAGGTGTAGTTGTTGTCTGTCTGTAGACAGCATGCTATCAGTGTAATAATTAAAGTTGTAGTTGTTGTCTGTCTGAAGACAGCATGCTGTCAGTGTAATAATTAAAGTTGTAGTTGTTGTCTGTCTGTAGACAGCATGCTTTCAGTGTAATAATTAAAGTTGTAGTTGTTGTCTGTCTGTAGACAGCATGCTTTCAGTGTAATAATTAAAGTTGTAGTTGTTGTCTGTCTGTAGACAGCATGCTTTCAGTGCAATAATTAAAGTTGTAGTTGTTGTCTCTCTGTAGAGAGCATGCTTTCAGTGCAATAATTAAAGTTGTAGTTGATGTCTGTCTGTAGACAGCATGCTGTCAGTGCAATAATTAAAGTTGTAGTTGTTGTGTGTCTGTAGACAGCATGCTGTCAATGTAATAATTAAAGTTGTAGTTGTTGTCTGTCTGTAGACAGCATGCTGTCAGTGCAATAATTAAAGTTGTAGTTGTTGTCTGTCTGTAGACAGCATGCTTTCAGTGCAATAATTAAAGTTGTAGTTGTTGTCTGTCTGTAGACAGCATGATTTCAGTGCAATAATTAAAGTTGTAGTTGTTGTCTGTCTATAGACAGCATGCTGTCAGTGTAATAATTAAAGTTGTAGTTGTTGTCTGTCTGTAGACAGGATGCTTTCAGTGTAATAATTAAAGGTGTAGTTGTTGTCTGTCTGTAGACAGCATGCTTTCAGTGTAATAATTAAAGTTGTAGTTGTTGTCTGTCTGAAGACAGCATGCTGTCAGTGTAATAATTAAAGTTGTAGTTGTTGTCTGTCTGTAGACAGCATGCTTTCAGTGTAATAATTAAAGTTGTAGTTGTTGTCTGTCTGTAGACAGCATGCTGTCAGTGTAATAATTAAAGTTGTAGTTGTTGTCTGTCTGTAGACAGCATGCTGTCAGTGCAATAATTAAAGTTGTAGTTGTTGTCTGTCTGTAGACAGCATGCTGTCAGTGTAGTAATTAAAGTTGTAGTTGTTGTCTGTCTATAGACAGCATGCTTTCAGTGTAATAATTAAAGTTGTAGTTGTTGTCTGTCTGTAGACAGCATGCTTTCAGTGTAATAATTAAAGTTGTAGTTGTTGTCTGTCTGTAGACAGCATGCTTTCAGTGGAATAATTAAAGTTGTAGTTGTCCGTCTGTAGACAGCATGCTTTCAGTGCAATAATTAAAGTTGTAGTTGTTTGTCTGTAGACAGCATGCTTTCAGTGCAATAATTAAAGTTGTAGTTGTTTTCTGTCTGTAGACAGCATGCTGTCAGTGTAATAATTAAAGTTGTAGTTGTTGTCTGTCTATAGACAGCATGCTTTCAGTGTAATAATTAAAGTTGTAGTTGTTGTCTGTCTGTAGACAGCATGCTTTCAGTGCAATAATTAAAGTTGTAGTTGATGTCTGTCTGTAGACAGCATGCTTTCAGTGTAATAATTAAAGTTGTAGTAGTTGTCTGTCTGTAGACAGCATGATTTCAGTGCAATAATTAAAGTTGTAGTTGTCTGTCTGTAGACAGCATGCTTTCAGTGCAATAATTAAAGTTGTAGTTGTTGTCTGTCTGTAGACAGCATGATTTCAGTCCAATAATTAAAGTTGTAGTTGTTATCTGTCTGTAGACAGCATGTTTTCAATGTAATAATTAAAGTTGTAGTTGTTGTCTGTCTGTAGACAGCATGCTTTCAGTGCAATAATTAAAGTTGTAGTTGATGTCTGTCTGTAGACAGCATGCTTTCAGTGTAATAATTAAAGTTGTAGTTGTTGTCTGTCTGTAGACAGCATGCTTTCAGTGCAATAATTAAAGTTGTAGTTGTCTGTCTGTAGACAGCATGCTTTCAGTGCAATAATTAAAGTTGTAGTTGTTTGTCTGTAGACAGCATGCTTTCAGTGCAATAATTAAAGTTGTAGTTGTTGTCTGTCTGTAGACAGCATGATTTCAGTGCAATAATTAAAGTTGTAGTTGTTGTCTGTCTGTAGACAGCATGCTGTCAGTGCAATAATTAAAGTTGTAGTTGTTGTCTGTCTGTAGACAGCATGCTGTCAGTGCAATAATTAAAGTTGTAGTTGTTGTCTGTCTGTAGACAGCATGCTGTCAGTGTAATAATTAAAATTGTAGTTGTTGTCTGTCTATAGACAGCATGCTTTCAGTGTAATAATTAAAGTTGTAGTTGTATGTCTGTAGACAGCATGCTTTCAGTGCAATAATTAAAGTTGTAGTTGATGTCTGTCTGTAGACAGCATGCTTTCAGTGTAATAATTAAAGTTGTAGATGTTTTCTGTCTGTAGACATCATGCTTTCAGTGCAATAATTAAAGTTGTAGTTGTCTGTCTGTAGACAGCATGCTTTCAGTGCAATAATTAAAGTTGTAGTTGTTTGTCTGTAGACAGCATGCTTTCAGTGCAATAATTACAGTTGTTGTTGTTGTCTGTCTGTAGACAGCATGATTTCAGTGCAATAATTAAAGTTGTAGTTGTTGTCTGTCTATAGACAGCATGCTGTCAGTGTAATAATTAAAGTTGTAGTTGTTGTCTGTCTGTAGACAGGATGCTTTCAGTGTAATAATTAAAGGTGTAGTTGTTGTCTGTCTGTAGACAGCATGCTTTCAGTGTAATAATTAAAGTTGTAGTTGTTGTCTGTCTGAAGACAGCATGCTGTCAGTGTAATAATTAAAGTTGTAGTTGTTGTCTGTCTGTAGACAGCATGCTTTCAGTGTAATAATTAAAGTTGTAGTTGTTGTCTGTCTGTAGACAGCATGCTTTCAGTGTAATAATTAAAGTTGTAGTTGTTGTCTGTCTGTAGACAGCATGCTTTCAGTGCAATAATTAAAGTTGTAGTTGTTGTATCTCTGTGGAGAGCATGCTTTCAGTGCAATAATTAAAGTTGTAGTTGTTGTCTGTCTGTAGACAGCATGCTGCCAGTGCAATAATTAAAGTTGTAGTTGTTGTGTGTCTGTAGACAGCATGCTGTCAATGTAATAATTAAAGTTGTAGTTGTTGTCTGTCTGTAGACAGCATGCTGTCAGTGCAATAATTAAAGTTGTAGTTGTTGTCTGTCTGTAGACAGCATGCTTTCAGTGCAATAATTAAAGTTGTAGTTGTTGTCTGTCTGTAGACAGCATGCTGTCAGTGCAATAATTAAAGTTGTAGTTGTTGTCTGTCTGAAGACAGCATGCTGTCAGTGTAATAATTAAAGTTGTAGTTGTTGTCTGTCTGTAGACAGCATGCTTTCAGTGTAATAATTAAAGTTGTAGTTGTTGTCTGTCTGTAGACAGCATGCTTTCAGTGCAATAATTAAAGTTGTAGTTGTCTGTCTGTAGACAGCATGCTGTCAGTGCAATAATTAAAGTTGTAGTTGTTGTCTGTTAGCAGACAGCATGCTGTCAGTGTAATAATTAAAGTTGTAGTTGTTGTCTGTTAGCAGACAGCATGCTGTCAGTGCAATAATTAAAGTTGTAGTTGTTGTCTGTCTGTAGACAGCATGCTTTCAGTGCAATAATTAAAGTTGTAGTTGTTGTCTGTCTGTAGACAGCATGATTTCAGTGCAATAATTAAAGTTGTAGTTGTTGTCTGTCTATAGACAGCATGCTGTCAGTGTAATAATTAAAGTTGTAGTTGTTGTCTGTCTGTAGACAGGATGCTTTCAGTGTAATAATTAAAGGTGTAGTTGTTGTCTGTCTGTAGACAGCATGCTTTCAGTGTAATAATTAAAGTTGTAGTTGTTGTCTGTCTGAAGACAGCATGCTGTCAGTGTAATAATTAAAGTTGTAGTTGTTGTCTGTCTGTAGACAGCATGCTTTCAGTGTAATAATTAAAGTTGTAGTTGTTGTCTGTCTGTAGACAGCATGCTGTCAGTGTAATAATTAAAGTTGTAGTTGTTGTCTGTCTGTAGACAGCATGCTGTCAGTGCAATAATTAAAGTTGTAGTTGTTGTCTGTCTGTAGACAGCATGCTGTCAGTGTAGTAATTAAAGTTGTAGTTGTTGTCTGTCTATAGACAGCATGCTTTCAGTGTAATAATTAAAGTTGTAGTTGTTGTCTGTCTGTAGACAGCATGCTTTCAGTGTAATAATTAAAGTTGTAGTTGTTGTCTGTCTGTAGACAGCATGCTTTCAGTGGAATAATTAAAGTTGTAGTTGTCCGTCTGTAGACAGCATGCTTTCAGTGCAATAATTAAAGTTGTAGTTGTTTGTCTGTAGACAGCATGCTTTCAGTGCAATAATTAAAGTTGTAGTTGTTTTCTGTCTGTAGACAGCATGCTGTCAGTGTAATAATTAAAGTTGTAGTTGTTGTCTGTCTATAGACAGCATGCTTTCAGTGTAATAATTAAAGTTGTAGTTGTTGTCTGTCTGTAGACAGCATGCTTTCAGTGCAATAATTAAAGTTGTAGTTGATGTCTGTCTGTAGACAGCATGCTTTCAGTGTAATAATTAAAGTTGTAGTAGTTGTCTGTCTGTAGACAGCATGATTTCAGTGCAATAATTAAAGTTGTAGTTGTCTGTCTGTAGACAGCATGCTTTCAGTGCAATAATTAAAGTTGTAGTTGTTGTCTGTCTGTAGACAGCATGATTTCAGTCCAATAATTAAAGTTGTAGTTGTTATCTGTCTGTAGACAGCATGTTTTCAATGTAATAATTAAAGTTGTAGTTGTTGTCTGTCTGTAGACAGCATGCTTTCAGTGCAATAATTAAAGTTGTAGTTGATGTCTGTCTGTAGACAGCATGCTTTCAGTGTAATAATTAAAGTTGTAGTTGTTGTCTGTCTGTAGACAGCATGCTTTCAGTGCAATAATTAAAGTTGTAGTTGTCTGTCTGTAGACAGCATGCTTTCAGTGCAATAATTAAAGTTGTAGTTGTTTGTCTGTAGACAGCATGCTTTCAGTGCAATAATTAAAGTTGTAGTTGTTGTCTGTCTGTAGACAGCATGATTTCAGTGCAATAATTAAAGTTGTAGTTGTTGTCTGTCTGTAGACAGCATGCTGTCAGTGCAATAATTAAAGTTGTAGTTGTTGTCTGTCTGTAGACAGCATGCTGTCAGTGCAATAATTAAAGTTGTAGTTGTTGTCTGTCTGTAGACAGCATGCTGTCAGTGTAATAATTAAAGTTGTAGTTGTTGTCTGTCTATAGACAGCATGCTTTCAGTGTAATAATTAAAGTTGTAGTTGTATGTCTGTAGACAGCATGCTTTCAGTGCAATAATTAAAGTTGTAGTTGATGTCTGTCTGTAGACAGCATGCTTTCAGTGTAATAATTAAAGTTGTAGATGTTTTCTGTCTGTAGACAGCATGCTTTCAGTGCAATAATTAAAGTTGTAGTTGTCTGTCTGTAGACAGCATGCTTTCAGTGCAATAATTAAAGTTGTAGTTGTTTGTCTGTAGACAGCATGCTTTCAGTGCAATAATTAAAGTTGTTGTTGTTGTCTGTCTGTAGACAGCATGATTTCAGTGCAATAATTAAAGTTGTAGTTGTTGTCTGTCTATAGACAGCATGCTGTCAGTGTAATAATTAAAGTTGTAGTTGTTGTCTGTCTGTAGACAGGATGCTTTCAGTGTAATAATTAAAGGTGTAGTTGTTGTCTGTCTGTAGACAGCATGCTTTCAGTGTAATAATTAAAGTTGTAGTTGTTGTCTGTCTGAAGACAGCATGCTGTCAGTGTAATAATTAAAGTTGTAGTTGTTGTCTGTCTGTAGACAGCATGCTTTCAGTGTAATAATTAAAGTTGTAGTTGTTGTCTGTCTGTAGACAGCATGCTTTCAGTGTAATAATTAAAGTTGTAGTTGTTGTCTGTCTGTAGACAGCATGCTTTCAGTGCAATAATTAAAGTTGTAGTTGTTGTATCTCTGTGGAGAGCATGCTTTCAGTGCAATAATTAAAGTTGTAGTTGTTGTCTGTCTGTAGACAGCATGCTGCCAGTGCAATAATTAAAGTTGTAGTTGTTGTGTGTCTGTAGACAGCATGCTGTCAATGTAATAATTAAAGTTGTAGTTGTTGTCTGTCTGTAGACAGCATGCTGTCAGTGCAATAATTAAAGTTGTAGTTGTTGTCTGTCTGTAGACAGCATGCTTTCAGTGCAATAATTAAAGTTGTAGTTGTTGTCTGTCTGTAGACAGCATGCTGTCAGTGCAATAATTAAAGTTGTAGTTGTTGTCTGTCTGAAGACAGCATGCTGTCAGTGTAATAATTAAAGTTGTAGTTGTTGTCTGTCTGTAGACAGCATGCTTTCAGTGTAATAATTAAAGTTGTAGTTGTTGTCTGTCTGTAGACAGCATGCTTTCAGTGCAATAATTAAAGTTGTAGTTGTCTGTCTGTAGACAGCATGCTGTCAGTGCAATAATTAAAGTTGTAGTTGTTGTCTGTTAGCAGACAGCATGCTGTCAGTGTAATAATTAAAGTTGTAGTTGTTGTCTGTCTGTAGACAGCATGCTGTCAGTGCAATAATTAAAGTTGTAGTTGTTGTCTGTCTGTAGACAGCATGCTGTCAGTGTAGTAATTAAAGTTGTAGTTGTTGTCTGTCTATAGACAGCATGCTTTCAGTGTAATAATTAAAGTTGTAGTTGTTGTCTGTCTGTAGACAGCATGCTTTCAGTGTAATAATTAAAGTTGTAGTTGTTGTCTGTCTGTAGACAGCATGCTTTCAGTGGAATAATTAAAGTTGTAGTTGTCCGTCTGTAGACAGTATGCTTTCAGTGCAATAATTAAAGTTGTAGTTGTTTTTCTGTAGACAGCATGCTTTCAGTGCAATAATTAAAGTTGTAGTTGTTGTCTGTCTGTAGACAGCATGATTTCAGTGCAATAATTAAAGTTGTAGTTGTTGTCTGTCTGTAGACAGCATGCTGTCAGTGCAATAATTAAAGTTGTAGTTGTTGTCTGTCTGTAGACAGCATGCTATCAGTGTAATAATTAAAGTTGTAGTTGTTGTCTGTCTGTAGACAGCATGCTTTCAGTGCAATAATTAAAGTTGTAGTTGATGTCTGTCTGTAGACAGCATGCTTTCAGTGCAATAATTAAAGTTGTAGTTGTCTGTCTGTAGACAGCATGCTTTCAGTGCAATAATTAAAGTTGTAGTTGTTGTCTGTCCGTAGACGGCATGCTGTCAGTGCAATAATTAAAGTTGTAGTTGTTGTCTGTCTGTAGACAGCATGCTTTCAGTGCAATAATTAAAGTTGTAGTTGATGTCTGTCTGTAGACAGCATGCTATCAGTGTAATAATTAAAGTTGTAGTTGTTGTCTGTCTGTAGTCAGCATGCTTTCAGTGCAATACTTAAAGTTGTAGTTGTTGTCTGTGTGTAGACAGCATGCTGTCAGTGCAATAATTAAAGTTGTAGTTGTTGTCTGTCTGTAGACAGCATGCTGTCAGTGTAATATTTAAAGTTATAGTTGTTGTCTGTCTATAGACAGCATGCTTTCAGTGTAATAATTAAAGTTGTAGTTGTTGTCTGTCTGTAGACAGCATGCTTTCAGTGTAATAATTAAAGTTGTAGTTGTTGTCTGTCTGTAGACAGCATGCTTTCAGTGCAATAATTAAAGTTGTAGTTGTTTGTCTGTAGACAGCATGCTTTCAGTGCAATAATTAAAGTTGTAGTTGTTGTCTGTCTGTAGACAGCATGCTTTCAGTGCAATAATTAAAGTTGTAGTTGTTGTCTGTCTGTAGACAGCATGCTGTCAGTGTAATAATTAAAGTTGTAGTTGTTGTCTGTCTATAAACAGCATGCTTTCAGTGCAATAATTAAAGTTGTAGTTGATGTCTGTCTGTAGACAGCATGCTATCAGTGTAATAATTAAAGTTGTAGTTGTTGTCTGTCTGTAGTCAGCATGCTTTCAGTGCAATACTTAAAGTTGTAGTTGTTGTCTGTCTGTAGACAGCATGCTGTCAGTGCAATAATTAAAGTTGTAGTTGTTGTCTGTCTGTAGACAGCATGCTTTCAGTGTAATAATTAAAGTTGTAGTTGTTGTCTGTCTATAGACAGCATGCTTTCAGTGTAATAATTAAAGTTGTAGTTGTTGTCTGTTTGTAGACAGCATGCTTTCAGTGCAATAATTAAAGTTGTAGTTGATGTCTGTCTGTAGACAGCATGCTTTCAGTGTAATAATTAAAGTTGTAGTTGTTGTCTGTCTGTAGACAGCATGCTTTCAGTGCAATAATTAAAGTTGTAGTTGTTTATCTGTAGACAGCATGCTTTCAGTGCAATAATTAAAGTTGTAGTTGATGTCTGTCTGTAGACAGCATGCTTTCAGTGTAATAATTAAAGTTGTAGTTGTTGTCTGTCTGTAGACAGCATGCTTTCAGTGCAATAATTAAAGTTGTAGTTGTCTGTCTGTAGACAGCATGCTTTCAGTGCAATAATTAAAGTTGTAGTTGTTTGTCTGTAGACAGCATGCTTTCAGTGCAATAATTAAAATTGTTGTTGTTGTCTGTCTGTAGGCAGCATGATTTCAGTGCAATAATTAAAGTTGTAGTTGTTGTCTGTCTGTAGACAGCATGCTGTCAGTGCAATAATTAAAGTTGTAGTTGTTGTCTGTCTATAGACAGCATGCTGTCAGTGTAATAATTAAAGTTGTAGTTGTTGTCTGTCTGTAGACAGCATGCTTTCAGTGTAATAATTAAAGTTGTAGTTGTTGTCTGTCTGTAGACAGCATGCTTTCAGTGTAATAATTAAAGTTGTAGTTGTTGTCTATCTGTAGACAGCATGCTTTCCGTGCAATAATTAAAGTTGTAGTTGTTGTCTGTCTGTAGACAGCATGCTTTCAGTGCAGTAATTAAAGTTGTAGTTGTTGTCTGTCTGTAGACAGCATGCTGTCAGTGCAATAATTAAAGTTGTATTTGTTGTGTGTCTGTAGACAGCATGCTGTCAGTGTAATAATTAAAGTTGTAGTTGTTGTCTGTCTGTAGACAGCATGCTGTCAGTGCAATAATTAAAGTTGTAGTTGTTGTCTGTCTGTAGACAGCATGCTGTCAGTGTAATAATTAAAGTTGTAGTTGTTGTCTGTCTATAGACAGCATGCTTTCAGTGTAATAATTAAAGTTGTAGTTGTTGTCTGTCTGTAGACAGCATGCTTTCAGTGCAATAATTAAAGTTGTAGTTGTTGTCTTTCTGTAGACAGCATGCTTTCAGTGCAATAATTAAAGTTGTAGTTGTTGTCTGTCTGTAGACAGCATGCTGTCAGTGCAATAATTAAAGTTGTAGTTGTTGTCTGTCTGTAGACAGCATGCTGTCAGTGTAATAATTAAAGTTGTAGTTGTTGTCTGTCTGTAGACAGCATTCTGTCAGTGCAAGAATTAAAGTTGTAGTTGTTGTCTGTCTGTAGACAGCATGCTGTCAGTGTAATAATTAAAGTTGTAGTTGTTGTCTGTCTATAGACAGCATGCTATCAGTGTAATAATTAAAGTTGTAGTTGTTGTCTGTCTGTAGACAGCATGCTTTCAGTGCAATAATTAAAGTTGTAGTTGATGTCTGTCTGTAGACAGCATGCTTTCAGTGTAATAATTAAAGTTGTAGTTGTTGTCTGTCTGTAGACAGCATGCTTTCAGTGCAATAATTAAAGTTGTAGTTGTCTGTCTGTAGACAGCATGCTTTCAGTGCAATAATTAAAGTTGTAGTTGTTTGTCTGTAGACAGCATGCTTTCGGTGCAATAATTAAAGTTGTAGTTGTTGTCTGTCTGTAGACAGCATGCTTTCAGTGTAATAATTAAAGTTGTAGTTGTTGTCTGTCTGTAGACAGCATGCTTTCAGTGCAATAATTAAAGTTGTAGTTGATGTCTGTCTGTAGACAGCATGCTTTCAGTGTAATAATTAAAGTTGTAGTTGTTGTCTGTCTGTAGACAGCATGCTTTCAGTGGAATAATTAAAGTTGTAGTTGTCTGTCTGTAGACAGCATGCTTTCAGTGCAATAATTAAAGTTGTAGTTGTTTGTCTGTAGACAGCATGCTTTCAGTGCAATAATTAAAGTTGTAGTTGTTGTCTGTCTGTAGACAGCATGATTTCAGTGCAATAATTAAAGTTGTAGTTGTTGTCTGTCTGTAGACAGCATGCTGTCAGTGCAATAATTAAAGTTGTAGTTGTTGTCTGTCTGTAGACAGCATGCTGTCAGTGTAATAATTAAAGTTGTAGTTGTTGTCTGTCAATAGACAGCATGCTTTCAGTGTAATAATTAAAGTTGTAGTTGTTGTCTGTCTGTATACAGCATGCTTTCAGTGCAATAATTAAAGTTGTAGTTGATGTCTGTCTGTAGACAGCATGCTTTCAGTGTAATAATTAAAGTTGTAGATGTTGTCTGTCTGTAGACAGCATGCTTTCAGTGCAATAATTAAAGTTGTAGTTGTTGTCTGTCTGTAGACAGCATGCTGTCAGTGTAATAATTAAAGTTGTAGTTGTTGTCTGTCTATAGACAGCATGCTTTCAGTGTAATAATTAAAGTTGTAGTTGTTGTCTGTCTGTAGACAGCATGCTTTCAGTGCAATAATTAAAGTTGTAGTTGTTGTCTTTCTGTAGACAGCATGCTTTCAGTGCAATAATTAAAGTTGTAGTTGTTGTCTGTCTGTAGACAGCATGCTGTCAGTGCAATAATTAAAGTTGTAGTTGATGTCTGTCTGTAGACAGCATGCTTTCAGTGTAATAATTAAAGTTGTAGTTGTTGTCTGTCTGTAGACAGCATGCTTTCAGTGCAATAATTAAAGTTGTAGTTGTCTGTCTGTAGACAGCATGCTTTCAGTGCAATAATTAAAGTTGTAGTTGTTTATCTGTAGACAGCATGCTTTCAGTGCAATAATTAAAGTTGTTGTTGTTGTCTGTCTGTAGACAGCATGATTTCAGTGCAATAATTAAAGTTGTAGTTGTTGTCTGTCTGTAGACAGCATGCTGTCGGTGCAATAATTAAAGTTGTAGTTGTTGTCTGTCTGTAGACAGCATGCTTTCAGTGTAATAATTAAAGTTGTAGTTGTTGTCTGTCTGTAGACAGCATGCTTTCAGTGTAATAATTAAAGTTGTAGTTGTTGTCTGTCTGTAGACAGCATGTTGTCAGTGTAATAATTAAAGTTGTAGTTGTTGTCTGTCTGTAGACAGCATGCTTTCAGTGTAATAATTAAAGTTGTAGTTGTTGTCTGTCTGTAGACAGCATGCTTTCAGTGTAATAATTAAAGTTGTAGTTGTTGTCTGTCTGTAGACAGCATGCTTTCAGTGCAATAATTAAAGTTGTAGTTGTTGTCTGTCTGTAGACAGCATGCTTTCAGTGCAATAATTAAAGTTGTAGTTGTTGTCTGTCTGTAGACAGCATGCTGTCAGTGCAATAATTAAAGTTGTAGTTGTTGTGTGTCTGTAGACAGCATGCTGTCAGTGTAATAATTAAAGTTGTAGTTGTTGTCTGTCTGTAGACAGCATGCTGTCAGTGCAATAATTAAAGTTGTAGTTGTTGTCTGTCTGTAGACAGCATGCTGTCAGTGTAATAATTAAAGTTGTAGTTGTTGTCTGTCTATAGACAGCATGCTTTCAGTGTAATAATTAAAGTTGTAGTTGTTGTCTTTCTGTAGACAGCATGCTTTCAGTGCAATAATTAAAGTTGTAGTTGTTGTCTTTCTGTAGACAGCATACTTTCAGTGCAATAATTAAAGTTGTAGTTGTTGTCTGTCTGTAGACAGCATGCTGTCAGTGCAATAATTAAAGTTGTAGTTGTTGTCTGTCTGTAGACAGCATGCTGTCAGTGTAATAATTAAAGTTGTAGTTGTTGTCTGTCTGTAGACAGCATGCTTTCATTGCAATAATTAAAGTTGTAGTTGATGTCTGTCTGTAGACAGCATGCTTTCAGTGTAATAATTAAAGTTGTAGTTGTTGTCTGTCTGTAGACAGCATGCTTTCAGTGCAATAATTAAAGTTGTAGTTGTTGTCTGTCTGTAGACAGCATGCTTTCAGTGCAATAATTAAAGTTGTAGTTGTCTGTCTGTAGACAGCATGCTTTCAGTGCAATAATTAAAGTTGTAGTTGTTTGTCTGTAGACAGCATGCTTTCAGTGCAATAATTAAAGTTGTAGTTGTTGTCTGTCTGTAGACAGCATGATGTCAGTGCAATAATTAAAGTTGTAGTTGTTGTCTGTCTGTAGACAGCATGCTTTCAGTGCAATAATTAAAGTTGTAGTTGATGTCTGTCTGTAGACAGCATGCTTTCAGTGTAATAATTAAAGTTGTAGTTGTTGTGTGTCTGTAGACAGCATGCTTTCAGTGCAATACTTAAAGTTGTAGTTGATGTCTGTCTGTAGACAGCATGCTTTCAGTGTAATAATTAAAGTTGTAGTTGTTGTCTGTCTGTAGACAGCATGCTTTCAGTGTAATAATTAAAGTTGTAGTTGATGTCTGTCTGTAGACAGCATGCTATCAGTGTAATAATTAAAGTTGTAGTTGTTGTCCGTCTGTAGTCAGCATGCTTTCAGTGCAATAATTAAAGTTGTAGTTGTTGTCTGTCTGTAGACAGCATGATTTCAGTGCAATAATTAAAGTTGTAGTTGTTTGTCTGTAGACAGCATGCTTTAAGTGCAATAATTAAAGTTGTAGTTGATGTCTGTCTGTAGACAGCATGCTTTCAGTGTAATAATTAAAGTTGTAGTTGTTGTCTGTCTGTAGACAGCATGCTTTCAGTGTAATAATTAAAGTTGTAGTTTTTGTCTGTCTGTAGACAGCATGCTTTCAGTGCAATAATTAAAGTTGTAGTTGTCTGTCTGTAGACAGCATGCTTTCAGTGCAATAATTAAAGTTGTAGTTGTTTGTCTGTAGACAGCATGCTTTCAGTGCAATAATTAAAGTTGTAGTTGTTGTCTGTCTGTAGACAGCATGATTTCAGTGCAATAATTAAAGTTGTAGTTGTTGTCTGTCTGTAGACAGCATGCTGTCAGTGCAATAATTAAAGTTGTAGTTGTTGTCTGTCTGTAGACAGCATGCTATCAGTGTAATAATTAAAGTTGTAGTTGTTGTCTGTCTGTAGACAGCATGCTTTCAGTGCAATAATTAAAGTTGTAGTTGATGTCTGTCTGTAGACAGCATGCTTTCAGTGTAATAATTAAAGTTGTAGTTGTTGTCTGTCTGTAGACAGCATGCTTTCAGTGCAATAATTAAAGTTGTAGTTGTCTGTATGTAGACAGCATGCTTTCAGTGCAATAATTAAAGTTGTAGTTGTTTGTCTGTAGACAGCATGCTTTCAGTGCAATAATTAAAGTTGTAGTTGTTGTCTGTCTGTAGACAGCATGATTTCAGTGCAATAATTAAAGTTGTAGTTGTTGTCTGTCTGTAGACAGCATGCTGTCAGTGCAATAATTAAAGTTGTAGTTGTTGTCTGTCTGTAGACAGCATGCTATCAGTGTAATAATTAAAGTTGTAGTTGTTGTCTGTCTGTAGACAGCATGCTTTCAGTGCAATAATTAAAGTTGTAGTTGATGTCTGTCTGTAGACAGCATGCTTTCAGTGTAATAATTAAAGTTGTAGTTGTTGTCTGTCTGTAGACAGCATGCTTTCAGTGCAATAATTAAAGTTGTAGTTGTCTGTCTGTAGACAGCATGCTTTCAGTGCAATAATTAAAGTTGTAGTTGTTTGTCTGTAGACAGCATGCTTTCAGTGCAATAATTAAAGTTGTAGTTGTTGTCTGTCTGTAGACAGCATGATTTCAGTGCAATAATTAAAGTTGTAGTTGTTGTCTGTCTGTAGACAGCATGCTGTCAGTGCAATAATTAAAGTTGTAGTTGTTGTCTGTCTGTAGACAGCATGCTGTCAGTGTAATAATTAAAGTTGTAGTTGTTGTCTGTCTGTAGACAGCATGCTTTCATTGCAATAATTAAAGTTGTAGTTGATGTCTGTCTGTAGACAGCATGCTTTCAGTGTAATAATTAAAGTTGTAGTTGTTGTCTGTCTGTAGACAGCATGCTTTCAGTGCAATAATTAAAGTTGTAGTTGTTGTCTGTCTGTAGACAGCATGCTTTCAGTGCAATAATTAAAGTTGTAGTTGTCTGTCTGTAGACAGCATGCTTTCAGTGCAATAATTAAAGTTGTAGTTGTTTGTCTGTAGACAGCATGCTTTCAGTGCAATAATTAAAGTTGTAGTTGTTGTCTGTCTGTAGACAGCATGATGTCAGTGCAATAATTAAAGTTGTAGTTGTTGTCTGTCTGTAGACAGCATGCTTTCAGTGCAATAATTAAAGTTGTAGTTGATGTCTGTCTGTAGACAGCATGCTTTCAGTGTAATAATTAAAGTTGTAGTTGTTGTGTGTCTGTAGACAGCATGCTTTCAGTGCAATACTTAAAGTTGTAGTTGATGTCTGTCTGTAGACAGCATGCTTTCAGTGTAATAATTAAAGTTGTAGTTGTTGTCTGTCTGTAGACAGCATGCTTTCAGTGTAATAATTAAAGTTGTAGTTGATGTCTGTCTGTAGACAGCATGCTATCAGTGTAATAATTAAAGTTGTAGTTGTTGTCCGTCTGTAGTCAGCATGCTTTCAGTGCAATAATTAAAGTTGTAGTTGTTGTCTGTCTGTAGACAGCATGATTTCAGTGCAATAATTAAAGTTGTAGTTGTTTGTCTGTAGACAGCATGCTTTAAGTGCAATAATTAAAGTTGTAGTTGATGTCTGTCTGTAGACAGCATGCTTTCAGTGTAATAATTAAAGTTGTAGTTGTTGTCTGTCTGTAGACAGCATGCTTTCAGTGTAATAATTAAAGTTGTAGTTTTTGTCTGTCTGTAGACAGCATGCTTTCAGTGCAATAATTAAAGTTGTAGTTGTCTGTCTGTAGACAGCATGCTTTCAGTGCAATAATTAAAGTTGTAGTTGTTTGTCTGTAGACAGCATGCTTTCAGTGCAATAATTAAAGTTGTAGTTGTTGTCTGTCTGTAGACAGCATGATTTCAGTGCAATAATTAAAGTTGTAGTTGTTGTCTGTCTGTAGACAGCATGCTGTCAGTGCAATAATTAAAGTTGTAGTTGTTGTCTGTCTGTAGACAGCATGCTATCAGTGTAATAATTAAAGTTGTAGTTGTTGTCTGTCTGTAGACAGCATGCTTTCAGTGCAATAATTAAAGTTGTAGTTGATGTCTGTCTGTAGACAGCATGCTTTCAGTGTAATAATTAAAGTTGTAGTTGTTGTCTGTCTGTAGACAGCATGCTTTCAGTGCAATAATTAAAGTTGTAGTTGTCTGTATGTAGACAGCATGCTTTCAGTGCAATAATTAAAGTTGTAGTTGTTTGTCTGTAGACAGCATGCTTTCAGTGCAATAATTAAAGTTGTAGTTGTTGTCTGTCTGTAGACAGCATGATTTCAGTGCAATAATTAAAGTTGTAGTTGTTGTCTGTCTGTAGACAGCATGCTGTCAGTGCAATAATTAAAGTTGTAGTTGTTGTCTGTCTGTAGACAGCATGCTATCAGTGTAATAATTAAAGTTGTAGTTGTTGTCTGTCTGTAGACAGCATGCTTTCAGTGCAATAATTAAAGTTGTAGTTGATGTCTGTCTGTAGACAGCATGCTTTCAGTGTAATAATTAAAGTTGTAGTTGTTGTCTGTCTGTAGACAGCATGCTTTCAGTGCAATAATTAAAGTTGTAGTTGTCTGTCTGTAGACAGCATGCTTTCAGTGCAATAATTAAAGTTGTAGTTGTTTGTCTGTAGACAGCATGCTTTCAGTGCAATAATTAAAGTTGTAGTTGTTGTCTGTCTGTAGACAGCATGATTTCAGTGCAATAATTAAAGTTGTAGTTGTTGTCTGTCTGTAGACAGCATGCTGTCAGTGCAATAATTAAAGTTGTAGTTGTTGTCTGTCTGTAGACAGCATGCTGTCAGTGTAATAATTAAAGTTGTAGTTGTTGTCTGTCTATAGACAGCATGCTTTCAGTGTAATAATTAAAGTTGTAGTTGTTGTCTGTCTGTAGACAGTATGCTTTCAGTGCAATAATTAAAGTTGTAGTTGATGTCTGTCTGTAGACAGCATGCTTTCAGTGTAATAATTAAAGTTGTAGTTGTTGTCTGTCTGTAGACAGCATGCTTTCAGTGCAATAATTAAAGTTGTAGTTGTCTGTCTGTAGACAGCATGCTTTCAGTGCAATAATTAAAGTTGTAGTTGTTTGTCTGTAGACAGCATGCTTTCAGTGCAATAATTAAAGTTGTTGTTGTTGTCTGTCTGTAGACAGCATGATTTCAGTGCAATAATTAAAGTTGTAGTTGTTGTCTGTCTGTAGACAGCATGCTGTCGGTGCAATAATTAAAGTTG
Source organism: Bathymodiolus brooksi (assembly GCA_963680875.1). Lineage (NCBI taxonomy): Eukaryota > Metazoa > Mollusca > Bivalvia > Mytilida > Modiolidae > Bathymodiolus > Bathymodiolus brooksi. The sequence goes on along the minus strand of OY804583.1, from coordinate 22,946,548 downwards.
TAGTTGTTGTCTGTCTGTAGACAGCATGCTTTCAGTGTAATAATTTAAGTTGTAGTTGTTGTCTGTCTGTAGACAGCATGCTTTCAGTGTAATAATTAAAGTTGTAGTTGTTGTCTGTCTGTAGACAGCATGTTGTCAGTGTAATAATTAAAGTTGTAGTTGTTGTCTGTCTGTAGACAGCATGCTTTCAGTGTAATAATTAAAGTTGTAGCTGTTGTCTGTCTGTAGACAGCATGCTTTCAGTGTAATAATTAAAGTTGTAGTTGTTGTCTGTCTGTAGACAGCATGCTTTCAGTGCAATAATTAAAGTTGTAGTTGTTGTCTGTCTGTAGACAGCATGCTTTCAGTGCAATAATTAAAGTTGTAGTTGTTGTCTGTCTGTAGACAGCATGCTGTCAGTGCAATAATTAAAGTTGTAGTTGTTGTGTGTCTGTAGACAGCATGCTGTCAGTGTAATAATTAAAGTTGTAGTTGTTGTCTGTCTGTAGACAGCATGCTGTCAGTGCAATAATTAAAGTTGTAGTTGTTGTCTGTCTGTAGACAGCATGCTGTCAGTGTAATAATTAAAGTTGTAGTTGTTGTCTGTCTGTAGACAGCATGCTTTCAGTGCAATAATTAAAGTTGTAGTTGATGTCTGTCTGTAGACAGCATGCTTTCAGTGTAATAATTAAAGTTGTAGTTGTTGTCTGTCTGTAGACAGCATGCTTTCAGTGCAATAATTAAAGTTGTAGTTGTCTGTCTGTAGACAGCATGCTTTCAGTGCAATAATTAAAGTTGTAGTTGTTTGTCTGTAGACAGCATGCTTTCAGTGCAATAATTAAAGTTGTAGTTGTTGTCTGTCTGTAGACAGCATGATTTCAGTGCAATAATTAAAGTTGTAGTTGTTGTCTGTCTGTAGACAGCATGCTGTCAGTGCAATAATTAAAGTTGTAGTTGTTGTCTGTCTGTAGACAGCATGCTGTCAGTGCAATAATTAAAGTTGTAGTTGTCTGTATGTAGACAGCATGCTTTCAGTGCAATAATTAAAGTTGTAGTTGTTTGTCTGTAGACAGCATGCTTTCAGTGCAATAATTAAAGTTGTAGTTGTTGTCTGTCTGTAGACAGCATGATTTCAGTGCAATAATTAAAGTTGTAGTTGTTGTCTGTCTGTAGACAGCATGCTGTCAGTGCAATAATTAAAGTTGTAGTTGTTGTCTGTCTGTAGACAGCATGCTATCAGTGTAATAATTAAAGTTGTAGTTGTTGTCTGTCTGTAGACAGCATGCTTTCAGTGCAATAATTAAAGTTGTAGTTGATGTCTGTCTGTAGACAGCATGCTTTCAGTGTAATAATTAAAGTTGTAGTTGTTGTCTGTCTGTAGACAGCATGCTTTCAGTGCAATAATTAAAGTTGTAGTTGTCTGTCTGTAGACAGCATGCTTTCAGTGCAATAATTAAAGTTGTAGTTGTTTGTCTGTAGACAGCATGCTTTCAGTGCAATAATTAAAGTTGTAGTTGTTGTCTGTCTGTAGACAGCATGATTTCAGTGCAATAATTAAAGTTGTAGTTGTTGTCTGTCTGTAGACAGCATGCTGTCAGTGCAATAATTAAAGTTGTAGTTGTTGTATGTCTGTAGACAGCATGCTGTCAGTGTAATAATTAAAGTTGTAGTTGTTGTCTGTCTATAGACAGCATGCTTTCAGTGTAATAATTAAAGTTGTAGTTGTTGTCTGTCTGTAGACAGTATGCTTTCAGTGCAATAATTAAAGTTGTAGTTGATGTCTGTCTGTAGACAGCATGCTTTCAGTGTAATAATTAAAGTTGTAGTTGTTGTCTCTCTGTAGACAGCATGCTTTCAGTGCAATAATTAAAGTTGTAGTTGTCTGTCTGTAGACAGCATGCTTTCAGTGCAATAATTAAAGTTGTAGTTGTTTGTCTGTAGACAGCATGCTTTCAGTGCAATAATTAAAGTTGTTGTTGTTGTCTGTCTGTAGACAGCATGATTTCAGTGCAATAATTAAAGTTGTAGTTGTTGTCTGTCTGTAGACAGCATGCTGTCGGTGCAATAATTAAAGTTGTAGTTGTTGTCTGTCTGTAGACAGCATGCTTTCAGTGTAATAATTAAAGTTGTAGTTGTTGTCTGTCTGTAGACAGCATGCTTTCAGTGTAATAATTAAAGTTGTAGTTGTTGTCTGTCTGTAGACAGCATGTTGTCAGTGTAATAATTAAAGTTGTAGTTGTTGTCTGTCTGTAGACAGCATGCTTTCAGTGTAATAATTAAAGTTGTAGTTGTTGTCTGTCTGTAGACAGCATGCTTTCAGTGTAATAATTAAAGTTGTAGTTGTTGTCTGTCTGTAGACAGCATGCTTTCAGTGCAATAATTAAAGTTGTAGTTGTTGTCTGTCTGTAGACAGCATGCTTTCAGTGCAATAATTAAAGTTGTAGTTGTTGTCTGTCTGTAGACAGCATGCTGTCAGTGCAATAATTAAAGTTGTAGTTGTTGTGTGTCTGTAGACAGCATGCTGTCAGTGTAATAATTAAAGTTGTAGTTGTTGTCTGTCTGTAGACAGCATGCTGTCAGTGCAATAATTAAAGTTGTAGTTGTTGTCTGTCTGTAGACAGCATGCTGTCAGTGTAATAATTAAAGTTGTAGTTGTTGTCTGTCTGTAGACAGCATGCTTTCAGTGCAATAATTAAAGTTGTAGTTGATGTCTGTCTGTAGACAGCATGCTTTCAGTGTAATAATTAAAGTTGTAGTTGTTGTCTGTCTGTAGACAGCATGCTTTCAGTGCAATAATTAAAGTTGTAGTTGTCTGTCTGTAGACAGCATGCTTTCAGTGCAATAATTAAAGTTGTAGTTGATGTCTGTCTGTAGACAGCATGCTTTCAGTGTAATAATTAAAGTTGTAGTTGTTGTCTCTCTGTAGACAGCATGCTTTCAGTGCAATAATTAAAGTTGTAGTTGTCTGTCTGTAGACAGCATGCTTTCAGTGCAATAATTAAAGTTGTAGTTGTTTGTCTGTAGACAGCATGCTTTCAGTGCAATAATTAAAGTTGTTGTTGTTGTCTGTCTGTAGACAGCATGATTTCAGTGCAATAATTAAAGTTGTAGTTGTTGTCTGTCTGTAGACAGCATGCTGTCGGTGCAATAATTAAAGTTGTAGTTGTTGTCTGTCTGTAGACAGCATGCTTTCAGTGTAATAATTAAAGTTGTAGTTGTTGTCTGTCTGTAGACAGCATGCTTTCAGTGTAATAATTAAAGTTGTAGTTGTTGTCTGTCTGTAGACAGCATGTTGTCAGTGTAATAATTAAAGTTGTAGTTGTTGTCTGTCTGTAGACAGCATGCTTTCAGTGTAATAATTAAAGTTGTAGTTGTTGTCTGTCTGTAGACAGCATGCTTTCAGTGTAATAATTAAAGTTGTAGTTGTTGTCTGTCTGTAGACAGCATGCTTTCAGTGCAATAATTAAAGTTGTAGTTGTCTGTCTGTAGACAGCATGCTTTCAGTGCAATAATTAAAGTTGTAGTTGATGTCTGTCTGTAGACAGCATGCTTTCAGTGTAATAATTAAAGTTGTAGTTGTTGTCTCTCTGTAGACAGCATGCTTTCAGTGCAATAATTAAAGTTGTAGTTGTCTGTCTGTAGACAGCATGCTTTCAGTGCAATAATTAAAGTTGTAGTTGTTTGTCTGTAGACAGCATGCTTTCAGTGCAATAATTAAAGTTGTTGTTGTTGTCTGTCTGTAGACAGCATGATTTCAGTGCAATAATTAAAGTTGTAGTTGTTGTCTGTCTGTAGACAGCATGCTGTCGGTGCAATAATTAAAGTTGTAGTTGTTGTCTGTCTGTAGACAGCATGCTTTCAGTGTAATAATTAAAGTTGTAGTTGTTGTCTGTCTGTAGACAGCATGCTTTCAGTGTAATAATTAAAGTTGTAGTTGTTGTCTGTCTGTAGACAGCATGTTGTCAGTGTAATAATTAAAGTTGTAGTTGTTGTCTGTCTGTAGACAGCATGCTTTCAGTGTAATAATTAAAGTTGTAGTTGTTGTCTGTCTGTAGACAGCATGCTTTCAGTGTAATAATTAAAGTTGTAGTTGTTGTCTGTCTGTAGACAGCATGCTTTCAGTGCAATAATTAAAGTTGTAGTTGTTGTCTGTCTGTAGACAGCATGCTTTCAGTGCAATAATTAAAGTTGTAGTTGTTGTCTGTCTGTAGACAGCATGCTGTCAGTGCAATAATTAAAGTTGTAGTTGTTGTGTGTCTGTAGACAGCATGCTGTCAGTGTAATAATTAAAGTTGTAGTTGTTGTCTGTCTGTAGACAGCATGCTGTCAGTGCAATAATTAAAGTTGTAGTTGTTGTCTGTCTGTAGACAGCATGCTGTCAGTGTAATAATTAAAGTTGTAGTTGTTGTCTGTCTGTAGACAGCATGCTTTCAGTGCAATAATTAAAGTTGTAGTTGATGTCTGTCTGTAGACAGCATGCTTTCAGTGTAATAATTAAAGTTGTAGTTGTTGTCTGTCTGTAGACAGCATGCTTTCAGTGCAATAATTAAAGTTGTAGTTGTCTGTCTGTAGACAGCATGCTTTCAGTGCAATAATTAAAGTTGTAGTTGTTTGTCTGTAGACAGCATGCTTTCAGTGCAATAATTAAAGTTGTAGTTGTTGTCTGTCTGTAGACAGCATGATTTCAGTGCAATAATTAAAGTTGTAGTTGTTGTCTGTCTATAGACAGCATGCTTTCAGTGTAATAATTAAAGTTGTAGTTGTTGTCTGTCTGTAGACAGTATGCTTTCAGTGCAATAATTAAAGTTGTAGTTGATGTCTGTCTGTAGACAGCATGCTTTCAGTGTAATAATTAAAGTTGTAGTTGTTGTCTGTCTGTAGACAGCATGCTTTCAGTGCAATAATTAAAGTTGTAGTTGTCTGTCTGTAGACAGCATGCTTTCAGTGCAATAATTAAAGTTGTAGTTGTTTGTCTGTAGACAGCATGCTTTCAGTGCAATAATTAAAGTTGTTGTTGTTGTCTGTCTGTAGACAGCATGATTTCAGTGCAATAATTAAAGTTGTAGTTGTTGTCTTTCTGTAGACAGCATGCTGTCGGTGCAATAATTAAAGTTGTAGTTGTTGTCTGTCTGTAGACAGCATGCTTTCAGTGTAATAATTAAAGTTGTAGTTGTTGTCTGTCTGTAGACAGCATGCTTTCAGTGTAATAATTAAAGTTGTAGTTGTTGTCTGTCTGTAGACAGCATGTTGTCAGTGTAATAATTAAAGTTGTAGTTGTTGTCTGTCTGTAGACAGCATGCTTTCAGTGTAATAATTAAAGTTGTAGTTGTTGTCTGTCTGTAGACAGCATGCTTTCAGTGCAATAATTAAAGTTGTAGTTGTTGTCTGTCTGTAGACAGCATGCTTTCAGTGCAATAATTAAAGTTGTAGTTGTTGTCTGTCTGTAGACAGCATGCTGTCAGTGCAATAATTAAAGTTGTAGTTGTTGTGTGTCTGTAGACAGCATGCTGTCAGTGTAATAATTAAAGTTGTAGTTGTTGTCTGTCTGTAGACAGCATGCTGTCAGTGCAATAATTAAAGTTGTAGTTGTTGTCTGTCTGTAGACAGCATGCTGTCAGTGTAATAATTAAAGTTGTAGTTGTTGTCTGTCTATAGACAGCATGCTTTCAGTGTAATAATTAAAGTTGTAGTTGTTGTCTGTCTGTAGACAGCATGCTTTCAGTGCAATAATTAAAGTTGTAGTTGTTGTGTGTCTGTAGACAGCATGCTGTCAGTGCAATAATTAAAGTTGTAGTTGTTGTCTGTCTGTAGACAGCATGCTGTCAGTGTAATAATTAAAGTTGTAGTTGTTGTCTGTCTGTAGACAGCATGCTTTCAGTGCAATAATTAAAGTTGTAGTTGATGTCTGTCTGTAGACAGCATGCTTTCAGTGTAATAATTAAAGTTGTAGTTGTTGTCTGTCTGTAGACAGCATGCTTTCAGTGCAATAATTAAAGTTGTAGTTGTTGTCTGTCTGTAGACAGCATGATTTCAGTGCAATAATTAAAGTTGTAGTTGTTTGTCTGTAGACAGCATGCTTTAAGTGCAATAATTAAAGTTGTAGTTGATGTCTGTCTGTAGACAGCATGCTTTCAGTGTAATAATTAAAGTTGTAGTTGTTGTCTGTCTGTAGACAGCATGCTTTCAGTGCAATACTTAAAGTTGTAGTTGATGTCTGTCTGTAGACAGCATGCTTTCAGTGTAATAATTAAAGTTGTAGTTGTTGTCTCTCTGTAGACGGCATGCTTTCAGTGCAATAATTAAAGTTGTAGTTGATGTCTGTCTGTAGACAGCATGCTATCAGTGTAATAATTAAAGTTGTAGTTGTTGTCTGTCTGTAGTCAGCATGCTTTCAGTGTAATAATTAAAGTTGTAGTTGTTGTCTGTCTGTAGACAGCATGCTTTCAGTGCAATACTTAAAGTTGTAGTTGTTGTCTGTCTGTAGACAGCATGTTTTCAGTGCAATAATTAAAGTTGTAGTTGTTGTCTGTCTGTAGACAGCATGCTGTCAGTGCAATAATTAAAGTTGTAGTTGTTGTCTGTCTATAGACAGCATGCTGTCAGTGTAATAATTACAGTTGTAGTTGTTGTCTGTCTGTAGACAGCATGCTTTCAGTGTAATAATTAAAGTTGTAGTTGTTGTCTGTCTGTAGACAGCATGCTTTCAGTGTAATAATTAAAGTTGTAGTTGTTGTCTGTCTGTAGACAGCATGCTGTCAGTGTAATAATTAAAGTTGTAGTTGTTGTCTGTCTGTAGACAGCATGCTTTCAGTGTAATAATTAAAGTTGTAGTTGTTGTCTGTCTGTAGACAGCATGCCTTCAGTGTAATAATTAAAGTTGTAGTTGTTGTCTGTCTGTAGACAGCATGCTTTCAGTGCAATAATTAAAGTTGTAGTTGTTGTCTGTCTGTAGACAGCATGCTTTCAGTGCAATAATTAAAGTTGTAGTTGTTGTCTCTCTGTAGACAGCATGCTGTCAGTGCAATAATTAAAGTTGTAGTTGTTGTCTGTCTGTAGACAGCATGCTGTCAGTGTAATAATTAAAGTTGTAGTTGTTTTCTGTCTGTAGACAGCATGCTTTCAGTGTAATAATTAAAGTTGTAGTTGTTGTCTGTCTGTAGACAGCATGCTTTCAGTGTAATAATTAAAGTTGTAGTTGTTGTCTGTCTGTGGACAGCATGCTTTCAGTGTAATAATTAAAGTTGTAGTTGTTGTGTGTCTGTAGACAGCATGCTTTCAGTGTAATAATTAAAATTGTAGTTGTTGTCTGTCTGTAGACATCATGCTGTCAGTGTAATAATTAAAGTTGTAGTTGTTGTCTGTCTGTAGACAGCATGCTTTCAGTGCAATAATTAAAGTTGTAGTCGATGGAATCTTCTGAATTTAGAAGACAATGATCCTTTGCACTGTATAAAGGTTGGTATTAATTTGGAGGTGTTGTAAACCTACCAGTTTCCAAACAAGAGGCCCGAAGATGCAAAAATAGATGTTTCTGTTATTTGTACAAAATTTTGCCTGGATGGTACGTACATGGGTGGTCACCTTTCACAGCTGTGTCAGACAGCCTGTCCTCCATTCAAGATGGTGACTGTTACTAAAAATAAACTTCATTGAATACAAATTGTAAATGAATAACCAGGTGAGCGATACAGGCCTTGGTGAGCCTCTAGCTTAAGAAAAAGTTAATTAACTAAAGAGATGTATCTCATATTCTGTTTTCAGAGATAGGGTGCTATAGGATAGAAACAAAGGGAGATCTGCTTTAGAAGTAGATAAATTAAAAACCACTCTAGAAGTTGTTAATAATATGGACAAATGGAGAGCAAGCCCTGTCAAGCAGTCAGAATTGGACATTTGACAAATAGAAAGGAAAGAAAATACAAAATGGAAACCAGTGTGATGTTTATTGGTAATTTAAGAAATGACCAAGACAAATCACAGCTTGCAGAATTAATATTTCGTCTGTTTAAATATTGTCTGAATTTTGAGTTTATAAAGAAAGGAGACATTGAAGTAAAGGGGAGAAGTAACAAATGTAAGCATGCATTAATAACTTTACGATCAGAAGATGATTTTGATGAAGCATATTATAGACTTGGTTCATTTGAAAGTAGGAAGCAGCTACGCTTTAATTTTTCTGAACTTGCAGATCCTCGTAATCGATTAAATGTACATAGGAACAATCCACCACAGATTGTGAAAAATAGTCCACAGAATATCAGGAATTCTCAACCAGTTTGTGTTGATGAAAGGCAAAACATTCCACCACAGATCAGGAATCAGCTATCAGATGTGACGGTTTACTTGCAAGCGGAAGAACAATATAATGGCAGTGTCAACCGAATGCAAAATTTTTACAGAAAAGGGGAACTACTTGGAAATGAAACGAGGAACACAGAATTTAAAGAAGGAGGTGGTGAATACTACATCAAGAAAAACTTAAAAGACCATGTCTCTAAATACATGTCAGGTTTTCTCAACAGCTCACAACAAGGGACATTATTTATTGGGGTAAATGATGATGGTTAGTATTTAAGTAATGTGAAAGTACTGTTATTCGTTGCCACCAATTTTCACGCAGTGATCCTTGGGTTCTCGAATTCATGGTTTCAAACACTACAGACAACAATCAATGAGAAAATTGTTTTCCGTTGGATTTTAATTTTCGTGTTTTTAGTGAAGCACGAAATCCACGAAAATTAAAACCCCACAATTTATAAATGAAAGCAATTTTCTTCGTGGGTATCAATTTTCGTGGTTTGGTTAGAAATTGCAAGTTCTTGGATTCGTAATGTTGTGGATTTTGTGTTTGTACCCAAAATAAAGTTTGTGGTTTATATACATTATATTTTCAACATATTAAGTTTCATTGGGTAGCAGATCTTCGAGAAAGCTTCCATACATTAGACAGATGTCAAACTGCTTCCCAAGTTTCATTGTACTTTGGGTTCTAAATTTCGTGGACCAGTCTTCCCACGAAAATTGGTACCACATAAATAGAAGTGATTCCACAGTATTGTATTGGACAGGAATTAAACTAAAAACTTGTTAAATGAAAATACAGTATTACACTGTATATAATACTCACCTACCTCGTATTTTGTTTCAAAAATTATTATGATTGTTTTTCATTATTTGCCAAGCTTGAGTGATTATTGTATCATACACAAGAATAAGATTTACATCTTTTGTTTGTCTTCTTCCTGTATATTGTGAACCCAATGTTGCCAATGTCTCTGGATTGTCCATTCTTGTTGCCCCTTTGGTTTTCTCTCACGTTTATTTATTGTGCTCTTTAATCAATTATTGACATCACTATGGAAGGGAAGTGGACTATCCACAACCATGTACAGTATTTTCATGGTGCCATTTCATCATACTGAATAAAGGAAAGATTTATATAGATGTTTTATCTTGTAGGGAGTGTGGTGGGTATTAAATGTGATCAACAGATAGAAGATGATATCAGACTCAGAATAGATCAAGTTATAAAAACTATAAAACCAGCCATCTTCCCGTCCCACTATCATGTAGAGTTTATACCTGTCTATCAAAAAAATGGCGAAGCGAAAGGTTTGTATAGAGATTAGGACATCAGACAGCCTAATTATTTTCTTTTTAACCTTTTTAGCCTGTCAAAACTTAAAAAGGATGTAAGTTGTAAGGCAGGCTAATTGGTTTCAGTGCAACCTTTTCAGCTTGCTTATACAGTTAAGCCTGTCTAATCCGAATCTCCATGTAATCAACTTTTATGTTCGAAATAGACAGGTGCTCGGTTTATGCAAGTTAAATTAACAAAGATTTGCTGCATTAGGACATTATTTAAAGTTCTGTTTATGTGGGATTTTGGTTTATTCAGGGTTCGGTTTATACAGGTTTCCTTGTAGTACGTAAGGCAACCTATTTGTGTTGGTTTCAATGCAATCGTTTTCGCTAAAAAGATTTAAAGCAGCTTCATTTGTTTTAATGCTACCGTGTTAGACTAAAGGACATAAAGCAGATTAATTGGTTTCAATTCTACCGTTTTAGCTTGCCAATAGGACACCAGAAAGTCTAATTTGTTCAATGCAAACCTCTACCTCACCTAAAGGATGTCAGGCAACCTAATTCATTTGAATGCAACCTTTTTAGCTCACCTAAAGGAGGTCAGGCATGTAAGTTAGTATAAAGGATATAAAACAACCTTATTGGTTTCATTACTACCTTTTTTAGCTAGCTGAAACTCTGTTGTCTTTTACAGCTAATTGTAAAGTTTTAGAAATAACAGTCGACATAGTAAGCATGGGAACTCCAGAGCAACTTTATGAAGTTTCTGGAGAAGTTTATATGCGACTTGAGGGAAGTTTACATGGACCTTTAAAACCAACAGAAATACAGGAATGGACTAAGCAGGTATTTAATAAAGTTCTTAAAACTCCAAGGATGTGTGGTTTAGACAGTTTTCACTCTTTTCAATATTTTTCTCTGAAACCTCTAGTTCATTCAAACCGAAACTTGCAGAAGTTATCAATGGATAACATCCAACATGTCGCCATGCGATCGTAGCAGTTTTTGATTGGCTGAAACATAAAAAAATCAGCTTCTCAAAAATCTTTGATTGACCCTTCAGTTGTAATTAAGGCTTAATAGGTGACCCCTAAACAGGGTTAGGATTATGGTGTTTATCGCCACTTTCAACAATATTTCAGTTATATCATGGCAGTCAGTTTTGTTGTTGGAGGAAACCACCAACCTGCCACTAGTCACTGAAAAATGTTATCACACAACGTTGTATCAAGTACACCTCAACTGAGTGGGATTCGAGCTCACACAGTTAGTAGGGGGCCCGGGTGGCTCAATGAGTTAGGTTGTTGGATCTAACAGCTCATACAAGCCTATCACCAATACGGCATGGGTTCGCACCCAACCTTGTAAATTACAAAAAGGGTGCACTAGTGTCGCAGCCGCAAGTGATAATGTTTACCAGTTGCTTGCCCAGGATTGGTGGTTCTCTCTGGATACTCCGGCTTCCTCCACCACTAAAACTGGTCGCCATGATATAGCTGAAATACCGCTGAAAGTGACATTAAAACACCAAGGAAAGAAAGACAATATTTTACATATACAGTAAAACATGTCTAAGCCAAACCTCCTGGGACCATCTTGTGTGCTACAAATAGACAGGTGTTAGGTTTATACAGGTTAAATAATCAAAGATTTCCAACATTGCAGGATTCCGGTTTATTCTGGGTTTGGTTTAGACAGGTTTCAATGTATATAGTGATATACTCTAAATATGTCTGTTCAGTTTTATTGTTATAGACCTACTTTAGATAACTCACGGCTTATTATTGTATGTTTCTTGGGTTAACATTCTTGCCTATGTAGGGCCTGTCGCCACTAAAGCTGAGAATGAGGGACAGTCATAGTCGTGATCGTATGGTAGTTGAACTTAAAATTATCCATGCAATAAGTGCCTATCATCACTAAAGTTCTGAGTTCGAACCCGATTCATGCGAGGTGTACTCAATACAACATTTTGTGATAATGTTTTTCAGTGACTTGTGACAGGTCTGTGGTTTTCTGCGGGTTCTACGGTTTCCTCCACCAATAAAACTGACCGCCACGATATAACTGAAATTTTGTTAAAAGTGACATTAAACACCTTACCCTATCCCTAAAGATGAGAGTGTGATTTCGTCCCATGGTAAGGTGTATGTACTCAGTACAAGATTAATAATATTTGTCCTTTTCTTGTGACAGGTTGGTGGGTTTCTCTAGGTACTGAAGTTGACAGGTTTTCTACATCAATAAAGCAATATCACTGAAATATTGTTGAAAATGATGTTCAACACCCGTAATTGTAAATTTGACCCTCATAGCTTAAAAAACCACTGAGAGATTAGAAAAGGTGTTTATTATCTTTATATTAAGAGGTCACCTTTGGGACAAAGAAAAAGTGGCCTAATAAGAGAGGTGACCTCTTAAAAAGGGTTCAGGTCATATGAAATCTTCTCTGACAGGACAAGAAAATGTTACCTTTAAATACAGGTGGCTGCTTAATAGAGGTGACCACATGAGCAGGTATGCTTGGTTTTCAACTTTTTGGCCATGAAAAACCAAGGTGACCTTTAAATACAGGTGGCCACTTAATAGAGGTGACCACATGAGCAAATATGCCTGGTTTTCAATTTTTTGGGCATGGAAAGTCAAGGAAATTTAGTTTGAAACAACTGAGAAAGGTTTTTAATTTTTGCAGGTTTATCAAAAACAATTGAAAAGACAACTAGATGTACTTGAACTAGAAGCACAGCAGAAGTCAGAGGTTTGTGTTCTTATGTGATCAAAATTTTCTATATTTCTGTAAATTTGACACATTTTCTAGTCAATTAAGGAAGAATAGTGCTCAATTTTTCCAATTTGAAGATTGTAGAGGTTGGGCTTCACATTTCAAAATTTGTGCCATTCTCATGATGTCAACTTTTAATGAAAGAGGATAATTAAAAATTAGAATTGGATGACAAGAGAAAAAAATGGTGTCGGGATACTATAGATCGGGGGTAACCTGTGACAGGTTAATTTGTGGGTTTCTCTAGATATTGAAGTTGACAGGTTTTCTACATCAATAAAGCAACATCACTGAAATATTGTTGAAAATGATGTTAAACACCCATAATTGTAACCTTGACCCTGATAACTTTAAAAAAAACCATGAGAGGGTAGAAAAGGTGTTTATAATCTCTATATTTACTTTTTACAATTACATTACATATATAGAGAAAAAACACAATACAGCAGAACTTGTACAATCTGACACCTGAGTTGGAAGACATCTGACAAATATTTATGGTCCTAAAGTATTTCTGTTAACAAATATAAAACCTGAGTATTCTGACATACTGTACAACCTGACATATTTCCTTGGTCCCTTTGTGAATATATCTTCCAGTATGCATTTAGTAGAAAGATGAAGCATGTATTACAATCAAACCTGTATTAAGAGGTCACCTTTGAGACAAAGAAAAAGTGGCTTTATACGAGAGTTCACCTCTTAAAAAGGGTTCAGTTCATATGAAATCTGCTCTGACAGGACAAGAAAATGAGACCTTTAAATACAGGTGGCTGCTTAATAGAGGTGACCACATGAGCAGGTATGCCTGGTTTTCAACTGTTTGGCCATGAAAAACCAAGGTGACCTTTAAATACAGGTGGCCACTTAATAGAGGTGTTCACATGAGCAGGTTTGACTGCATACTGTTATTCAACTTTTTGGTCTTGAAACATCAAGGAAATTTAGTTTGAAACAACTGAGGTTTTTAATTTTGCAGGTTCATCAAGAAGAATTGAAAAGACAACAACATGTACTTGAACTAGAAGCAAAGAAGAAGTCAGAGGTTTGTGTTCATATGTGATCAATATTTTCTATATTTCTGTAAATTTGACACATTTTCTTGTCAATTAAGGAAGAATAGTGCTCAATTTTTCCAATTTGAAGATTGTAGAGGTTGGGCTTCACATTTCAAAATTTGTGCCATTCTCATGATGTCAACTTTTAATGAAAGAAGACAATTTTAAATTAGAATTGGATGACAAGAGAAAAAAATGGTGTCCGGATACTATAGATCGGGGGTAACCTGTGACAGGATAATTTGTGGGTTTCTCTAGATATTGAAGTTGACAGGTTTTCTACATCAATAAAGCAACATCACTGAAATATTGTTGAAAATGATGTTAAGCACCCAAAAATGTAACCTTGACCCTGATAACTTTAAAAAAAACCATGAGAGGGTAGAAAAGGTGTTTATAATCTCTATATTTACTCTTTACAATTAAATTACATATATAGAGAAAAAACCCAATACAGCAGAACTTGTACAATCTGACACCTGAGTTGTCCGACATCCTGTGACATCCGACAAAAATTTATGGTCCTAAAGTATTTCTGTTAACTAATATAAATAAAGGTAATAACAAAATTACCGAACTCCGAACAATCTTACAAAGGGAAAGTCAAAACTCATAATTATATAAACAGACAAAATCAGTCAACAACCGGAAAATTATAAAAAACCGTAATGACCCTGACTTGGTAGAGGCATTTCTAAAGAAATGGTGGGTTAAATCAGATTTTAAGGTGCCAAACCTCCCGCTCTCATTACGGTTCAAAGGTTCCGGCTGTCACTGTAACAGTATTTAAATACAGGAACAAAATAGGTAAAATAGTTGTCAAAGCAGTACCATATTCGGTGACGTAAATGTCAAAAATATTTTTACGTCACACATTGACAAAAAAATTCTTGAGATTTTTGACTTCATCTTTATACATTTTCACCATATGAAAATGCATCGCTTATAATTTTTTCGGCAGAGACGGAATAAAACCCGAGTATTTTGACATCCTGTACAACATGACACATTTCCCTGGTCCCTTTGTGAGCATAGCTTCCAGCACGAGCTCTGAATGTGTTAAGAATCTTGGTGTTTACTTCGATAAAACACTATCAATGAACCAACAGGTTAGCTCAGTTTCGAAATCCTGCTTTCACCAGATACGAAATATTGGCCGCATACGTCCGTATATCACAGAGAACGCATGTAAAACGTTAGTCTGCTCTTTAGTGACCTCTCGATTAGACTATTGTAACGCTTTGCTTTACGGACTACCAGCAAGTGTCATTAAGAGATTGCAGAGAATTCAGAACATAGCTGCTAGAGTCGTTACAAGGCGAAAGAAACACGATCACATTACTCCGACTCTAGAGACTCTGCACTGGCTGCCATACATTACCGAGTGCAATACAAAGTCTTACTCTATGTATTTAAAGCCTTGAAGCAAGAGGCACCGTTATACTTAGAAAAACTTGTGAATATATACAAGCCAATAAGATCATTAAGATCCGAGAGCAACACAACACTTGTAACACCAATTGTACGAACTAAGAGTTATGGAGAAAGGAGATTCCATAAAGCAGCCGCCTTTCTGTGGAAAGATTTGCCAAACGAACTTTGAAATGTACAGTCAGTGAATGTTTTCAAAAAGAAACTAAAGACTCATTTTTTCAGACAAGCGTATTTAAGTTTTTAAATTTGTTTTGTTGAATATGAACTTTTCTTTCCAGTGATATCAGTTATAGTGCCATTGACTTTTTATACCCCCTGTTTTAATAGGAGATGTGTTTCTTACATGTATGTTTTATGACAAGGTATCATCTGTTTTATGTTCATTATTCTGTGATAGAGCTAAAGTTTTGCCTAAATTGTGACAGTATAAATTTTTAACCTTAAACTAAAGTCTATCATAATTTGTTCTTAATAATAAATAAGTTCATTATTCTGTGATAAAGCCATATTTTTGCCTAAATTTTGTCAGTAAATTTTTTTTTAACTTTAACCTAAAGTCTATCATATTTTGTTCTTAAAATATCTAAGTTCAATTTCTCTTTCCTTCTAGCTTTTCAATTAGAATTTTTTTTCTCATTGTGTCAATTCTTGATATATGTTTTATTGTACATGTATATTGTATTTTATGCACTGTAAAGCGCTTGGAGTAATATTGTTTTAGATTAAGCACTATAGAAGAATTGTAATAATAATAATAATATGCATTTAATAGAAAGATGAAGAATGTATTACAATCAAACCTGTATTAAGAGGTCACCTTTGGGACAAAGAAAAGGTGGCTTTATAAGAGAGGTGACCTCTTAAAAAGGGTTCAGTTCATATGAAATCTTTTCTGACAGGACAAGAAAATGTTACCTTTAAATACAGGTGGCTGCTTAATAGGGGACCACATGAGCAGGTATGCATGATTTTGAACTTATTTGCAATGAAAAACCAAGGTGACCTTTAAATACAGGTGGTCACTTAATAGAGGTGATCACATGGGCAGGTTTGGCTGCATACTGTTATTCAACTTTTTGGTCTTGAAACATCAAGGAAATTTGTTTGAAACAACTGAGGTTTTTAATTTTGCAGGTTCATCAAGAAGAATTGAAAAGACAACAACATGTACTTGAACTAGAAGCAAAGAAGAAGTCAGAGGTTTGTGTTCATATGTGATCAATATTTTCTATATTTCTGTAAATTTGACACATTTTCTTGTCAATTAAGGAAGAATAGTGCTCAATTTTTCCAATTTGAAGATTGTAGAGGTTGGGCTTCACATTTCAAGATTTGTGCCATTCTCATGATGTCAACTTTTAATGAAAGAGGACAATTTTAAAATAGAATTGGATGAAAAGAGAAAAAAACGGTGTCGGGATACTATAGATCGGGGGTAACCTGTGACAGGTTAATTTGTGGGTTTCTCTAGATATTGAAGTTGACAGGTTTTCTACATCAATAAAGCAACATCACTGAAATATTGTTGAAAATGATGTTAAGCACCCAAAATTGTAACCTTGACCCTGATAACTTAAAAAAACCCCATGAGAGGGTAGAAAAGGTGTTTATAATCTCTATATTTACTTTTTACAATTACATTACATATATAGAGAAAAAAACCAATACAGCAGAACTTGTACAATCTGACACCTGAGTTGTCCGACATCCTGTGATCTCCGACAAAAAATTATGGTTCTAAAGTATTTCTGTTAACTAATATAAAACCTGAGTATTCTGACATCCTGTACAACCTGACACATTTCCCTGGTCCCTTTGTGAGCATAGCTTCCAGCACGAGCTCTGAATGTGTTCAGAATCTTGGTGTTTACTTCGATAAAACACTATCAATGAACCAACAGGTTAGCTCAGTTTCGAAATCCTGCTTTCACCAGATACGAAATATTGGCCGCATATCACAGAGAACGCCTGTAAAACGTTAGTCTGCTCTTTAGTGACCTCTCGATTAGACTATTGTAACGCTTTTCTTTACGGACTACCAGCAAGTGTCATTCAGAGATTGCAGAGAATTCAGAACACAGCTGCTAGAGTCGTTACAAGGCGAAAGAAACACGATCACATTACTCCGACTGTAGAGACTCTGCACTGGCTGCCCATACATTACCGAGTGCAATACAAAGTATTACTCTATGTATTTAAAGCATTGAAACAAGAGGCAACGTTATACTTAGAAGAACTTGTGAATATATACAAGCCAGCAAGATTATTAAGATCCGAAAGCAACACAACACTTGTAACACCAATTGTACGAACTAAGAGTTATGGAGAAAGGAGATTCCATAAAGCAGCCGCCTCTCTGTGGAAAGATTTGCCAAACGAACTTCGAAATGTACAGTCAGTGAACGTTTTCAAAAAGAAACTAAAGACTCATTTTTTTCAGACAAGCATATTTAAGTTTTTAAATTTGTTTTGTTGAATATGAACTTTTCTTTCCAGTAATATCAGTTATAGTGCCATTGACTTTTTATACCCCCTGTTTTAATAGGAGATGTGTTTCTTACATGTATGTTTTATGACAAGGTATCATCTGTTTTATGTTCATTATTCTGTGATAGAGCTAAAGTTTTGCCTAAATTGTGACAGTATAAATTTTTAACCTTAAACTAAAGTCTATCATAATTTGTTCTTAATAATAAATAAGTTCATTATTCTGTGATAAAGCCATATTTTTGCCTAAATTTTGTCAGTAAATTTTTTTTTAACTTTAACCTAAAGTCTATCATATTTATTTTGTTCATAAAATATCTAAGTTCAATTTCTCTTTCCCTTTTTTTTTTTTTTTTTTTTTTTTATAATTCCTACGTATTTTAAAACTCTATATGTTGTATATACTTTTAGATTTGGACTAGCGTTTCAATTAGAAATTTTTATCTCATTGTGTCAATTCTTGATATATGTTTTATTGTACATGTATATTGTATTTTATGCACTGTAAAGTGCTTGGAGTAATATTGTTTTAGATTAAGCTCTATAGAAGAATCGCAATGATAATAATAATGTGCATTTAATAGAAAGATGAAGAATGTATTACAATCAAACCTGTATTAAGAGGTCACCTTTGGGACAAAGAAAAAGTGGCCTTATAAGAGAGGTGACCTCTTAAAAAAGGTTCAGTTCATATGAAATCTTCTTTGACAGGACAAGAAAATGTTACCTTTAAATACAGGTGGCTGCTTAATAGAGGTGACTACATGAGCAGGTATGCCTGGTTTTCAACTTTTTGGCTATGTCGGATTGGCCGACAAAAATATGCTAAGTCCGACAAAAATTGATTCTTTGTCGGTCCGACGGACCGGTAAAGAATTTCCGTAAAAATGTGTTTCCTTTCCGATATTATTTTTCTATTCCGCTATTTACCTTGTCCGGTCAAGGACAAATATTCATTATTGGCCGCATGGCCGATATCTTTCTCCCCAAACACTAAACCTGTGGTAAAATGGAAGCAAGAAAATGTTGCCACCAAGGCAGACCAAAGAAAATATGAAGATAAACGTGATCTAAGGGGGAAAAAAGAGACTTTGTGCGAGTCTGAGAGAAACAGAGACTGAGGTTACAGTTGTTGATTAAAATGAGATTGAGGGAAGTGATAAAGAGAATGAACAGGAAGAACAGACAGAACCAGTGAATGTTGTAGAGTAAACAGATGAGGAAGAAAGTGAAAAAGAAAGTGAAATGAGTAGCTCTGAGTGTGAGATGAGTGAGGAGGAAACCTTTAGAAGCATCAACAAAATAATAGAGTATGAGATGGAATATGTGACATTGGGCCGGGGTGATACTAAACAGAGTCGACTAGAGTCAACTACTGAAATAACGCAAAATAAACATGTAAAAGTATTGCATTACTTTGTAGATGATATTAAATGACTTAAATAATATTTATAAGTTAATTTTATTGATGTTTTAGTTCTCACGGAGTGAAAATATACAAGAAAGATCGGCGCGATTTACTTCCGGTTTACCAAAAAAAAAACAGTAACTTTTATAGTTCTTTTCGACTGAGATATGAAATATCATGTTTGTCAATAACTCTTGAGTGGTATTTGAGCATTAAATCATATTTTTAAAGCACATGCATGTTGAAATTTAGGTCAGATTCATATTTGTCAATGTGATGCCCGTATCGCATGTACAGTGTTGCCACTTGTCACACCCATCACACTGGACTGCCTCGAGCTCCTGTCGTGGTCTAACTACCTGATTACAACTTATACAACATTCACTTTCAATGATAAATGGATAATGTTGTCATGCCAGAATCAGGTCCTATATATAACCTCGATTAGGGCTTCACCAAGCTATTGTTACAAAGTCGGTTTTAAAAGCTCTTCAGAGCTTATGTTGTATGTTTTATACTCCGACTTTAAATAAAATTTGTATCTGTATCTAAGCTTAAATTTCTCAAAATTCTTTTGTTGGCTTTGTACTTTTGTTTTTCTCAATACCTTGGCTTGTTTTTTTCTTATTTTATTACCAGTAATTAAGCACATCAAAGACCATCAGCAATTATAAAGGCTTTTGATTATTGTAATAATTAATGAAGCATAAATTTAATTAAATGCAATCATCATTAATTAAATTTAAAATATTCGAACAAAACGGATCGTGGGAAGACATTTATAAACATTTGATACAGAAAAGGCTGAAAATCACTGTATTGTGTAATATAAACCTTTATTCATAACAAAAAAACATTTTTTTATTGAGTTCTTAAAAGAATTGAGAAAAAAAGTTGCTTGTCTCTATTTTGGTAAACCGGAAGTAAATCGCTCCGAACTTTCTTGTATATTTTCACTCCGTGAGAACTAAAACATTAATAAAATTAACTTATAAATATCATTTAAGTCATTTAATATCATCTACAAAGTAATGCAATACTTTTACATGTTTATTTTGCGTTATTTCAGTAGTTGACTCTAGTCGACTCTGTTTAGTATCACCGGTGACAGTGTAGTTAAATGAGTTTTGTTATCATTAATGAACTGTTCATTGTCTAGATTCAATTAATATATAAAAATGATTTATATTAATAAAAATAGCAAACATTATTCGGACTGACAAATATTTGTTCGGACTGAAAAAACATGCCCTCTTGTCAGTCCGAATGTCTGACAAGATCAAAATCTTTTCAAGAACTCTGATAGAGGTGATCACATGGGCAGGTTTGACTGCATACTGTTATTCAACTTTTTGGTCTTGAAACATCAAGGAAATTTAGTTTGAAACAACTGAAGTTTTTAATTTTGCAGGTTCATCAAGAAGAATTGAAAAGACAACAACATGTACTTGAACTAGCTATAGAAGCAAAGAAGAAGTCAGAGGTTTGTGTTCATATGTGATCAAGATTTTCTATATTTCTGTAAATTTGACACATTTTCTTGTCAATTAAGGAAGAATAGTGCTCAATTTGTCCAATTTGAAGATTGTAGAGGTTGGGCTTCACATTCCAAAATTTGTGCTATTCTCATGATGTCAACTTTTAATGAAAGAGGACAATTTTAAATTAGAATTGGATGACAAGAGAAAAAAATGGTGTCCGGATACTATAGATTGGGGGTAACCTGTGACAGGTTAATTTGTGGGTTTCTCTAGATATTGAAGTTGACAGGTTTTCTAGATCAATAAAGCAACATCACTGAAATGTTGTTGAAAATGATGTTAAACACCCAAAATTGTAACCTTGACCCTGCCAACTTTTAAAAAATACTAGAGGCCTACCTAAGCCTGTATCGCTCACCTGGTTATACACCGACAGAAACTGAACAAGAGAAAATGGTAGATACTTCCTGCCAAGTTTGGTTTAATTTGGCCAAGGAGTTTGAGAGGAGAAGATTTTTTTAACATTAGCCAATCAGAAACAAGAATTGCTCTCGGCCGCCATATTTGTTGGCCAAATGGAACGAAGCAAAGAAACTTTATAGAGGACCTTACATAGATGCTTCCTGCCAAGTTTGGCTCCATTTGGCCAAGCAGTTTCAGAGGAGATGATTATTTTAACATTAGCCAATCAGAAAAAAGAATTTCTCTTGGTGGCCATGTTTGTTGGCCAAATGGAACCAAATGAAGAAGCTTTATAGAGGATCTTGCATACAGTACACTCCAAGTGTATCAACGATCATACTCTCAGGTCGGACATATTCCTCCCAAAATGTCCGACAAATGTCCGACAAATTTGAGAGTCAACACTCTCTAAGTCCGACTATTTGGTCGGACATCGTGGTCGGACGTGAGAGTGGATTTAAAGATTTTTTTTACATTTCTCGAGGTGAACATGTCAAACATTTTGTGATGGATGCGTATTTGTAAGCGTACTTTCTTTCCGTTATGTAGAGTGTCCGGGTACGTAAATACCCTAGTGTATTTCTACCTTGCACCATATTCGTGCCAAGAAGGGTAGCTCAAAGGTCAATATATAACTGAAATATTGTTGAAAAGTGACGTTTAAACACCCATAGCCTCATATAAATTATTGCAATAAAATATCAATTAAGTAACGAAATCGATATAAATTATTTTCCAGTATATTTAGAATAAAAACCTTGTTCTACACGTTTACTGTGAGAGGTATTGCAACCGCCATTTTCTACTACAATCACGTACGCATGCTCGTGTTTGATTGAAAAGCTATAGCTATATTTAAATATTTTGTGATAATAATTTTATATTGTAAATCGATCCACCCTGTGAATATTTTCAACAAGATACATTTTTTATAGGATATATTTTATTATAAAATACAATATTGAACTGATTTTCGCTAACACTTCAATCATTGAATATTGATTTTTTTGGATGTTGAATATTTTATCCCCAGAATTGCACCCCCTGTTAGTATACTTTTATTGCTTTATTTAAAAAAAATAACACCAAGAACATCGATGATACGAGTCTTCTTATTCAGAAATAAACCTACAGCAAAATAAAGGTATACATTTTTTGTACTTGTAAACAAAATCGTCATTTTTATCTAGATTTATCGTCCGAAAAATACGGTACTCATCTACTATACTAATTTGGATTAGGTGATGGGAATTAAAAATAAAGATTAAAAAAATGTATTTTATGATAATGATGGCTGATTAAAATTGTTTGTCATGCATTAGCTGTCAGTTGTAATATACAGGATGTAACCAATATACAAGAAGAGCCCCTACTGTGAAGCCATCTATTTTGAGATGCCATTCAATGAAAATAACAACCTGACCATATTGTTAAATAAGAATAAGAATTAGATAAGAAATTAAGATTTATAGAAGGCAAGGATTTATATAATTAACACATTAAGTCACATTTCATTTATTTAGCTTGGGTCAGTTATCAATTAAAAAGACAAAAATGGTTTAAAAAAAAATCTGTTTAATAAGTATTTACCTAAAGAACGATATCATGACGTATAATAATTTCTCACCATAAATGTATTTATTTTATTAAGATATTTATACACATATATAAGAAAAAAGATATAAATTTATTTTTTAAGTACAAATAAATTGGAAGACGGCTTGAAAATCGAAAACGCAAAATAGTTATCTATGTTTATAAGTCTTAGTAAAAGGAGTCTTGAGCAACGTTTTTTTTTCACACCTGTGATAGGTGTATTTGTATATCATGAATGCACGATGCGATGACATGCTGAGATGGGTGATGTTTTGACAGGTAAACTGTAAAAAAAAACCGTAGAATACACTAATCAAATATTATTTCATCTATATCAGGACTCCGCAGACTGCCAATTTTCAAGAAAGAAAAAAACGGGATTTACGGATTTATGACCCATTAGCCATCAACAAAATAAAACTTAAATTTTACTAATTAGTTTATATCCAAATTTGCCTTTAAAGAAATAAATAAATAAATTAGAATTATTTACATGGGTTTGTTCGCCCTACATTTGGCAAACACGTAAAAGAGCAAACACACCCGATATCGTAAACCGGCAACTGTCTGCAGCAAGTGAAAGGGCCTTGGCATCGATTGTCGCGAGTACATATGGACATATTAATATTCACTTCTAGTGCATTTAAAACATGGGTACTACATGCTAATACATTTTATTCAAGGATATTATTGTATATATCGCCCGTGACAGCCGTTAGCATATCTATACTTTCCGTACTGTATATCACTCATTTACTTCAGCTTTACTAAGATACGCATGTTTCTTTATGCACGAATTTATTGGTTAGCAGAATTTGGGGACGTTTCCTGTTTACAGTTTAACTATCTGAGAGTGGAGACTCACTCCGACCTGGGAGGATTTTGTCAGACATTTGTCGGACAATTTTAAGAGTGAAGTCCGACAAAACTCTGTGTCCGACCTGAGAGTATGATCGTTGATACACTTGGAGGGATCTGTAGATGCTTCCTGCCAAGTTTGGTTTAATTTGGCCAAGGAGTTTCAGAGAAGATTGTTTTAACATTAGCCAATCAGAAACAAGAATTGCTCTTGGCAGCCATATTTGCTGGTCAAGCGGAACGAAACGAAGAAACTTTATAGAGGGCCTTACATAGATGCTTCCTGTCAAGATTGGCTCCATTTGACCAAGCCGTTTCAGAGGAGAATATTTTTTTAACAGTAGCCAATCAGTAATAAGAATTGCCCTTGGTGGCCATATTTGTTGGCGGAACAGGACGAAGTGAAGAAACTTTATAGAGGACCTTACATAGATGCTTTCTACCAAGTTTGGTTCCATTTGGCCCAGTTGTTTCAAAGGAGAAGATTAAAATGTGAAAAGTTAATGGACGGACGCCAACTGATGGCAATATCTCACATGGCCCTTTGGGCCAGGTGAGCTAAAAACATGAGAGTGTAGAAAAGGTGTTTATAATCTCTATATTTACTCTTTACAATTACATTACATATATAGAGAAAAAACCCAATACAGCAGAACTTGTACAATCTGACACCTGAGTTGTCCGACATCCTTGTGACATCCGACAAAAATTTATGGTCCTAAAGTATTTCTGTTAACTAATATAAAACCTGAGTATTCTGACATCCTGTACAACCCGACATATTTCCCTGGTCCTTTTGTGAGTATAACTTCCAGTATGCATTTAGTAGAAAGATGAAGAATGTATTACAATCAAACCTGTATTAAGAGGTCACCTTTGGGACAAAGAAAAAGTGGCCTGATAAGAGAGGTGACCTCTTAAAAAGGGTTAAGTTCATATGAAATCTTCTCTGACAGGACAAGAAAATGAGACCTTTAAATACAGGTGGCTGCTTAATAGAGGTGACCACATGAGCAGGTATGCCTGGTTTTCAACTTTTTGGCCATGAAAAACCAAGGTGACCTGTAAATACAGGTGGCTGATTAATAGAGGTGACGACATGAGCAAGTATACCTGGTTTTCAACTTTTTGGCCATGAAAGGTCAAGGAAATTTAGTTTGAAACAATTGAGAAAGGTTTTTAATTTTTGCAGGCTCATCAAAAAGAATTGAAAAGACAACTACTTGAACAAAAAGCAAAGAGGAAGTCAAAAATTTGTGTTCTGATGTGATCAAGATTTTCCATATTTCTGTAAAATGGGCACATTTTTTGTCAATTAGGAAGAATAGTGCTAAATTTGTCAAATTTGAATGAAGATTGTAGAGGTTGAGCTTCACATTTCAAAATTTGTGCCATTCTCATGATGTCAACTTTTAATGAAAGAGGACAATTTAAAATTAGAATTGGATGACAAGAGAAAAAAAAATGGTGTCAGGATACTATAGATCGGGGGTAACCTCGCCCACATTGTTGTGCCTGTGTGAAGCCAGAACCAGGATTTAACCTCACCCACATTGTTGTGCCTGTGTGAAGCCAGGACCTGGATTTAACGTCGCCCACATGGTTGTGCCTGTGTGAAGCCAGGACTTGGATTTAACCTCGCCCACATTGTTGTGCCTGTGTGAAGCTAGGACCTGGATTTAACCTCGCCCACATTGTTGTGCCTGTGTGAAGCCAGGACCTGGATTTAACCTCGCCCACATTGTTGTGCCTGTGTGTGTGTGTGGGGGGGGGGGGGGGGTAACCTCGCCCACATTGTTGTGCCTGTGTGTGTGTGTGGGGGGGGGGTAACCTCGCCCACATTGTTGTGCCTGTGTAGGGGGTAACCTCGCCGACATTGTTGTGCCTGTGTGGGGGTAACCTCGCCCACATTGTTGTGCCTGTGTGGGGGGTAACCTCGCCCACATTGTTGTGCCTGTGTGGGGGGTAACCTCGCCCACATTGTTGTGCCTGTGTGGGGGGTAACCTCGCCCACATTGTTGTGCCTGTGTGGGGGGTAACCTCGCCCACATTGTTGTGCCTGTGTGGGGGGTAACCTCGCCCACATTGTTGTGCCTGTGTGGGGGGTAACCTCGCCCACATTGTTGTGCCTGTGTGGGGGTAACCTCGCCCACATTGTTGTGCCTGTGTGAAGCCAGGACCTGGATTTTCATCTGCATTATGTCATTGTCTTTTTTCTGTTCACTGAATTGAGGTGAGAGGTGGTGATTTGTTGTTTTTGTTATATTGATGAAATTGTTGACAACACTGTTTAAAATTTATTTTTATAATTGTTGCAGGGATCAGAGTTGTAAACAATCCAATAAAATGACTGAATTTATATTATATTTATTGCAATAATATTGCGGATAGGGATTAATATAAGTTCTTGTAACTTGTTTCCCAATCCTATTAATTTCTTCTTATCATGTAATGTATATAGCTGAATATTGTAATGTTATATTGAATTAATTAATAAAATATGTTTAAACAATAATATTGACTAGTAATTAGGAATATTGCAATAATATTGACTAGTAATTAGGAATATTGCAATAATATTGACTAGTAATTAGGAATAACTAGTCAGACCCCCCCCCCCCCCCCCCCTTAGGGTTTTAGCAACTATTTAGAGCTCCTTAGGGTTTTAGCAACTAGTTAGACCTCCTTAGGGTATTAGCAACTATTTAGACCTCCTTAGGGTTTAACAACTAGTTAGACCTCCTTAGGGTTTTAAAAACTAGTTAGACCTCCTTAGGGTTTTAACAACTAGTTAGACCTCCTTAGGGTCTTAACAACTAGTTAGACCTCCTTAGGGTCTTAACAACTAGTTAGACCTCCTTAGGGTTTTAACAACTAGTTAGACCTCCTTAGGGTTTTAACAACTAGTTAGACCTCCTTAGGGTCTTAACAACTAGTTAGACCTCCTTAGGGTCTTAACAACTAGTTAGACCTCCTTAAGGTTTTAACAACTAGTTAGACTTCCTTAGGGTCTTAACAACTAGTTAGACCTCCTTAGGGTTTTAACAACTAGTTAGACCTCCTTAGGGTTTTAACAACTAGTTAGACCTCCTTAGGGTTTTAACAACTAGTTAGACCTCCTTAGGGTTTTAACAACTAGTTAGACCTCCTTAGGGTTTTAACAACTAGTTAGACCTCCTTAGGGTTTTAACAACTAGTTAGACCTCCTTAGGGTTTTAACAACTAGTTAGACCTCCTTAGGGTTTTAGCAACTAGTTAGACCTCCTTAGGATTTTAACAACTAGTTAGACCTCCTTAGGGTCTTAGCAACTAGTTAGACCTCCTTAGGGTTTTAGCAACTAGTTAGACCTCCTTAGGGTTTTAACAACTAGTTAGACCTCCTTAGGGTTTTAGCAACTAGTTTTAGACCTCCTTAGGATTTTAACAACTAGTTAGACCTCCTTAGGGTCTTAGCAACTAGTTAGACCTCCTTAGGGTTTTAGCAACTAGTTAGACCTCCTTAGGGTTTTAACAACTAGTTAGACCTCCTTAGGGTTTTAACAACTAGTTAGACCTCCTTAGGGTTTTAACAACTAGTTAGACCTCCTTAGGGTTTTAGCAACTAGTTAGACCTCCTTAGGGTTTTAACAACTAGTTAGACCTCCTTAGGGTTTTAACAACTAGTTAGACCTCCTTAGGGTTTTAACAACTAGTTAGACCTCCTAAGGGTTTTAACAACTAGTTAGACCTCCTTAGGGTTTTAACAACTAGTTAGACCTCCTTATGGTTTTAGCAACTAGTTAGACCTCCTTAGGGTTTTAACAACTAGTTAGACCTCCTTAGGGTTTTAACAACTAGTTAGACCTCCTTAGGGTTTTAACAACTAGTTAGACCTCCTTAGGGTCTTAACAACTAGTTAGACCTCCTTAGGGTTTAAACAACTAGTTAGACCTCCTTAGGGTTTTAGCAACTAGTTAGACCTCCTTAGGGTTTTAAAAACTAGTTAGACCTCCTTAGGGTCTTAACAACTAGTTAGACCTCCTAAGGGTTTTAACAACTAGTTAGACCTCCTTAGGGTTTTAACAACTAGTTAGACCTCCTTAGGGTTTTAACAACTAGTTAGACCTCCTTAGGGTTTTAACAACTAGTTAGACCTCCTTAGGGTTTTAACAACTAGTTAGACCTCCTTAGGGTTTTAACAACTAGTTAGACCTCCTTAGGGTTTTAACAACTAGTTAGACCTCCTTAGGGTTTTAGCAACTAGTTAGACCTCCTTAGGATTTTAACAACTAGTTAGACCTCCTTAGGGTCTTAGCAACTAGTTAGACCTCCTTAGGGTTTTAGCAACTAGTTAGACCTCCTTGGGGTTTTAACAACTAGTTAGACCTCCT